>JANRMT010062820.1:22900051-22965701 GCA_026402145.1 Polypterus bichir lapradei
TGGAGATTGCTTTTTCAGTTCAGGAGGAACCCCCAGATGCACGTAGCGATTAACAACTTGGTCAGTTTTAAGGTGACATTTACAACAGTCTACTTTAATGATAAAGTAAACTACAAGGTGTGGTCCCCGGCCGGGACGCCCAGGAGGACGAGAGGAGGGCTTGTGCCTCCTCCAGACCGCGAGGGGGCGTCCGCCACACCAGGAAGTGCCGGGGGGAAGACGACAAGGGACACCCGGACGGCTTCCGGGTGCGCAGCCGGCACTTCTGCCACACAGGGGTGTGGCCAAGACTAATTGCTGGGAAGCAGCTGGAGCCCATCCGGGTTCCTATAAGAGGGGCCGCCTCCCTCCAGTCATCAGTGGAAGTCGGGTGGAAGTGGACGGAGCTGGAGTGAGGACAGGAGGCGGCCAGGAGAAAGAGAGGCACAGGACTGTGTGGCCTGGACATTGGGGGAATCGGTGCTGGAGGCACTGGGGTTTGTGAGTGCACGTAATAATTGTATATATTTGTGTAATAAATGGTGTGTGGTGGAGCCAACGATGTCCGTCTGTCTGTGTCCGGGGCCAAGTTCACAAAGGTTAAAGTGGAAATTTGGAGATTAAAGCCGAAGTTTCCATTTTAATCACAAAATAGACCTTTTCGCTATGTCCTTCATTTTTTTCTCTGTGACTCAAATAAGCCGGCATATTTTCTTATTGTTTTTTTCAAGTGCCAAAAAAAAAAAAAAAAAAACGGCATTAAAGATTGGTAATGTGAGACTTTTAAAATGTATCGTGTCATTAACAATAGGGAGTATGCAACGCTTGAATATAAAAGCACCACAAATGCATTTGTATGTCGGCATTTTGCTTCACAACATCGAACCATTCATCAAACATCGAAGCACGCACACATTGATCCTGGAGGATCCTCAAAGCGGCTTTCTGTCACACGTAGATAGTAAACAGAGAATCTGACGTCACATTCCGACTTTTATCACACTTCTCCCCCTGACTTTTTGCTGGTATCTGCAACTCGTGCATGCGTCACGCTAATTTCTGAGGATGTGCTCAGAGGATGCATCAAATGAATGCTGGGAACACTTGGCAGCCATGATGCGTGGGTATACCCGTTCTGAGCGTGAAGTATAAACGAGCCCTTAGAGTGATCGTTGGTTTCTTGCTCACCTCTCTGATAAAGGCCCTTCTTGTGTAGTGTAATGAAATAAATTCACTCCATGAAATGTCACAAAGAGTTGGGGAATTGTCCCATATTATGTCCTTTGGCCTAGATGAAAACTGATTGAAAAAATAATCAAAAAACCAAAGCATTTGACAACGTACAGTTGTTACATGAGGATTTATATACAAAATGGTGTCAGGAAGTGATTTAATACAGGAAATGACACCAATGAAGACAGACGAAAGTGATGTCATCAAGGTGGAACCGGAACTGAGCGTGAAGTATAAACGAGCCCTAAAGGACCCCCGGTACTGTTCTCCTTTGGCTTAAATGGCTAAGAACTTTTCGTCATGTCAGCATTTGCTTCATCACATTGAACCTTTCATGAAACATCGAAGCAGGCACATCGATCCCGTAGGATCCTCAAACGGGCTTTCTGTCACACATAGATAGTAAACAGAGAGTCTGACGTCACATTTCGACTTTTATCACACTGCGCCCCCCCGACTTTTTGCTGGTACTGCAATTCGTGCTCGTGTCGCGTTAATTTCTGAGCGTGAAGTATAAATGAGCCCTTATTGCCCCATCTGACACATACACAAAACAGAAACGGTTGGCCGATTTGCGCAATACAAGATTGTAAGAGCCATTTTCCTAGTTCTATAAGATTCATGAATATTTTACTAGATGACAATGCATAATCTATGGGAGGTTCCTAAAAGCCCTGTAAGTAGAATTGTATTGGTATATTCTTGCCATTTCTAACAGCTTTGAGTAAACATTATTGTTCAGTTAGTGACCAGCCTTGCCATATGTAAGGTGTAGAAGGCATAAGGTTTTAACCTGTGCCTGTGCACATGTCTACGTGCCCGGGTCTATGGGCCCTTTGAGTGTGTGAAGTAACTAGTAAAACAGCACTTATTTAAGTGCTGAACCATATTCTTAAGCAGGCCAGCTGAAAGACACTGAAAGATACTCCCTGCTGCGTGTCCTGGGTCTTCCCTGGGGCCTCCTCCCGGTTAGACGTACCCAGAACACCTCACCAGGGAGGAGTCCAGGAGGCATCCCGATCAGATGCCCGAGCCACCTCATCTGACTCCTCTCGTTGTGGAGGAGCAGCGGCTCTACTCTGAGCTCCTCCCAGATGACTGAGCTTCTCACCTTATCTTTAAGGGAAAGCCCAGACACCCTGCAGAGGAAACTCATTTCAGCCGCTTATATTCGCGATCTCGTTCTTTCGGTCACTACCGATAGCTCATGACCATAGGTGAGGGTAGGAACATAGAGCGACTGGTAAATTGGGTGCTTTGCATTATGGCTCAGCTCCTTTTTCACCACGACAGACCAATGCAGAGCCCACATCACTGCGGATGCCACACCGATCCGCCTGTCGATCTCATGCTCCATTACGTGAAAATATGTGAGCTATTACTACTCGTGATGGTCAGTTCTGCCCAGTGGCCAGTCTCAGCAGCCCAGCCAGTAGTGTAGCCTGCCAGGCTGCTGCAGTCTAGCACTTCAGCTGCGACGTCGCGGCTCATTAAATTTTTGTCAAGGCTCATGTTGGCAGTGTCGTGCCTAGGGTATCAAGGAGCTGATGCCGCAGCTGCAACTATACTAGCAGATGACGTTTCCGGTACCATAATGCCATGGGAAAACGTGTTTTTGTCAGAAGGCAGAAGTAAGAAAAGTCAATAAGTAATGCTGAAGATGCAGAATGATTCAATCACAAACGATAGTAACCTTTTGTACAAGTTTAGTGCTAACTAGGATCTGTCATGTGGGTCGCGTGTTTGGCATGCCTGTTGTAAAGGATGGTAAAGCATGGGCTGGCGAGTCAGCCGGGATGGTTCAAGGACCCTTGCATGGCTGAGAAGCCAGGAACAAAGATAGGACATTTCCTGCCTCAACCAAGAGATGGGCAGAAGGTGCCATTGAATTTGAAGGATGTTAGCATAAGGACGCAACATAGCAAAATGTATAAAAAGTGAAGGGCGTGCACTGCAGATGAAAAAGCAGGAGGTCTGCATGTGTTCTAGATTGAAGCCTGCCTACTGGAGGCTCCTTGGAAAATGACGGTTTATCCAAAGCAGGATTAGAATATATCAAACAAATGTATTCAAGTCAAATGAACGCACTCAAGCCTGCAATTCATATCATAAATATTTCAGAAAAAAAAATCATTTGTTATAGCCAGATATATGAGGAGTGACTTGATGCGAAAGGGAAAATATCCTTCCAATTTATAAAAAACGGTTGACTTGGTATGATGTCTGACCTCTGGGATACATGTCAGCGGTGGGAAATGTAATGGTAACGTTAAAGAGATAAGGGATATGCACCTAATGGAAAATGGTGTTCTGCATGAAAACCAGCACAGCTTCAGGAAAGGTCAGTGCTGTCGCAGGAATCTGATTGATATCATAAAAGGGGTAACTGGAGTGGTGATAAAAGAGAGGTGTAATATCATTTACTTGGATTTTCACAAGGCATTACGACAGTTCCACATGAGGGACTATTAATTAAACCTGAACCACTGAGTGGCGGGGCAGTGGAGCTGGTGAACTGGTAACGGGCTAAAGGACTGAAAGTGACACATACGGTCTGCAATGCTGTTCCCTGAGGTTAAATGTTGGAGCCTGCGGTCGTTCTGATCTGGAAACTAAATGTAAAATCTGAAAAAGTGAATCAGCTCGAGGTGGCACAGTGACACAGTGGTTAAAGTTAGAGCTCCAGGAGACAAGCATCAGATCTCAGACCGGTCATTGTCTGTATGACGTTTGCATCTTCTCTTTAGGTAGTGGCAGACGGCCGGGGTCCATTCCCCGGCCAGGATGCCCCTTCGGTATATGTTCGGGTGAGCAGCCATAGAATTTGCAATACCTCTCCCTGGATGCTAGATGGCAGCCCCCCCTGGGTTAGAGCAGTGCCTCGGTTTCCCACTTGGCTCCATGGGAATTGGAGTTTGGTGCAGCCCTGTTGGGTCCCGCAGGCACCACCAGGGGGTGCTGCAGCTGGGACTCCTGAACCTGCTTGGGCAGAAATTTTCGCCACACCCGGAAGTGCAGCCGGAACTCAGCAGTCAACCACCTGGAGCACTTCTGGGTAGACTGTAAAAGGGGCCTGCTGCCATCACTCAAGGAGCCTGAGTCGGGAGGAGGAGACCTACACTTGCCGGGAGGAGTGTTTGAGCTTTTGTGTACTTGGGACTGTGTTGTGCCTGTGGGGGTCATGGGGAAGACGTACCCCACAGGTGAAGAAAAATAAAAAAGTTTCTTGGTATTATGTGTGCCTCTGGTGTGAATCTGTGTCGGGTCAGGCGCCTATATAGCGCCTTTTTGTTACAAGGTCCATATGGGCTTTCCCCAGGCAGTCCCATCTTTCCTTTGCTGTTATATTACTTAGCAGTTCTACAGGCCCTGTGAGTTTGAGTGCGCCCTGCAATGGACTTTATTTGTTCAATGGGGGAAATTGTTTGTTTCCAGAAGCTCTTATATAGCACCTTGACATTCAGAGTACAAGTCCAAGTCCCAAGAGGTTTTAATACACTGGTGAGGCCTCATCTGGAGTACTGTGTGCAGTTTTGGTCTCCAGGCTACAAAAAGGACATAGCAGCACTGGAGAAGGTCCAGAGAAGAGAGACTGGGCTGATTCAGGGCTACAGGGGGTGAGTTATGAGGAAAGATTAAAAGAGCTGAGCCTTTGCAGTTTAAGCAAAAGAAGATTAAGAGGTGACATGACTGAAGTGTTTAAAATTATGAAGGGAATTAGTACAGTGGATCGAGACGGTGACTTTAAAATGAGTTCATCAAGAACACGGGGACACAGTCAGAAACTTGTTAAGGGGAAATTTCACACAAACATTAGGAAGCTTTTCTTTACACAAAGAACCACAGACACGAGGAATAAGCGACTGATTAGTGTGGTAGACAGTAAGACTTTAGGGACTTTCACTACTCGGCTAAATGGTATTTTGGAAGAAGTGAGCTTTATTGGGCTGAATGGCCTGTTCTTTTGTAGATTGTTCTAATGGTCTATTTTTTTAGCTGACTTTGAAAAGCTTTGCTGTGATTTGAAAGTGCGGCTCTTAGTTCAAACTTAAACTCTGGATACGCTACATTGATGACACAATCGTCATATTAAAAAGTATCTTATGGAGACTGAACTTTGGATGCTGTGCCATGGCGGCTGGTTAACTTATTTGGCAGAGTGAAGATCGGAGTGTTACATTCTTCTTTTAAGTCTGAATCGCAATCTGATTATTAGGGGATGCAAAAGTGCGTACATCTGATGAGCCCCAATAAGTGCGAAAGGGTATACTCTTCGTATTGATTGGCAGATATTATATCACATATCACTAGTATATATACTAGCCGTACCCCGTGGCTCCACAGATGTATTAGTGAAACAGGACAGTGAGGAGGGTCCCGCCTGGCTCCCCACTCCTGACGTCATGCTTGCCCATCAACTCGGCCTGCTGTGTGTCTCTCTGATTCGCACAAATAAATCGATACTGCAAGTGAACTCTGATTCTTAGCGCGATGAGAGAAGTTGCAAAATCAACCAGAATGTTCAAGCAAATTATAGAAAAAAACCCGATTTAAATCCGTTGAGTAGTATCTGTGGCAATCAGCAGCTACCCTCTAAAACACTCGTAGCTGTGATCTCTCTCTCAAAAACGTGAAACATTACTCCTTAACAATATCTAGATGATAATGACTGCTGAACAAACAGGTATCGCTAGCTAAGCGGAGGCGAGGTGCGCTCCAACACGTGGCGGATGGAGACTAGCGCATGAGTTAGGGGGCCCCACCCAGCTCCTCACTCCTGAGTTCCCGCATCTCCTTCCCCTCGGCCCTCAACTTATCTCTCAGATTTGCACAAATAAATCGGTGCCGCAAGCGAACTATGATACATAGCATGATGAGAAACTTTTAATTTCCCCTTGGAGACAAACAAAGAAAATCTAATCTAATCTCATTTAGCATTACATTGATAACACTTTAGTTTAGGTTCTGCAAAAATGCATCTATTACTCATTTACTCTTATGTAATAAGACCTTAAGAGAGGCTTCTTTTGGACTTCACGTCACTTTTAAAACACCAGTAGATCATGTTTTCATTCTTGTGCAGTGCGGCGTATTGACATGTCAGTAAAATGACATGTTATATGAAGGATTAACCAGATTTATACTAAATATGTAATATCAAGAATAACGTGTCTCAGTTAAGCCACTTCAGACCACTCCAAAGTGACGTTTTGTTGGTGGGTCACATTGCAGAGATGAACAGACACTCTACTGATGATTTGTAAGTGTTATGAAAACCCAAAGAAGTGCATGTTAAAGTCTTGTTGCAGAAGAGTAAATGAGTAATCGATGCATCTTTGTGGAACCTAAACTAAAGTATTACCAGCATTGTTTAACCTTTAAAAGCCCCATTTTGGACTCGTTCAGGCCTGAAAGCCTGTCTTTTGAGTTTGGAGCTAACTAGCTTTGGGACAAGGCCCTTCGATGTGGGTGTTTCCTTGAAGAGGCATTAGCTCTCTTGGAAATGTGTTCTTTTAAAATTGTGGCATATTAAATAACTAAACAATATCGTAATATACCAGAAAAGGCGATATCCCTCCCATCGTGATTACGGCGGTACAAGAATCACATGAGAAAAAATATCTTTTAGCTTATATTTACTGACGGGTAACGCGGTTACAGATGGGGAGGCATATGGACAGACTTTATCCAGGTGGGAAATCTGGATCAACACAGCCTGCCATTTTCTCGTCCCCACGCTGGGAGGTTTTTCGAACTTTGTCGACAGCGCCTCCAAGGGTCTGGCTGCTGTCCAAGCCTTTTATACTGTTCTTCTTCAACTTGCTGGTCCTTTCTGTCTCCAAACAAGGGCTGAATTCCTCCTCCACAAAATACAGAAATATCATAGTGCTTACATGCTGATTCTCATTCTCCCAATAAGGAAAGAAGATTTTGTGCTGACAGAGGACAGAAATACACTATCCTGTGTTTAAGCTGACTATACAAGCCTCCAGTTGTCTTTGGCTATCTAATCCAATGCTTGGCTAGCAATTCTAACTGCTGAGCCCCTGTGTACCAAATTTAACATGCACATGTGAATAAAACTCATAACAGTATTGTCCAGATAGATAGATAGATAGATAGATAGATACTTTATTAATCCCAAGGGGAAATTCACATAATCCAGCAGCAGTATACTGATACAAAGAAACAATATTAAATTAAATAGTAATAAAAATGAAAAAAAAAAAATGTTACCATTTACTCCCCCGGGTGGAATTGAAGAGTCGCATAGTGTGGGGGAGGAACGATCTCCTCAGTCTGTCAGATATAGTGACATAAAGAAAAATGTAGTATAACGGGCTGTAGCGGGACGCCTCCACGCTGGAAGGATCTGGGGAGCAAGTGTGGCCAGAGTGTTACCTCCCACCGGGACGCTAGATGGCAGCCCCCCCTGGGTTGCAGCAGTGCCTCGGACTCCTGCAGGGCTTCATGGGAGTTGGAGTTTGATGCAGCCCTGTTGGGATCCAGGGGCGCCGCCAGGGGGTGCTGCAGCAGGATCTGCTGAGTCCTTTTGGGCAGTGCACCCGGAATTGCTGCCGGAAACTAGGTCATCAAGCATCTGGAGCTCTTCCGGGTGCAGTGTAAAAGGAGCCAGCAACCACTACTCGAAAAGCCAGAGTCGGGAGGAGGAGGGCGAAGAAGCTTGACCAGAGTAATGGAGGGGAAAAGGAAGAGAGAAGGAAGAGGATTGTTTTGTGTTTGTGCCTTGTGTGAAAGTGCTGTACTTGTGGGAAACGGGGGAAGGCGTTTCCCACGAGGTAAAAAAGAAAATAAAAAACACATGTGTCCCACGCTTGTCTGTGTCGGGTTCAGGTGGCGGTGCTAGCCTGGGTGGTCCACAGGGCTCATATTAAAAATATGAGGTGGTCTGGCCTGTTGTCTGTTTTCTTTTTGTGCTCCTATGTGGCTTTAACTGTCTGAGATGCCTCGTATCCCCATACCCTGGCATGATCCACTGTGGGCATCTAGTAGTTCACGTATCGGGCACCAGTGAGGGATGGAGGGGCAGAGACCAGTGTAAAAGAGTAAGTTCTTTATTTTGTTTTCTGACAAATGATTGTAAAATCATGTAGCTCTGCACACAACAAGCAATCAAAGTCAAAAACCGGCACATTCAAAAGTTAAAACGGATGCTAGTAAAACAAGTGTATAGTTCCCAGATAAAAGATTAATAGAATAAAAAACAAAGCATGGGTGTACAATCTTCTTTAACAAAATAAATAAAAAAAAGAACAGCAACCCAACAACCACTCAGTCCCCTTCTACTCCTCCTGGACTCTTGAGGTCAGTTCTGTTCTTCCCCTTTGTCATTAAATTAGAAGACTAATTCCACACGTACTCGTTCTTTCTCCTTGCCATTCCCTCCCTTCAGCCTGATCTACGAAACTGCCGGCTCCGTCACAACTATTTAGAATTCGGTTCACACTCCCCCATCTTCTCTTCTCTTACGGTATGTTCTGCAGATTCAGCAGCCCTCAATCTGGATGACCTTATGAAACTCAAATGAGCTACCAAGCTCTTGGGTGAAGTATTCGATGATTCCTATTGTCTCACCAGGCTGTCTCCCTTTCCAGTTCTCATTTCACCCTTAAATGTGCCTTTGGGGAATGCTCATTAAATCAGCTTACGCCACTTAATCATCACCTCGTAGCCCATCACGCTGGCACATGCCCGACGCGGCGTGATTCACACCAGTGCTGAATTCTTAATTACTCTCTCCGTCACCCACATACACACATACAGCACTGCTAATATGTTCAAGTAGGCCCCTTCTTACCGATGGCACACCGCTGCCCACCTTTGCTCCGTCTCTCACAACATCCTCTCATCAGACCCCCTCATTTGGTAATTGCCTACTGCTTAACTATTCACATTCTCTCTTGTTTTACAAATAGCCAAGCCCAAAACTAACTGGACCTTTGAGACACACTGTGACACCTTGTCACAAGACCATGTAAGATTTTATTGTGATCAGTTTTTATTGACAGCACATAACAGAGCGAAATTACATTTTAAAGGTAAGCACTATGAGCTATGAAATGTGCTCATACCACCCCACCAAGTTTTAAATCAGCAAAACACCAATATAAACGTAGAAAGCTTTCTGAGAAGGAAACTGAAATACATTAAGGCGGAAATACATAAATGAGCAAACATTTTATAAATGCTGAGAAATATTTTAATCCACCATAATAAAAGGACAAATGTCTGGATGTCTGTGTCTCCATCCAGTTTCTATGTCTCTGTCACTCCATCAAAAACATTTTTAGCAGTAAAATGCATCTTTCATTCCAACAGAGGGTGCCTCACAAACATTAACATAACTTTTATGAATCCCATATCAAATGGTATTTAACAGAGATATATGCATTGCTTTTGTCATTCCAACAGATGGTGCATCAAAAACATTTGTAGTAATGCATTTTACTAGTACCAAATATCTGTGAAGCACCATCTGTTAGAATAAAAAAATATGTATTTTATTACTACAACATTCCAAAAGATTGCACACTCTAAATTCTAAATCTCTGGCTGATATTAATTACCTAGATTTCAACAAATCTTTGATGGTGTATTGCAATGTTTTTCCCATTTGTAAAGGCACAATACAGTTCCATGAAAAAATGAGGTCATCACTGGCCAATTTATACATTTTCTTTACATTTGAAGTAAAAAATAGTAAATCCGCCTTAATAAAATGATGTGTCTGTGTATCTGTCTGTGTGTCCATCCAGTGGTTGTGTCACTGTCATTCCATCACAGACATTTTTAGAAATAAAATGAATTGCATTTGGCATTCTAACAGATGGCGCATCTTAAACATTAACACAGCTTTTACAAATCCTATACCAATGAATGAATACCCAAAAATGAATTTTATTTTACTACCATTAGACCAAATGTCTGTGAAGCACCATCTGTTGTAAGAGAAAATGCAACGCATTTTATTACTAAAACATCGCTTCTGGCATTCCAACAGATGGTGTATCACAAACATTTGTAGTAATGAATTTTATTAGTACCAAATATTTGTGAATTGCCATTTGTTGGAATGACAAATGCAATACATTTTGTTACTACAACATTCCAAAAGATTGCACACTGTAAATTCTAAAGCTCAGGCTGATATCGATTAATTGGATTTCAGCACATCTTTGACGGTATATTGTAATATTATTCATATTTGTAAGGGTACAATACAATTCAGTGAAAAAACTGAGGTCATCAATGACCAAATGATACATTTTGTTTACATTTGAAGTAAAAAAATAGTAAATCTACCTTAATAAAAGGCTAAGTATCTATGTACAGTATCTGCCCGTGTGTCCATCCAGTGGCTATGTCACTGTCATTCCGCAACAGACATTTTTAGAAATAAAATGGATTGCTAATGTCATTTTAATAGATGGAGCTTCATAAACATTAACACAGCTTTTATGAATCCCATATCAATGAATGAATACCAAAAAATGAATTTTATTTTACTACTATTAGACCAAATGTTTGTGAAGCACCGTCTGTTGGAATGGAAAATGCAATACATTTTATTTCTAAAACATTCTAATAGATGGTGCACTGCAAACGGTATTGTTGAGGTCAAAGTTGATTCGTTGGATTTCAACTCATTTTAGATGGTATATTGCAATAATTTTCATATTTGTAAGGGCATGGCTTTTATAAATACCGTACCAAATGGCATTTTACAGAGATGTATGCATTGCTTTTGGCATTCCAACAGATGGTGCATATCAAACATTTGTAGTAATAAAGTACATTGTGTTATTCCATTCCAACAGATGGAATATCACAAACTTTATCAATGCTTTCATGAATCCCATACAAAATGGCATATAACAGAGACATATGCATTGCCAGGTGCACTGCAAGCGTTAACACTGGGGACTACATTCATTGCTTAGTTTTCAGCGGGTATACTAAAAATCTATGGTACAGAATATGCACCCAAATCATCGAGTCATTTAGGGGAGAGCAGACTTTGAATGAGCAACACAAGAATCCATTAAAAGCCATTGATGAAAAGAAAACTGACAAGCTGACGGGATGAATGGCATTTCCCTATTGTCTATTTCTGCAACATTTTGGGGTTTTAACCTTTTAAGACTGAACATAAAAGCTACATGCTCACCATCAGTTTTCTTAGGATATAATTTTGTCACTATTTGAAAATCATTCAGTTATAATGTTATATTGGGAAAAGCTGTCCTGGTGTTTTACCGTGTAAGCTTTTCTATGGTCTGAGATACCCAGAGGTGTTGTGGAAATAATGAAAATGTCACCGTTTGCATCTGTAAAGAGGACGAGGCTCCCTAGAAAAACAGACGTGACTTTGAGCAATTGCTCAATTTATGATACTTGAAAGCCTTCTGCTTTTACTCTCCCTATTCCTAAATATATATCTTAAATCTATTTGAATTAATTTTATATTAAATGTGAAGGAGTTCCCCCTGTTTGATTGAATATTAAACATTTGCTCTTTTGAAATTAATAATTAGCATTCTGCAAGACTGCCTTACAAGAAGACTGTTTGCTCTTTCCTGCATATATTTATGAGTTGAAGCAAGCAAAGATAAGAGTTGTAATCTTCTACCTGTTTTTAACAGTAACATTCCTGAATGTTATGGGGGGCTGTTGTCTGTCATATTCGCATCATTTGGCAAAGCAGGGACCGTACATTGCAGGACCCCCACACACACAATCTGGTAATGAAATGTTTATATACACAATATGAACGCATAATTTGAGTTCATAAATCCTTACACTGCCAGATTTCAAAATTTTCTTTTTAACATATAATGGCTGAGGTCCGGCTTTCTTATCTGAACTTATCATGACTTACAAAGCAGAAAGCACATTAAGATCCCAAGATGTCAGTTTGCTTCTGATTCCAAGGATTAATAAAATAACAGTGAGAGGTCGAGATTTTATTTATAGGGACCCAAAGCTGTGGAATGATCTGCAGGCACTATAAGAAGTGTCCCTTCAGGCTTAACTTTCAAATCCCGGCTGAAGACTCACTACTTCAGTTTAGCACACCCTGACTAGAGCTGCCGATTAACTGTACAGACTGCATCTCTGCTGTTAGTCATTAATGCTAAAACATAAGTAATATGACAGTTAGAATGTGTTACTAAGCCTCACCTATTCTTTTTCTCTTCTCGGTACTCACATGTGGCACTTGGTGCCACTGCCCACCTGCCAACTTGTTTGCGTTCCCTTAAAAAGTCATCTCTTATAAAGGAGCACTGGAATCACTGGGTAGAAGGGTCCTTCCGTTGGATTGGTTGTCCCAGCACTGATTCAGCTATGGAATGGCCAGTAGAGGGGGAGGCAGATTGTTGGCCAAGGTCTCTAGGAATCTGAACAAATCTTTATCCTCATATGTTATAGTTTATAGTATTTAGTGAGTGATATCATCTATTCTTGCATTTTGCTCTGTAGCTTGTACTATTACTATTGTACAGTTGTATTGTCTGTGGTGGGCTGGCGCCCTGCCCTGGGTTTGTTTCCTGTCTTGCGCCTTGTGTTGGCTGGGATTGGCTCCACCTGACCCCCGTGACCCTGTAGTTAGGATATAGCAGGTTGGATAATGGATGGATATTGTATTGTATTTCTGAGATGGCAATGATACAGTAGATTGGCCATCTACTGTAGATACGTGAAGAGCATGACTTGTGTTCTGTTCTGTGTATTGTATTGTATTCACCCCATTGCACGCCCAACCTACCTGGAAATGGGTATCTCCCTGAATTGCCTTTCCCAAGATTTCTTCCATTTTCTTTGTCCCCTACAAGAATTTTTTTTCTTGTCAAAAAACATGGCCTGTTGAAGCTCATTGCGTCACTCTTTGTATGATTTTGGGCTACAAGAAATAGTCGTAATTGTTGTGATTTATTGTCGCTGTCGGGGAGCTGAGGAGGGCCTTTGTGTACGCAATTCTTCTTATACTATGTGTTCTTTTTTCATTATTTGATGAATACAGTAATCCCTCCTCCATCGCGGGGGTTGCGTTCCAGACCCCCCCGCGATAGGTGAAAATCCGCGAAGTAGAAACCATATGTTTGTATGGTTATTTTTATATATTTTAAGCCCTTATAAACTCTCCCGCACTGTTTATAAATATTCCCCGCAGCGTTATACAGCATAATCCCTTTGTATTCTCTTAGATATTAGGTAAGATTCATTGAAATTATGTATATAAACACACACTGTTTATATACAGTAAAACCTAAATATTATTTTAAAGATATTGAGTGTCTCCGATATCACATATGTTACAGCCATTACGATAGACAGGTCACCAGCAATAAATACGTACATTGCAAGAAAAATAGTATACAGTAAATGTATTAATTATTTATGGTTACTCACCAACAATGACACGATGACTTGTCCGATAACAATGAGTTTAATTTTACTGCACAACAAAGGAGAGCGTTACAGCCCTTGTAAAGGAGCCACTTCAGGCGATTGTGTAGCACTGCCGTTGTTCTTCTTCTGGCAGTCTTCAATCCAAATCCCTAAAGCAGATTCCATCCAGACTACTGCCTTATTACATCCACTTACAACTCGTTTTGCACCCTGGTTAAAAGGACACTGCAGCCGTAGATCTTATATTCCTTTCCTACTTTTTAAATAAAAAGAATCGTAGCCTTCAACAAATCCAAAACGTTTACCTTTTCGGCAATCGTTAACATCTTCTTCTTGCGCTTGGGCACGGCACCTGAAGCAGTAGCAGATTGTTTTGGAGCCATAATGAAGGGCTTGACTATGCACAAAGATAAACACTAAAGAGCACAACTCTTTACACAGCGAAGCACGTTGATGCTGAATGAGCGAGATGAGACTTCCTGGTTAACACTGCATAGCTCCTGCGTGCTCTGATTGGTTAGCTTCTCAGTCAGGAGAACTTAACTGCGTGCTCTGATTGGTTAGCTTCTCAGTCATCCGCCAATAGCGTCCCTTGTATGAAATCAACTGGGCAAACCAACTGAGGAAGCATATACAGGAAGTAAAAAGACACATTGTCCGCAGAACCCGCGAAGCAGCGAAAAATCCGCGTTATATATTTAGTTATGCTTTCATATAAAATCCGCGATAGAGTGAAGCCGCGAAAGTCGAAGCGCGATATAGCGAGGGATTACTGTACATTCATTACTATTTATCGGTGTCTCTGTGTGGGAGGATGTGCATGCCCAGTCAAGGCTGGGTATGTCCGGTGGTCCCCACAAATATAATAAACAAATCTCTGTCTTTGGACGGTGTGAATCTTAGCATCATCGTGACCACTACAAGCTCTATATAGTTAAGAGTTAGGTGGAAAATCAGGCCATTTTGTGGTAAAAGCAGTGTTGTCAGTAGGTGGTATCAGAGATCCCTGTCAGTGTCTATTATCTGTCGTCACGCTCATCAGCATCACCTATGCAGGCACCAATAGCTGCCTGGACTCCTTTTTAAACTTTTTTTTCTGGAAGTTTCAGCCCTCTTGAAAACTCCCAAGGCTTGTCAAAGTATGAACTTCCATTCTCTGATGAACAGGATGTTCCCATTCCAGTATCCTGCCCCGTCTGTGACGGCTATCTGCTGGCTGCTACAATATTTATTTATTTATTTATTATAAAACACTTTACAAACAACATCAAGGCTGACCAAAGTGCTGTACAATAAAAACCCAACATATCAGACACACAAAACCAAAGGGTAAATGAAACAGAAACACATAAGAACTGAAGAGATTCTTAATAAAAAGTATATTGATAGCCAACATATCATATTGGGTTAAAAGCCAGAGAGTAAAAATGTGTTTTTAAATAGGATTTAAAGACAGCTAGCGAAGGAGCCTGCCTAACGTGCAATGGCAAATCGTTCCAGAGTTTTGGGGCTGCAACTGAAAAGGCTCGATCACCTCGGAGTTTGCATCGCGCCTTGGGAACACGTAAAAGCATCTGGTCTGCTGACCTGAGAGAGCGAGACAGACGGGACGTAAGGGTGCAGCAGTTCTGACAGATAAAGAGGGGCACAACCATTAAAGGATTTAAAAACAAATACAAGGATCTTAAAATGAATTCGAAAACGAATTGGAAGCCAGTGAAGGAAAGCCAAAATTGGGGTAACATGCTCATGCTTTCTTGTGCCAGTTAAAAATCGGGCAGTAGCATTTTGTACCAGCTGTAGGCGAGCAATGGAGGCCTGGCTAATTCCAAAAAGAAGCGTATTGCCGTAATCTAGACGAGATGTTATAAAAGCATGCATCACTGTTACAAGGTTGTGCTTAGACAAGACAGGCTTAATTTTTGACAGCCACCTCAACTGGAAAAAGCTAGATTTTACCACTGCGTTCACATGGCTATCAAGTTTTAAAGTGGGATCCATTTTCACACCTAAATTTATAATCGTGGATTTCTCAAATTGAGCCACAGTGGAAAGGTCGATGCAGGGGGTTCCTCTGGTGCTATTGCGTCTAATTAGCATGACTTTTGTTTTGTTCTCATTAAAATTTAGAAAATTCAACGCCATCCAACTCCTTATGTCAATAAGGCAGTTAAACAGGGGCTAGACAGAACATAGGCCTTGGCGCTTCAGAGGGAAATAAACCTTACAATCATCTGCATAAAGATGAAAGAAAATACCGTGTTTCCGAAAAATAGCACAAAGTGGCAGCAGGTATAAGGAGAACAGAAGAGGTCCCAGGATGGAGCCCTGTGGTACCCCCCAATATTTTCTCATAAAATCAAAAATGAGCACTGCATGATTATGGTATGTTTGTTCTGGCTATAATGGAAAAGGCCATTTATTTTATGAGAAGGGTCAGGGCCGTCTTAACACATGGGCACACTGGGCAGTTGTCTGGGGGGCCTACAAGCTTAGGGACCCCATGCTAATCTATGTATGTTGTGACTTGCTGTCGATAAATAAATACCATACTATGCTAAACTATAAATATTTGTTATTGCGTTACAAGTGGACATTGGCATTAGTACCACGGTCACCTCTGCAACCTCACGTGCCGGTATGTGTACGGATCTCACGCACTACATAACGTAAAAGCGTACATGTTAACGTCACTTCAAGTCAATTCTCTGCCAAGAAATTTCACAACTGTTTGTGTTTAACACTTGATTAATAATAAATAAGTCCTAGTAATCTCATACTGTGCCATCTCCGTCTGTATGGTTTACCAGTTGGGTATCGTTTATATGATGACATTTTGGGTTTTTTCAAGGCTCATGTTATATCGTTCAAACGTTTATGTCGATTAATCTTTGCTGTACAGCATGTTTTTTTAAGTTTAAATACTGATTTTGCTAAAAGTACCAGTACAATAAATATATGTTTAATTCTATCGACCATTTACATTTTTTTTTCCTGTGAATGGTTGTGTAGGTATGGGGCTTATAAAGCTGTTAAGACGGCCCTGAGAGGGGTCAAATGAAATGTGACTCTGAGACAAGCCTAACTGGATAAGCAGGAAGGGAATTACGTTGGATAATTAGTGCAGTGGATTGAGACTGTTACCGTATATACTCACGTATAAGTTGGGTCTTGAAGCCCGAAAAATCGATCATAAAATCAGACCCCGACTTATACGCCTGCTCAAAAATGTGACACTTAATTTTTTTTTTTTTTTTTTTTACATCTACTTGCCTCCTCCAATCTCGCACCAGTTTTTCAGACGCATCGAATTTTGTTGTAGCAGCGCAGTTACTAATTTCTTTTACCACTTCAACGACATTTAATTTAAAAATTGATCGAACGCTCCGTCGTAGATAAGGGATGCTCTTACGATAAAGGTGTATGAGGGTGTAAGATACAAAAAACACAAACAGTGCAAACGTCGCTTCGGAATAGTTCGGATAATACTGTGTGGTCACTTAGGCACAATAGAGAGAGAGAGAGAGAAAGAGAGAGAGAGAGGTCAGGAGCACACGCTGATACGCATTGCCACACCCACAGAGAAAAAAAAGGCTGCGTGCTCCATGGTTGCTCTCTCAGGTGGGCGTTAGCATATCATAATCTCTTGGACCAATAGCGCGAATTTTCCACATTCGTCTTATATGACCGACATTATAAAATATTATACGGTAAAATCAGCTCCCGACTTATCCGCGTGAGAACTTATCCACGAGTATATACGGTACTTTAAATAAGTTAATCAAGAACACAACTGGAAACTTGTAAAGAGTAAATTCTGCAGAAACCTTCAGAAGTTTTTCTTCACACATGCAGTATAATAAGTGATCAAGCAGTGTGGTAGACAGTAGGAATTTAGGGACTTTCAAAATGCAGCTTGATGTCACTTTAGAACAATTAAGTGGATAGGACTGGTGAGGTTTGTAAGGCTGAATGGCCTGTTCTCGTCCAGATTGTTCTAAGTGTTCTAAAATGAAAAAGTCCATTCTATCCTTTATCAAATCGAAAAATCAGAAATCCCAAAAATCATTTTTGAGAAGCAAAAAAAGGTCTTCAAACCAGAAATCTAAATGAAAAGCACATTAAATGAACAGTAAATTATTTTTGATCCAATCTTGGATAACCTAGTAACCCTAGGGACCGACCTTTATATTGTCATGTCACAGATGTCACATATCATGCTTCTTGAGCTGGTTCCCATGGAGACCATCCCACAAGATGAAAAGAACATGAAGACACAGAAAATGTGAAAAAAGGTTAACTGCTTAAAAAGTAATCCAAATCTAATTTTTTTAATATTCTATTTTATTATATTTGAGTATAATCTAATATTTGACAAGCAAAATTGAATTCTGTTTGTTTCAAAATTGTAAATGGTAGTGAAAATGGAAAAAGAAGCATGCCTAATAAGTTGAAGAAATGCTGAGCCATAAAATGTTTATTGTAGTCTTATCTCAGTATCATTGGAGGCAAAGTGGGACAAGAATTTATTACAGGACACTCATTTGTGTACAAACACTAGACCAACATAGGGTCACTAGTGTGACCGGCAGTACAGACCAGAAGGGATTCAGAAAGAGTGTCAGTGCACCAACTGGGTGACCCCTTTTAATAGAGAAAAAAATGTGGAGTGCGGCACAAAAAAAACCCCCAAAAAGTCAGCCAGTGGCAGCCCAAGGCTTTTATTTCCCTGTCTGGAGTCGTATGGTGTCACTCCTTCATGAACCTCGGTTTCAAATGACACCCCTTGGCTTTTATGGTGCCTGTCTGGAAGAGGCGGGGCCTGCTCTGAGCATTAGAGGTGTGGTTAGTCGATGTCACTGGCTGCCTTCTTGGAACTGAGGGCAAAGTAGAAGATAATGTTAGCGACAGCGCCCCCCTCTTGTCCTGGTATGGTAGTGCTTACCCTAACAGAGTCAAGACGATGATCTCCTGGCACAAATGCATGACATTAGTTAACCTGCACAACTTTTGCATGTGGGAGGAAACTGGAGGAAAAACCAACCCTAACAAGGGTGAAAACATGATAAACTCCATGTTGAATGCAGGAAACCAGAACTATGAGGCAGTGCCACAAAAACAGTGCGCTGGTCAAGTAATATAAATTAAAAATAAAGGAGTGAATCTCTCCCTATGATTTTAAAATACCAGCTTCAGGGCAGGTTTCTGCAATCTTGTTGGTGATTTATGCATGCCCAGTTCAGAATACCTTTCTGCAATCTGACTGGTGATTTTTGCATGCCCAGTTTCAGAACAGGTTTCTGCAATCTGATTGGTGATTTTCACATGCCGCCTTCAGGACAGGTTTCTGCAATCTGATTGGTGATTTTTACATGCCCAATTCAGGGCAGGTTTCTGCAATCTGATTGGTTATATTCGCATGCCCAGTTCAGGACATGTTTCTGTAGTCTGAATGGTGATTTTCACATGCCAGCTTTAGGGCAGGTTCCTGCTTTGAGCCCACTGCTCCTGAGATACCCTTCAGCTCCCTATGATTCTTATCACATTTGAATATGGATAAACGGAGGGCCACATGTTGTTTCAAGCACTCCGTGGCCATGCAATGTTCCCCATAATTTATCCCTCATCACAATCACGTACAGTGCAAGCTCGCTTCCCAGCATTGCTGTCTCTTGCCATTGCTCCCTGAAGATGCATTCTGTGCAGTCAGACATAACGATAATCAAAACTGCACAATCCAAAGCCAGGACAATTAAATTTTCCTGACTAATTGCTCCATTGGTTGCTCTGTTAGGGCCTCACCCTGCACGTTTTTCAAAATTAATAACTAATCTTTACAAAACTAATGTCCATCGATTTCAGGATAAAACAGACATGTCACTTTCTCACAAGTTACACAGCTGCCCATTTAATTCTTGGGCATTCCACAGCAGCCACTTCAAATCCTAATCTAAACCTTTTATGGGTGTAGCTAGGCTTGTTTTGCAAAACTATAATACATTATTAAAAGCTTGTGCACGATTAGAACATCATATTAGGGGATTTTCTTACAATGAAAATCAAAACTACAGTATATATTTTAAAATGACAGAGCCCATATTACAATATTTTCTTGTTCAGTCAGCTGTAATGGGCATAAGGTGGGCATCGACTCTGTCAGGACAATCAGTGCCTGCATCCTCATCTAGTAGTACTGGGACAATTTAGTTCCACACAGCTGATTTTCTTATTATTTTAGAAGATTGTGCCGACTGTACACGTTATTTGTCCAGCAGAATGTGATTATGATGAATAGCAACACATAAACAAACCGAGCCACTGTGTCTTTATGCGTGGCCATCTCCATCACCAGTATGCTTACAGGGCAAACAGATCTACAGAGGACACCATAGCCACAACTCTCCATGCTGTCCTAATCCACTGAGAGCAGCAGGGCAGTTACGCTAGGCTGCTCTATGTAGACTTTAACTCTGCATTTAATACTTGTGGTCCCCGGCCGGGCGAGGACCAGAGGAGGGCTTGTGCCTCCTCCAGACCGAGAGGGGGCGTCCGTCCTGGTTATGCTGGAGGCCTCGGGTAGAGGGCTTGGAAGCCCAGCCCTGTAGGGACCCGTGGCCACCGCCAGGCGGCGCCCCAGTGCCTGATTATCCCGGGAGCCCGGCACTTCCGCCACACCAGGAAGTGCCGGGGGGAAGACGACAGGGGACACCCGGACGGCTTTCAGATGCGCAGCCGGCACTTCCGCCACACGGGGGTGTGTCCGCGGGAGATGGCCGGGAAGCAGCTGGAGCCCACCCGGGTTCCTATAAAAGGGGCCGCCTCCCTCCAGTCATTGGTGAGAGTCGGGAGGAAGCGGACAGAGCTGAGAAAGAGGACGAGAAGCGGCCAGGAGAAAGGCATTGGACTTGTGAGGCCTGGACAGTTGGGGGAATCGGTGCAAGAGGCACTGGGGTTTGTGCACGTGAGCACTACTTGTGTAAATAGAGTGAAAATAAACAAGTGTGTGGTGGAACCAACGATGTCCGTCTGCCTGTGTCCGGGTTCAAGTTCACATACTATACTTCTTCATAGACTGGTGATCAAATTGAACAAAAACTTTATTCCATCTGCTGCTGAATTATGGACAAAAGGAAAAGAGTAGGCCCACACATCTCCCCAGCTCTCAGCCACAGCATTGATTCTCCATAGAGCCACGTGCTGAGCCCTCTTCTGTTTAACCCCTCTATATCCATGGCAGCACCCCCGCACATTCCATCAAAGGAATCATCATATTTTCAGATGACCTCATCATAGTGGGGCTCATCTCTGGGAGGAGTGAATCCACTTATTCGGACGAAGTTGTGTGTCTGTCTGGGACAACAATCAGGTTTTCAACACCACCAAAACCAAAGGACTGATCATCAACTTTAGGAGGAAGAAAATGGATACTAAGCTCCTTTTTATTGGGGTAGATTGTGTGAAGAGCTGGTAAAGAAGGCACAGCCGAGACTTTATTTCTTGAGGATCCATGGGAAGAATAATTTCACCCAAAAAATGCTCACGTCCTCTATAGAGAGCATGTTGACTTATTGCATCTGTGTGTGATTTGCCAGCTGCACAGTATCAGAGAGGAAAGAGATTCAGGGGGTCGTCAACATGGCCCAGAGGATTATGGGATGCCCTCTCTCTCATGCCTGGAAGATCTTTACAGTTCCCGCTGGCTTAAAAAGGCATACTTAAATATCCATCCCACCCTGGTCATTCTCTGTTTGAACTGCTGCCCTCGCTGCAGACGTTTCAGGACAATTAAAACACAGACAAACAGATTAAAAAACATTTTTTACTCTAAGGCTATGACTGCGTTAAATGCTGCTCATATTGTGAAACCCGAAAGGGAAAAATTATGCAATGAATACTGGCAGAATGTGAAAAATTGTTTGGTATGTGCGGTATGATGTGTTTATCTTAAGAATCTTTATCTTTACTAAATCTTTATATTTATATGTTATATAATTCTTTTTATACTTTTATAATTTCTTGTTTTGCACTGACAGGTTGGCATTCAATTTTGTTGTAAATGTACAATGACAATAAAGATATTCACTCATTCATTCAATTATGAATAGAATTACTATAGTCAAGCCAGGCAATTATTTTAAAATTGAGTTCAATTAAGAACATGAGGAAACATCTGGAAACTTGTTACACGATTGTTAAGAAAGCTTTTCTTCACCCTGAGAACAACAGACACATGGAATAAGTGACCAAGTCATAGACATTAGGACTTTAGGGACCATCAAAACTCAAAAACAAGTCCAAGGAGGTTCTGCTTAAGCATTATAAGCACTGGTGAGGCCTCACCTGGTATACTGCATGCAGTTTTTGGATTTTGGTTTAATTTGACATCTTTTATTAACCATGGTATCCACACTACTTCCCAACGTGCCGTGAAAACTTAGAGGGTGGTAGCAAGATCGGCACTCTGGCCACTGTAAAAAAACTCACACTGTTCCACTTCATTCAAACTAGTGTGGTGCTGGGGTGTCACCCATTGCACGACTGCACTCAGGTCCTAATTTGGGATCTTGAGTTGGTTTGTCATATGGTGGGTGCGGCAATGTGCTATATCAGTGCATGACCCCAACCTCTCCCTGTCTCTCCATGTTACAAAATGGACATAGCAATGCTAGCAAAGGTCCAGAGAAGAGCAACTAGGCTGATTCCCTGGGCTACAGGGGATGAGTTATGAGGAAAGATGAAAAGAGCTGAGCCTTTACAGTTTAAGAAAAAGAAGACTAAGGGGTGACATGTTGAAGTGTTTAAAATTATGGAGGGACTCAGTGCAGTGGACCAAGGCTGTGACTTTAAAATGAGTTTGTCAAGAACATGGGGACACAGTTGGGTAAATTTTGCACAAACATTATGAAGTTTTTCTTTACACAGAGAACCACAGACACATGGAATAAGCGACCAAGTCTTCTGATACACATTTGAACTTTAGGGACTTTCAAAAACTCAAAAACAAGTCCAAGGAGGTTCTGCTCAAGCTTTATAAGCACTGGTGAGGCCTCATCTGGAGTACTGCATGCAGTTTTTGGATTTTTGGTTTGATTTGACATCCTTTATTAATCACGGTCTCCACACTACTTCCCAACTTTAAGGTTGGTGGCAGGATTGGCACACCAGCCACTGTACAAAAACCTCACACTGTTCCACTCCATTCAAACTAATGTAGTGCTGGGGTGTCACCCATTGCACAACTGCACTCGGGTCCCAATTTGGTTTGTTGTGTGGTGGGTGTGTCAATGCTCTGTATCAGAGTACGCTCCCAACCTCTCTCACTCTCTCTCTCTCTCTCCATGCTTCAAAAAGGACATAGCAATACTAGGAAAAGTCCGGAGGACAGCAGCTAGGCTGATTCTGGGACTGCAAGGGATGAATTATGAGGAAGCATTAAAAGAGATGATCTTTTTCAGTTTAAGCAAAAAAAACATTAAGAGGAGACCTGACTGAAGTGTTTAAAATTATGAAAGGAATTAGTCCAGTGGATCGAGACGGTGACTTTAAAATGAGTTCATGAAGAACACGGAGACACAGTTGGGTAAATTTCGCACAAACATTATGAAGGGTTTCTTCACACAGAGAACCACAGACACATGGAATGACCAAGTAGTGACCAAGTAGTGTGGTAGACAGTAGGAGTTTAGGGACTTTCAAAACCCGACTTGATGTTATTTTGGAGAAATCAGTTGGATGAGATTGTCAAGCTTTTGTTGGGCTGAATGGCCTGTTCTCATTAAATCTTCAGTTCAGTGATGCGGTGGCACAGTGTGCAGCTGTGCCTTTTCATGCAGATGTTTTCAAATACTGTATCTGATCATCATCTATTTGGAGTTACACACTTTCTCTAACTTTCTCTTTCTCATTATCTCTGTGTACTTTAGCTTTCCCCTCAAAGCCCCAAAAATGCACTGATTAAATTTGATTATCAACTTTCAGATAAATAGAAGTTTGTCTCCAGTGGGAAATTTGGCTTTTTACAGAAGGTCTTTAAATAAATAAATAACACAAATAAGTAGATATGTATTGTCACACACGTGCACATGGGAGGCAGCTAAAGAGCTTGAATGACAGTAATTCCGAACCAGACCGAGAGATGGCAGAGTGCACTGATCCTTTTTCTCGCTTTTCTGCAGACCGTCCACAGGAAATTCCACCTGGTCCTTGGTGACATCAATTCTGGTTCTGACCCCTATGACGTCACTTCCGGGTCTGAGCCTATGGATGAAGACCCTGCCGGTCCCGACCGCCCCGATGTTATTTCCTTTATTGGCCTTTAAAAGCCGCCACCTTTCCCCTATCCCCTATCCCCCTCAGCTCTGTTTTGGATTTATGCACATCAGTGCTATCACTTTTACAACTTTGTAGCCAGGAAACAAATATACAGGTGGCTGCCCCAAACCTTGCTATGGATCTTTGTCAAGTGTGTGACAGTGGCGTAGTCGGGATCGGCAGGGTCTTCATCCATAGGCTCAGGCCCGGAAATGACATCAGAGAGGCTGGAACCAGAAAGGATTCCATCCATAGGCTCAGACGTCAAAAGGAACAAAACTAGAACTGACGTCACCAGGACCAGGCGGAATTTCCCGTGGACGGCCTGCAGAAAAGCATGAAAAAGGGTCAGTGCACGCTGCCATCCCCCGGTCTGGTTCAGAATTACCGTCATTCAAGCCCTTTAGCTGCCTTCCATGTGCACGTGTGTGACAGTATGTAAGTAAGTAAGTAAAACACATTCTTTAGTCTGAACACACAACGGAATGACTATAAAGCAAGAAAATTACAAAGAAAGAAAACCTCTGACTTGGAAGTCACAACCGCAGTGAGGCGTTATGCAGGCGTATTGATGTTGGTATAAACGAGCCCCCCGGTTGCGTTTTTTGAATAAACAGAAACAGCACATGATGGCACATATTATAAACCAGTAATGGTGTTCTGCACGATAACGTGCAGAGAATACACTTGACTTATAGTTTTCATACTCTTTCCTTATCTGTAAATTTAACATTCGTTTGTTCAGAGGTTGATGCGCTTGCTGCTTCCTGAGCAGTTCTTCTTTTCTCCACCCTAGCGGCCCATTTCTTCTCTTTTTTTGTCCGTTAAAACTGATTAATTCAGTGTTTGTGTTGCAATTACTTAGTATGTTTTCTTTCATTTTATAATTAAGCTGGCACTTACTGTAAGTCTTCAATCTGCTTCAAGAATGATTTAAGATGTGAAGAGGTAGGGGAAGTGACGGCGAAGGTGGTAGGGAATGAGAACGGCACCCGTACACATGCGCCGCACGGCCGCCCTGCTGCCCGTTGCCGAGAGTTGATTCAACAATAAAATAAAAATACAAAGAGGAATAACCTTGGAGGTCAATCATCGCCCCGAAAGCAAACAATATAGGTCATGTAGTATACAGTTGTGCTTGGAAGTTTGTGAACCATTTAGAATTTTCTATATGTCTGCATAAAAATGACCTAAAACATCATCAGATTGTCACTCAAGTCCTAAAAGTAGATAAAGAGAAACCAGTTAAACAAATGAGACAAAAATATTATACTTGGTCATTTATTTATTGAGGAAAATGATTGTCTTATTTAGGACCGCTCATTCATCACAAAGTCAAACTAGTGGTGCACAAGGACTAGCATTAGCATTAACTAAGGTCTACATCAGAAAAATAATACAGAGAAACAAACTAAACAATATTTAATTTGTAGTACAAATTAAGGACAAAAGAGAAGAAAGAAAAACATACAAACACGACAGAATAACCTAAACTTAAATAAGCATAACCATAATCAGGGAGAGGCAAATCTCGCTGAACCCAGATATATAATCCATACATCTGGGGACAATCACAAGGAAATTTTGCTTCACACAGGGTGGCAACAATTAGTCGACTCATTGAGTGTCACATTTCTAAACCAATCCAATGTCTCATGGGGGCGATGACTTTGAACAGAAAGTCAGAGGTGCTCTTGTTAACCTGGTCTGATAGACAGCAAGCTTCTGTTTCTGTTGAACCATCTACAGCTGAAAAGTCTCCTAAAGAAAACCCTGTTAGATATATAAATGTGTGTCGCATGTGCAAGGAGCTCATTACATATTTTAAAAATAAACTGCAATGGAGCAGGATGCCACCTTGGTGGATGGACTGAGGGAGAGACTGTATTCAGGACATGATCTTCCTCAAGACACTAAAGGGCAGATCAACCTATCCCCCCCAAACCTACCCCATGGGGTCAGTACAGCACCACGGATCCACGCAATTCATATCAGGACTTGTAGTTTGGAACAGCCCTGTTGGACTCCATGGGTGCCGCCAGGGGGTGCTGCAAGTGCTGCTGGGTCCTTGGAGGAACCTCTTCCACCACACCCAGAAGTGCAGCTGGAAGAAGGTTGAGAAGCACCTGGAGCACTTTGGGGTGCGCTATAAAAGCAGCTGCCTCACCACCAATCAGGGTGCCAGAGTCAGGTGGTGGAGGACAATGCTTGTGAGGAGGAGATGAGGCAAAGTAGAGAGAGGGAGACAGAAGAAGAAAAGAATTGTGTTTATTTATATCTGGAGCTGTGGACTGTGTTGTGAAGTGGAGAGCAAGAAAAAGACGCTTCCCCACTGAAGAATAAAGTTGTGTTTTTTTGAATTTGTGTCTCAACCTGTATGTGTCGGGGTTTGGGGAGCAGTACACCACCTGGAGGATCACAAAACATAACCTGATGCAAGGGAAAAACCTTTCTGTAACATCAGATTATACATGGGCATTTGACTGCATCAATGGACAAGTGGTAAACATGAACGATGTGTTGGCGCAGATGCTGTGGCTGCTGTCTGTCGATACTGATATGAGTCTGAAAGAATTGGCAGCTATATTCATGAAAATATGAACTCCAAATATGCATTTGAAGTAAATGGTGCGTCACACTCCATTAAAAGAACTATTGTTAAGAGAGTGGCTAACAAAGAGTCACAGGAGATACAGATTTCAGTACTCAAAACACCTGAATCGACAAATCTGCCAAACAACACCAGTAGATGTACAGATGAGGCTGCAGAACCTCCACCTTCTGACTGCACATCAAAATGATTAACTAAAGAAATTTAACATTACTGTCGAAATGCAAATATGCTGTGACAAAAGAGTCACAGAGTTTTAATATAGTGAATATCCATAGACCACAATGCTTATCTAAACTCTATTTGCCATTTTCATGTCATATTGTGATGCAATAGTTTAAATGACAGAGGCACTTCTCAAAACTTGTGGAGCCCAGTAGCTGTGGTGGTCTGTCTGTCCGTCTCCACTGTCTTATTACGAAGTGCAAATTAATTATTAAGCTTCAGTTACCTTGTGCTACTGACCTCCTGAATGGATGACAGCGATTTTTGCTTTGTTATTTTCCCTCAGCATTGAGCCTTTATTTCAGTTGTCTCCCAGAAACCCTTGCGGTTTAAAATTCACAGACTAGAGGAATTGGGGGCAAGAGTTTTAGGAAGAAGCCCTGTGGGTGGAGCCTTTGTGGCGCAGGATTTTGCTGCTCTTCTCTACACACTTTTTAACGGGTTGTTCCCAGAAGTGTATTCTCATTTCAGAATCACATCTGGCCCAACGAGACTAGGGATAGGCTATGGGTGCCCAAAATCCTGAATTGGATTAAGTTTTTTGTTAATATTATGTTATATTGTTTTTATTAATGAAATGATTCCTGAAAATAATCATATGCTATAAGTAAACTAATTGATCTAATAAATGCCTATCAATGTTTTATTTTGATTATTTAATATTAAACGTTAAAACTTCATTGATTAAATGCTAACCCAACCTTAATCCGTCTTCTTCTATAATACACTATCGTGGCTGTTTGTTTGTTTGTTCAGGATTTGAAATCACTTGTAGCTCGCAAATCGTTTGACCTATTGAAGTGAAATTTGGTACACATATACTATGTGACGTCTACTACCCGCTTTCGGGGTGATGATTGACCTCCAAAGGTTATTCCTCTTTTCGTTTTAAATTTATTTTATCGTAGAATCAACTCTCGGCAGCAGGGCGGCCATGCAGAGCATGCGTACGTGTGCCATTCTCATCCCTATCACCTTCGCCATCATTTCCCCTACCTCTTCATATCTTAAATCATTCTTGAGGCAGATTGAAGACTTAAGTGTCAGCTTAAGTGAAAAATTAAGAAAAACGTACTAAGTAATTGCAACACAAAAACTGACTTAACCAGTTTTAACGCGAAAAGATGTCGACAGAAGAATAGACGAAGTGGTCCGCTAGGGTGGAGAAAAGAAGAGCTGCTCAGGAAGCAGCAAGCACATCAATCTCTGAGCAAACGAATGCTAAATGTACAGAGAAAGAGTTTGAAAACTAGAATTCAAGTGTATTCACTGCACGTTATCGTATACCGTTACTGGTATATACATAAAAGGCAAAGCCCTCACTGACTCATCACTAATTCTCCCACTTTCCATATAGGTGGGAAGCTGAGATTTTGCGTGCTCATTCCTTGCAGTGTACTTACGAAACTTAGGTACATTTCATGTCCTATTGCAACACCCAAGGTGGGAAAATGGGTGTACCCCCTAAACTGTATATATACTGTAGATGGGGAAAACCCTTCTCACTATTTCTGCGACTTCCAATATACGTAGGAAGCCCAAATTTCCCATGCTAATCCTTTAGACTGTACTTACAAACATTAAGTATGTTTAATTTCACGCCGTGCCCCGTAACAAACTTTAAAAAATAACGTCTTCTTTTTGGTGGTTCTTACCATTATGCATTGAAACTGACCTCTCCTTTTGGCGGTTTCATTCCTTATTTCCGTTAACAGACGATTTATTTCACGACAGAGATGCACCCTGGTCCCCCTTCCTTTTTCCACACGGCCGCTGTCCATGCACCTACCACGTGATTGGCTCTCTGCCTATATACATTAACGACATCCTATGCTCTTGTGCCTCCTCACTCGCTTCCTTACTTTTCTCAGCTGTTCGTCGTGCTCACTGCTCCCTTCTTCTTTACTCCACCGCTTCAAACCTGTTATTGTTTGCCTTGCTTCACATCTTCCTGCTGGTGACTCCTGCCTTTTCATTAAGTTTCTTCACACTCTTAATCCTCCGGGCAGGCCTCCACATACTCTACTTTTGAAGGTCAGCGCACCAATTATGTTGTTATGAAACTTACAACCACCAAAATCTTGTAACGGCACCAGGCTTCAGATCAAGAACCTCATCGAGGCAACTGTCTTCACTGGAACTGGCTCAGCGGAGACTGGATTTATTCCTCAAATCCCTCTCATACGCTCTGACCTCCCATTCCAATTCAAACGCCTCCAATTTCCAGTAAGGGTCTGCTTCGCTATGACAATAAATAAGTCACAGGGCCAGACTCTGAAAAAGGTCGTCATTGACTTGACACAAGATTGCTTCTCACATGGCCAACTGTACGTTGTGTGCTCAAGAGTGAGCTCAGCAGACAGTTGGTCATTTTACTGCAAACCTCGTTTACAAAGAGATCCTTACATCCAAAAAATGTGCATTTCTCATACACAACATTTACAATCATAAATTAAACTCTTCCCAATCATCAAATTCACTCTCAATACTCAAATAAGCGTATGACAATTACATTGACAATCATGTTATGCTATTTTTAAAATGTTTCCTTTTCTTTTCCATAACTTCTTTAACACACTGCTTCTCCGCAGCGAAGCACGGGTATTTTGCTAGTCTTACCTAAACCTGAAAAGTGATTTTTCTGTTTGAAAAGTAAGTAGTAGATTTTTACTTTTGTTATACATGTTCTCAGAATGACATTCATTTACTCTCCCTCAATGAAGAATAGAGCACATCACGTCAATCAAAGCTCTTCATGTCACTCTGTATGACAATTGCTATCGTTCATTAATCAATGTTAATAAAACTCTTAAGCCTTCAAATTGGTTGATTCCTGTGGAACTGATGAAAACTGACAATGTCCATTCAGTGGAGAGACAAGCCCCTCATATTAGAATGTGGTAAGAAATCCATGTTCACACAGGGAGACCATGAAGACCCTTCCCCGAAGGAGCTTCAAATTGGGGATTGAGTGTATAGAGAGACACTCCTTTACTTCTGCCTCCAGCTAGAAAGACCTCGATGTTAAGGAGAAGTCATGACGTTACTCAGGTCTCGCCTCCTTGCCTGCCTCTTATGGCCCTGCCCATATAGAAATGGTGACCCCAAAGACCAAGCAACTTCTTCTGAAGCCAGTGATTTTAATATGACACCTGTGTGTCACTCCAGCATGAGCTAACTGAGCAATTTAGAAAAGAAAATGGGGAAAGCTGTGGTATCCATTATAATCTATTCAGTGTCTGCTTTATTAGGTCCACCTGCTCATTCAAGTTAAATAACCTGCTCCTCCAAACAGACACTCATGTGAATGTCTGTCTGTCTGCTTTTCACGAGAGAACTACTTAATGGATTGAGATCAGTTATTTTTCTATAATTTGCTTAAACATTCCGGTTGATTTTGCGACTTCTCTCATCACACTCAGTATCACAGTTCGCTTGCAGGAGTGATATATTTGCGCTAATCTGAGAGGGAGGCTGTGGGCTGAGGGAAGGGGGGCGCGTGATGTCAGGAGTAGAGAGCTGGACGGGCCCTCCTCACTGTCCTGTTTCACTAATACGCGGGGGATGGCTAGTATAAATATACAAATTATATTATTTCCTGTTAATTTACATTTAATCAATGGTCCACAAATTTATGATTAATTATACAGTATATAAATATGTAATTCAATATGTTATATTGTGACGCATGAGTCACTGTCTTGCACCCCAATAAACAAGGCTGAGTCTCAATACTTTAGCAAAACCAGCATTATTCAACCTGAAACAGGAACAGCATGGTTATTTATTGTAGCGGGATCTACCACTCCCCTATACACAGACACAGCAATCAGGCAGGGTCATGACCAGGTTAGTGGCCAAGTAATCCTGTTTCCTGCATTTATAATGTTCCTTGCATCCCCCATCGACGGCAGCCACTTATAGCGTGACCGAGATTGGCTTGAAGTTAATAATAAAATAATAATAATAATTCATTACATTTATATAGCGCTTTTCTCAGTACTCAAAGCGCTATCCACACAGGGAGGAACCGAGAAGCGAACCCACAATCTTCCACAGTCTCCTTACTGTAAAGCAGCAGCACTACCACTGCACCACTTGTGAGTTGCTTTTGTGCTGTTGTGCTGCAGCACTGTGAGCGTGTGGTTGCCCCGGCAATGGACAAATAATCTTCCACAGACAGGGCAATTGCGCTTCGGGATGCACTTCGCCATGTTGTCCTATTGGAGGGAGAGGGGTTCTCAAAAGAGTTCAGAAACTTCACAATATGTCCAGGAAAACCTTTGTTGTGCTTGCATAATTGTAATAAATAGCAATTGATAACAACACATTATGTGGTATTTTGCATATCTAAACAGAGTAACAACATGTCTGCAGGTAGAAGTTGGACAATACTGTATGTACCACTGATTTAATGAGACACCAATAGACAGAAGTGCTAATAAACAGTATCATAGTACCACCTTCACCAGCGTTTGCATTGTACGCCGCCATATTGGATTGACGTCATAGTCTGAAGTCGGACAAACTTAGACTTGACAGACTAGCCCAGAATTTTCGAGCTGGAGATTTTACTTAAAGGGGAGTTGCAGTTGACTAGGAACTTTATCTATATGTCAATAGTTATATAACAATGAAACAATCCAATAGGTGTAGAAGATGGAGGTATGGAATGAGCTTCTTTTCGCTGATTGCTGGTGAGGAGCTCTAAAAAGGACCGTTATGCTTCCTCGAGGTCGATTATATCTTGTCGCTCAGGTCTTCAGCAGCTTTACGCACTCCCAGCTGCTTTGTCTCTTTGTCTGCTCACACACATCACCTGGCTCCATCTCACTCCACTCCCACATGCCACACTACACGTGCCAGACTCCGTTCAGTCGCTCTACCTCTCATGACATGTTGGAGCGTGCCTCCTTGCCTCCACTTAGTTAGCAATACTTGTTTGTTCCACAGACATTATTATCTACAGATTATTAAGGAGTAACTTTTGACGTTTTTTAGAGAGAGACCAGAGCGACATGTGTTTTAGACACGTAGCTACAAATGCCAGAGATATCACGGCCACGTGTTTTTTCCCCCACATGGGGGATGTTCTCCTGTCAGAGCTGAACACGATCAGATTCAGTCGCGACATCTATTGATTTTTAAAGTTTGTCATGTTTCACTACTATGTGGGCGCAGCCGCGGGGGACATCGGTGAAGTATAAAGGCATGGTCAAAACTTTAAGTTGTGATTCAACCAAATATCAGAAGGGGCATCCAAACACCAAAGTTCCAGTTTATTCTCATTTTATACATCAGATACATCATAGAATAAAATTCTTAATAACATGTCTCATCAGAACTGTTCACCAGAATACAACATATATACAGTTAGGTCCATCAGTATTTGGACAGTGATATAATTTTCATTATTTTGACTTTATATGCCACAACAATGGATTTGAAACAAAGCAATCAAGCTGTGATTGAACTATAGGCTTTCAGCTTGTCAGTCAAATGTCCATATATTTCTGAGCCTCATTAAAATAATGTTTAAAAAATGTCTGTCTCTTCTAAACAGCTCATGCAATATTTTCGTTAAACCCCTTGAATTAAAGCTGAAAGTCTACACTTCAATCACAATTGTATTAAGTCATAATACAATCAAAATTGTATAAGCTGTTAAGAAAAGACAGACATTTTTATACATGATCCCCCTATTTTCAGGAACCCAAAAGTATATGGACATTTGACTGACAAGCTGAAAGTCTACAATTCAGTCACATCTCGATTGTTTTGTTTCAAATCCATTATGAGGGTGTACAAAGCTAAAATTATGAAAATGGTGTCACTCTCCAGATATTTACAGACCTGACTCTGTATATGTTGTATTCTGCATCACCGCCACCTGATCAAAGTCTGGTGCAGAACACCACCTTGTTGAAATGAAAGCGGATATATCCGTAACACACTTTAGTCCTACCATTAATGAACTAGATATGCATGCTGTCCGCATGGTGTGAAGACAACAATCTATCTCTCAATGTCGACAAGACAAAAGTGATAATCGTGGACTTCAGAAAATCACATCCTACCCACATCCCACTCAGCATCAACAGTTTACATGTAGAGACTGTTAAGAGTGCCAAGTTCCTCGGTGTGCACATAACTGAGGAACTTATGTGGATGCATAACACCTCATCACTAATCAAGAAAGCCTAGCAGAGATTACACTTCCTGAGGCGGCTGAAGTGAGCAAATCTTCCCCCTTCCATCCTCACCATGTTCTACAGAGGCACCATTGAGAGTGTTCTGACCAGCTGCATCACCGTCTGGTATGGCAACTGCAACATATCCGACAGTAAGCGCCTGCAAAGGATAGTGAAGACAGCAGAGAACATTATTGGGGTGCCTCTCCCTTCACTACACGACATATTTTACAAACGCAGTGTCCACAGCATTGTGCAGGACCCCCTTACACCCCTCACATGGACTTTTCACACTTCTGCCATCCAAGAGAAGATACTGCAGCATCGGAGCCAGATCTGCCAGCCTGCAGGATAGTTTTTACCCCCAAGCTGTCAGACTTCTTAACACCATACTGCCCCCTGGGATCTTCCAAATGGCCTCAACCACCTCTAAAAACAGAACTTTTATACATGCAAGCCACTTTCCTGTAAAGACGAGTGTGCATGTAAAAAAAGAACTGAAAATCTCATACCGACCTTTAAGTATGTTGACATTCTTTGATATACTTCTGCTGTGAAACATTCTGACCTGTCATTGTTTACACGTCTTAAACAACTACAGAAATTATCTACATCTATTTATTATTTATTTATTATATTACATAATAAATGACTATATTTATGTATCTAGATTGCAAATACCATACATTGCATCAATGTTCATATTGCATACTACACGTCAATATTGCTGCTACTTCTTTGTCTTGTCTTTACACAATGTGTTGTCTTGTCTGTCTTTTAATTTTAAATTTTTACTTTTATTTTAATTCTATTTTTAATTTGTTATTTGCACTTCATGTTGTTACACTGTGGACCCTGAGCTTCGCAATTTCATCTATCTTTACACTTGTATGCCCTGTGGTAGGCTGGCGCCCTGCCTGCAGTTTGTTTCCTGCCATTCACCCTTTGTTGGCTGGGATTGGCTCCAGCAGACCCCCTGTGACCCTGTAGTTAGGACATAGCGGGTTGGATAATGGATGGATGGATGGATGTATACTTGTATGTGGCTGAGATGGCAATAAAGTTCGCTTTGGCTTTGAATTATCATACTCTTCAACGAACCTGCAATCTTTATTGATTTTTACTTTTCTCGGTTTTCTTTTCCAGTTCTTCAATGGTGGCATTCTGCGTCTGATCAAAGTCTGGTGTAGCTGTGAAATTTGAATGTTTAAATGAACAATCTCGATCTGCCACAAGATCCACGGAGTCGAATACTCTAAGACGAAGCCATAAGAAAGAACGACTTAAGAACATTTATGTTAGGTAGAATACCCAGTGGTTGTTGGGTGGTCTTTTGGCTTCGGAGCCACTGTAATGTTTTTTTTTTCCAGCTTAACTTGAATTTTTTTTTTTCCTGACCTCATCATTGAACTGTCATTTAAAGACTTAAAAAAATCTCTAATGATACAGCATATCTGCCTTATGCAAGTGTGCATTATTCGTTTTTGTACACTGCATATGCACTCTTATTTTCATTTCTTTTAACTCCTTCTTTGACATCTCATAAAGCACATAGAGTTCCATCCTTTGTATGAAGATGTGCTACTGAAACAAATGTTGAGCTTTGAAGAAAAAGATGGCATTAAGATGTGTCTTATGAGGGGGCTACATAGTCTCAGAGGGACGATTTCACCCACTTACAAAAGGAAGATGACCAGGTTTCAGTGGTGAGTTTATATAGATATTACTCTCCCTTTTTCTTTTGTCTTCTCAGATTTATGAATTCACTCCCTTTGCTTTGAAAATTCAGTTTTCCTCACAAAGCAATTTAAGAGCATGTTGCCTATGCTATGCATTTTTCTTCTCTCTTTCCTATGATTCTTGATGAATATTGCAGCACTCATTTGTCAACACGTAATTGTCTCTTTCTAATGATTTTTAGCAAGTGCATACATCACTTACTTTCCCATTTCAATGTCTGTTAACAATATTGCGCTCTTTTGATAAAAAGTAGAATAATTGCACGTTGCAATGTAAAAAGGTTTTCATGGTTTGTAGAGTACCGTTACGCCACTGATAATTTAATTTAGGGCACCCAGTGTGAGGAAATGAACCACTGCTATTAAAGTAAGGCTTTCTGTTCGAATTTGAAGAATGAATCATTGAAAAAACACTTCTTTAAAGCCATATATCTTCGACGAGCTCCTTGAGTGATATGCAGCACTGTGTAAATTTCAAGGCTGCCACTGCATGATTGTCTTGTTTAACCAAACAGAATAAAACATGATGGTCAGCACGGCATTAAAAGGTTGTACAAAGACTGCTGGCGGATCCTATTAGAAATCTGATGAGAAGACGGTGGCTTTCTTTTGCGGCTAATGAAGTTCAAATCATGACATTGGGACCTTGAGCTAAAAATGAATGAAATAAACATAATGGGAACTAAGCAGTTCCTTTCTAAACGTACTGGGGTTTGGATTCATTCCACCAGTGTTGCAGTCACTTATTGGGAATTAGGTAAGAATATGGATTGCCTTCCATACTTAAAGTTGCCGGTAGTGTAAAAAAAAAATCGGGAGTGGTCTCCCATCGACTTTCTCATATACTCAGATATGGGGATGGATATCTGAGGAGTAAACCACAAGACAATGATTATATTTTTATATTATGTACAAAAACCATCAACAACAAATCAAATTAATAATATATTGAACAATTATAATAGTAAGGTTGAAAAAATCGGACTCTGCAGCTGCATGAATAAAAGTTAAAGTACCACTTTTGGTTACTGGAAATAGCTCAAAAGTTGATAGAAATCTACGTTTTGTACCTAATACTTGTATGCAAAATTTGGTTGACCAAAGTGAAAATGTACTCAAGTTATTGTGTTTACACACACACACACACACAAACATACAGACATAATTCCAAAAATGGTATTTTCAGACTCAGGGAGGTCTAAAACGTCAAGCTTTATCGAAATCTCGATATCAAATCTTTGGACGATTCCAATACTTTCCCAATACTTCGTAAAACAGAAAATCAGTGAGGTCTAAGGGCTCGTTTATACTTTACACTCAGAACGGATACGCACATGCATTATTGTTGCCACGCGTTCCCAGCGTTCATTTGACGCGTCCTCTGAGCAGGTCCTCAGAAATTAACGTGACGCATGAGCGAGTTGCAGTACCAGCAAAAAGTCGGGGGGCACAGTGTGATAAAAGTTGGAATGTGATGTTAGAGTCTCTGTTTACTATCTACTGTACATGTGACAGAAAGCCTCTATGCGGATCCTACGTGATCGATGTGTGCCCTTCGATGTTTGATGAATGGTTCAATGTGATGAAGCAAAATGCCGACATACAGATGCATTTGTGGTGCTTTTATATTCAAGCATCGCATATTCCCCATCGTAATGACGCAGTGCATTTTAAAAGTCTCACCATCTTTTACCATCTTTTGTGCTGTCTTTATTTTTTGCAACTTCACAAAAGCAACATAATGTACAGCACTGTATTTGAGCAACAGAGAAAAAAAATTAAGGACATGGTGAAAACGTGTATTTTGTGATTAAAGTGGAAATTTCGCCTTTAATCTCGAAATGTCCACTTTAACCTCGTAGTTTACTTTATCATTAAAGCAGACCATCATAAACGTCATTCCAGTTTTTAATCGCTGCAAGCTTCTTGGACTTCCTCCTAACCTGACAGCAGCGGCAAGCAGCAATAGATCACCACACAGAACACATTAAATGTGTGATATTCCAACTCTCTGCAAATTTAGAATCCTTAGATTTAAACTTGATATCACTTTCATGATGAAATGCATTAAAGTATGTATGTTACATTTTACAGATAAATCGTTAAATCATTTAAATAATGAATACTGTTAAAAATTACACACATGGGGGTGACACGGTGGCAGAGTGGTAGCACTGCTGTCTTGCAGGGAGTCATGTCACTGGTGTTCCCCGCTTGGAGTTTACATGTTTTCCTGCTGGGTTTCACACTGTGCTCCGGTTTCCTTCCAAAGATTTGGGGATTTGGTGCCGTTAAAATGACTCCAGTGTATATGTGTGTTTGTATTCATCTTGAAATGAGCTGAGGCCCCATCCAGAGATTGTTTCTGCCTCGTGCCCAATGCTTGCTGGAATGGACACATCCCTGGATTGACGGATTTAATCATTAAACATCCTTTTCAGAGATATTGCGGTTAAGGTGTCAACAGAATTTAAAGGGTGTTCCAGGCAATTCACAACACAGAGAGGCCGAACCTGTTCTCACCGTGATAATATCTCGCACTGGTACCTACTGGATTTCTCCAGATTTATTTAAAGTACGTGCGCAAGTATAAACAGTAAAACACTTGCGTAGCAGGAGCGTCCGCTGAAGCATGCGTTGCGTCATGTGAAGTATAAACCCGGCCTAACATGTTGAGATTCATCATAATCTCGACATCGAATTTTTGGACAAGCCCAATACTTTTCCTATATTTCATATACGAGAAAGTCAGGGAAGTCTAAAAAGTCGAGATTCATCAAAAGCTCGACATTGAATTTCTGGACAAGTACAATACTTTTCCTATACTTCATATACAAGAAAGTCATGGAGGTCTAAAACATCGAGATTCATTAAAATAACGACATCGAATTTTTGGATGATTACAATACTTTCCCTATACTTCGTATACGAGAAAGTAAAAAAAAAAAGACATTCTTATACTACAGTGGATTCATAAAGTATTCAGACCTTTTCACTTTTCTCATATTTCACTATGTTGACCAATAGAGGGTGTCACTGAGCTCCGAACCGTGACGCAAATTCACCCAACACAACCCAGGGTTCAGGATTTGTGTTTGTCACCAACACCTTCACCAAATGAATACAATTACAAGCTAAGTGAACGCTCTCTCTTTCTCCTTCTGCTCCTCCTGGTGAGTGTCGCCCACTGCCTCCCGACGGTGAGTCTCCAAGGTGAGGCATGTGGGAGAATAATTTTAGGCTGACCTAGCATTCATCTTAAAGAAACAGCCTAAAGGGTTAATAAATGTCAGAAACCTGTTCAGGTGTATCAGGAAACCAGAGAAAGGTTAAGTAAACAACAAAGACAAAAATGTGATACACAAAATGTACTGAAAAATGACTCAGAGATCAGATGTCCAGTATTCAACATGACTGTATTCAGTAGACACAGAAATTTAAGTGGACGAGACTGGCGAGCTTTGCTAGGCCGAATGGCCAGTTCTCATACAAATGTTTCTAATAATCAAAACGTCACCAGACTAAATGTTGTTTTATCCACCAATTGATACCGAACACTGAAACGGTTCCATCTTCACAGTGTCACCCCCATCATGTGGCACCACGTAAATAGTAGAAACAAGATGTTAGCCAAAATCAAATTTTCAGAATAAGATCAAAATAAAAAATAAAAGATGGAAACATGATCTGGAGATCTGAAAACCACAAAATACACCAAAACTTTTGCATAAAACAAATAACTATTGCAGTGTTTTACTGTTGTCCTTAATTCATGAGAAACTTACAAGTCAAATTCTCCATATACTGTATAATTGTGATTTGGACTTTAAACTCAATCCGTCGGAATTCTTTCTGTGGAAATTTCTGGAAACCGCATTCTAAAATTGGAAATCAGGAGGAATTCTTTTCCCAATAGAGTGGTGGAAATCTGTAAGAAGCTCATTTAGTTACGTAAGTGGTGCCTCATATCTCAAACGATTCTAACTTTGAACGTTCCAGAGTTCTATTGCAAAATTAGAGACAAATTTGATCCGGAACGATGCTTCTATGTTCAAAGTAAAAAACAAATGCAGCAACAAATAGTGTTTATGCAGCGAGTGTAAACGTCATCTGTTGTATGTCACTCTCGCTGTGAAAACATCTTTTGCATTACGCTTGTGTGTTTTCAGTGCTTTTTTGTTTTATTTTTGCTGTGTTTGGTTATATGTTGTGATAAATAACCATGCCTTGACACAAAAAGAGGTTTGGTGCAGCCTCCCGTATGCTTGGAAATGGCTGCAAAATCAAAGAAAGAGATTGCAAAATAGTGGTCTTTACAGACAAGAGTCCAAAACAGAACTGAGGTTTGGTACAGAGAGGGTGAGCTTTAAAGATGTAAGGAGGAAGGGACGTCTTCAGGGGTGGAACCAGAAGTGACGTTGAAGGGCCCAGGTGGAATTTCCCACATTTGGTCTGCGGGGAAAAAAGAGAAAGAGTCTGTGCACTCTGCCACCCTCTGGTCCGACCAGGAATGACCTTCTTTCGAGCTCTTTAGCTGCCTCCCATGCGCAAGTGTGTGACAATGCATATAACCTCTATATGTTAACCATGGCATCCAAGAAGAGTGAGGAAGCAACAAAGCCTAAGATGAAGGTTACAGTATCGAGGACTGAGGTAAAAAAGGAACTTATCGCAAAGCATGAAAGCGATACACGAGATATCACTACACCTCACTAAGCTACAGTAAATCCATCCATCCAGTATCCAACCTGCTGTATCCTAACTACAGGGTCACGGGGGTCTGCTGGAGCCAATCCCAGACAACACAGGGCACAAGGCAGGAAACAAAGCCCGGGCAGGGTGTCAGCCCACCACAGGGCCCACACACCCACTCACCAAGCACACACTAGGGACAATTTAGGATTGCCAATGTACCTAACCTGCATGTCTTTGGACTGTTGAAGGAAACTGGAGTACCCGGAGGAAACCCACGCAGACACAGGGAGAACATACAAACTCCACGCAGGTAGGACCCGGGCAGCGTGTATTTTATTTAATGTTTTCATGTTATAATTTATCAGTTAGGGCACTCAATTGTGTTATTTTTACCTTAAAATATGTGTATTTGCTGATTAACTTTATCGAAATGGGTGTTGTTTAGGGAACGGATTCATTCATTTTCCATTATTTCTAATGGGGAAAATTGATTTGGACTTTGAACGATTCACTGTTCAAATGGCCTCCTGAAACGAAATAAATTCGAAGTACAAGGCACCAATATATATCGTAATTAACATGATAATAATAGATACATCATTATCTTCTACTACTGCAAAAAAAATAAAAAAGCAATGCCCCCTTCTCCCCCCCAGAGTATAGAAGTAATTATTGAAGGCATTCAGTGTCAGATTTCTCACATCAGTATATGTCAGCTGTATTTTATCAAAGCTTCCTCCCGGAAGAGCATTTGCCATTACTCTTTGCAGTTTGATAAATTCAGTTTGCTAGAAGCTAACAAAACCTTTTGAAAGATGTTGGGTCTTTTTTCTAGGACAGTAATTGATTGACTGATATTAATCAGTGCCAAGTATGTATTGAAAAATGCAGGGGGACTAAAATTTTACTAATACGCTACTTTTGAAGACTATGCATAATTCAGCCCCTTAGCCTTGCGTGATCCATTTATGTAAAAGTGAAGTTCTTAATGTGCCCCCCATATCACTCTGTTGACAGAAAAGCTTATTGAGCCAATAAAATGTGCTTGATTTAGCCTTTTAACAACAGTCACGTCATGTTTCTTCATTTACCAACACATCTCTATCAAAGCAGATGAGACACAGAATTCTCCAAAGCTACAAGTTGGTTGTAACATTGTAATGAAATGCAATCCTCTATCATGCCATTCAGTATTAATATTGTCATTGTAGCAAACTTTTGGGTTTGGACCTGTGGAGGACATGCTCCTCAGGTGGCTGGAGAAGCTGGTTATAAAGCAGCCCCATGAACTTCAATTGGTCGAGAAGAATGGATGCAGATACAGCACCTCGAGAGCAATTTATACGTACCTCCTGAACATTAAAGTCCATTGACATGTATGTGTGGCCACCAGCGAACCTCAGATGTGGACCCTGAACTTGAGGATATAGTGTGGCATATGGATTGCTACTGACCCCAGGGGAGTGGAGTGAGGTGGAGCTGGGTGGCGTGTGTGAGCAGACAAAGGGACAAAGCGACTGGGGGTGCGTGAAGCTGCTGAAGACCTGAGCGGCACAATATAGTTGACCTGGAAGAAGCATAATAGTCCTTTTTAGAGCTCCTCACCAGCAATCAGAGAAAAGAAGCTCATTTCATACCTCCATCTCCTACACCTACTGGATTGTTTCATTGTTATATGACTACTGACATACAGATAGAGTTCCTAGTCAACTGCAACTCCCCTTTAAGTCAAATGTCCAGCTTGAAAATTCTAGGCTAGTCTGTCAAGTCTGAGTTTGTCCAACTTCAGACTATGACGTCAATCAAAATGACAATGTACAACGCAAACTCTAGTGAAGGCGGTAGTATGATACTGTTTATTAGCACTTCTGTCTATTGGTGTCTCATTAAATCAGTCGTACACACAGTACTGTCCAACTTCTACCTGAGGACATGTTGTTACGGTGTTTGAATATGCAAAATACTACATAATTGTATTTATTCTGATGGTGCAAGCACAACAAAGGTTTTCCTGGACATACTGTGAGGTTTCTGAACTCTTTTGAGACACAAACAGCCCCCCCCCCCCACCCCCAATGGGACGACACACGGAACTGCATCCCAAAGCGCAATTGCCGCGTATGTGGAAGATTGCTTGTCCGCTACTGGGGCAACCGCAGGCTCACAGTGCTACAGTGGAACTGCACAGAAGCAACTTCAAGCTGATTAAGTTCATGCTATAAGCGGCTGTCGTCGATGGGTGATGCAAGGAACATTATAAATGAAGAGAACAGGATTACTAGGCCACTAACCTGGCAGTGACCCTGCCTGATTGCTGTGTCTGTGTATAGGGGAGTGGTAGATCCCACTACAATAAATAACTGTGCTGTTCCTGTTTTGCTAAAGTACTGAGACTCAGCCTCATTTACTGGGGTACAAGACAGTGACTCATGTGTCACAATATAACATATTGAATTACATATTTATATATAATTAATCATATGCTTATGGATAACGAATTAAATATAAATTAACACGCAATAATATAATTTATATATTTATACTAGCCATCCCCTAGGGCTTCGCCTGCGTATTAGTGAAACAGGACAGTGAGGAGGGCCCTGCCCAGCTCTTTGCTCCTGACTTTACTCTTCCCCCTCCCCTCAGCCCGCAGCCACTGTCTCAGATTAGTGCGAATATATCGCTCTTGCAAGCGAACTATAATTGTTATAGCAATGAGAGAAGTCGCAAAATCAACCGGAATGGTCAGGCAAATTATAGAAAATACCAGATCTAAATCCTTTAAGTAGTTCTCTCGTTCACTAACTAAGCGGAGTTAAGGTTACGCTCCGAGGCAGACGTGTGAGTGAGGAGGACCCGCAGCTCGATGAGTCTCTCTTGGATTTGCGCTAATAAATTGGTACCGCAAGTGAACTATGATACTTAGCTCGATGAGAAAGTTACAAAATCTATGGAATGTTCAAGCAAATTATAGAAAAAAGCCTAAATCTAAATCTGTTAAGTAGTTCTCTCGTGAAAAGCGGACAGACATACAAACGGGTCTAAAAAACTATAAGAAATTTCGCACTTGGACCACTAAACTTTTAAAACCATTTCTTAGCGAGCACTTATGGACCAAGGGTAACCTACTGTACATTCCAAATTTCAAGTCCCAAGTCCTCATGGTTCAGGAGATTTCGTGATAAGCGAGTCAGTGGTATTTGGCTTTTATATATATAGATACACACATATGTACATATGTATGAGACTAATATACCGATTATTAAATTATATATTTGTAATGCGATCAGTGGGGTATAGGAGCTACAGTTTAAGCTATCCCTAAAAATGAATTAAATGAATCAACAGAATCAATTCACTTAACACTTTGAACCTGACATAAGAGTTAAGTCGTACCTCATTGAGTCTGACAAAATATGACATACGAGAGAAGTTGTATCTCAGTATACAGCCACTATATTGTCGAGCTTTATTGCTGTGTCTTAGTGATCTGCTACAGTGCTACCATCTAGTGGATCGTGATAATTATTTTTTTTTTTTGGTGGCAAACAGCTTGTGGAAAACAGTGTTACACATAGGCAGACTGTTGTGATGTCACAAAAAGGTATGTTTGAAACAACTAGATTTATTGCAAGATGAGAATTTTGAAGATAATGAAAGTGATAGTGATAGTCATTTAAATGATGTTAAAGCTGTAGGCTCTGGTACTGATGTGGATAGCTGCCTATGGAGGCGTTTCTTCATCACAAGGCGTCCAACTTGTCACAACTGTCAGGACAGCACTATGTGGACATTCTGCCGGCCAAACAGCCACCAGCTACCAAATGCAACAAGTGTGGACAACGTAAAGAAATGTGTTATATTTACGGTATATGTACTTCTAAGCCTGCACTCTGTGTAGTGGTATAGTTCAAGAAATCTCATTCAAATGGAGACTTTTAGTCAGGTTGCAGGTGAAAATAAAGCAGTTAACAGTTTCTTTTAATTTTTGACAGAGTTACTGTTGGTAATAAAATTGCTGCTTTCTCACACATTTCTTTAAAAATTTTAATTGAGTTAATTATTTATCACAAATGTACAGAAGTAAACTGCAGCATGCTGCTAATAAATGGAACAGCAGTCAATGTGTAGTTTGTAGGAATTGATTTCGTCAATTGAATTGAAATGTCCATCACTGTCACCACTCTTTAGAGCATTCAAAATGAACCACCAGGAACTGTGAGAGACCCTCAGGATTTATAGAGTGAAAGGCAGTGATTGATAGGTGGCTCTGCCTCTTGGGGGCCCAACCACAAAACACAAGGTGTTGTTTATAGATGGGTACAGAATTGGCACAGACAAAGGAAGCAGATGGTGATGGTGTGAGGAACCTTATCAGAACTGGCTGATGTTAAGAGTGGTGTTTAGCAGGGTCAGTGAATAGGGCCACTGCTATTTTTAATAGATATAATTGATTTGGATAGGAATGTAAATAACAAACTAGTTAGGTTTGTAGATGATACTAAGAAAGGTGGATTGGCAGATAATCAAGAATCTGTTGAATCATTACAGTCTGACATGGACACCATACAGGCTTGGGCAGATTTGTGGCAGATGAAATTTATTGTCAGTAATAGTAAAGTGTTACACACTGGAAGTAAAACTGTCAGGTTTCAATACACAATGAGAAGTCTACAAATCGAGAGTATACCTTATGAGAAGGATTTAGGAGTCGTAGTGGACTCAACGCTATCAACTGCCAGACAGTATTCAGAAGCAATTAAGAAGAATAACAGAATGTCAGGTTATATAGCGCCTTGATGTGTGGAGTACAATTTGCAGGAGGTTCTGCTCAGGCTTTATAACACACTGGCGAGGCCTCATCCTGAGTATTGGGTGCAGTTTTGGTCTCCAGGCTACAAAAAGGGCATAATAGCAGCACAAGAAAAAGTCCAAATAAGAGCAACTAGGTAGATTTGAGGGCTGCGGTGCAGAACGCAGCAGCCAGAACCTTAAATAGAAAAAGAAAATCTGAGCACATCTCACTATTTTTGGCATTGTTACATTTGTTATCCTTGTTATTGACTTTAAAATACTAGTAATGGTTTATACAGCCTTAAATAATCTTGCCTTATAGTTTGGAATGCCTGTTCTGCTACACTCCAAGTTGTAACCTTACAGTAGATCTTCTAATGGTAATCTGCTTATAATTTCAATAGCCAAGCTTAAAAGAATTAGTGAGGCGGCCTTTTGCTGTTATGCACCTAAAATCTGGAAAACTTTACCAAGAGAAATTTGCTGGGCTAATTCTGTGGAACATTCTAAAAAACTTCTAAAAACCCATTATTTTAATATGGCTTTCTCATAGCTACATTTCAGCTGTATTCCTAATGGAAATTCCACATGGAAATATAGACTATCCAGAGGAAAATCTGTAGAAATACCAGGAGCACATGCAAGCTCTTCACAGACAGTATTATGTAACAGCCTGGGCTTCTTACTTGACTTGAATTTATTTTGATGTTTAATTGTCATTTTCCTAATTATTATTTTTCATGATTTTATGCAATTTCTGTTAAATCTGTCAGTAATTTAGAAATTGTGTCCTGTGTGGCCATTCCTTATACTGTGTGTGTGGAGCCCCAGGAGGCGGGGCCACTTTGACATCAGTGCTACTGGGCGCTCCTTCTGATTTTATATTGAGGTCAGGAAAGAGAGGCTTATCAATGGACTTCTAAGTTTAACTGGGCATTTTGTGCAAGATTATTGTATTTTTTGTTATTTTCCTTCTTGTTTCAGGATTTTTGCTTCTGTTTTAGGGATACACTACATAGGTGTAGAATTATCATATTCTTCAGGGGTCCACAATCTGCACTAATCTCCACTATTCTATGAAGTCTTTTCCAGCTCTTCTGTAGTTGCGATCTACCACCACCACCACCTGATCAAGGCACCATGCAGCCACCTATGTAGACGGAATGAAGGTGGGTGACCCAGCTATCCACGATTCCAAATCCATCCAATCTTATGTGCAGCCTGAAAACAAAGATGACCGATTTAAGAACATTAATGTTAGGCAGAATGCCCAGTAGGGGCTGAATAGTCTTTTGGCCTTGGAACCCCTGCAGATTTTGTTTCATTTTTTTCTCCGGCCTAACTGGAGTTTTTTTTTTTTTTTTTTCTGTCCTCCTGGCCATTTGACCTCACACTGTTTTGTTGTTTTGTGTTCTTTAATATGATTGCCTAATCTTAATTGATTTTCTTTTCTTGTAACTTTTTCTTTGTCATCTTGTAACGTATGTTGAGCTACATTGACATATGTAATTTGTCACAGAAATAAATGTTGTTGTTGTTACATGGAATTAATTATGAGGAAAGATTAAAAGAGCTGAGCCTTTTCAGTTTAAGCAAAAGAAAATTAAGAGAAGACATGACTGAAGTGTTTACAATTATGAAGGGAATTAGTCCAGTGGATCGAGATGGTGACTTTAAAATGAGTTCATCAAGAACACAGGGGCACAGTTGGAAACTTGTTAAGGGTAAATTTCACACAAACATTAGGAAGTTTGTCTTCACACTGAGAACCACAGACACTTGTAATAAGTGACCAAGTAGTGTGGTAGACAGGAGGAGTTTAGGAACCTTTAAAACTCGACTTGATGTTATTTGAGAAGAATTTAGAGGCTAGGTCTGGCAAGCTTTGTTGGGCTGAACAGCCTGTTCTCACCCAGATTGTGCTAATGTTCGACTGTTTAAGAACATGGAACATAGCACAGGCCTAGAAAAGAAAGCAGACAATAAACAAAAATAATAGTAACATACCTTAAAGACTCAAATCTGAACAAAAAGGACCTTGCCGAGGAAGGAATATAACAATTTGTGTCTGTCAGCTACTGCAGTAGCCTCTGAAAGACTGGTTTGGCTTGATCGTCCTCTCATAAAGCCGCACTGACTGTTATTTACGAATGTTATTTTCATGCAGCTACTTTTCTAATTTATTTCTTCTTATAGTTTCCATAATTTTGCATGTCAAAACATTCTTTCACAGCATCGAACAAACAGCCACCACAATATGCTTTAGCAACAACAAAAGAAGAAAGCCGTTTGTTATAAAGTTTAGCCTGTGCTGTTTGTTCCATGACATTAATTCATTTTGCAGGATCTTGTCTTTGGAGTCTTGTTTATGTGTTTTATTATTTATCACATTTTGCCAAGCACTTTCTGATGGGTGCTTACAAAGAAAGTCACTTTATAAAAATAAAAATTGATTCATTGATTTTGTTGAAAGCGTTTTTTCATGTGGATTAATGACGCAGAGACAAGGTAATGTCAAATCCCAGAGTCACAGACGGCATCAACAAGACATCAAATATTATCAGTTCATAGGTGGCCCAAGATAATTAATGTCAGAAACACAAATCTGGTGAATATTGATCAAGGCACATTTTACAGTATATTAACTGTCCTTACATGCAATTCCGTTGTGATAAAATAAAATATGGATGTGTATAAACAGGCTGCAGCCTTGTTATTAGTCCCAATCTGGAGGCTCAAGAAGAAAATTACATAATGGACAACAGAAGATGTAAAGCTCACCGTGGGAAGTGCTGCATGTGAATAGATTTGCTGCAATGAATCACATATTTTTTTAAAATATGAGTAAATGTTGCTTCAGCTAATGAGTTCTTAACTTAAAAATGCTGCAATTTGTATTTATAATCTAATGCTGTCAAACCTGTTCAGTTCTATTCAGGGTTGCCAAGGGGCCACAGCCTATCCTGATAGTGCTAGGCGCAAGGTTGCAAGGTATGAACCCACTTTGGACGGGGTGCCAGTCGAGCGAAGGGTCCACTCCTTCACTCAATCACCCACATAAGGCTAATACAGAATTGTCAGTTAACTCAACCTGCTTATCTTTTAGGTGCAAATTTGGATTATCCAGAGGAAAACCCGTGGAAATACCGGGAGCACATGCAAGCTCTACACAGACACTGTGTTATGTAACCGCCTGGGATTCTTACTTGACTTGAATATATTTGGATGTTTTATTGTCATCCATCCATCCATTATCCAACCCACTATATCCTAACTACAGGGTCACAGGGGTCTGCTGGAGCCAATCCCAGCCAACACAGGGCACAAGGCAGGAAACAAACCCCAGGCAGGGCTCCAGCCCAGCGCAGGTTTTATTGTCATTCTTTTAATTATTATTTTTCATGTTTTTATGCAATTTCTGTGCTATCTGTCTATGATTTATAAATTGTGTCATGTACAGTGTCCTGTGTGGCCATTCCTTGTACTGTGTGGGTGGAGCCCCAGGAGGCGGGGCCACTCTGACATCAGTGCTGCTGGGTCCTCCTTCTGACTTTATATTGAGGTCCGTAGTACTAGGGTGTTGTACTGTGTTAGCCATTATGAATGTAGTGAGAAGTCCAGCAAAATGACACCTTTTATTGGCTAACCAAAAAGATTACAATATGCAAGCTTTCGAAGCAACTCAGCACCCTTCTTCAGGAAAGATGTAATACAGAAACTGGAGTTCCCTGTGTTTATATACACACTATTACAAGTAACAACACTGGTAATTCTTTAAGTGAGACATCTTAAATGTAAAAAATTAATAGACCTCTTCAGGCTAAGATTCATTTAGCAAGAGAGAAGAACAATGTATGGTCAAGATCTCTGGATAAGATAACTGTCCAACAAAGTCTTTTGAAGTTTCTGTGTCAGACTGAGAGATGCAAACAATCCTCCTACCTGGCCATAAGACCCATGTCTCTATTCACACCATGTTGTAATGTATTCAATTTTAGCATGAGTTTGACTTCCCATTTCTTTCTCTCTTGCTGTGTTCTGAAGTTGTTCATAAGATCTGTGACTTTAAAGTCCCTCTCACAGTGTCCATGGCTGTTAAAGTGGGCTGCTACAGGAACATCTGTGCTTCCATGCTTGATGTGGAACCTGTGTAAATTAATTCTCTGGCAGAGTGTTTGTCCAGTTTCTCCCACATAGAGTGCAGTTTCAGGACATTTCATGCAGAGAATTAGGTAGACCACATTAGTTGATCTACAGGAAAATTATCCCTTTATGCGATGTTCTAGTCGGCAGCGTGGTATAACTATACGGTCTGTATTATAAATGCGAGCACACGTTTTACATCTTTTCTGTAGGCAGGGAGATGTGCCATTTTCTGTTGGTTCACTTAGGGAACTTCGGACAATTAGTTGCTGCAGGTGTGGTGGTTGTCTGTATGCCAGAAGGGGAGGCTCATTTGAAGTTTCTGATGAGTTTTTCCATACAATTTGGATCTGTAGTCAGGTTGTCAGGAAAGAGAGGCTCAGCAATGGAACACTAAGTTCAACTGGGTGTTTTGTTCAAGATTATTGTATTTCTTGTTAGTTTCCTTCTGGTTTCAGGATTTTTTGGATCAGTGCCAGTAAAATCATATTTGGAGCCCTGGTCAGAAAGGATTGACAGTGCACCTAGGTGTTCATAGTAGGTAGTCAGTATTAGACTTCAATGACCGGGGGGAGAGTCAGTTACATAAAAGGTGCACCCCGTGTACATTCTGTGGAATTTATAGAGTGTGCATGCGTTACCCTTTATGAACAATACACAAACAGCATTACTATGGTGCCATTCCATAATGGCTGGGACAAAGATCCATTTTTCTTGATTTACTTACTCTCTCCATTTCAGGGCACCATAATGTTTGGGACACAGCAATGGCAGGTCTTTAAAAGCAGTCATATTTAGGACATTAGGGAGGCCAATGTAGAGGTGGATGGATAAAGTAAAAGGAAATCTGAAGGAAAAGGACTGGGGATGAAGTGTAGGACCGAGTGGTTTGGAGAAGTTTAATCAAGCACATCAACACCCCCACACTGACATGCAAAAAGAAAAAGCACCCCCCCCCCCCCCTTTCTTTTACACAAAATATTATTATACTTTTTTCTGGTCTTATATTAGGAGCATTGCCTGGGAACCATAAAGCAAGGTTAATAATGGAGATAGCATATGATGAGGTGCCTCGAGAAGAGTTGTGGTATTGTATGAGGAAGTCGGGAGTGGTAGAGAAGTACATAAGAGTTGTACAGGATATGTACGAGGGAGATGTGACAGTGGTGAGGTCTGCGGTAGGAGTGATGGATGCTTTCAATGTGGAGGTTGGATTACATCAGGGATTGGCTCTGAGCCCTTTCTTATTTGCAATGGTGATGGACAGATTGACAGACAAGATTAGACAGGAGTCCCCAGATATTGCGTTGGCTTCGACATGTGCAGAGGAGTGATGCTGGGTTTATTGGGAAAAGGATGCTAAGGATAGAGCTGCCAGGTAAGAGGAAAAGAGGAAGGCTTAAGGGAAGGTTTATGGATGTGCTGAGAGAGGACATGCAGGTGATGGGTGTGACAGAACAAGACGACGAGGACAGGAAGATATGTACAAAGATGATCTGCTGTGGCAACCCCTAACGGGAGCAGCCAAAAGAAAAAGAAAAAGATAATAATCACTTAATGTACACTCCAGAGGCTTGAGGGTCACTTATTACTCTTTTCTTTTGGGGGGACGCGGGGACCTGAACTTCTACTGGAATTATGGACAACTTTAAAGCTAGACCAAAAAATCAGTTGATGGAGTAAATGAAATGATGAGTCACTACCTTTGTTGGAGAGATGACAGAGCTATATTCACAATTCAAAGACAAACTTGAGCTTAAGAGACAGGCGGAGAGAAAGAGAAATTATATATGGCCCGATATCTAGCGTGAGGATCTTTATCTGAAACCCAGAAAGGTCAAAATAAATCTCTGATAAAAAGAATAAGACAAAAATCAATTTAAATGAGGGCAGTCTTGCTCTCTTCTTGTGTGCCTCTGGCTGTTTGAAAGCTCTGCATGATTCATGCCACAGCTTTCCACCTCGTGAAATGATTAAAGGAGTGATCAAGTTAGTACATTAATTTTCTGAGATAATTTTGATCGATTTTTACTCATAAATTCAAATGCACACTGCAGGAATATTTCACAGAATCACCCATAATGTTCAAAGATTGACAATTACAGTGTGGCCGGCCTTTTGCTTGTCCTTATCTGAAGTGTCTTCAATGGAACAAAAAGAAGGAAAGCAGATACATCATAGCTGGTTGGTCTGTAATTTAACTGCTGTGTCCATTAAAACGTATGTGTTCAGATTATCTGTAGCATTCATGCAAATGATTGAGGTCATTTATTTTTTGTCATTATTTTATTCACTCTTATTAACTGTTTAATACAGAGTTACACAGAACCAGAGTGTATTTTAATATTGCCTGGTATGGTGCAACACAATCCAGCTCTAATGGACAACACCAGTCACTTAGCACATCTACTGACACCTGAACAGTTTATGGTGCAGAATAACCTGATGTGTCGGACCATAATTAACTTTATTTGGGCAAATATACACTCACCAGCCACTTTATTAGGTACACCTGTTCAATTGCTTGTTAACACACATATCGATCAATCACATGGCAGCGACTCAGTGCATTTCGGCCTGTAGACATTGTCAAGATGACCTACTGAAGTTCAAACTGAGCATCAGAATGGGGAAGAAAGGAGACTGAAGTGACTTTGAACGTGGTGTGGTTGTTGATGCCAGGCTGGTTGGTCAGAGTATTTCAGAAACTGCTGATCTACTGGGATTTTCACACACAACCATCTCTTGGGTTTACAGAGAATGGTTCGAAAAAGGGAAAATATCCAGTGAGCAGCAGTTTTCTGGGTGAAAATTCCTTGTTTAAACAAGAGGTCAGAGGAAAATGTCAAGACTGGTTTGAGGTGATAGAAAGACAACAGTAACTTACATAACCACTCATTACAACCGAGGTATGCAGAAGAGCATCTCAGAAAACATAACATGTCAAACCTTGAAGCAGATGGGCCACAGCAGCAGGAGACCACACCGGGTGCCACTCCGATCAGCTAAGAACAGGCAACTGAGGCTACAATTCACCAAAATTGTACAGCAAAAGATTGGAAAAACGTTGCCTGGTCTGATGAGTCTCAATTTCTGCAGCAACATTAAGATGATAGAGTCAGAATGTGGGGTCGATAACATGAAAGCATGGATCCATCCTGCCTTGTATCAACACTTCAGGCTGGTAGTGGTCGTGTAATGATGTGGGGGATATTTTCTTGGCACATTTTGGGCCACTTAGTACCAAATGCCACAGCCTACCTGAGTATTGTTGCTGGCCATGTCCATCCCTTTATGACTGCAGTATACCCATCTTCTGATGGCTACTTTCACCAGGATAACACACCATGTCACAAAGCTCACATCATCTCAAACTGGTTTCTTGAACATGACAATGAGTTCACATGACTCAAATGGCCTCCACAGTCAACAGATCTCAATCCAATAAAGCACCTTTGGGATGTGGTGGAGCAGAAGAGTCACATCAGTAATACTTAGCCAACAAATCTGCAGCGACTGTGTGATGCTATCATGTCAATATGGATCATAATCCCTGAGGAATGTTTCCAGCAGTTGTTGAATCTACGTCACACAGACTTTCAGCAGTTCTGAAGGAAAAAGGGGGGTCCAACCAGGTACTAGCAAGGTGTATCTAATAAAATTTCCGGTAAGTATACATGCGCAATGAATTTGCTTAGTGTGTTTGGTCTTATGATATTGGCACTTCCATTTCACATAAATGCAACAGAACACAAATTCAAATACTTACTGCAAAACCTACCAGCATGTAGGTAGAAACACAGACAGAAACTGGACGAACTTGTGATCTCCACATGGACAACGACCAAGCCAGGGATCAAACCACTGTATCCCTCTTTCACTTTCAAGTCACATTTATTTTACATCACAGTAAAGAAAAGGACAAAGGCAGAGTTTAGAATCCATTGATTATTACTTGGGTGAAATAACTCGTAAAGTAACCTGGGTTAGTTGTCTGCAGTTGTACCACGTGAACTTCAGAACAGGTCATCCACCTGAAGCTAAGCTTTGTTGGGCCCGGTGAGCACTTGGATGGGAAGACCATTTAGTGAAAACTTGGATTGCAGGTGGAAGAGTTGTCGGTGAGGCCAGCAGGAGGTACTTACACTGTGGTCTGTATGTGGGTATAAATTCCCAGTGCAGTGAAGGGGGACACTGGCATTGTCCTCAGGAAGAAACATAAAAACTGATGTCCTGACTCTCTGGGGATCTTTTTTGAAGAATAATATGTTTGCCGATGTCCTGACTAAATTACCTATCATGGCCTCATCCATCCCTGTCCCTTATTGGCTAACGATCTCTCTAACCGTCTTCCCCACTAGACAGCTAATGCGTGCTGGGTGTTCTGGCACAATAATGGCTGCCATCCCATCATCCAGGTGAATGCTGCACATTGGTGGTGGTTGAAGTGGCTCACCTCTCTCTATGTAAAGCAGTTTGAGTGTCTTGAAAAGTGCTATACTGTATAAATGTAATGGCTTCTTCTTCTTCTTGAACTCAAAGAAGTTACACGAGGAGTTTGCTCATTACCTTCAAAACAACTGTTATAAGTAATACAATTTTGGGCATCCTGAATCAGAACCCCCTTCACGGTTCAGCACATAAGGTAAAGAGAGAGGTCAGGACCATGTGCTGATAGCGTGTTGCTGCATTCATCACATGACGAACCACCTGTGTTGTGCAGCAGGTGACCCCTCAGCTCCACACTGGAACAGTGTGAGGTTTTTAACGGTGGGCAATCCTACCAAAATAGACATTTTGGCAAGCATGGGCTCACTAACTTAAGTAAAACAAGTTTTTATTATCAATCTTTAGTTTAAAATTTAGAAGACTAGAATCATTTCGACAACAAACAATCAATAAACCTCATTTAAACCTATAAGGGTTACTGTTTTTAAAGAATGTATATTATCACAAATGTGCGCATGGGAGGCAGCTAAAGGGCTCGAAAAGAAATCGGACCAGGGCTGGCAGAGTTCACGTACCCTTTCATTTTTTTCCCAGCAGAACAAATGTGGGAAATTCCACCTGACTTTCCGGTTCCACCCGTGAAGACATCACTCCCAGTAGCACCGCTGAAGACGTCACTTTCTCCTTTCATCTATAAAACCCACCATGTCTGTACTAAACCTAAGTTCTGTTTTGAACTCTTGTCTGTAAAGACCACTGTCTTGCGACCTTTTCGATTTAGCAGCCATTTTTGAAGTTTTTTTGGAGGCTAACCAAAACCTCTTTTTGTGTCAAGGCTCAATTATTTATCACAATATATTTAGACTAATATTTTAACCTTTCAGTTTTATTGCACCGGTCATCTGTCTGAATACCAAACATAACTGGCAAAGGACTTCATCTACTTCGTTTATCAGCTACTCCCATTAGGGGTCACCACAATGGATCATCTTTTTCCATATTGTCCTGTCCTTGTCGTCTTGTTCGGTCACACCCATCACTGCATGTCCTCTCTCAGCACATCCATAAACCTTCTCTTAAGCCTTCCTCTTTTCCTTTTACCTGGCAGCTCTATCCTTAGCATCCTTTTTCCAAAATACCCAGCATCTCTCCTCTGCACATGTCCAAACCAACCAAATGACTATTCATATAAAAATGTCTATTAAACAAACATATTAATGTCTTGTTTTTCTATATGTTGCAGATGTTGTACAAGCCTACTTCTCAAGGAAATCTTTGTCTCTCCAGTGTACAAATGGCCACATTTTCCACATTGTATCCCATCAATACAATTCGAGGGATTTGATGTAAAATCTTGAAAAATCGTCAGTTCAACCTAAGAACATTTATTAACAACTAGCAAAATACCCGCACTTCGCAGCGGCGAAGTACTGCCTTAAAATTTTTATTAAGAAGAAAATTAAACCACACCTTAAACCTGTCCCAGTCATTCAATACATAAGACACACTGTTCCTCCGGATATCAAGATTGAGCCTGATCTGGCCATGCAATATGTAACAAAGAGAATGGAAAAGGTAGGTGCCATCTCCAGGCATGGAAACCACTCGGTAAGTGACAGTTCTTTAATCGATGGTGATCACCTTGATAGACATGTTAATGGCAGTACGGTTGGAATGATAAAGGAAATGGGTACCTGAACAATGTAAAGTAAGTCTAAAATACCTAAACAATAACTATAATTGTAATAAATTAACAATATAACAGCGGAGAAGCCGTGGATTAAATAAAAAGGCTGTAGTTATCAGCAGGGAGACGTGAATCCCATGGCGAAGCAAGGAAGGGAATGTAGAGACCGGAACGACGGACGGCCTTATATAGGCAGGCAGCCAACATCATACCATTGAAATAAGTACGTACATCGGTTTAGGTTGGCGCAGGGAAGCTGCCTACCAAATTTTGTGAAGATGGGGCTATAACTAAGAAAGTTCAACATGGCGGACGTTGTCGACCGTTATGACCGTTACGTGTAGAATTTCGAAATGAAACCTGCTTAACTTTTGTAAGTAAGCTGTAAGGAATAAGCCTGCCAAATTAGCCTTCTACCTACACGGGAAGTTGGAGAATTAGTGATGAGTGAGTGAGTCAGTGAGTGAGTGAGTCAGTGAGGGCTTTGCCTTTTATTAGTATAGATCATTTTTTTCTCAACAAAAGGAATCTGCGATGCTGTTTTATTTTGTGTACAAGTTTTTGAAGGACATTTTGCATGGAGTAAATTTTCAGAAAATGAAGGGGTTAGGGTTAGAATTAGGGTTAGCTGTTTTTCCTTCAGTACACTTTACTGTCTTAGTTTCTGTAACACAATGGTATTTTTATGGGGTGAATTCCTTGTGTTAGTTTCTGTGAGAAGGAATTTTAGAATGTCACTTTGGAGACTGTGCACAGTGTGCCCCTGGGAAGAGTCCCAGAGTTCTCTCTGAATTCTTCTGGGCACTCAGTGAGTGTGTCCCGAGAGAATTGCTGAAATTTTCTTAATTTTCCATTCTCTGCACACTTCCCTTTGCTTCTTTTCTTTAGGGTATGGGGTGTTTGTGGTTTTGAAGGAAGGTCAAACTTTTTCCTGATTGGATTAAAAAGTCACTTCCAGGTACAAAATCAGTGTCTTTTAATAGGCGAGTTCTTTTGTCTATCCTGATTATCACTCCGTTGAATTATAGGTCTTCATCTTTGCTTGAGTCCATTTCGTACCTTCTGGCTGAAGAAGTCTGCAGGGGGGCCTCTGGAAAGAATTCAGTTCAACATCTAATTTATACTTTTGTTATCAGATGAAGTCCAGGCAGATCCTGGTACAAGCACTTACTGTAGTTTGGAATGTAAGTAGGGGAAGGTGCAGCTGGATGCCTGTATCCCTATTAAATCTGTCTGCTGTCTTAACAGACCCTGGTGTCCTACTTCTATAATTAATTAATTTCTTCTGTAATGTGCACAAGCACTTCCACCTCCAGTATACTCAATAATCAATACAAATAAACACAATAAATCCTCCTCTCCACCCAGCAGCTCCGTCACCCTTCCTCCCAACTCCGGCTCTCTTTGCTGGGTTTCCCACAGTCCTTTAAATAGTTCTTGACCCGGAAGCGCTCCTGTCTTTCAGTCCACATGATCCAATAGCACTTCTGGGTCAGATGAAGATTTATATTTTCCTTCAGCCCGGATGTACTTCTATCCTTCTGTCCCCATGAATTGAGAGTACTTCTGGGTTATAATAGCAACAATAATCTTTGTGTCTCCCTGCAGCGTCCCCTGGTGGCCCCCACGGTATCAAGCAGGACTATGAAGCCGAACTCCATTTTCCATGATGCCCTGCGGGAATCTGGGGCTCCCCCACAATGCAGGGAGGACTCCATCTAGCAGCCTGGATGTATTGACCGGGATAAGCTGCCGGCCATCTCTCACACCACCTATAGTCGGGTCCCCATGCAATTTACCAGCACGCTAGAGCCGAGTATATTCAGTGATGTACATTCATTTGAACACTGCAACCAGCTCTATTCGGTTCCCAATGCAATTTGCCAGCACGCCGCAGCTGATCAAACCGTGTTGTACATTCATTGAGCAACCAGCTCATGACCACTACCGCCCCCTAATGAATCAGCATCACTGTCCTTGGGATTCATCCGCTGCACTAGACTAGCCTGTCAGTATCAGTGTTGGCCTCTGTGTGCCTGCGTGCAGCCAGTTCAAGCGCAGTTGGCTTGGTGATTTACTGAATCTCATCAATGGCGTCAGTTGCACCTTCTACATGTAATACTAGATTGTTCCAGTAGTTTTTTTTATAGTTTTTACAGTTCATTGGCAATGTGTAAAATGATCCATATTGCAGTAATTGTGATGCTCTTTGCATGAAAAAAATATGTGTTCCATTAAAATTTCACTTTTTCTTGGTGAATTGTGACATTTAGTGCAGCAACAAAGTATTTGACATCTGGGGGTGCATTAACCTCCCCAAGTATGTGGCAGTTTAAGGGTTAAGCACCATAGCCTTGGATTAACCTACGATGGAAACAGATCAACCACACTTACTGTACATGTTTAGTCATCTTCGGGCAAAAGGAGAATGATTGAAAAGAAATTCTGATAAGCTACATTGCCGGAACAAGTGCAAACTGGACAAATCCAAATCACCATCTCTTCTATTTTATAAAGAGTGTCTGTCCGTCAAGCAGCTATTCCTAACAGCAATGCTAACAGTGTCACAATATGTGATTCACCTCTTGATTATCGGTTTTCTGCCTAAGGCATCTGCTAGATACCACCTGTGAGCCGCAGGCACTGATTTACCAATGCTTAGCTGAATACTTTGAAAGTTGCAGAGTAAGATGTATCTGATTTAGTAGACAGGTATCTAAAGAAACTTTGTTAGGAACAAGTAGAAGTGGCAACATCGATAGGCAGGAACTTTACACAATAGCAAAGCAAACTGGCAAGATGCCACCACCAAAGAGGTGAAAGGCAGAATCACAGGAAGCCCAAAGGAACATTAGAGACATTGACATTTTGCACAAATGGAATATCAACTCTAAGCAAAGGTAATTCATACCAGCGCTAATAAATAACGGACATCAGGTGGAAATTGTTTGTCGTGGGACCTGTTGCTAAGCATCTAAAAGACACATTTTGCTAAACTGAATGAGAAAAGTCAGCACTCTGTTAAAATTGCATTTCACCAGTACAGTAGTTCAGTTCAATGAGTTTATCAATTACAACATCCGCCATACAGCCAGTTTGATCAACACGGATGAAAAGACAGGTCTGTGCTTTCTGATGAAGAGTCTCTGGTGAACAAATGTAGAAGTCCCTTCCAAAGTCTACTTAATTTACCTAACAGGAATGGTACCAAATAATCTCTTAGGTTCTTTTCTTAATGAGGCATTGGAAAAAACATCAAAACCAGCTATAAAACTTTCACCTTCATCCGCTTATCTGTCTCACTGTCCTTATTGTACCCTGCATGTTCAGCCTTAGGAACATCGAATGGCAGGCTTCTTGCTCTTTGGGACTTCATCAATAGAAGGCTTCAGAAGAGTGTCCCCAGTGCCCTTAATGGACTGCAGTTTCACACAGAATGACCAATCCGAACATCTTAGCTCACTAGTAGCAATTGGACAGAGACGTTATTGGTTTTTATTTGCATCAAAACCAATAGCAGGAAATATCAATAATACAAAGAGTTATACAACTTGGATTAAGCCCTCATATTAGCAAGATACTCCAGGTTGTTCACTTCCTTAGAACACTGAAACAGAACAATCTAGACAAGAACAGGCCATTTAACCCAACAATGCTTGTCAGTTCCTATTTATCTAATTCTTCCAAAATAAGATCAAGTCAAGGTTTGAAAGTCCCTAAAGTCCTACTGTCTATCGCAATAATTGGTCTCTTATTCCATGTGTTTGTGGTTCTCTATGTGAAGAAAAACATCCTCATGTTTCTGTGAAATTAACCCTCAAAAAGTTTCAAACTGTGTCCCCATGCTCTTCACAAACTCATTTTAAAGCCACCGCCTCGATCCACTGCACTAATTCCCTTCATAATTTTAAACACTTCAATAATGTCTCATCTTAATCTTCTTTCGCTTAAACTGTAAAGGCTCAGCTCTTTTAATCTTTCCTCATAACTCATCCCCTGTAGCCCTGGAATCAGCCTAGTCACTCTTCTCTGGACCTTTTCTTGTGCTGCTATGCCCTTTTTGTAGCCTGGAGACCAAAACTGCACACAGGACTCCAGATGAGGCCTAACCAGTGCATTAGTAGCTAGTAGTTTGTAGTCTGTAGTTAGTTAGTTATTAGCTTGAGCATTATCTCCTTGGGCTTGCACTCTACACATAAGGGCGCTATATAACCTAAAATTCTGTTAGATGTCTTAATGGCTTCTGAACACTGTCATGCAGTTGATAGTGTTGAGTCTAATAATCTCATTAACAAAATCCAACCACCAGTATCACACTCTCACTTCCCCTTCTCACCCTAATAAGTGCATATATATATATATTATATTTTAGATTGGATATACTTTATTAATCTTTGAGGGGGATCTATCTTTTCACAGGACCTTTGGAGATCAGAGTGCAGGGTCAGCCATTGTACAGAGCCCCAGGGACAATTTTCAGGGTAAGGGACTTGAAAAACTGCTCAACAGAGTAGGATCCCTCCTGACAGTAATGGGAATTAAACCGACAACTTTCCAAATAGCTACACAGATCTTTAGCCTCACAGCCACCAGTCCAGCTAGCAAAGTAGACGGTTTCTCAAAGCACAGAAAAAAGTTACTAATTCATTATCATACAAACTCAAGCTTGATACCTATGAGAATCAAATGCTGGCAATTCCCCAGAAAGAACTGGACTCTATAGCTTGGGACAGGGGCATCTGTGCTGATCTGCTTAACCTCCTACCACGATAACCCTCTCCAGGAAAAGCGGTTTGTCAAGATGAGACGAGATGAGATGATGAGACTTTCTAACTAGACAAAACGCTCTGAATCTTGCTTCTTGCTCTGTCTTTCAGTTTTCTGAGAATGCACAGCACTTTTGTTAAGCATGACAATACTTACAGCTGAAATCTGTCAGTTGAAAACATTAAAATATCTCCCATATGATGATGCTTTTTCAGAAAATGTTTGATTAATTGATTAGAAAAAATGGAAATTGCTTACAGATTGAAGAACATACATTTCCTTCAGATCTCAATAAATCGGCCATCATTGAAGATTTGAATATACCCTCACCATCATAAATTATTCAATCTACCAGCCAATATACTTCTTGCTTCCTGCTGGAAGACCTCCATGCTTCTTACTATGGTGTCTTCTCTACTACACTTTAATACAGCTTGAATTGTCAGATTCGTGGATTAATGGGGCATCCATCAAATAAATTCAAAATTGGACTACATCAAATCAGTGATTCAGCATGTAATGCCCCATGCCCAAAGTGAAAGGGCTCTGACCTCTGTTTGGGGCATCTATTAGCCATGATTGAGACAGACCAAGGAAGGTATTAGGCAAACTAGACTTTTAGTTCAAGAAATGCGTACAGTGTTCTTTCAAAACAAAGAATTAAAGAATTAAAACAAAGTAAAATAAATGCATCCCTTCCCACCGCCTTGACACCAGAACAAATCCCCCTCAGGACAGCTCTCTGCATTACAGTCTGCCACCTCCATCGGCATCTTTTCAAGACAGAGTGAGTTTTCCTTCATGTTCTCTCTCAGATGAAGCATCTGATAATCTTCTTTTTGCTCTGCCCTCCAATCACTGAGGTCCTCCTTCCTGCAGGAACCCGTCACTATTCCTCTCCGCTCATTACAATCCACACAATTACCAGATTGGAACACTGCCACTGCACAGAGCTCACCAACTGGCATCGGCCCTGCTCCCCAGATTAGCAATCAGATCTGATACCGCACCCGTCCTACTCTCTCGCTGGTAAGATTCACGCCTCAGAAGTGAATTTCTTGCTGTCATTTCTCTCCCTTTCTCTAGAACTTAACCCTACCCCTTTAAAACACCTGCTTAACCCCAACTGGCCCTTGTTACGCTGCAATCCTCAGACATCAACCTATCGTGCATGCTCACGTGTGAGCCACCTTTCTGTGCTGATTAATCCACTGGGTAATACACTAAAATGGTTAAAATCAACTCAGTTCCACCCATTACAACACTCCAGGACACAACTTATCACAAAGCCATTTCTAATATATCCTTACACTGGCTCACGGTTAAGTTTAGGGCAGATTACAAGATCCTCCTTATAACATATAAACCCTTAAATGGCCAAGGTCCGACTTACTTATCTGAACTTATCATGACTTACAAACCAGAGCATACATTAAGATCTCAAGATGTCAGCCTGTTTATGATTCCAAGGATTAATAAAATAACAGTGGGAGGTCATTTTTTTAACTACAGGGCCCCTAATCTGTGGAATGGTCAGCCTGCTACTATAAGAGATGCCCCTTCGGTCTCAGCTTTTATATCCCGGCTGAAGACTCACTACTTCAGTATAGTACACCCTGACTAGAGCTGCTGATTAACTGTGCAGACCGCATCTCTGTTGTTGGTCATTAGCACTAAAAATAAGTAAGATGTTATAATTTGATACTAATCCTCACCTGTTCTGTTTCTCTTCTCGGTACTCAAATGTGACACTTGGTGCCACTGCCCACCTGCCAAGCTGCCATCTCTAGAATCGTCAGGTAGAGGGGTCCTTTCATCGGCTTGGCTGGCCCAGCGCTGACTCAACTGTGGAATGGCCAATAGGGCGAGGCAGCTTGATGGCCAAGGTTTCCAGGAATCAAATCCAAATCCTATTATGTGATATCATCTACTGTTAAATTTTGCTCTGTACTTGTAATAATTCTATTGCATACTATTATATTATACTGAGGATTTCTTGTGTTCTGTTATGTGTATTGTATTGTATTGACCCCCTCTTTTTGAAGCCCACTGCACCTACCTGGAAAGGAGTCTCTCTTTGAACTGCCTTTTCCCATTTTTTTCAAACAAGGGGTTTTTTTGGGCAGTTTTTCCTTGTCTTCTTAGAGAGTCAAGGCTGGGGTGAGCTGTCAAAGGGCACATTTTGTGTGATTTTGAGCTATATAAAAATAACTTGTGTTGTATTGTAATAGATAACCATCCAGCACAAATCATCCATCCTTCCATTATCCAACCCGCTATATTCTAACTAGGGTCATGGGGGTCTGCTGGAGTCAATCTCTGCCAACACAGGGCGCAAGGCAGCACAAATCATTTAATTATTAAATACAGTACATTCCATTAACAAGTGCAGAACAATGTACACATTTTCTTTTTAATATGGTAAATCTCAAAACAATCTAACATATGTAACTCTCTCACACAGTGGTCATCTGCGCTGGTGTCTATCACAACAGCATTGAGAGAAAGGCAGGGACCCGAACAAGAAATATTTTCAGTCGATCACAGACCACAAAACACCCAACAAGAACAAAACTCCCACATCCAAAATAAAACACCACGCAATGCTGCGTCAAACATCACAGTCCGGGCGGCCACCTTGGCCTACAAGATCTTTTCAAAAGAGTAACACAAGGGAGCCGCTCCAGCAGCATCACTTACAAAAGTAGAAAATAGAAACAGCAAACCGCAATAAATGTTGGCAAATATACAAAATGCATAAACATACAGTTCACTTCATTTATTTTGTAAATGCCCTGAGGCAACAGAAGAACTAAATGCATTCTTTTATTGGCCATTTTAAGAAAGAAATCACAATTAATAGATACCAGCTTAGCAATATTTGAGGCAGAGATGAAAAGATAGTTGAATCATTTTAATCATTTAATTATAATTTTAAAACATTATGACATTTTTACAGCACTTGGCAACATTTCAACACTCATGCAGAAGAAAAGTCATTTAGTCGAATGGTGCTTGGACTTCACCACATAATAACTGACATTAGAACGAGTACATTGGAGAAGAGCTCTCTGGGGGACAGAAGGAAAGCCCGGTGCCATGTGAAGAGACAAGAGGGGGCCGCATCAGAGCTCTCCTGTTCTCCGGCTCCCTACAATGGATTTCATAATACCATCTATCTGCCTTAGATAGTGTGACCAAAAGGGGGCACCTCAGAGCACCAGACTCCAGACACAAGTTCAAATAAAATGCATTTTATCGAACAAAATACCCTTTTCAGGTTCTTTTCCTCAATCAAATACTTACAAGCATAATTCCAATAACAACTCTATTCAAGCCTTGTTCACTATCTCCTGACTTGGGAAACAGCATCTTTTATGCCAGAATCTGGGAGGGCTTCCCATGCTACGTGACTCCACCCTGGAAGCACTTCCAGATCAAGTGGAACCTTCTTAAAGTGTGTGTGTGTGTGTGTATGTGTCCTCCCCTCACAGCTCCCTCTGGTGGCACCCATGTATCATGACAGGGCTGTCCATCAGGAAAACAATTCCCGAGGTGCCCTGCAGGTGTACAAATGGGAGCTCTATCCAAGGGATGATGCCATTATCTCTTTCCAGCCAGAAAAGGTACCTGCAACCTCCCTGGCCTGGGACGCTTGTCCTTCTAGATTTCAGATCTTATGGTATCCTATCTGGGTAAGAAACTACTCTCCCTCATGATCTGAATGACAGTGCATCCACCTTGGCACCTACAATTGATAGATAGATAGATACCATTAGTCACATGCCACACCATCTTCTGGGCCCACTCAGTCCTGAGCAGGGCTGTGAGGGACTGGATCCTAGCTAGTCTGCCACCTGAGGATGAATAGGACTGAACTTTATACCATCGCTCCTATGACGTCGCTAGTGAGTGCCACCTCAGGGAATTCTGATAGCAGGTTTCTATGACAACAGCCAGCACAATGCTCTTTGAATGACGACACCCGAGGTTAAAACAAAATGGCGTTGCAGTAAAACGTAACCAAAAAAATCGTCTTCGTCCAGGAAGGAAAGAACACAATAACAGTTCTCAGATTCAGATTCTCTATACTTTAAAAGATATTTAACAGTTCTGAATAATTACTGGAATAGCAGAAAAAATGATAAATATCAGAGATCATAACAGTAGTTTATTATTGTAACGTTCAGCTCTTTGAAAATGATATAAAAAATGGACTATGATTCTGTTTCATTTTTCATCTGACTTTGTATTTTTTACAGTTTTCTACAAAACATACAGCATTATTTAATTATTTCTGTTTACAATAAAGTAAATAAGAAAAGACCCACAAGCTTTCTAACGCTAATACGATACAAGGAGACCGTCCAAAAGCCGACCATTCCTGACTCTTAGATCATCTTAATCGGCACACATCTACTTACCTTGCCAACATAGAGGGGGTCATTTCCAGTGTACTCTTCTAGAACAAAGAACTGATTCCACACCCAACTGCGTTTCACTCTGTGATGAGTATCTCCATCTTTACCCAGCTGCACATTAGATCCCGACTCCACATGTTCCGATACGCTCATCCCACAAAGACAGAGTAGGAGAATTATTGTCATCTCCATCACACAGTAGGCTTTACTCAAAGAAGAGATAAATGTCAAAGAAAAAAAAAATAAACAAAGAAAGAAAGCTCCAATCGTTTATTTTAATTTAGTTTTCCAGAAAATGAAAGGCTCTCAGTCCAGAGGCAAGTAGAGAATCATTGGTAGGACCAATTGGAAGGGGTCACTGCTTCAGAATAGACTTGTCAAGTGCACAGCTGTGATGGGCACCTATTGGAGAAAAGAGGCAGAAGAGCTGTCAGGGAAAAAAGTCACTGGGAAAGCACTTATTTTTAAAGGATTAATCCAGTTCACTTCTTCTAGAGGCACCTTTAAACATTTACAATTGAGAAACAAATGATAGATAGATAAATAGACAAACAGACTTGAAAGTCACTATATAATAGATAGATGGATAGACAAACAGACTTGAAAGGCACTATATGATAGATAGATAGATAGATAGATAGATATCATTAATATAGCACCTTTCCTATCTATCTATCTAAGCCAGGTGAGCAGTCTAAGAGGTAAGCCTTGTGTCCTATTGCTGGGTTCTTCATGACTGCCCAATGCCTTCTGGGATAGCCTACAGCTCCCCCCCACCACCACCTCACCATGCTCAGAATAAGTGGACATAGAACATGGTATGGTATGGAATGGTACAACAGTGTAAATCTCTAATAATTATTTCTGAAATCTGATTGTACAATGCAGCAGCTCAAAAATGGAAAGATATGAGCATAACGATAACAGCAATAAGAAAAAGAACTTGAATAATAATAAAAAATGAGATGCTTAAATTCTTAGTAATCCTTTATGAAATGTGCTTCTACATTGAACCCGCTCAACAAAATGGGAATGTATGAACATATTAACAACAAGAGTATTTTTTTATAATTGTTGTTTTAGGTGCTGTTATTTTTTGAGCAGTCTGTAAAAACCTGTTAAACACGGGAACAAATGCCTGCGGAAATCTTCTACCTCAGGTGTGACTGAACTTTACCTAACTTGCTATTGATTTAAGATGACATTTTAATGTCCTTGTGCTCTTGTACATACAAAGCTTTGAATAAAAAGATGCCACTGATTAAAACTTCAAAGAGGAGAGCTGGAATAGATCCATCTTAAACTATTAGCATTACTGTGCAGCACACCTTAGGTTTTATGGAGTCCAACTAGCTGAAGAATCTAAGCAAAGAAAAATTTGCATATCACACTCTGCTGGTCACCACGCCTGATTTGATATTCAGACACACAATGACAAATTAGAAATGAGTCCTAATAAGGCCCTTTCTCAATTTATGCATGGGAGTGTGTATGTGTGTGAAATGCCATGTGCCCTTGCCATTTCACACGTGATTAATCAGGCAAGAAATCCCCGTCTCAAATCTGCCTTATCTAAGCCTCTAATCTTATTTCAAGGCTTGCTTTACAACAGGATTACAACTACTTAGTAACTGATCATTTGCAGTTTAGGATAAGCACAGAGAGAACACTTGAAAAGCATAGTGGTATAGCTATTCAGGCAAAGACAGCATCCCAAAGAGGAGTGAATGTTTAAGTAAACCAAGAACAGCAGCATAGTCATTTTTAATAAAGAGGTAAGTCAATAATGCTTTTATATGGCATGGACAGAGATTGAAATCTTTACAGGAGCACACACAGCTTGTGTGAAAAAAGCACAGCTAAAATATAACAAAAACAAAACGGATAAAGAGATAAAAACATAGATAGATAGATAGATAGATAGATAGATATGTTAGCATAGATGGCAGGATTAGATAGATAGATATGTTAGC
>JANRMT010062820.1:22979765-22993256 GCA_026402145.1 Polypterus bichir lapradei
GGACTGACAAACGGACAGCCATGGTAGCTTATTATATAAGACCAGTAACGGCGCACTTACTTAGTACATTTTCTTTCATTTTTCACTTAAGCTGGCACTTAAGTCTTCAATCTGCCTGAAGAATGATTTAAGATATGAAGAGGTAGAGGAAGTGACGGCGAAGGTGGTAGGGATGAGAACAGTGAATGGGCGCCCTGTTAGCCACTGCCAAGAGTTGATTCTACAATAAAATAAAATAAATATAAAAAGAGGAATAAACTTGGAGGTCAATGATCACCCCGAAAGCGGACAGTAGACGTCACGTAGTATATGTTTACCAAATTTCAGGTCAGTAGGTCAAACAGTTTGTGACTTAGGTGATTTAAAATCCTGGACAGACAAACGAACAGTGTATTATATAAGAAGATAGTGAGCATGACTCACTCTGGGAAAAGGCAGAGCAGCTGAAAATGACAGTTTTGCATGGCGATGGTCTATTGGGATGCCCACTTTCTACACGCCAGGCCTGTCAAATTATTAAAAGTGTCAAGAGAAATTCACTTTAGCCATGGGGGCATTTTCTTAGATTTCAAACTTTCAGTCTTACCTCATCAGTGCACATGCAATCCATTGACTCTAGTTACAAGGAGCTATTCAATAAATATTAAATTGCTTTCAAAATAAAAAGAAACTGAAAAGGGAAAACCCATCAGTTGTACATTTTAGGTTTGTGTGCCAGCGATTTGCGGCCTTTCGCTTCCATTTGAATGGCTCGTAAGAAGAAAAAAAAAGAGTAAAGAGATTCACATTAATGCTTGTCCTTTCTATAAAAGCATCGACATCCCTCAAGTAAATGAAAAACTCCACAACACGCTGGGCTTTTCTTTTTTGTGCAGGAGGGAGCTGCTGCTCTGCATATATCCAAATACGGACATCTTATCACCTTCATCCAGCTTTCTCGATCCACAGAGATATTGCTTTTGCTCTCGGTCCCCCTTCAGTGCCTTGGCTCCAAGACTCGTGCCAGCGTGATTTAATACATTTGCTCCTACAACCATATGACACAACAAGTATGCGCCAACCCCTCCCCGCTGTGAACTGTCTCCGTACTCACATGGGAGAGCTGTAAACGGAGAGCACACGCTGCGGCTTGCATCTGGTTATCAGACGAAAAGAGGAGACTGCCCAAAGCATATGGCACAGTTACACGAGATGGACATTATTACTTTCTGCAAAATGGGGAGGCTTGCTTAACAAGCAAGCAGAGGGATGGAACGCAATGTTCCCATCTGAAGCGGTTCCCATTCAGTATTCATGCATTCATTTCAAATAATCTAACTGCTTTTACACGTGTAAAACGGCCCACAAGCAAGCGCTAGTCAGTGTATTGGGATTAAAACAAAAGCTGCCTAAAGAAAAAAATATCCTTGTACTGTATTTACTGTATACTGGGCAGAGTGGTGGCCCTGAGGCTAGGGATCTAGATAGATAGATAGATAGATATGAAAGGCACTAAATAATAGATAGATAGATAGATATGAAAGGCACTAAATAGATAGATAGATATGAAAGGCACTAAATAATAGATAGATAGATAGATAGATAGATATGAAAGGCACTAAATAATAGATAGATAGATAGATAGATAGATAGATAGATAGACATGAATGGCACTATATAATAGATAGATAGATAGATAGATATGAAAGGCACTAAATAATATACTCAGCAAAAAAAGAAACGTCCTCTGACTTTCAACTGTTTTTACTTTCAGTAGACTTAATGTGTAAATATTTGTATGAACACTAAAAGAGTCAACACCATAAGACATAAACTAAAAATGTTTCACAATGTGTCCCTAAATGAAGGGAGGCTCAAAATCAAAAGTACCAGTCAGTATCTGGTGTGGCCACCAGCTGCTTGAAGTACTGCAGTGCATCTCCTCCTCATGGACTGGACCAGATTTGTCAGTTCTTGCTGTGAGATGTTACCCCACTCTTCCACCAAGGCACCTGCAAGTTCCTGGACATTTCTGGGGGGAATGGCCCTAGCCCTCACCCTGCGATCCAACAGGTCCCAGACGTGCTCAATGGGATTGAGATCTGGGCTCTTCGCTGGCCATGGCAGAACACTGACATTGCTGTCATGCAGAAACTCACGCACTTTTTGCCACTCCTGTCTGGTCCAGCGAAGGTGGGTTTGTGCCCATAGGCGGCGTTGTTGCTGGTGATGTCTGGTAAGGACCTGCCTTACAACAGGCCTGCAAGCCCTCAGTCCAGCCTCTCTCAGCCTATTGCGGACAGTCTGAGCACTGATGGAGGGATTGTGTGTTCCTGGTGTGACTCGGGCAGTTGTTGTGGCCATCCTGTACCTGTCACGCAGGTGTGATATTCGGATGTACCGATCCTGTGCAGGTGTTGTTACACGTGGTCTTCCACTGCGAGGATGATCAGCTGTCCTTCCTGTCTCCCTGTAGCGCTGTCTTAGGCGTCTCACAGTGTGGACATGGCAATTTATTGCCCTAGCCACATCAGCAGTCCTCATGCCTCCCTGCAGCATGCCTAATGCACGTTCACGCAGATGAGCAGGGACCCTGGGCATCTTTCTTTGGGTGTTTTTCACAGTCGGTAGACAAGTCTCTTTAGTGTCCTGCGTTTTTAGAACTGTGACCTTAAATGCCTACTTTCTGTAAGCTGTTAAGGTCTTAACGACCATTCCACAGGTGCATGTTAATTAATTGATTATGGTTAATTGAACATGCATGGAAAACATTGTTTAAACAATTTACAATGAAGATCTGTAAAGTTATTTGGATTTTTAAAACATTATTGTTGAAATACACAGTCCTGAAAAAGGGACGTTTCTTTTTTTGCTGAGTTTAGATAGATAGATAGATAGATAGATATGAAAGGCACTAAATAATAGATAGATAGATATCTGAGAGGTTGCCGGATCAAAAACACTTTACTCTGTTGGGCCCTTGAGCAAGGCCCTTAACTTGCATCCTGAGTATGATGTTAATCTGCATCCAGGTCCACCAACATGCAGGGAAAACTTAGGGTTGGTGGCAGGATTGGCACTCCAGCCACTATAAAAAAAAAATCTCACACTGTTCCAGTGTGCAGCTGAGGTAGCACCCTTTGCACGGCTGCACTCGGGTCCCAATCCGCGTGTTTCCTCGTGTGGTTGGTGTGGCAATGCACTATAATCAGCGTATGCTCCTAACCAACAAACTGTATACATATATACAGTATCTTCTTATATAAAACGCTACCGTGGCTCTCCGTTTGACTGTCCAGGATTTTAAATCACCTGTAGCTCGCAAACTGTTTCACCTATTGACCTGAAATTTGGTACACTTATACTATGTGACATCTGCTATCCGCTTTCGGGGTGATGATTGACCTCCAAGGTTAAAGGTCAACCCAGGAAGTTCAAGGTCAAAAATCAAATAATCTGTATGAAATTTGGTACACATATACTACGCTGAGACTCTGCACTACAGCTTTACATTAAAAGTGAAGAGTTTTGGAATTATTCCTTTTTTATTTTTATTTTATTTTATTGTAGAATCAACTCTCGGCAGCAGGCAGCAGGGCGGCCGTGCGACGCATGTGTACGAGCAACGTTCTCATCCCTACCACCTTCGCCGTCACTTCCTCTATCTCTTCATATCTTAAATCATTCTTAAGACAGATTGAAGACTTAAGTGCCAGCTTAAGTGAAAAATTAAAGGAAAACGTACTACGTAATTGCAACACAAACACTGACTTAATCAGTTTTAACGCGAAAAGATGCCAATGAAAGAAGAGAAGAAGCGGGCCGCTAGGGTGGAGAAAAGAAGAGCTGTTCAGGAAGCAGCAAGCGCGTCAACCTCTGAGCAGACGATTGGTAAACGTACAGAGAAAGAGAATGAAAACTATGAAGAGCGCACTCAGCATTTATGACAGGCTGACGCAGAGCGAAAGAGAATCGCCAGAACTAATGAGACTGAGGAAGAGGCTAATCGACGTCAGCAATCAGTGGTCAAACATGCCAGAATTGCAAAGGCAAATGAGACAGAACAAATGCCATCCAGCGATGACAAAGAGACGATGATCACGTGAGAATAGCTAGAATGCTCTCAGTCAAGTGTATTCACTGCAGCGTCGTTACTGGTGTATAGATATATATCTGTTTACATGTGTGATACCGTAGCTGCCATGACACACGTTTCGCCCCAATTGGGGCTCCTCAGATGTATGCACCTTTGCTTTCACTTTATGGGGACTGGCCAATCACAAGCGTTACCTGGTAGGTAACCATCCAAATAATCAGATTGCGATTCAGACCTATGAATTGTAACACTCCGATCTTCACCCTGTGAACCAACCACCATGGCTTAACGTCAGAGGCTTCGCCTCATGCACTGACGTCTGAGGTTTGATCCCCATAAGTGAAAGCAAAGGTGCGTACATCTGATGAGCCCCAATAAGGACGAAACACATGTCGTGTACTCTTTGTATTATTTAGCAGTTACTGCTCCAGCAGACCCCTGTGACCCTGTAGTTAGGATATAGCGGGTTGGATAATGGATGGATGGATGAATGTATCACATATCTATGATCTGCTCCTCGCAACTGAGAGGACTTGGCAGATATTTGCTGACTGGTCGACCAACCACAAGCGTTACCTGGTAGGTAACCATTCAAATAATCAGATTGCAATTCAGACATATGAATGTAATACTCTGATCTTCACCCTGTCAAATATGTGAATCAGCCACCGTGGAACAACATCAGAGGCTTTGCCTCAGGTGCTGACGTCCGAGGTTCAATCCCCGTAATGGGAAGCAAAGGTACCAAAACCTGATGAGCCCCAATAAGGGCGAAACACATGTCATGTATTGTTTGCCAGTTACTGTATCACATATCTGTAATCTGCTTCTCGCAGCTGAGAGGGCGTGGCAGATGTTTGCTGACAGGCCGACCAACCACAAGCGTTACCTGGTAGGTAACCATTCAAAATAAACAGATTGCGATTCAGACATATGAATGAAATACTCCGATCTTCACCTTGTGAACCCAACACCATGGCTTAACGCCAGAGGCTGCGCCTTAGACACTGACATATGAGGTTTGATCTCCATAAGGGGCAGCAAAGGTGCGTACATCTGATGAGACCCAATAAGGGTGAAACACAAGTCATGTACTCTTTGTATTGTTCACCAGATACCGTATCACATATCTGTGATCTGTTTCTCGCAACTGAGAGGAAGTGGTGGATATTTGTCACCTGGCTGACCAACCACAAGCGTTACCTGGTAGGTAACCACCTAATAATCAGATTGTGATTCAGATCTATGAATGTAACACTGTACTCTGATCTTCATCCTGTCAAGTAAGCTAACCAGCCACTGTGGCACAACGTCAGAGGCTTCACCTCAAGTGCTGATGTCTGAGGTTCGATCCCCGTAAGGGGAATCAAAAGGGTGAAACACATGTTGTGTACTCTTTATATTGTCTGGCAGGTACTGTATCACATAACTGTGACCTGCTTCTCACATTGAGAGGATATGGTGGAAGTTTGCCACCTGACTGACCAACCAGAAGTGTTACCTGATAGATAGCCATCCAAATAATCAAACTGTGATTCAGAACTATGAATGTTTACATATACGCTCACACACACACACACACACACACACACACACACACACATTGTATGGACATTTTATATATTATGCACTGTTTGTAGCTGGAAATCCATTAAGTGAGCAAATGAATAATATTTCTCAAAATAGTTTTTTATTCTTAAGCTTTTGATTTCTACCAGGAATCATCATCAGAGGAAAATGATTAGACTTACAGGAACCCAAGGCAATATATACCATATAAGGAGAGGAGGACAGGTGGATGTTGGGGGATTGATGAGGTGGGGTTTGGAGGGTGTTGGCCATAAAGTCTTATTTATTATTTTCTGGGTTCATGTCCAAATGTCTGTTAATTGGCATTTTCATTGGATAGCCACAGTTCAGCCAATCACAGCTATGAAAAACTTTTCTTCCTCCATGGGTCCATGAGGCATGATGTAACTCCAAGATGCCTACATTTTAAACCACCAACGAATACTCTGAAGATGGCATACATCATTCGACAACTTACAAAACGAACTGATCACCGAAACACCTTCGCCTCCATTATGCACTGTGTTTCTGTGCATATACTGGATGTGTAAATATACATTCACACGCATGAATGGATTTCTGAGGTTTGCTTAACATGCACATCGCAGGTAAACACTATCACTACTTAAGGGGATGCTGTCACTGATGGTATCATCTCTTCTTTCTCTGGCCCTTCTGGTCTGTCCATTGTAAAGCTGAGACACTCCCAGTAATGGTTGTGTCATTCTAGAGAGAGCAAACCTGAGAATGGAGTTCCTGCTTTAAGCACTGACAACTCTGATTATTTCTGTTTTGCACTATTTTGAGTTTGGTTTTTATTCTATACACCATTGAACACTTGTTTAATTTCTTTTAAAAGGGGTGACCAGATGGTGCCCCAACATTTCCTGTGATACCAGTGTCTTCCTTTAGTTGAACATATATGAGGGGGTCCCCAAAAATAACCGGAATCTGTACCTGGCACGCAATCTCGACTTATTAGCGAATTTGACGCTAGGTGTAGCATGCCTTCTATGGAAGTCTGCCAAGTGGTGCTGCTATGTACTGTTTGTGCACTATTTCATGTTGTTTTTCCTTGGTTGTTATTAAACGTGATCTGCGATTTTTCTGATGGGTGATCATAAAGAACAGTGAGTCTGCGTTAAATTTTATTTTCTCTTAGGGAAAACAGCTGCTGAAGCTGTACTGATGCTTGAAACTGTTTTTAAAGAGGAAGCATAAGTAAAACACAGGTCTTTTTCTTGCTGTTGTTGAAAAAAGGAAAGCATTCTTGCACCATGGATGCAGTCAAAGAAAAATCTCTGCAGGCCTCGGACAACGTTCCTCTTCAGCAGTTGAAAAAACTTGGGAAAACCGTTGGGACAAGTTCATTCTTTCACATGAAGGAATTTCAGTAAGTAAGCAACTATTAAAACAATTTTTTTTTCAATTCCAGTTATTTTTGGGTACCCCCCTCGTATATAAATATCGGAGAAAGTTTTTGGGCTCAAAAACCTGCACGTCCCCACCAGACCAGGGGTTGGTGCTGCCCTCTAACTCTTTCTCCTCTTTCTCTGGAGACCAGCTGACGAACCCTCAGCCTAAAGTCACTTCTGGTCCTCAGATGACAGCCAACGTCACTCCAGATCTCACCTGATGTCATTTCCTGTCCCAGAATTCCACCGACCCATTACATCACTTCCTGTCTACCTGCTATACTATATATGCTACCCACATTCTCTTTGGCCTCAGTTTTGCTTTGAGCTCACGTCTGTAAAGACATTTCTACAATGACCGTTTTTCCAAGTATATGGGGTGGATATCCCAAACCTTTCCCTTTGTTTTTTTGTCCTCTTTTACAATATATAGTGACACGCAAGTCCCTGTCTTACACATTATACATTATTGGCAATAATGGATACAATGAGGCTATTAGAAATAAACTGGATACATTAGGATTAAAAGTCAAGACGGAGGTAAAAAGCTTAGGGGTAATTGTTGACTGTAATCTGAATTTTAAATCGCATATTAATCAGATCACTAGGACAGCATTTTTTCACTTAAGAAACATAAGTAAAGTTAGACCTCTTATATCACTAAAAGATGCTGAGAATTTAGTTTACGCGTTTGTTTTCAGTCGACTAGAATACTGTAATGCACTCCTATCAGGACTACCCAAGAAAGACATAAATCGTTTGCAACGAGTGCAGAATGCAGCTGCTAGAATCCTAACTAGGAAAAGAAAATCCGAACACATTACTCCAGTTTTAATGTCACTACACTGGTTGCCTGTGTCATTCAGAATTGACTTTAAAATTCTGCTTATGGTTTATAAAGCCTTAAATAATCTCGCCCCATCTTATATATCGGAGTGTCTGACACCTTGTATTCCAAATCGTAACCTCAGATCCTCAAATGAGTGTCTCCTTAGAATTCCAAGAACAAAACTTAAAAGAAGTGGTGAGGCGGCCTTCTGCTGCTATGCACCTAAAATCTGGAATAGCCTGCCAATAGGAATTCACCAGGCTGATACAGTAGAGCACTTTAAAACACTGCTGAAAACACATTACTTTAACATGGCCTTTCTATAACTTCAATTTAACTTAATTTAACTTAATCCTGATACTCTATATGTTCAATTTCCTCATAATAACTAATCAAGGTGGCTCTAAAATCCGTACTGACTCCTACTCTCTTTTCTGTTTCTTTTTCCGGTTTCTTTGTGGTGGTGGCCTGCGCCACCTCCACCTACTCAAAGCTTCATGATGCTCCAACAATGATGGATGGACTAAAAGGCAGAATTCTACGTGACCATCATCATCAAGCCTTTCCGTGAGAACCCTAAATCCAAAGAGGACTGTTTCATTTATGTTAGGTAGAATGCCCAGAGGGGACTGGGCGGTCTCATGGTCTGGAATCCCTACAGATTTTATTTTGTTTTCTCCAGCCGTCTGGAGTTTTTTTTTTTTTGTTTTTTCTGTCCCCCCTGGCCATTGAACCTTACTCTTATTCGATGTTAATTAATGCTGATTTATTTTGTTTTCGTATTGTGTTTTTTATTTTTCTATTCTTTATTATGTAAAGCACTTTGAGCTACTGTTTGTATGAATATGTGCTATATAAATAAATGTTGTTGTTGTTGTTACACCGAAAGAAAATGTGGAGTCCAAAGGAATCAAGAAAACCAACTTTACTCCAGTCGAAACAGGAACAGTGAGGGTGTTTATTCAAACTGGAGCTGCCACTTCAGTACACACAGACACAGCAAACAAGCAGAGGTGGGGCCAGGTCAGTGTCCGGGTTAAAATGATCCCATTGGACGATAAACGTGTTACGCGGTGAGGCTGTAAATTTGTGGTTGATTCAGCAATGGGCAAGCAATCCTTGACTGACTCAACAACCGAATTTCAGAATGCAGCACAGCTTGGAAGGTCTCAAAGGGTCTCAAAAATCTCACTATATATATATGTATTGTGACAGTGGACGGCGCTATACCAGCACTTAACCCGACACAGACAAACCCAGGAGGCACACTTATAAAAGCAGAAACTTTTATTTTATTTTCTTCCCTCGTGGAGAACATCTTCCCTGTCCCCACGAGTACACAACACAGTCCCAAAGCACAAACACAATATTTTTCTTCTCTATTCTCTGTCTTTCTCCTCCATGGCAAGCTTGTCTCCCTCCTCCCAACTCTGGCTCCCTGTGTAGTGTCTGCTGGCTCCTTTTGTAAGGCACCCGGAAGTTCTCCAAGTGCTTGTTGACCTACTTTTGGTGTGGCAGAAAAGCTGCTCTCCAAGGCTCAACAGTAGCTGCAGCACCCCCTGGCAGAGCCCCCAGATCCCAACAGGGCTGTATCCAACTCCATTTCCCATGAAGCCCTGCGGGAGTCTGAGACACCACTGCAACCCAGGGAGGCTGTCATCTAGTGTTCCAGGGGAGGTATTGTTCTGACCATGCTTGCTCCCCCGGTCCTCTCAGGGAGGAGGCGCCCCGGCCGTCTGCCTGTGACAATATATATATGTGTGTATGATTATGTGTATGCATTATGCAATTAGTAGTTTGTAAAGTTTCATTTTACCTATGAACAGTGATGAGCGAAACAGAAAAAGTGAAATTGACACTAATATTTCCAAATGTGAAACCCAAAACTCATTCATTCCAAAAAGAAATGTTGGGGTGACAATGGTGTTTAATTAACTTCAGTTATACAGTTCTAAGAAAAAAGTGCACGTTGGCATAACAAAGGTTTTGCCAAAGAAAATCAAAAAGTAGCTTCTTGAGGAAAGGTTAAACGGCTTTCTTGAGCAGGTTTGTTTTCGGAGGACCTCCGTACGGTGGTTTGTTCTGATTAAAAAAAAACTTGTACATGAGCGTTAGTACGCTTTGCACCCTAGGAACCAAAATACCCAAACTATTCTATAGCATTTGAGTAATTATTAACCGCTGTGATCCTGATCTTTCTGATCATAAAATAGGTCGTTACGAAAGAAATTGATGAGAAGAATTCATAATTAATCGCACAATTACAGTATTTGAGGGTTCCTCTAGAGCGACTCTTTCTCTTGCACGATTAATCAGCAGATCGTCATCTCATTACAGGCTTAAGTTTCAAGTTTGGTATTCTCCCGTCCAGCCGTTTTAGCTCTAGACCGTTCTCAAGAAACTGTGACGCACAGACAGGCACAAACCCATCCTTGAGATATCAAAGTTTTCAGTGTCAGGGGACCCTAAAACGTCAAGATAAGTCAAAAACTAGAGATTGAAATTTTGGGCAAATCTAAAGTAACAACAGACAATTGGTTATGGTGGTGCAGGGTGCAAAGCAAAAATGACGTCTCCTTCTGGGGCTTTATATGGCTCTAACTGAAAGGGGTGAAGTCAATTGCCCTCAATGGCACTGTTAGAACATTAGAACAATTGATATGAGAGCAGGCCATTCAGCCCAACAAAGCTTGCCAGTCCTGTCCACTTATTTCTTCCAAAAAAACATCAAAGTCCCTAAAGTCTTTCTGTCTACCACACTACTTGGTAGCTTATTCCAAGTGTCTATCATTCTTTGTGTAAAGAAAAACCTCCTAATGTTTGTGCGAAATTCACCCTTAACAAGTTTTCAACTGTGTCTCCGTGTTCTTGATGGTGACGATGAGGGTTCGCTTCACGTTCCCATCGTCCTTCCGGGAGCCCTGAACCCGATACCGTCTGTAATGTCACCGATGAGCTTGGCAGTGAGGCACAAACAATGAAGCGAGGGGATGGTGCAAAAGGTGCAAAGTGCTTTTATTTACTAACAACAACAAAACAGTGTCCAAATAAATAGTGCAGTGATTTAAAAATCCTCCCTATCCAGGGGAGCCACTGTACCTGCAGCTGGCCTTCTCCTGATGGTTCATTTGCCTCACCGATCCCTGGCTCCGGTAGGCTTCACCAAACTGCGACTTGGGCTCCCCAGCGACCAGGGCGCTCACGCTGGGGTTTTCACATCCCAAGTCCCGACTCCCGCTTCCTTCTCGGCCCTACGCGGCGAACCATCCTTCTTCCGGTCACTCCCGCTCCTCACAATATACTCGGCGGGAGAGACCACTACGACTGCTCCTCGGGTGCTGGCCAAACACCCAGGCTCCCTGCTCAGCTGCACAGGCTTTCTCCTCTTGCTTCATGCCTTCTCCTGCAACCTTCGTCTTTCTTTTCTTTTCTCCTTCCTCCTAGCCACCTCGTGTGTCTATTTATAACGGGGACGTGGCAGCTGTGGCAATCAGCAGCTCATGGGAACAACTGCGGATGCGGACGGTTTCTCACCTGCGCATTTCGGTGAGAAATGCCCGCATCACGAATTCCCCAGGAACCGCTTCAGCCACACACCACCACGCCCCCTCGCTAAGCCGGAGCGATTATTTATTTTAAAAAGTGACCTTTGACATGAGCTGTGGACCCGCTATACCACATTGATGAATTCATTTTAAAATAACTGTCTTGATCCACTGGGCTAATTCTCTTCATAATTTTACACTCTTCAATTACGTCACCTCTTAATCTTCTTTTACTTAAACTTTCCTCATAATTAATTCCCTGTAACAACAACAACAACATTTCTTTCTGTAGCACATTTTCATACGCCAGTTAAACTGAAGGTGCTTTACAAAACGACAAAGAAAAAGTATCAATCCACTGGAATAATTCGCTTCATAATTTTAAACACTTCAGTCATGTCTCGTCTTCATCTTCTTTTGCTTAAACTGTATGGGCTCAGCTCTTTTAATCTTTCCTCATAATTTATCCCCTGTAGCCCTGGAATCAGTGTAGTCGATCTTCTCTGGACCCTTTCTAGTGCTGCTATGTCCTTTTTATAGCCTATTGAGGGAAAGGGAACCAACTTCATTAGCGACAGCGCCCCTATTGTCCTGGAGTGGTGGTGCATACCTCAGATGTGCCCAGAAGGTGATCCTATGACGTAGATGCGTGAAACTCACTCACTTAAAAGTTTTTGAGGATTGTAAACTTTATTGGGTACGAGAAACAAGAAATATTTCTTCCTAAAGCCACACACACTGCTGTATTTACCTGTGTTATTTTCTGCAGCTGTGTAATGCATGTCATCTGTAGCACACCTGTCAAATTGAATACTATTTATGCCTCTCATTCACGTCAACACAGAGGATATGACATGCTGCATATTATCTACACAAAGACACACCGACAACACATTATTGTGCGCATTTTCCTCATTCCTCCACAGTTAATCTCACTACATGGTAAACTGCTCCCCCAGCCATAATCTAGCAAACTGTCCTTTCCTGCTTCTTGATACCTGCAGCAGAGGTTGAGGATATGCATGCTTCAAGTTTCTTTAATGTCTTACAGCATTATACAGTAATTATAGGATATAATAAGAATTATAGGGTAGCAATAGCTAGGAATTTCATCATAATGGCCAAAGAGGAGATCATACACATCAGTAAAATGTCTACATGGGATTTATTTAAATACTAAGGTTATGTCCACATTAGTATATTTCCATTTAAAAACAGCAGTTTTAAACCAAAAATGATCTCTGTCCACACTAACGTTCTCATATCAACGACCTGAAATGCACATGACGTAGACATTTGTCTACACTGGATCTTCATGCCTCACGGGAGAAACCTGAAAACTGATAACAACACCCCCTGCTAAGGGATTTGTCACAAAATTGTAGAAACCAATAAATTATTTACCTTTAATGCATGTATGAGTACATCCAAATAGTAAGTAGCACAGTTTAGATGCATACTGGTAAGCAACACAACAAGTGCAACGTAAAGCAACACCATGTTTGAATGGACTGGTCTCTGTACAAAGAAGATCTACATAAGAAAGTGCAGAGCAGGCTCTCTTTCCTTAGAAGACCTTAATGTGAGAAGTGACATCTTCTATAACTCTGTGATGGCCAGTGAGATTTGCTATGCTGAGGTGTGATGGGCTGATGGCATCAATTCAAGAGAGGCCCATTGAATTAACAAGCTAATTAAAAGAACAGGCTCAGTTATGGGACTCACTCTGGACCCCCTGGAGGTCATAGAGGAGGAGAGAAAGAAAACTAAACTGAGAGTCGTTATGAACAAAGCTGCACATCCTCTCTCTGACACACCAACGCTGAGGACTTTCAGGTAATGAATAATTCAGCAGAACTGTGTCAAGAAATACGACGGGAGCTCCTTTATACCAACAGCCATACCCCTGTATGGCGCCTCACTAAGACTGGGACCGCCAGACGTTTTCTTCCTTTTCAGTCATGGTCTATCTAAAATTAACATAGTGCCTTTCACATCTATCTATCTATCTATCTATCTATCTATCTATCTATCTATCTATCTATCTATCTATCTATC
>JANRMT010062820.1:23001804-23017406 GCA_026402145.1 Polypterus bichir lapradei
AGAAAGAAAGAAAGAAAGAAAGAAAGAAAGAAAGAAAGAAAGAAAGAAAGACTATGGGCACTTCGTACTGGACACTGCATTTAGTTGGCATGAATTTATTTCTTAAAATTAATTGTAAGAAAATGAATGAAGGAGGAAGGGTACCTATGATCAGGATGTCGGGAAGAGATGCCAATACTGTATTTAACGGGCTTACGCATTAACTTTAAGACACAGGATGGTTATTTTTACTCAGTTTTATTTAAATCATTTTATTGAAATTATTTAAATGGAAGAATGGGGGGGGGGGGGGGTGTCTGTGATATTTTCATACAAACAGCAGGAGGTGGAGGGGCCCTTGAAGTTATCATATGGTGCAAGACGTGTCCCCCATGGAAGAGCGGGTTTACCCCAATGGAGTCTAAGAGGGGAATGGAAGGAAGAGATTTGTCTGCCACCTTCCAGTCATCCATTCATGTTAGCATGCAGATGAAGGGGGGATAGGGTTCTGGGTTCTGGAAGATCAGGGACTAAAAGGCCGGAAGCCACCCCTTAGCAATGGCACTGATCCTGACCTCATGTGTAAGGGTCTGATTTGGTGCTGCCCCTGGTCAGGCTAAGGTCAAGCTGCATTGACTCAGCTAAACTTAGGCTGTAACTTACAAAGCAATCAAGTCCTACATGTGTCCAGGGTAAGGAAGTGGGCCACATTTATCAATGCTGACATCCCTTTGGAATGCACCTTTGAGCAGTGAAAGTTTAAACAAATGTCACATAAACAGATCCATGTGATGTTTTTCCTACTAACCAGGTTTGAGTTTTTGCTCAGTACTTACGTATACCTGCACCCCTAGGACCTTTTCTTTTCCCTTTGCATTTCATGCTGTTCTGTCTTTCATATTTTGTGTGTTCTTGTATGTCACATCAATGCCACTACGACAAGTTCCTAGTACACATTAGTTTAACTGGTCAATAAACTGAATTTGAATTCTTATGAGGGACAAAGTGACACACATGCTGAAGCAGGCGGGCCACATCATTTTCCCTCTGAAGCCTCTTGTGACCCCAGACCCTCCCAGGTCATTAGAGACATTAACATCTTCCAGTATGTCATTTGTAAGCCCTTAGTCTTCTCCCAGAAGGCCTTGTATTGTGTACCCCTGAGGGAGACACTCAGGACAAGTAGAACAACAGAGAAATCCTCCATTATCGTTACTGTATTTGAATGTGATTTTTATTTGATAATGCCATTCATATTCATAGCCTCCTGTCTGAAGTGGAGTTTTTATACCTTTTACTTTCCCAATATACAAAATCCTCAAACATGGACAAATGTGCTAGTAAACCTGAAAAAAAAAGTAGTTACAATTGTCTATGAAATAACTTAAAGCTGACAAAAATCATCGGCACCCCTCACTGTTTATTCCATATTCAATAAAAATCTGACTTTGCTTTGGAGTTTTCATTCAACAAATGGCATGGACAGAAATAATGGGACCCTTCACCTAACATTAAGAGTTTGCAATCACTGCATGCAAGTGATTCCTGGAGCTCTCCATGAGACTTCAGCACCTGTTGACAGGTCGTTCAGCCCGCTCGTCCTGAGCAAACTGCTCCAGTTGGGTCAGCTGTGAAGGTGGTCTTCTCCACACTGCATGTTTCAGTTCTTTCCATAGATGTTTGATTGATTCAAATCAACGCTCATAGAAGGCCAGTTCAGAATAGTCCAATGTTTGGTTCTTCATTATTCTTGGTGCTGTGTGTTTTGGCTCATTATCCTCATAAGACAGGGGTCTCCAACACGGTGCTCGCAAGCTACCAGTAGCTCGCAACCCCTTTCCAAGTAGCTCGCCAAAGGGTTAATGAATGCTATATAAATTTGAAAACTTGATTAGTCAAATTAGGGGTGGGCGATATTTCCAAAAAATCATATCACGATCCTTTTAACACAAAATCACAATCCACAATCTGAATTGTAATCTATATTTTCAGTGTGGCATACTCTTAAGAGAATATCGGGACTCAAACTCATCAAGTCCTAAGTAACACTTTATTTAAAATATCAGATAAAGTTGAATTCAATTGTTCTCTCATTTGCTAGCTTAGCGGAGCGAGTGAGTGAGGAAGGCCCCTCCACTCGGCCCGCCTCGTGTTTCTCAGATTCACACAAATAAATCGGTACCGCAAGTGAACTATGATACGTAGCGAAATGAGAAAAGTCGCAAAATCAACAGGAATATTCAAGCAAATTATAAAAAAAAACTAGGGGGCTATGCCCCCTGCTTACTTCGCTCGCCCACCCCCAGGTTTGGTTTCCCAGATGCACAATTTAAAGAGATTGTTATTTTCGTGTGAATTGTTACATATGCATTATTTTCACTTTTACTTTAAAACTTTTGTAAAAACAACACTTGTCCTTTATTTCCGGCCCTAGGGCATGGTTAAATGTTTGTATAACGCTGTTCGTGTTGTGAAGGGGGGGGGGTGGTTGAACGCACGCTAAGGAGATGATGTAGGATCAGCTGCTGTCTTTTTACTACTGCTGCTGGCGAGCTGCGTGTTCTGTTTGCAGCGCTGTGCGTCGATCATTTTAAAGCCTGTACAGCAGCTGTCCTTTTGCCACTTCGTGTCTCTGCTGCTCACATTGTGAAGGAGAGGGAGGGCTGAACGCACGCTAAGCAGTTGCAGTCGGATCATCTGCTGGCTTGTTGCTGCTGGTGAGCTGCATGTTCTGCTTGTCACACTGCGCGTCAATCATTTAAAAGCCTGTACAGCAGCTGTCCTTTTGCTACTTCGCGTCTCTGCTGCTTGCGTTGTGAATGGGGGGCAGGGGCGGTACTGAACGCACGTTAAGGAGAAGCGGTCGGATCATCTGCTGGCTTCCTGCTGCTACTGCTGGCGAGCTGCGTGTTCTGCTTGTCACATGTCGTTGTTTTAAGAGCTGGGAGCAGATGAAGTGTGTCTGCCAAAAGCATTCGCACAACTGCTTGGTTAGATGTCTGTAAACTTGTTTTAAACGTTGTCTCACTGGCTTGTCTCGCATGACGTTAAGTGTCTCTTGCAGGACATCAAATTGTCTTCCGAGAAGATCATGTCTCTTCTCCCTTGTCTCCCTCCCAAGATTTTTTTTTATAATCTAAATCCGTGAAGTAGTTCTCTCATGAAAAATGGACAGACAGACAGAGAGACATTGGATTTTATATATTATATATTAGTAAACCTTCAAAATAATGTGCAGTTAAAGTCTCAACAGCATTCTCAGCATTTCAGGAGCTTAGTAGAGCCAGATAACTATGAGAATCTTCACCAAGAATCTCTGAAAATGTCTGCTTTGTTTGGGCCGCCATACCTCTGTGAGTCTGACAGGAATGTCATGAAATCAAAGTTCAGAACAAGACTGATAGACAAACATTTAAAAGACTCCATGAGAGCGAACCTCAGTGGCTCCACTCCACCACACACCTGCCTCTCTTGTTGAGTCATCTGACTAACTAAAAAACGCATCACACATGCAACTGGACCTGTGAATAAAGTGAAACAGGTAATTTTCATCGCTTTATGCTTAGGATATTATTTTTGTTGAAATGAAACGTTGGTTAATATCGACCAATGACAACGCAGATAGGCCAGCGGAGGAAAGCGGAGAAGCACCACCGTCAGAAAGCCCATCGTCCTCAGGTACGGAAAGACACTGGAGTGTGCATAAAGAGGACATGCATAAACAGTCGGCTCAGCCTTACTCCAAGAGTCGAAATTATCGAGAGGAATTTATCCAGTATGGATTCACATGCATCATCGTCAATAACGTACAGCATCCCCAATGTGTGGTGTGCACTGAGGTGCTTGCACATGAAAGCCTAAAGCCTGTAAAAATGCTATGACACTTGAAAACTAAGCACCCCTCTCTTGCTAACGAGGGCAAATCATCTGACATCGGACATGGAGGACGCATTGGTTGAACTGTCATGCGATCGAACCTTGAAGACGATGTTTAATTCCAAGACTCTGGATGAGTTTTGGATTTCAGTCGAGAGGGAATACCCACAACTATCCAAGGCCGCTATGGATGTACTGATGCCGTTTTGCACTACCTACTTGTGCGAAAAGACTTTTTCGGCACTCACGTACATTAAAAATAAATACAAGTCACGACTGAACTTGGAGGATGAGCTCCGAGTCGCGGTCTCCAAAATTAACCCAAGAATGGACTTGCTGTGCTCCAAGCATTGTACCCACCCATCTCATTAGGTGAGGTGTTTTGTTGAAATTAAACGAATGAGTAAATTACTATTAAAAAAAAATATATGGTTGTTAGACCATTGTGTTCTTTCGTGTTGTCATGCTCATGTTTGGATAGACCTATTGCCACCTTTGCGCGCAACATTTGTATATTTTAACCACTTCCAAGGATAGTGGGGGTCACGAGTCACTGGCATGGTTATTTTGGAGGTCATGAGCTGAAAAGTTTGGGAACCCTTGGACTAGAGGATCCATGACTTGTGACTGAGACAGAGCTTTCTGACATTGAGTAGGACGTTTCAGTCCTGAATGTCTTGATAGTCTTAAGTTTTTATTGTTCCCTGCACCGACTCAAGACACCCCATGCCAGATGCAGCCAAACAGCCCCAAAACATAACCGACCTTCATCCATGTTTCATAGTAGGTATAGTGTTCTTCTCTTTGAAAGATTATTTTTTTTGTCTGTGAATATAGAGCTGATGTGATTGGCCAAAAAGGTCCAATTTTGTCTCATCTGTCCAAAGGACATTCTCCCCAGAAGCTTGTCAATATGTATTTTAGCAAATTCCAGTCTGGCTTTTTTTATGTTCTTCTTTGACCAGTGGAGTCCCCTGGTCTTCTTCCATTAAGCCCACTATCACTTAAAATGTATGGTGCATTCAGACACTGATGGACCTTGACATTGGAGTTCAGTTTGTATCTCTTTATCTGTATCTCTTGGCTTTTTGTCTGCCATTCTCACTTTCTTTCTGTCCATTCTGGGGTCAATTTCCCTCTTGTGGCCACATCAAGGGAGGTTGACTACAGTCCATGGACTTTCAACTTCTTAATAATTGCAACTATTTTCAGAGGAACATAAATCTGCTTGGAGATGGTGGTCTTCTAGACGTTGCCTTTAACTTGCTTGTCTATCATTTTCTTTCTGATTTCCTCACACAACTCTCTCCTTTGCTTTCTCTGGTCCACGTCCAGTATGGGACACACGATGATGACACTAAACAGCAGAGTGATGACTTTTCTCCATTTAAATCAGATAAACGACTGATTGCATGATTGGAAACTTGTGATATGAATTCAAGAAAATAGCGAGCCTGAAAAATTACTCCAGTCGAAATACTTCAGATCTTCAGATCTAGGGTACCAACAAATTCATCCAGGCCATTTAAGAAGATCTTTGTAGGATAAGCAATACCTGATCTCTTTTCACACTTGCTTTGCTTTTCTCAGTGACATTTCAAAGGTATTCAGGTCTACAACATACGGCACTTTTTCAATGAAATATGAGGGTGCCAACAAATTTGTCCTTGTCTAGCTGTGCTACCAGTCTAAGATGGCTTGAAATGCAAGGAATCGATGTGGAACTCACATTTATAAGCTGATATATTAGTTGTCCATTTGGTCTGGTATAATAATACGCACCACATTCTTTTCTCTCATGGTGCCCTTTTCCTCTTTTCACAGAGCTGCCCACTTTTGCCGCTTCTTGCTCATTGAACTAATCACTCTTAGAGCTGAAGTGTTTTGATGGGAAAAATGAGATGGTGGTTGCTACTGCATTGGCATGGTTTAGAGACTCTAGCCTAGCGGTTTCAAGCCTTTGGTTTTCCAACGTGTGCGTAGATATAGCATTATTTTCACTCAGTACCTGCCCACCACACAAAGTTATCAGTCATTACAGCTATAAACCTCATTCACGTAGTCCAAGCAGGGCCAAGAAAGTCTCTACCACACTGCTGTTGCCAGGGTATAATGTCGGACAACAGAATTAGCTGATAAGATGTTACTTTTAAAAACTTATTTCGTATTTTTGTTATCATTTTTGATTTTTTGACCCTTTTTTTATACATTTTCCTCCTAACCCTAACAGCCCGAAGGACATGAGGATACACAGACTTACAGACAGACACTTGACCTTTTATTAAGGTACTAGCTGCCCCCTGCCCGCATAGAAGTGAAACTGGACAAACTGTAAAAATCAATAAACAAACAGGTATCGCTAGCTAGGGGTGGCACGGAGGCGCAGTGGGTAGCGCTGCTGCCTCACAGTTAGGAGACCCGGGTTCGCTTCCCGGGTCCTCCCTGCATGGAGTCTGCATGCTCTCCCAGTGTCTGCGCGGGTTTCCTCCGGGTGCTCCAGTTTCCTCCCACAGTCCAAAGACATGCAGGTTAGGTGCATTGGCAATCCTAAAATTGTCCCTAGTGTGTGCTTGTTGTGTGAGTGTGTGTGTGCGCGCCCTGACCAGGGTTTGTTTCCTGCCTTGTGCCCTGTGTTGGCTGGTATTGGCTCCAGCAGACCCCCGTGACCCTGTAGTTAGGATACAGCGGGTTGAATCATGGACGAATGGTATCGCTAGCTAAGCGGAGTTAAGGTACACTCCAAAACGTGGCGAGCGCTACACCGACTTGAACGGAGGCTGCCGCGGAAGTGAGGAAGGCCCTGCCTGGCTCCCGACTCCTGATATCTCGCTTTCCTCTCCCATCAGTCCACAGCCTCTGTCTCAGATTAGTGCGAATAAATCGCTCTTGTAAGAGAATTATGATAATAAGCGCGATGACAGAAGTTGCAAAATCAACCGGAATGTTCAAGCAAATTATAGAAAAAAACCTGATCTAAATCCGTGAAATAGTCCTCTCGTGAAAAGTAGACATACAGACAGACATTGGATTTTATATATATAGAAATATGGGCAATATATTGTAGCATTGGTGCCAAGCGGCGCAATGGATGGATTCTCTGCTCATTACATGACTGTTTGAGGTGGCTCACTATCTTTGAAAGGACTGCTTGCCTTTGGTCACACTAGTTGGAAACTCAGCGACTTTTATAGGCCCTCCTGTTATTAATGATGCCAGCTCATTCTTTGGGTGATTCATCCCTGGCTGTCCAATGGCACACAAACACGTCAATATGGTGGAGTGGTCTTCCTTTCTCCCGCTTTGGTCATGCAGTCCGTGACAAGAGCACCTCAGCAGGGTTTGGGAGTGTTGTGTTGTCAGATGGCACAGCAGGGATGTTGTGTGCTGCACTGGTAAGGTGGTACAACCAGGACGTAAAGTGCTCTGCTACCATGTGGTGCAACAGAGGTGTTCAACCTTGGTTGGTGAGCCTCCTTGGGTGGAGTGATGACCGTAGAGATATTTTACGTTCTCCGTACTTTTCTGCTAAACTTTTAGTTTAATGCACACAATTCAAAGCAATGCTAGTTTTCCCATATGAGTTCTGTACAGTATAAGGATAGTTTTGGTCACACGTTTTATTTACTCAAAAGCATTTTCTCTAAAATAAAACAACAATATTTACAAATCTTATTTAATTAACTTAAAAAAAACTCCAATTTCTAAATCTTATTAAAGTGTCATTTGTGAATTTCACAAGTTTACTAACTATACTGGAATCAACATTGTTCATGTAAATCAGAAAAAGTAAAGAGGGTCTAAGGATAGACCCCTGAGGGTCTTGACTGATGACCTCACTTTAGTGATGACCCCTTTCTCCTCTTCTCTGTACTTTTTGTCTCCTGTTGGTAAAGCAGCTTGAGCTCCCGTGTTTTAGGTGACCTCTGATGCCTGCAGTTTCTAGTTTCAGAATTCATCTTCAGTGCGGGACTGAGTCAAAGGCTTCTGAGCTTTGCTTTTTTCAGCTATTGCTGTTGCCTGTTCATAAAAATCTAAAAGATTAGTTTGGCTGTATCTTCACCACATAAACAAATACTCACTGTTATTTAGTATATTATTTTTATATAGATACTTTTGTAATTAATTTCTTATTATAGTTTCCAGAATTTTGCATGAAAACAGTAACAACAACAGCATTTTTATTTCTATAGCATATTTTCAAACAAGGAATATACGTAGCTCAGAGTGCTTTACACAATATAAAAGAAGAGTTACATGAGAACAAAACAGCAAGTTAGAAATAGACAGTATTATATATAACTAAATAAATAGTATTTCAAACATAATTTATGAAGAATCAATATGCACTTATGCAACACAAAAGTAGTGGAATCCTAATTTGAAGATACATTTTTTAATGTCCATTAACATAAGTTCTGATCGGATGGTCAGATGGCCAGGCGAGGACGGAAAAAACAAAACAAAAAAACTCCAGGAGGGAGATGCTGGAAGAAAAAAAAAACAAAATCTGCAGGGGTTCTAGGCCTAAAGACCACCCTGCCCCTACTAGGCATTCTGCCTAACATGAAGTTGCTAAAGTCAGTCTTATTATTTTAAGTGTTCATCTTAGTCATTTCGATGCTGTTGGTCTCATAGATCGGTGGAGTATCTACTTTCATTCCATCATCACAGGTGGCTGCATAGTACTGTGATCAGGCGGTGATGCCAGAGAAGCTGGAAAAGAAAACAAGAAAAAGTAGGGATTAATGATGATAGCACATCTATGAAATATAGGATATCGCAGTGCATTTATAATCTATTAGAAGTAGAACAGTAGTGAATTAAGAAAAGGCAAAACTGAAAAAGTGGGTTTTTAAAAATGTATTATATTGATCAATGGTATTAGCCAGGTGCATCTCTATTGCTAAATTATTCCAAACGTTTGGTGCATAACTGCAAAAGGCCACCTTGCAACTTCTTTTATGCTTAGCTCTCGGTATAATAAGTGAACCAGTTGTGACAGATAGGGAGCGCTGTCGCACCCTTGAACCCTTGTCCAATACGCCAGACACCAGATAAAAGTCCAAAAGTAGACTTTATTCACAAAGCACCCTCCTCTCCACAATACTCATTCAATCACAATACAAATCACTAATAAAGAATCCTCCATTCCCAGACGCGTTGCCACCCTTCCACCCAGCTCAGCTTGCCGTCTGGGAGCTCCCACAATCCTTTTATAATCCCTGACCCGGAAGTGTTCCAATCCCCAGTCCATGTGATCTCCTATCACTTCTGGGTCAGATCAAAAGTCCTTTTCTTCACCCCGGAAGCACGTCATTCCCCTTGTCCATGTGACTCAGACGTACTTCTGGGGCATAAGGGAAATAAATGTCGTTCCTCCCTGCAGCGTCTCCTAGTGGCCCCCATGGTATCCAGCAGGGCTGTGCATAAAGACTCCAATGTCCATGATGCCCTGCTGGTCTTTGGGGCACCTCCATACTGCAGGGAGAGCTCCACCTGGCGGCGTGGGGGTATTGGTCGGGATGAACGGCCGGCCATACATCACACAGTGTTAGACAATCTGAGGTCACGACTGAGGATGTAAGAGGATGGGCACTCCAAAATACAGGAGGGAGATTGTAAAATTATTTAGAGCTTTACATACTGTGAAAAAGGCGCTATATAGGCGCCTGACCTGGCACAGATTCACACTGAGGCACGTGTGCAAATATAAGACTTTAATTTTCTCCTTCCCTGTGTCCCACCAGCCCAACACAGCCCCAAAGTACCTCAATATCAACACAGCAATCCTTTCTCTGCCATCACCTCTCCTCTCAGGCAACCTCGTCCTCTTCCTCCCGATTCTGGCTCCTGAGTGGTGGATGCTGGCCCTTTTTACAGCCCACTTGGAAGTGTTTCAGGTGCTTGATCACCTGTGGCTAATTGCACTTCTGGGCGGGGCTGTAGAGGTGTCCATGGTGGCTCCGGGATCCATGCAGCACCCCCTGGCGGCCACCCCAGATGCCCACAGGGCTGTGGGGAACTCCATCTCCCATGGAGCGCTGCAGGAAACTCAGGGCACCAACATCACCCAGGGAGGCTGCCACCAAGCATCCCAGGAGAGGTACTGAGGAACCTATGGCTGCTCCCCCAGAACTTATGCAGCAGGGGCGTCCCGTTACAATACCATCAGCAATATTTTAAAATCTATTCTAAACGACACCAGTCACCAATGCAGTGACACTAAAACTGGTGTGATGTGCTCAGATTTTCTTTTGCTGGTTAAGCTTCTGGCTGCTGCAATTTAAACTAACTACAGCCGTTTGATGTCCTTCTTAGGTGGTACTATTAGGACAGCATTACACTAATCTAGTTGACTAAAAACAAACGTGTGAATTAATTTTTTAGCATTATAAATGATCTAACTTTTGCAATATTTCTTAAGTGAAAAAATGCAATCCTAGTAATATAGTTAATATGTGATTTAAAGTTTGAATCAGAGTCCACCTATTGACTTTGAGTGCCAAGGCGTCAAGTTTATTTCTTAGATTATTTCCACATTTTCTTACAACTAAAATTTCTTTTTTTGTTTTTTTAGCTTGAGAAAGCTCCTATTCATCCGTTCAGTAATACAAGACAGACTATGGATCAAAGGGCACAAAGAGACAGGGCGATCAGGTACAAAAGCAAATAATCCTAACCTGACTTACTCTGTCTTGTTAATTCCTGACAGACCTTCTTTCGAACAAAGATACAGAGATAACTACATATAACGTAGGTCAATGTATACAGTAGATGCATATATTAGAGATTTATATAAAGGGAAGAGTATTGTTATGGGGTGAAGCTTTTTCGACCTTGAGATTTCAACTAATTTACACGTTTAAGAGTAACATCTGTCTATCTGTATGTCTGTCACAATACAACTCTGTGGACACGTTAGCTCAAAAACAAAGCACCCAATGTGAATTAAACACGATGCCGTTCTTTCTGGAGAATTACTGATTTTGAGCAAAATCGCTCCAGTAGATGTTATTTTACAGATAGAAATGCATATAGCACAGGTCTATGAAAAAGAAAAGTTTTGCGGCAGGGCCATACTTTCCACTACATACTTTTAGGCATCCATGATCACAATTTGACCAGTTTTGGTGGGATTGTCAGTCAGTGTGCATGTTTGTCTGTGAGTACATGGTCACGTCAACTGTAAAACAAATCACTCTCATCTAATGAACAGTTAGACGTATTGTAAAATATTAGACATTGTAACTATTCCCCAAATCGGGAAGGCCAAGAACGAAAAATCCCTGCAAACTCAAATAAAAACTAATTCTTCAACTGATTAATTAATCTTTTAAAATCAAATAAGAAAAATCAAACCAACTCTACAATTAATAAAGGATACTTTAAACAGTAAGAATGAGTCAAAAAGTTATTTACAGTATATAACCAAAAACAAGAATAATAAATTCACTAATGAATAATGATGAAAATGAACAAATAACAAAAATATAATGGTTGTTATCAAATGTACTGACTCAAAGTAAAAAAAGCAAAGTAAAAACAAATAAATAACCAGGAGAATTGTAGCCAACGGAGTAAATACAACCAAAGCAACAAGGAATGTCTTTATCACAGCGACCACAACCTCTAAGTGTCTCTCCGATGATGTCTCAAGTGAGTGTGCTGCAGTGTATTCTGGGAATTGTTAGCCAAGGAAATGATAAATTAAAAAAAAACTTTAAAATAGTGCCCCCATTAAGGAAAACAAAATGGTGTGACAGCAAAATACAAGCGAGATATTTGCTTCTAAAATAAACCAGATATATCACGTCTGAGCAAATGTTTGAAATTTATTTGAACCCCTGATTCCATAAACAGACTTCGAGGAATATAATCAAAAAAGATCTAACACATTTATGAAAATGAAAAATCGCAACACCAAAAAAACAAAGCGGCAATCCAAAAGTGTTTTCTAAAATGGACAATAAAGTTCCTCATTTTTACAATATGTCGGGCTTATGAAACTCATAAAGGGCTTCACTTCCTGACACAAAGTTCTAGGGAGGCCTAGAAACAGCATAACCCTGGACCCCAACTCAAGAAGCAACCTGTTGAAAAATCCAAACTTAGAATTCACAAAAAAGCGAGAGGGGAGACCATTAAAACCCCTGGCGCAAATGATTCTGAATATAGTTACCATGCATACTCACATATAAGTCGGGTCTTGAAACCCAAAAAATTGATCATAAAATCAGACTCCAACTTGTACCCCCGTTCAAAAAAGTAACACTTAATTTTTTTATATTTTTATATCTTTGTGCCTCCTCCAATCTCACACCAGTTTCTCAGACACATTGAATTTTGTTGCAGCAGCGCAGTTACCAATTTCTTTTGCCACTTCAATGTTTAATTTAAAACCAGCTTCATATTTTCTTCTGATTGAACACTCCATCGTAGATAAGGGATGCTCTTAAGATAAAGCTGTATGAGAGTGTGAGATACAAAAATCACAAAACAGTGCAAACGACTCTTTGGAATAGTTTGGGTATTATCGTATTGTCACGTAGACACAATACATAGAGATAAAAGGCCGTGTGCTCCATGGTTACTCTCTCAGGTGGATGTTAGTATATCGTAATCTCTTGGACCAATAGTGGGAGATTTCCGCATTCGACTTATATGACCGACCTTATAAAATACTGGACATTATACAGTAAAATCAAGTCCAGACTTATCCGTGGGAGAACTTAAACTCAAGTATATACGGTAAAGGTTTTTTTAGATTATATTAGATCAGGTTAGATAAACTTTATTAATCCCAAAAGGAAATTTAGATGCATACAGCAGCAGAAACATAAAAGTAAGGACACAGACTAGCTGGACAGATAATACAATTAATCAATAGATAGATAAATAAAAAGTAATAAACTATAAATATATATTGTGCAGTAATATAGGAATAATTAGTGTGGGATGTCAGTGTTATGTTTCAGCCCTGGCTGGGATTCAGAGCTTTGTTTAATGTTCTTTTGTCCATTTTGAATTTATTATTTGGATTATTTGTTTTTCATTTTGTCTCTGTATCAATGTCTTGGTAACATCCCATGTGTTTTGTGAGATATCCCCCAAGAAGCAGGGTCACCACCAGGATCTGCCTCCAACCTATAATTTCAAAGGGTCTCCCACAGTTCTTGGTGGTTCATTTAGAACAGTCTAGACGAGGCCAGGCCATTCAACACAACAAAGCTCGCCAGTCCTATTCACTTATTTCTTTCAAAAATACATCAAGTCGAGTCCTCATAAGGTGTACTCTCAATTTTACGACCACCCATTGTATATTCAAACCTAACATTTTTACTTCCTATGTGTAATACTTTACATTTACTGACATTAAATTTAATCTGCCACAAATCTGCCCAAGCCTGTATGCTATTCAAGTCCTTCTGTAATAATATAATGGATTCTAAATTATTTGCTAATCCACCTATCTTGGTATCATCTGCAAACTTAACCAGCTTGTTATTTATATTTCTATCTAAATCATTTATATCTATTAAAAAATAGCAGCAGCCCCAGCACTGCCCCCTGCTGGTCACCACTCTTAACATCGGCCAGTTCTGATGAGGTTCCTCACACCATCACCCTCTGCTTCCTGTGTCTGAGCCAATTCTGTACCCATCTAAAAACATCACCCTGAACTCCCACTTCTTTTAATTTGATGCCCAACCTCTCATGTGGCACCTTATCAAATGCTTTTTGAAAGTCCAGATAAATAATATCATCTGCTCCACTTTGATTTTATCCTTTTGTTGCCTTCTCATTGAATTCCAGCCTGTTAGTAAAACACGACCTCCCTCTTCTGACCCCATGCTGACTGTTCCTAATAACTCCTGTCCTTGTATGTGCCACTCAATGTTATCCTTAATAATTCCCTCCATTAATTTTCCTGTGATTCATGTTAAGCTTACTGGCCTAGTTGCTTGGATCTGCCCTGTCACCCTTTTTATATAACGGGATGACATTTGCCATTTTTCAGTCCTTCAGAATCTCTCCAGTACGCAATGACTCCCTAAAAATATATGTCATTTGAACGCGCTTCCGTGTTTTTGGGAGTTTCTGTGTTTCTTCTGTGCATTTTGAATATTTGGGTTTTTGGCCTTCTGCCCAGTGTTGTGACCTCATTTTGGATTTGTGATTTTTGGGATTGTGTTTGCTTCTGATTGCCTTGTTCTCTAAGCTAATACTTTATGCCTTCTATGTTCTATGGAGCATCACTGTTTAAAAGAGAATTTTTATGCAAACAAACATTTTTATTTTTTTTAAGTTTTTGTTTGCCCTTGTTACTAGCCAGGTTTGAAGTTTGTTCCTCTAGTGGGCATTTTCGAAGTGGTTTTTGGGACTTCTGGGAAGAAGCATTAAATAGCCTGATAGCAGCAGTACAGAAATGATCTCCAGAGGTGCTTCTTAGCACACCGAGAAGAAAAGAGCCCGTGCTTAAAGGTGCTGCACTGTGGAGGGGATGGAGGGGATTTTGTCATGATGGCATCCAATTTTGCCCCCATTCTTTTTTTTCACAACCACTTCCAGAGTGTCCAGGGTCAGCTGGGACAGGCGTTCCCATTATGTTTGTTCAAGCATTTTTAACTTATGGAGGCCAGAGCATAAAACTACAAACTGGTTACTATGAACTGATAACAACAAATTCTCAAAAATCTCCAAAAAGCAAAAGAGGAATACAGCAAAAAATAATTTCATAAAGGGCAGTTGATGATGGGTTGGTAGAAAGACACGATGGCAGGAAGGTGCTAAAGTCTAAAACCAAAGAAATCAATCCTATCTTTTGTTGAAAACAAAGCCCAAAACCAAAACTGTAGTCAGGGAATGGCAGGCAGACAACATCAAAAATTTGAGACACCATCCAGGCCTCCCCATTTAATTTGAAAACAAGTCCAAAGAAAAATAACGGCAGTGGGAGGAAAGGAAAAACAGCCTCTTGGGCAATTCAAAAGAAAACAAGCACAGAAAGGTCATTCTTGGGGACTCCATCCCACAGCTCACTCTCATGAGTAAATGATGCCTCTTTCTGGCTATGTGGGCACTGGATGGGGTGGGGCTAAGGGACCACACTGGGTGGCTTCTCTGAGGTACGGGGAGAGAAGGAGATGAGAACGTTAGCGACAGCACCCCTTCTCACCGTGAGGAGGTCCTCTGAAATGCGTGCGTGATATACAATATGATAGATAGATAGATAGATAGATAGATAGATAGATAGATAGATAGATAGATAGATAGATAGATAGATAGATAGATAGATAGATAGATAGATAGATAGATGAAAGTCACTAGTAGATAGCATTGATTATGGAGACAACAAGTCATAAAGAGTTGGGGAACCAAGGTGAACCCCATATAATTGAGAGATTATAGGTTTTTGAAAATATACACAATAATTATGGAGACATCTTCTTCTGACGAGGCACTTCACATGACTGACTCCAGATGGTCACAGAACCAGTTTTTAAGAGGATGCCCAAAGACAGAAGAATTCAGGAGGCCAGAAGACAGAAGTAACATCAGTGGTTGAATGTCTGTCAATCATCCGTTTTGCAAAGAGAGAAAGAGAAAAGACAATCAGTGACAGTGCCACCCCTTGGTTTGAAGTGTAATTACCCATTGATAAATAGATAGTGAGAGGCACTATACAATCAATATACAGACAGATAGATAGATAGATAGATAGATAGATAGATAGATAGATAGATAGA
>JANRMT010062820.1:23027366-23041680 GCA_026402145.1 Polypterus bichir lapradei
CTAGGAGCCTGATCGAATCGGGCTACAAATTCTACTGTTGTGAATTCCATACTTTCTCTGCAAAGAATTATTTGTTTTTTTTAAGTCTTTGAAATGATTTTGTTATCATGGCACTGATTTGTGCTTAGAATAGACCTTTTTGGCCGATGTAATGAAGAGCTTCCTGTTTAAACGGGGCTGCGAGACGTGAACTCAGCTCTTCGGCGCACCTCATTTGATTTTCTCCGGCAAACAAATTTTCAAAACAAACCGTATTTTACGACTCTAATCAGAGTCGAAATAATAATTACAGTATGTTGGCGTGGTCATTTTAGATCTGAGATCGGCTAAAATTTAAACAATGACCGTTGTTAATACCCAGCCATCATTACTCAGTTTGCCAATAGATGTCAGAAGGACGGATGCCAAAACCAAACTGCCCAAAGATAGATTTCAACGTACCAAGCAAATGGCGATATGTTCTAAATTACTTATGATTCCGGAGCTGTCAAAGGGTTTAAGTCAGTCGACGATGTTAGTCTTGGCAAGTATGCCCCACCAAACCAACGTTCCAAAAACCAACCGAACTTACTGTTATCTGCTCGAACCAACACTGACTTACTATACTCGGCCGTCCAGCGGCGTCACTGAAGCATTCGAACATATTTAGCCAATCATGCAATACTGCGGCCGCGTTTGCCACGTTATGTTCTAACTACAGAGACAGAGTCCCATTGCATGGTTCTAACTTGTATTGAGTCGAGGTATTGACGTGAACACCATACATACGGATAGTATCAAATTATATATAAGGATTTGGAGGACTATTAAGGGCAAAATTAAATAAATAAAAAAGCACTTGTTTATTTACATTGACATTTCATACACTTTTCCATTCATTGTCACACTAGGGGGTTTGCCCCCTGCTCGCTTCGCTCTCCAACCCCCCCAGCCTGCGCTACATGCCAGCCACTTCGCGTTTCTGCCGTTCATGTTGTGAAGAGGAGGGCTGAACGCACCCCAAGGAGACGCGGTCGCTCCTCCGAAACCCCCTCTTAAACGGTGATACAATGGAAACAAATACAGTTGTTTGTTTACCTCCTCTTTGCTCAATCAGCTACTGGCTTGCCGCTGCTGCCATGCTGCATAATCTGCATCTCGTACAGTGCTCCCAAATATACCCAGCATCTCTCCTCTGCACATTGTCCAAACCAACACAATCTCCCCTCTCTGACTTTGTCTTCACACCATCCCACCTGAACTGACCCTCTAATGTCTTCATTTCTAATCCTATCCATCCCATCACACCCAATTCAAATCTTAACACCTTTAACTCTGCCACCTCCAGCTCCGTCAGCGAACAGATTTTGAATGTGCAGCCAAAATATTAAGTTAGCAGTGGAGTGGGGTCTTATTACTGCTGGTAGGCAACGAGGGTCAAGTCCCATTGTTAAGCCAGAACACTAATGAGCGCCCGTTTTTGACCCAATTACATCTAATTCCGCTTAATGTTTCATTTACTCGGGCAGGAGAAAAAGGATGATCCATAGCACATCGTAAAGTACATTCGATTTACAGGAGCGGCTATTTGAACTTGCTACCAAAAGCGTGGAAGTTTATAATCTTTTAATCAATTCTCCAATTGTTTATATTTTTGGAATTTCCTTCCTATTTAACCCTTGACACAACAGAATTCCAACACAATACCAGCACTTGAAATGACTCCTCCGTTACAGGCTGCATTAATAATGGAGACGAGTCGGAGTACAGGAAGGTTGTGGAGGACTTTGTCTTGTGGTGAAGGGAAAACAACCAGTAACTCAACTTCAGTAAGACAAAGGAGCTGGTGGTGGATTTCTGGCATGCCAGGGACCCTCTGAGACCATCTGTCACTTGAGAAGAAACTTGGCCACCCATTCCCCTGTCACGCGTGCCGCACCCCTTTAAACAAATCAGCTAACGTCACGTGCTCACGAGATGGTGCTGTTGTGCACTCAGGAACACTTCCTGACTCCTGAGTTCTACTTCCTACACCCAACGGAATGCACCTTTTTAATTTCCGCAACAGTGCGTTTTTTAAAACTGTGCCATCCTTTCTTTTCTTGCCGCTTTTAAACTAGCGATGGCCAGTAAGCGATTCTCAAAGAAACGGACAGCTGATGCAACTCCCCGAGGGACTTTGAGGAGAGATGCCACAAATGCCGTCAAAAATCCTCTAAAGACGCAGGTTTCAGATTTATAGGCCGGGGACCGGAAGGGGTGGAGTTAGTTGCCCCCACTGGGTGTCTTCTCAGCACTGTGGAGAGAAACAAAGAGGACAGTGCCCCCTCTTCTCCCGGAGTGGTACTACATACCTCAGGTAATCCTCTGATGCGCATGTGTGACAACGTTCATAAGTAACTCATTTTTGAGCCACCATCCCTGGCTGCAGATTGTTTTTTCTGTATATACTGCTGGCACCACGGAAAATACAGAAAAACAAGAATAGTCTGATATAATAATAATAATAATAATAATAATAATAATAATAATAATAATAATTTTTTACATGGTGAAGCCCAGGGTACGTACAGCTGCCCTAACCCTGACACAGACAGGCAGGACACCAATTGCCACAAAGCACACAGCTTATTTGCACAAGACACAGAGCACAACACAGTACCTTTCTCCCGCCAGTCCTTCTACCTCCACTCCTCCTCAGGCTTTGTCCTCTTCCTCCCGACTCTGGCCATCAACTTCTGGCAACCGGACCCTTTTTATAGGGCACTCGGAAGGACTCCAGGTGCCCAATGATCTTCTTCCGGCCATACTTCCAGGTGTGTGTGTGGAAGTACGGCCAGATAGGGCCCTGAAAACGTCCGTGCGCACCCTGGCGGTGGTTGATGGTGGAGCTCCCATGCTTATGACCCGTGGCCCCACTGGAAACCAAGGGGGCTTCCATCTGTCAATCCAGAGGAGAAACTGTCCTGGAAATACTCTCTCCCCAGGTCCATCCATAATCAGGGCATCCCGGCTGGCACAACATTTATATTGCACTTCTCTCATGATTAAAAGTGCTTTACATAGTGAATGGGGAGAGACTTCAACCACCTCTAATGTGTAGCATCCACCTGGAAGATGCCACAGCAGCCATTCTTGCTCCAGTACGCTCACTGTACATGACCTATTAGGTGGTGAAATGGTGAGAGAGATAGCCAGTTAGAGACAGGGGATGATTAGGGGTCCAGAATGATCAGGCAATGGTGGGCAATTTAGCCAGGACAGCGGGATACACACTACTCTTTATGAAGGATACCTTTAATGACCACAGAGAGTCGGGACCTCCATTTTATGTTTCATCTGAAGGATGGCATCCCTGTCACTGCACTAGGCCAATGAGGTCCACATTTATACCATATAGGATAATCGCCCCCTGCTGGCTTCACCAACACCTCTTCCAGCAGCAACCCAAGCTTTTAATAGATGGTCTCTCACCCAACTGCTCCCCGGACCCAAACATGCTTAGCTTCAGGAGGATGACCTGTTCTAAAATATTAGTAATACGGAAGGAATTGCAACATTTTTTCAATCGCACTTCAGTATATGTATGTATGTATGTATGTATGTATGTATGTATGTATGTATGTATGCATCTGTTCATTTATAATATAATTATGCTTCTATTTTCAAACTGCTTGCCCAACCTAGGATTATATGAAGACATAGATCCGTGTGTGCTTTTTCATAACACTGCTTTAAGAGAATGCCAAAAGTACACCGGTGGTATTTTGACTCATTGATTGGTAATTTCTTTCTGCTAAAAATCCATTTTTAGGAATTCAATTACCTTGGGTACATGCATAATAATGTACTTGTAGACAGCTTCAGAAAGAATTCCAGTTTAGAGGAAAGCAAGCCCGTGGCAGAGATAAATTCTTCTGTGTATGCCTCATTTTCTGTTTTATTCTCAGAATTGTATAAGCATGAAAGAGTTTTGCTGAGATAACAAAGATCACAAATGAAGAACGTCAGCACTCAGATATTTAAATAAATGAATGAGACTCGGTTATTAAAGAAATATATCAGTCCTGGCCCCCAGGTAACATTTTAGGAAAATTACTTAAATACACAGTGATATGCCACCTAAAATGTAATTTCAAAAGACTTTTATCAAACTAATAAAAAAAAGTATTTAAGGATTATTATCCTTGACATCTAATTTTCAGTGACAAGCAATAATTTTATCACCAAATCCGACCCGACTGAGCAGGCACATAAAACAGAATGACAGAACAGCACGGCGGTGCCTTAGCTAATGTTGTTACCACAGAATTCCTGGTTAGGGTGCAACTCTTTGTGCTGCTGTGTCCCCTTCCATTATTTTAAGGGTGCAGTCAGGTTGATTGTTATACAGTGGATTTAGATCATATTTAGAACCCCTTTAATTTTTTCACATTTGGTTATTGTAAGAATTATTTGTAACAAATACCGTGTTGTCATAGATGGCCGGGGTTCCTGTCCTTAATTCTATGGACCGGGGGAGCAAGCCTAGTCAGGACAGTACCTCCCCCGGAACGCTAGATGGCAGCCCTCCTGGGTTGCATCGGGGCCACGGGCATGGGATTTTGGAACTCAAGCCTGCTGGGGTCCGTGGCCACTACCAGAGGCCACTGCACTGGTTCCTGAGCCCATGTGGGTGGTTCTTTCGCCACTCCTGGAAGTGCAGCCGGAAATGGGTCATCAAACACCTGGAGCACTTCCGGGTGGGTTATAAAAGGAGCCAGCAGCCACCACAGGAGCCAGAGTCGGGAGAAGGGAGAGAGGAGGAGATAAAGAAAAGAAGTATTGTGGTATTGTGTTTGTGGGACTGTGTTGTGCCTGTGGGAACGGAGAACGCGTTGTTCACAGGTGAAGAAAGGAGAATAAAAGATTTATTTGTTTTATAAGTGTGCATCCCGTGTCTGTCTGTGTCGGGTCAGACGCTGGTATAGCGCCTTTGTCACAGTATATACTCGCTTATAAGTCGGGTCTTGAAACCCGAAAAATCGATCATAAAATCAGACCCCAACTTAATACGCCCGTTCAAAAATGCAACAGTCAGTCATCATCACCATCATCCAACCCGCTATATCCTAACACAGGGTCACGGAGATCTGCTGGAGCTAATCCCAGCCAACACAGGGTGCAAGGCAGGAATAAATCACTGGGCAGGGCACCAGCCCACTGCAAGGCACACACACACCAAGCAAACACTAGGGACAATTTAGGATGGCCAGTCTACCTAACCTGCATGTCTTTGGACTGTGGGTGGAAACCCACGCAGACACGGGGAGAACATGCAAACTCCATGCAGGAAAGACCCAGGAAGTGAACACTTATTTTTATTTTATTCTTTTTTACATCCTCTTGCCTCCTCTAATCTCGCACTAGTTTGTCACACACATCGAATTTTGTTACAGCAGTGCAGTTACCAATTTCTTTCACCACTTCTTCATATTTTCTTCTGTTCGAACGCTCCATTGTAGATAAGGGATGCTCTTACGATAAAGGTGTATGAGGGTGTGAGATTAGGGTTAGGGTTAGGGTTAGGCTTAGGGTTAGCACAAAACACAAAACAGTGCAAACATTGTTTCATATTAGTTTGGGTATAACCGTGTGGACACGTAGGCACAATACATAGAAAAAATAAGGCAGTGTGTGCCGTGGTTACTCTCCCAGGTGGGTGTTAACATATCATAATCTCTTGGACCAATAGCATGAGTTTTCTGCATTCAACTTATACGACCGACATTATAAAATACCAGAAATTATACGATAAAATCAAGCCCTGACTTATCCGTGGTAGAACTTAAACGCGAGTATATACGGTAAATGTTTTGGGGACCATGGGTGACCCTGTTTAATGTCTAGTATTAAAGAATGGAGAAATCAGAAATGAGATGCTTGTGAAGGCTCTTTGTGGGAATTGTCTCCTCCCAGAGAAAAGTCTGCTCCCAAATGACATCGGACTTCCTGTGAGTGGATGGAGAGGAAGACGGACTGGGAGAGGAAATGATGTCAGTAGTCTTCCAGAGAGTTCTCCTCCATTGTAAGGCAAACGAAGCTTATGTTATTGCAGGGGCTGCCTACACCCAAAGGGAGTGGGAAGTGGCATTTCAGAGGAAAGCTGCATCGAGATTCATCAAAATTGAGTGAGGTACGTTGTCTGACTTTATCGTGGTGCAGTGCATCCGTCATTTGTAGGTCATTTGTTAGTTTGTGCTCCTTTGCTGTGAAATGAAAAGAATCAAGCATTGCACGAACAACTCTCCCCTCTAAATGAGCGCCAGAAATTCACATTCTCACGGGTTCTTTGTTGCGGGCAGATCTTCAAGATTCTTTATTATTCGTCACATGCATAGTTATACAGGACAACACACAGTGAAATGCATCCAAGAAAATCATAATTTACCTCTCGCCGTGGGAACAACTTCATCAGCAAGCATACTAACAAAGCTAACTACTGCTTCTGCAAACTCGTTGATATCATCTGCGCATGTTCGGAACATGTCCCAGTCTATGCCATCGAGCGCGTTCTGCAGCATGGCTTCTGATTGGGCAGACCAGCGCTTCACCTCCCTCATGACCGGAGCTTCATGAATTAAACTTTAATGTTTATATTCCAGCATGAGGAAAATGGCGTTATGGTCATACTTCCCAAATGCTGAATGTGAAACAGCTTTGTAGCCCTGCTTGTACAGGGTGTAGCAGTGATCCAGAATTCTGGCTCCCCTAGTTGGGCACATGACATGTTGGTAGAAGTTCGGCATTACTTGTCTGAGGTTTGCCTTATTAAAGTCCCCTGCCATGATGAATGCTGCATCTCTGTGTTTGTTTTGAGTCATACACAGAACATCGTGGAGTTCAAACAAAGCCGTGCCCGTGTCCACGTGGGGTGGGATGTAGACCGCCGCGGCAATGACCGAGGTAAACTCGCGAGGCAGATAGTGAGGACGACATTTGATGATTAAATACTCCAGATGAGGCGAGCAGTAGCCGGAGAGAATGAAAGCATTTCTGGCATCGCAACCATTTGTTATTAGTCATGAAGTAGACTCCCCCACCTTTAGCTTTGTTAGACTCCGCCGTTCTGTCCATGCGAAACACAGAGAACGAGTCCGACGGTGTTACGGCTTGGTCCAGCACTGGGGGGGGGTCAGCCATGTCTCCGTAAAGCAGAAAATGTTACAATCCCTCATGTCGCATTAGAAAGTAACTCTTACTCTCAGGTCATCCAGCTTGTTCTCCAGTGACTGAACATTAGCCAGCAGGATGCTAGGCAGTGGTGGGCAATGTGCTTGTTGTCTCAGTCCATTTCGGACGCCGCCGAGTTTCCCGCGCCATTTCTATGTTCATTGCCACGGGTCAGCGTTGTTTCTATTGTTGTTGTCCGGGTTGCGGAGTATCTCAGCCGGCCATGACGGATCGGAAATAAAAGTAGAGACCCAGTTTCCAATTTCTAAAAGTGTTCTACTGTCATAGATTACTAAACCCAATGTCGTCTGTGATTGAAGAAATAATAAATAAAGGAAATAAACTTAAAAAACACACAGTCTAGATGGAGCGGTCAGGTCCTCTTTCGTAAAAATGAATAGCAGGGTGCAAATATAAATCAGATATTTTCTAGGGATTTGCAGCATGGAAAGGTTTGGGAACCACTGTTCCAGAATGACAAAGCAAAAACAAGATTTAATCGTGGTGCAGTCAGTATCTTGCAGTGCAGTAGTTTGTGCTCCTTTTCGATGAAATGAAAAGAATCAAGCGTAGCGTGCGCAATTGTCACCTGTGTATAAGCCGCAGAAATACATTTTCTCACGGGTTCCTTGCTACGTGTGGAGCATCTGAAAAGGCAAATAACATTTTTCTTAAGAGAATTGAATTTGGACCTTCCAATGATCTATAGAAGATGGCGAGGTCAAGTGTTTGTTGCTGTGCAAGCCCTGTTTGTGAAACGTCACTGATTTCGAGTTTTGATTGTCATGTTTTGCCAGGTGGGACAATGGGGAGTGAATTGGATGGAACATTTGCTGCTTACTGTCAGCCCATCTTTCCTTCTTGCGGTCCTGACAGTAGCGCAGCAATTTGAACTGTGTGGCCATATCTGTGTTTGAACTAGCAGTTCAGGTGTTATCAGTGGGACAAGGCTTGTGGACTGGGTTTCATCGTTTAGTGGCCCTCCAGGCACCCATTGCTTCATGGGGGGACTCTAATCCTCCAAACCCCTTGATCGTTGATCACGTGTTATTTCCTAATGGTGTATGCTTATTCATGGGATACCCCAAACTCCTAGATCGTCAATCGAGTGTTTAAGCGTCACAGGGGACACCTTTACACAACTATTGAGATTTATAAAGGTAATTTGCTGAATTTATATTTACATTTTACTCAGGTTTGTTTACCTGCAGTACAGCATGTGGTTCAATTTATGGTTCATCCATCCATCCATTATCCAACCCGTTATATCCCAACATGAATGACAAATTTGACTTCTTCACCTTCAAATGTGATATGACTTTTGTAAGGGGTCGTGAACAGAAATCAAACATTTTCTAGGGGTGCGGGACATAGAAAAGGTTGGTAACCGCTAACTTAGTGACTTTGTCACACTCACATTATCCCCCGTAAGTATTTTAGATGGACCCAATAACCAGGTAAAGTGTACAATGCTCACGTGCTTGACATTATTCTGTAGTCTTATTCTAAAATCATTTAAATTGGGTGCAGTTCTAGTCACCACATACAAGAAAGACATAGCAGCACTTGAAGCCATGCAGAGGAGAGCAGCCAAGAGCAGCTCAGGACATCATGACATGTTCTACTGTGGCAGACTCAAACAATTCAACCTGTTTAGTCTCGAGTGGAGAAGACTGTGTAGGGACCTAATCCAGGTATTTAAAAGCCTTAATGGCATTGACAAAGAAGATCCAGCAACATTCTTTTGATTAAGGTACTGAACCAGCTACTTGAGGACAACAGTGGAAATGAAGGGCAAGTGCATCTAGGACTGAAGCCAGGAAAGACTTCTTTACGCATGGAGTTGCGGGAATCAGGAACAAGCTACAGACACATGGAGTTGAAGCAGAAACCTGGGCACCCTTTAAGAAGAATCTGAATGAGATATTGGGCCAGCTTAGCTATTAGCTACAAAACAGACTTTATAGACTTTATGCTTTGCTCTCAGTTGTCTTATCTTATATATAAATGTCTATGTGTGGAAGTGTGGGTGTCTGTCTGTCCAGCCCAGAAGTGCGAGGTTATAGCATGAAGGTCAAAGAGCTGGAAAGGCGGCCCCAAGTTAATGAGTCGGAAGAATAAAGAACTGCGAGGCTACAGAATGAAGCTGAAAGAAAGTGACTCTGTCGCCAAAGTAAAACCGCCGAGGAAAGACAAACAAGAGAGAAACTCACTTAGCCGCTGATAAACAAGGGGGGCAAGCACAAAACCACAAAAAGGAAACTGCCGACTCTGCATTTCAATTTTTCTTCTGACAATTTCAATACTTTCTAGGAGCCCAGGCGTTTTACAGCACAGACTTACACAGCTAGTTTACTATGTTCTTATGTAATTAATTTCATAGCATTATTTTATATAGTCTGATAAATATACAGTATTCTTTCATTGGGATTAAAAAAAAATACAACTCATTTATTTAAAGCTTCTAACATTACACATTACCACACAGAAACACACATTAGCAAATTGATAAAAAACAGTTTTTGACAGTTTCTGAAAAAAGTTTTAGTGTAATATTGAGACAGCCAATCTATTTGTTTACAAACATTCTTTTTTCAGTTAATCCAAAATGCTGCTGCAAGAATTATTATAAGTACAAGAAAATACGAACACATAACTCCAGTTCTTAAATCCTTATACTGGCTCCCGGTTAAGATTAGAGCAGATTTCAAAATCCTCCTTTTTAACATATAAAGCCTTAAATGGCCGAACTTATCTGAACTTATTATTACTTTCAAACTAGAGCACACATTAAGATCTCATGATGCCGGTCTGCTTCTGATTCCAAGGATTAATAAAATAACAGTGGGAGGTCAAGCTTTTAGTTACAGGGGCCCTAAACTGTGGAATGGTCTGCCTGCTACTATAAGAGATGCCCCTTCTGTCTCAGGTTGAAGAATCACTACTTCAGTTTAGCATACCCTGACTAGAGCTGCTGATTAGCTGTGCATACTGCATCTCTGTTGTTAGTCTTTAGCACTAAAACATAAGTAATATAATAGTAGCAATTTGTTACTAACCCTCACCTATTCTGTTTCTCTTCTCGGTACTCAAATGTGGCACATGCTGCCAATGCCCACCTGTCCAATGTGTTTTGCCTGCCTAAGGTAAAGTCATCCCTGATGGAGGAGCACTGGAATCGTCGGGTAGAGGGGTCCGTTCATCAGATTGGCTGGCCCAGCGCTGACTCGGCTGTGGATTGGCCAATAGGGGGAGCCAGCTTGATGGCCGAGGTCTCCAGGACTCTGAATAAATCCAAATCCTATTATGTGATATCATCTACTGTTGAATTCTGCTCAGTACTTGTAATATTTTTATTTTACTATTATATTGTATTGAGGATTACTTGTGTTTTGTTCTGTGTATTATATTGTATTGACCCCCTTTTCTTTTTGACACCCACTGTACGCCCAGCCTACCTGGAAAGGGGTCTCTCTTTGAACTGCCTTTCCCAAGGTTTCTTCCAGTTTTTCCCTACAAGGGTTTTTTTTGAGAATTTTTCCTTGTCTTCTTAGAGAGTCAAGGCTGGGGGGCTGTCAAGATGCAGGGCCTGTTAAAGCCCATTGCGGCACTGCTTGTGGGATTTTGGGCTATACAAAAATAAAAATAATAAATAAATAAACAAAGTATTATTATTATAACATTACAGAACAATTGTAAATACTGTACAAAGAACACAGATAAAGAGTTGGGGTAACACTTTGGTAACAACAACAACACCTTATTTCTTATATAGTCCAAAATCACACAAAGAATCTCACAATGGGCTTTGAAAGGCATTGTTTTTGGACAGACCCCTAGCCTTGACTCCCTTGACTCCCTGTAAAGGCAAGAAAAAACTCCCAAAAACACCTCTGTAGGGAAAAAAATAAAAGAAAACTTGGGAAAGGCAATCCAGAGAGAGACTCGTATCCAGAATCAGAAAAACATCATTAATCCCAAGGGAAATTATTTATGTTACAACTCTTCAAATAGACAAAGGCACAAGTAATACTTAGAGCAAGTATAAAAAATAAGCACGTAAAATAAAAATATATTTATAAACGTCTATGCATGAAAGTGTGTGTGTCTGTATGTTCGTGCCGGAAGTGCGAGGCTACAGCATGAAGCTCAAAGAGCTGGCAAGGTGGCCCCAAGTTAATGTGTCGGAAGAAAAAAGAAGTACGAGTCTACAGCATGAAGATGAAAGAAAGCGACTCCATCACCGCCGAGGAAAGACGCACGAGAGAGAAACTTGCTTAGCCGCTGATAGACAAGGTGGGGGGGGGGGGGGCGACTCTGCATTTCAGTTTTTTTCTGACGATTTCAATAGTTTCTAGAAGCCCAGGCTTTCTACAGCATGGGCTTACACAGCTAGTAGAATCTAAAACAAAGTACCAAGTAGGTTGGGCGTGCAATGGGTGTCAAAAAATGGGGTTGAGATGGATGTGTGGAGTTAACCAAAAGGACAAAATAAGAAATGAGACAACAAAAGTGGGAGAGATATCTAAGAAAGTACAGGAAAGTAGGTTGAGGTGGTATGAGTGTCTCAGGAGAGACAATGACTATGTGGATGAAAGACTGATGGGAATGGAAGTCCAGGGGAAGAGAAAGTCAGGGAGGCCAAAGCGCAGGTAATGGACAAAGTAAAAGAAGATCTGAAGGAAAATGACCTGGCTGGTGAGGAGGTGCAGTCGAGCTGAATGGAGGTTAATCAAGCACATGAACCCTACATAGAGGATGAAGAAGAAGAAGAGAAAGAAGAAGATACTTAAGAATATCAGTGGAAACAAAGGAAAAAAAATCATGATGCAACCCGGGAATTATTTTTTTTCCCACAAATAAGAAACTGCAGGGAAATGTACTTGATACAAAACCTTGACAGCCTCTAAAAAATATTTGAATGAGATATTGAGACAACTGAGCTATTTGTTTACCAAACGAGTTTGATGGAATGAATTGTCTGCTCTGATTTGTAAGACTAATGTTTTTTTTTTTTCTAACATTACAGTACAATTTTAAAGAATCCTTGAAATATAAAAAGAGGATGAAGTGTAAAGTAATGAACGTATAAGTAGAAAACAGCTCATTAGACTTATAATAACAATGTGCCTTACAGCGTGAGAATATAAAAACATTCAAAGGGGTCTTTCACAGTTTTGCATTCACCTGCATATGGTCGCATTTTCATTAGTAAAACAAACAAAAAGCCCAGTAAGCAATCCCACACAGCCACTTCTTTGGTATCCAGCAGTTATAACAAATAAATACATTAACTCACCGTAAACGCCAGAAGTGACGCTACTCCATTGGGCCCTTGAGCAAGGCCCTTAACCTGCAATCGCTCCATCCTGGGTATGATATTAATGCAAGCAGGTCCTCCAACTTGTAAGGAAAACTTGGGCATTGGTGGCAGGATTGGCACTCCAGCCACTGTAAAAAAAAAAAAACTTACACTGTTCCAGTGGGTTGCTGAGGTGTCACCCACTGTCCTCAGGTCCCAATCCAGGTGGTTCGTTGTGTGGTCGGTGAGGCGACACGCTATCACCACCTGCTCCAACTGTAGAGAGAAAGAACAAAAAAGAAAATAATGGCTTGTTCCACCAATATGCTGCAGTAGACATTTACCATGTCTTAGCAGTAAAATAACAAACTTCATGATTTATTATTTTCTCTTTGGGATGCATTGAGTTTCTTTAGACCCTTCTTAAATGGAAAAAAAAATGATTCAGACCCCTTCACTTTCTGCACACTTTATTGTGTTTTAGATAAAATTTTAAATGGATAAATTTCCCCTTTTTCCAATCAATCTACACTAAACATCCCATAATGACAAAGTTAAAACATGTTTTCAGAAAAGTTGGTACAGTTATTAAAAATCAAAAATTGAAATTGCTTGCTCATAAAAGTATTCAAACCCTTAATTCAGTACTTTGTAGAAGCCCCTTGGACAGCAGTTACACCATTAAGGCTTCTGGTAGCTCGGCACACCTGGATTTAGGCAGTTTATTTTGATTTTGATATTTGAATCGATATACTATATTAATCCCCCCCCCAGGGGAAATTGTCTTTTCTCATGACATTTGGGGTCATACCGGTCAGAGAGTGTAGAAGCAGGCAAGCGCTGGCACCCTCAGTCCCAATGAAAGCACTCGGAGTCTCAGGACAGGCAGCAGAATAAAGATTTATTGTACGCCGAACATACAGACTCACTACAGATGCAATGAGCGAGCAGCCATGTGCAACTCTCACATTTATTACAGTTCTTATCACACAAGTTGTTATTCATCCTCATCTGACTCCTAACTCTACACTGCTCTAGTCTTGGCACTTATTAATTCCACCATTATTCCTCAGCTGAGGGGGTGTAAAACCCCTCTCTGTCCATCATGTCTGTCTGACAAGGCCTACAGTCATATGAAAAAGTTTGGGAACCCCTCTCAGCCTGCATAATAATTGACTCGACTTTCAACAGAAAAGATACCAGTGGTATGTCTTTCATTTCCTAGGAACATCTGAGCACTGCGGTGTTTTCCAAACAAAGATTTTTTAGTGAAGCAGTATTTAGTTGTATGAAATTAAATCAAATGTGAAAAACTGGCTGTGCAAAAATGTGGGTCCCCTTGTAATTTTGCCGATTTGATTGCATGTAACTGCTCAATGCTGATTACTTACAACACCAAATTGGTTGGATTAGCATGTTAAGCCTTGAACTTCATAGACAGGAGTGTCCAATCATGAGAAAAGGTATTTAAGGTGGCCAATTGCAAGTTATGCTTCCCTTTGTCTCTCCCCTGAAGAGCGACAGCATGGGATCCTCAAAGCAACTCTCAAAAGATCTGAAAACGAAGATTGTTCTGTATCATGGTTTAGGAGAAGGCTACAAAAAGCCATCTCAGAGGTATAAACTGTCAGTTTCAACTGTAAGGAATGGAATCAGGAAATGGAAGGCCACAGGCACAGTTGCTGTTAAACCCAGCAGGTCTGGCAGGCCAAGAAAAATAAAGGAGTGGCATATGTGCAGGATTGTGAGAATGGTTACAGACAACCCACAGATCATCTCCAAAGACCTGCAAGAACATCTGGCTGCAGATGGTGTATCTGT
>JANRMT010062820.1:23052495-23077171 GCA_026402145.1 Polypterus bichir lapradei
AAGGTAAGACCATAAACGGTTTTCAATTTTATAAATAATGGGATCAGAAAAAAACAATGCAATATCTAAAAACTATATTTTGACCTTAAATAAATTGTTCTTTTGTTTTTCATGTTATCCTTTTGTTGAACAGTCTAGTTAAAATTGATTAAATCATCTGAATTAAAAGCTTTTAAAAACAACTAAATATTTCAATTAAGGTCAAAATTGAAATCCGTTTTTTTTTATACACCTCTGTATACTCTCTGTCGGCGCTATAAATGTGACGTTCTTTCATATCCAAATATGTACTTTACTGATGCGTGTGTAAAGAATTATAACGAGATATGAAACATAACCAGTAGTCAACGTGCATGCTGCCAATTGAATGGTGAATAAGCTACTCTTTTGGGTTCATGTATTTGTAAATCTGATTTTAAAGGAGTCAGTGCCTCAGCAGCCATGAACCTCCCTGCACGTCACTGGTCCAGACAGATGTACTGCATGCGGTCACCCCTTCATCTCTGCCTATGCTCATTTTCATTGATGTTTTCTGCTTATTTTTGACTGATTTATTTCAGTCAAAGACATGTGTTTCAGTCGTGGCTTCACTAATAAAACACAGTTTGAAAGTTGGCCCTGTCTTTGGTTTCATATTAAGCGATTAGTTCGGACCGTTCTTAGTCACTGTGTTGCAGCTGACCACTTGAGGTGAGTGTGTGGTGCGGATTAGTGTGCATGTGCTTTGAGATGGATGTGCTTATCACCACTAAAATTTAGCAAATAAATTTTGGGAATCACCAGTAAAGTTATTTACTTTGAAGATAAAGTAATTTATCTGTTGTGTTGCTGTCAAACACACCAACTGAAAGTTCTTCATTACTGTTTCATTAGTAGATGGTCCACAGCATAGGAAGCATTTTAATGCAATGCGGCCTGAAGAAACTGCCTAAAATATTTGTGAAGAAATGGTGTCAGTTAAGTTAATTAAACAGAAATACAACCGAGTGTGTTGTGGAGTGGTCAGAACATGAAGGACGGATTTCTTTCTGCGTGTGGCTTTGGCCCTTTAGGCTTAGAAAATTAATGAGCACTCCTAATTGTTAATCACAATTTTCCACATGAATCCAAACCAAACAGAAGTAATTATAATTAACCAACGGAGAGAAATGACACTTTGCGTTTCTTTATGCTGTACTAGAAAATAAATAAATAAAACCCGGAGACTTTGTAATAATTTTTTAATGAGTTTACCACTCTGGAAATATGAAAGCGAAAAGAAAAAAAAAAGCATTTCTTCTTTTTTGTTTTCACTCGTGCTGCGACATGTAGCCACAGTGAGCCACGGCATTAGTCACTAATGCTGACTTTTTGATTTTTTTCTCACAATATATATATATATATATATTACAAATTCATTGCTAGTCTTTCGATGAATGAATTTCATAATGAAAGCATGACAACATACTTTATAAAAGAATCAAATACAGTAATAGTTTTGTATTAAATAAATAAAGCAGTATATATTGAATAATTGTAATAGTGTAGGATGAATATGAATACAGAGCTGTGGGCTTTAAAAGCAGAGGTGATTGAGGCAAAGAGGTGAAATCATACATTTTTATGTTAATTAAGAAGAAATAAAATATTTCAGCCGAAGAGTTCGAGAGCCAAGGACTCAAGGCACTTCTTCACTTTACTTTACATTAATGAATCTGAGCGGCATTACAAATTTGTAGGGAGTTCATGCTTAAAAATGAAGGGTGATGCCAGAGGAGAACCAGTGTTGGTTCCCAAAAGAACCATTGACATGAAGGTTCCAGAACGAACCCTTTATTCAGATCTCTAACAGGAGATTTTGAAATGCAGGTGGATTTGTGATGTCCAAAACAACTCATTTAATACCACTGACTAATTCAGATTTCTTGATCTTCATTATCTTCTACATAGCCTACGATACATTAAATATTTCTTTGTTGCCCACACATTAGTAAATTTTTCAAAGCCCAAAGAACCAATTTTAGATGCAAAGAACCCATCCCAGAATGAAATGGTTCTTTGTCAAGCAGCAGCTCCACAAGGAACCACACAACCCGGTAAAACGCCATTACTTACTTGGACTTAGATCCTCCCATGCTGCATAGCATATCGGGCAACAAGCGTTCTCCAGTGTGTCTGGTCTTTGGTAAAGTTTTCAGCTTCATCCCAACTGATGTTCAGTACCTTCAGGTCTTGTACTAATATTCTTCTCCTTTCGGTCATTTGGCATTGGGATCTTACCCATGTCATTGCTGTCTTTGGGATACTCCATTTAAAGGACCTGGCCGGCCATTCGGAGTCTTCTACGGATTACGGTGATATGGAGTTTGCACTAGTCTTTTCTTCTTAGAACCTCTTCGTTGGTGTAGTTCTTGAGAATTCAGTGTAAACACCTCTGCTGGAAGACGTCAAGCTTCTTGTTGATACTTGCTGACCCCTTCCAGATTTCACTGACATAAATAACTATAAGAATCACAATAGAGATAAACAGGTGAAGCTTGATCTTCAGGGAGATGGATGGCATAGACTAGATCTTGTTCATCCTCTGGAGGACTGTTGTCGCATTCCCAATGTGGTGCTTGACTTCTGCTTCCACATCTCCATTTTTGGTGATCAGACTACCCAAGAAGGTGAATCTCTCTGTTTCCTCTAACCATTTCTGTCTGATCATTGTCCCCTTTGTTTACGCCGCAGCATATATGTTCATGATCTTTGACTTCTCAGTGCTGATCCTGAGGCCGATTGTGGCAGCTTCTCAGTCCTTTGCTTTCCTCCTAACAATTCTTGCATCTCTGGCCTTTGCATTACTTTCGTTTCCTGGGCAAAGTTATTTTCTGTCCTTTTTGAATGAGGTTTCCAATCTGCTCATACATTGTCTTCAGAAAGTATTCAAACCCCTTCACATTTCTCACATTTTTGTGGAAGCTAACTCTAGGAAGAGTTGTGGTTGTTCCAAACTTTTAAATGTCTTTTATTGAGGAGACGCTTCTGTCTGGGCACTCAATCATAAAGCCCTCATTAGTGGAATGTTGCAGTTGCAAATGTCCTTCTGGAAATTTCTCCCATCTCCACACAGATGGAGATTTCTCTCATCGTCGCTGGAGCCCAGGAAGAGCTCAGCATCAGGTTCTTGGTCACCTTGGTTGTTCAAAACCTCTATTTAAGATTTATGATGGCCATTGTGCTCTTGGGAACGTTCGATGCTGCAGAATTTATGGTAGCCTTCCCCAATTCTGTGCCTGAACACAATCCTGTCTCTAAGCTCTGCTAGCTTGCTGCGGACAGTCTTCATTTGTCTGCATCAAGCCTTTCATTAGTGGATTGGACGTCAAAGTCCTCTTGAGCAGCCTGAGAAAGGTTAGAATGTGAGTGGACATTATTCTTGGTTGTCCCCTAAAGTTTGAAAAGTGGGGATAATTTGGTGAGCTGGAGAGCCAGATGTTAGTTTAATTTGATTCATTTATTGTTTTTTTTTAGAAAGGAAGAAGGGAAAAGGACTGGAGTCAGTCAGTCAGTCATTGTCCAACCTGCTATATCCTAACACATTGTCACGGGGGTCTGCTGGAGCCAATCCCAGCACAGGGCGCAAGGCAGGAACAAATCCAAGGCAGGGTGCCAGCCCACCGCAGGGCACACACACACACCAACCACACACTAGGGACAATCTGGAGGCTGATGTACAGCCAGGCGATCTCACATTCTCCTGTACTCATGTGCGTTAACTTGTTCCTTCATTAGCGCTGCAGCCATGATTCTGCAGGGATTTTAAAAGAGATGCAAGGTGAAAGAAGAAAAAGAAAAGGCAAACAGAACTGTGAGTCAGCCAGCTTGAGAGAGGAGAGGCAGAGTAGTTGGTAGCCCTTAGGAGGAGCGGACAATCGTCCCTTCAGGGTGGATCGTTACCTGCTGATTTAATGGAGGAGCGGTTACGATGGTGGTGGAGTCCTCGTTAGGGATCCAGAAGATGCCAGGAGAGCATGATGGAATGCAGGAGGACAGCTGGCTTTAAGTGGTCTGGGGAGATGGAAAAGTGGGCCACTGCTCCTGGTGTCACTGCTGGCTGAGCAATCCTTTGGGAGAGCTGGGGAGACAGGAGAGAGTAGGAGTTGTGCTGGGCTCAGTTAAAGGTGAAACAAGAATGAGGCCATGATTGCAGTGTGAGATTTTATTCCAGTTTTATCATTAGATTATTTAGTGTTTTTATCTCACGGACTTGCACAGACTTTATGGATTATTTATTTATTTTCTGAAGATTTCTTTTTTTGCACTGCACATTCTGAGCACTACTTCAATGTATAGTTTTAAATAAGTACACTTAAACACTTTGTACCAAACTCTTGCTGACTATGTGTGGGTCTTCATTTGCACGGCTCATCATCAGGTACATTATCAGTGGTTCCGGATTCAAGATGTTCCTGGAAGTAACCAGTGTAACCATTAGGGGGCACTATTGAGCTCCAAACCACAGACACATTTCATGTTCAAATAAGTGATTTTCGTTTAACAAAAAAAAAAAAAATGCTTTCATACAAAGACTGGCAAAATAAACCATTCACAATCCTCCTTCCTCCTCCAAAAAGAGCGTTGCCCACTGCCCACCGACTCTGACTCAGTTAACCTCCTTAGCGTTAGGCCAGAGCGTCACTTGGGTTGTGAAAACGGTGGGCAACTTTATAGACGCATCTCAGCGTAAGTGTTAGACATGAGGATTACTCAGGCAATGGTACAGACGTGTCTTGCATAAGCTTCAGGCCGGAGCGTTATCCGGGCAATGATGTAGACGCGTCTTCTATTAGCCTCATAATGGCAGCTAGTAAGAAACTTTTTTCAGCAGCCCAGGTGTTGCACGCTCTTGACTGTGATATGAGCAGTGACGCTGAGGTACAGTGACGACAAAGTGAATCTGCCTTCATGCACTGAAATTGAAACGGACAGTGAAAGCAAAAGCGATTCTGAGGAATCCAAAAGTAACACTGATGCTTGGGTTTCTGTTGACCCTCCTCCAAATAAAACAGCACCACCTCGTTTTGATTTTGTGGGGCAGCCAGGAATAAAAGTGAACATTGACAGCCAAGATCCACTTGCTTACTTGAGGTTGTTTCTTGATGACGACGTGATGAAGAGAATTGTTGTTGAGATGAACCGTTATGCTGAACGGTGTCAGGTAAATGACCGATCGTACGCCTAAGCAGTTTTCCTGTTTGAAGATATACCACACAAAAGACATATTTTGACAGAATATACAGTATTAGCATCATCATTATTGTTCATTTCATATTATTATTATTCAGCATTACGGTTATTGTAAATTGTATACTCAGCAAAAAAAGAAACGCCCCTTTTTCAGGACTGTGTATTTCAACAATAATTTTTTAAAAATCCAAATAACTTTACAGATCTTCATTGTAAATTGTTTAAACAATGTTTTCCATGCATGTTCAATTAACCATAATCAATTAATTAACATGCACCTGTGGAATGGTCGTTAAGACCTTAACAGCTTACAGAAAGTAGGCATTTAAGGTCACAGTTCTAAAAACGCAGGACACTAAAGAGACTTGTCTACCGACTGTGAAAAACACCCAAAGAAAGATGCCCAGGGTCCCTGCTCGTCTGCGTGAACGTGCATTAGGCATGCTGCAGGGAGGCATGAGGACTGCTGATGTGGCTAGGGCAATAAATTGCCATGTCCACACTGTGAGACGCCTAAGACAGCGCTACAGGGAGACAGGAAGGACAGCTGATCATCCTCACAGTGGAAGACCACGTGTAACAACACCTGCACAGGATCGGCACATCCGAATATCACACCTGCGTGACAGGTACAGGATGGCCACAACAACTGCCCGAGTCACACCAGGAACACACAATCCCTCCATCAGTGCTCAGACTGTCCGCAATAGGCTGAGAGAGGCTGGACTGAGGGCTTGCAGGCCTGTTGTAAGGCAGGTCCTTACCAGACATCACCAGCAACAACGCCGCCTATGGGCACAAACCCACCTTCGCTGGACCAGACAGGAGTGGCAAAAAGTGCGTGAGTTTCTGCATGACAGCAATGTCAGTGTTCTGCCATGGCCAGCGAAGAGCCCAGATCTCAATCCCATTGAGCACGTCTGGGACCTGTTGGATCGCAGGGTGAGGGCTAGGGCCATTCCCCCCAGAAATGTCCAGGAACTTGCAGGTGCCTTGGTGGAAGAGTGGGGTAACATCTCACAGCAAGAACTGACAAATCTGGTCCAGTCCATGAGGAGGAGACGCACTGCAGTACTTCAAGCAGCTGGTGGCCACACCAGATACTGACTGGTACTTTTGATTTTGAGCCTCCCTTCATTCAGGAACACATTGTGAAACATTTTTAGTTTATGTCTTATGGTGTTGACTCTTTTAGTGTTCATACAAATATTTACACATTAAGTCTACTGAAAGTAAAAACAGTTGAAAGTCAGGGGACGTTTCTTTTTTTGCTGAGTATATTATTATTATACTTTTAACACTTTGGACTTAGAACTTTTAGAGTTTTGCATGTTTTACAGTAGAAAGATTAGAGAGGAGAGAGAGAGAGGGGTCATGCACTGATTACATTGGATTTAATGTATTTTAATTTAAAAAATAAATACATTTTAATAAAAATGTCATTTTTCAAGCCTAAAAATGCAACACTTTTGACATGTTTTTTGAGAAAAATACAATTGGATACCCAAAAATAATCGGAATCTCTACCTGGCGCGTAATCTCGATTTAGTTACGAATTTTGCCGCTAGGTATGGCATACTTACAGTTTTCTGCGGTAGTTTGCTGCATGGCGTTGCTCTGTACGTGACCATCATCATCAAGTCCTTCCATGAGAACCCTAAATACAAAGAGGACTGTTTCATTTATGTTAGGTAGATTGCCCAGAGGGGACTGGGCGGTCTCTTGGTCTGGAATCCCTGCAGATTTTATTTTTTTTCTCCAGCCGTCTGGAGTTTTTTTTTTTGTTTTTTCTGTCCACCCTGGCCATCGGACCTTACTCTTATTCTATGTTAATGAATGGTGACTTATTTTTATTTTTTATTGTGTCTTCTATTTTTCTATTTCTTCATTTTGTAAAGCACTTTGAGCTATTTTTTTTTGTATAAAAATGTGCTATATAAATAAATGTTGTTGTTGTTGTTGTTGTATTGTTCGTACGGCATCCGTGTCAGTTTTTCTTATTAAATGTGTTCTGCTATTTTTGTGATGGGTGATCATAAGGAACAACGAGTCTGCGTTAGATTTTCTTTTCTCTTGGGGAAAACAGCTGCTGAAACTGTAGTCATGCTTGAAAATGCTTTTAAAGAGGAAGCTTTAAGTAAAACACAGGTCTACGAGTGGTTTTTGCATTACCAACGAGGGGAAATGTCACTTGAAGACCAACCAATATCTGGCCGACCTTCCACAATTAGGAAAGACGAAAAATCTTGAAGAAGTTCACAATGCAATTTATGAAGATCATCGTCGGGCTATTGAAGAGATTTCTGAATTGTCTTGTGTGTCTTGGAGTTCTTGCCTCCTTCCCTACTCACCTGATCTTTGCTCCGTGTGACATTTATATGAAAAAGGAACTCACAGGAAAGCTTTTTTGTATCGTGGAGGAAGTCAAAGAAAAAATCGCTGCACACCTTGGACAACGTTCCTCTTTAGCAATTCCAAAAATGTTTCCACCAGTGGGAAAACCGTTGGGACAAGTGAATTCATTCACATGTAGAGTACTTTGAAGAACACTAAAGTTTCAGTAAGTAAAAATTACTAAAACAATTTATTTTTCAATTTCGGTTATTTTTGGGTACCCCCTCATATGTTACGCTAAGGAGGTTAAAGTGAAGCAGTGGACTTTCTTTTAAACTAGACCAGTGAACTGCTTCCAGTCTCCTGTCCTGAGCATTTCCGGGTTGTGTAGAAATCAGAATAGTCCCCCCAAAGACCCCGACAGGGCTGTGTTTCCGGACTCCAGCTTCCATGCCACCCTTCTGGTGTCTTAATCTGGCCTAGCCTTGAGGAATAATGCCACCTGTTCTGTGAGGGAATGAACAGCTCCCGGTCAAGACCATCTTAATGCATGGGCACTCTGGTCAGTTGCCCGGGGGCCCCATGAGCATAGGTACCCCTTGCTAATCTATGTATGTTGTGACTTGTTGAGTGGTGGTGTTGGTATGGGCTCCAGTGGCTTATAATGCTGTTAAGATGGCCCTGCTCCTAGTAAGCAAGTTTGGCCAGTCCATCTGTTATGGGGTGTCAATGATGAGACAATAGAATTGTAAAAAGGTTTGGGGCAGCCACCCGTATAATTTTTCTTGACTGCAAAAGAGTTAAATTGGTAGTACATTGTGTACAGATACAAGTCTAAAACACAACTAACTTAAGGAGGCAAAGATGGTGGTTTTAAGGGAGAGCTGAGGAACTGAGGTCCTCAGGGTGAGAACCGGAAGTGAGATCATTGGACCCAGGTGGAATTTCTTGTAATCGGTCTGCAGTGAAATGGAAGAAAGGGTCAGTACACTCTGCCGCCCCCTGGTCTGTTGTGGAGTTACCCTCATTCAGGCTCTTTAGCGGCCTCACATGCGCACGTGTGTGACACCGGGTATGAATCCTTCCTTTATCCAGGCAAGTAAGATTGTCCTTCCTTCTTGGCATGTACTCCAGGGTTCGTGGAGTCGACCTTGTTTCTAATAAAAAGAAAACTGCCCGTTTTTTACCATCTTGTCTGTGTCTCCCTCACTCACCCTGGTTTATCCTCAGTATGAACTACTAGATACCCCATGGTCAGACCATTGCTAGGAACAGTGTGTGGTGGAAACTGGGCATAAATCATTATGTACTTAGTCATTTGTAAAGTTGTTACAGCATTTTGAACCTGCGTTCAGTGAAGAGCATCTTGCAAAAATTGAATTGAATGTTCAAATCAGAGCACCTGGACAAAGTCCACTGAGACCCATGAAGAAGGTCCAAAATCCACTCAGAAAATGGACGGAATGAGAATGAGACACAAGTCTCTGGAGCTGGAAAACAACCGTGTTAAACCACAGTGACATGCACGACACATTCCCTCAAAAGACGGCAAAACTGTAACCCCCGCTATCTAAAAATTATGGAAGCACAGGCCGGGAATGAAGCTGCTGATTATTAGTAAGGCGAGAAGCAGCAGCCTGTTCAGCAGCTTCTCCTACACAAAGACGACTTAAGGCTGAAGTTAAACTAGACAGATGGTTCAAGGATGAGCGTTTAGCAGAACAAGAACGATTCTCAAAAGCTGGAGGGCAGCAGGAAGTGAGCCAAGATGAAGCAAGTCATTCAGAGTGTGTGCAAATTCTGCCAAATCAGTGCTTTTATTTATCACAAAATTCATTTGTGATGTCTGCTTATTTGCAACTGTACTATGCAAGTTTAGAATGGTATATAATATTAATAACAGATAATTCAGCCTGTAATAAGTAAGGTATACTGATGATATCTGACCATCAACCTCTACTTTTTTATTTGGACAAAACAAACATGATTTTAACCTTCAGCATATGTGCAAAACTGGGTGGCGTGGTGACACGGTAGTTACTGATGCCCCTCGTCAAGAATGACGCATTTTAAGTTTGAACTCCATGCCTAGTGGTTGTCTGCAATGAGTGTGTAACTTCACCCCTTGTCTATGTGGGTTGCCCAATTATCCTCCTACATCCCCAAAGACACTCATGTTAACTGGTCCTGTGTGGGTTGTTGAATAAGAGGGGGCCTATGACTGACTGGTGACCTGTCCATGAATTTGCTTGCTTGGATAGGCTTCAGCCTCCTATACCCTGAGTAGGATTACGCTGATGCTCATGAGGTGCTCTTCATTTACCACCCATCTGTGAAATCTAAAGACTTATACTGTGTGAACATACAAAGATGGGCATTCCTGAGAAGTTAGAACCACCACGCTAATCATAACACAATCAAAGTCACTTACACAATATACAATACAATTTATTTTTGTATAGCCTAAAATCACACAAGAAGTGCCGCAATGGGCTTTAACAGGCCCTGCCTCTTGACAGCCCCCCAACCTTGACTCTCTAAGAAGACAAGAAGAGCCAAGCAAAATGACACCTTTTATTGGCTAATTAAAAAGATTACAATATGCAAGCTTTCGAGGCAACTCAGGCCCCTTCTTCAGGCAAGATGTAATCATTTTGCTTGGCTCTTCTCTACATTCGTAATGGCTAACACGGTACAACACCCTAGTAAGAAGACAAGGAAAGACTCCCAAAAAATAACTTGTAGGGAAAAAATGGAAGAAACCTTGGGAAAGGCAGTTCAAAGAGAGACCCCTTTCCAAGTAGGTTGGGCGTGCAATGAGTGTCAAAAAGAAGGGAGTCAATACAATACAATACACAGAACAGAACACAAGTAATCCTCAATACAATATAAATATTACAAGTACAGAGCAGAATTCAGCCGCAGATCATATCACATAATATGATATGGATTTGTTCAGAGTCTTGGAGACCTCAGCCATCAAGCTGCCTCCCCCTATTGGCCATTCCATAGCTGCAATAGCGCTGGGCCAGCCAATCTGATGAAAGGACCCCTTTACCCGACGATTCCTGTTATCCTCCATCAGTGATGACTTTACCTTAGGCAGGTGGGCAGTGACACCAAGTGCCACATTTGAGTACCAAGAAGAGAAACAGAATAGATGAGGTTTAGTATCAAATTATAACAATCATGTTACTTATGTTTTAGTGCTAATGACTAACAACAGAGATGCAGTATGCACAGCTAATCAGCAGCTCTAGTCAGGGTATGCTAAACTGAATTAGTGATTCTTCAACCTGAGACCAAAGGGGCATCTCTTATAGTAGCAGGCAGACCATTTCACAGTTTAGGGCCTCTGGAACTAAAAGCTTGACCTCCCACTGTTATTTTATTAATCCATGGAATCAGAAGCAGACCGGCATCATGAGATCTTAATGTGTGCTCTAGTTTGAAAGTAATAATAAGTTCAGATAAGTTCAGCCATTTAAGGCTTTATATGTTAAAAAGGAGGATTTTGAAATCTGCCCTAAACTTAACCGGGAGCCAGTGTAAGGATTTAAGAACTGGAGTTATGTGTTTGTATTTTCTTGTACTTATAATAATTCTTGCAGCAGCATTTTGGATTAACTGAAAAAAAAGAATGTTTGTAAACAAATAGATTGGCTGTCTCAATATTACACTAAAACTTTTTTCAGAAACTGTCAAAAACTGTTTTTTATTGATTTGCTAATGTGTGTTTCTGTGTGGTAATGTGTAATGTTATAAGCTTTAAATAAATGAGTTCATCCCAATGAAAGAATACTGTATATTTATCAGACTATATAAAATAATGCTATGAAATTAATTACATAAGAACATAGTAAACTAGCTGTGTAAGCCTGTGCTGTAAAAAGCCTGGGCTCCTAGAAAGTATTGAAAATGTCAGAAGAAAAATTGAAATGCAGAGTCGTCGGTTTACTTTTTGTGGTTTTGTGCTTGCCCCCCTTGTTTATCAGAGGCTAAGTGAGTTTCTCTCTTGTTTGTCTTTCCTCGGCAGTTTTACTTTGGCGACAGAGTCACTTTCTTTCAGCTTCATTCTGTAGCCTCGCAGTTCTTTATTCTTCCGACTCATTAACTTGGGAAAGAACAATTTGAACATACAGTGAACTCAGTAGTCAATCCTACTAGAAATAAATGGATGAACGAATGAATGAATGAATGAATGAATGAATCAATTAATTAATTAATTAATTAATTAATTAATTAATTAATTAATTAATTAATTAATTAATTAATTAATTAATTAATTAATTAATATGCTTTGGGCCATTCTAATATTTGGTGGATCAACATCTAAACTTCTTAGTCATATTTGCATGCTAAATATTTTGAGTTGGCAAGTGATTTCCATAAACATTCACGTAGACCTCATAAAGTTTCCCAGGTAATGGTGTTTTTGGCATGAAAATTCTGAAACGCTATGGTGGGCTGGCGCCCTGCCCGTGGTTTGTTTCCTGCCTTGCGCCCTGTGTTGGCTGGGATTGGCTCCAGCAGACCCCCGTGACCCTCTAGTTAGGATATAATGGGTTGGGTAATGGAATGATGGATGGAAATTCTGAAAGGTCCATACTAGAATTATCTTTTCTGTGCACGGAATTCTACAACATTAACATGAAAGGAAAACTCCACCCAATAAATAGCAGTAATAGTTGTAGCGATGACCAGGAACAATTTTTAATCTGGCTATAACATACTATTGATGCACTTGGGCACTTCATTAGTGATGTAACCTGAGGTCATTTTTTTAAACATTAGACACCCTCGCCCGGGCGACCCAACCAGGAGTGATCAGTTCCCGGCTTGTGTCCAAGTACCACTCCATTTAATCCATACCATCCAGAAACTTTTTCTGCTGCCTCGGTTGTAACTTTGATGGGTTTTATTTTGCACACACCTGTGATGCCAAGATGACTATAAGCCTTACACAGAGACTGGGTGGCAAAACCTCTGCAACCCACTTCAATGGGCAAACACCATGTACACTGCCCAACCCCGGGCATTCTTCCTCCACCTCAGCATACTTTTCTTTCTTATGCTTGTGGGCTTCCTCATCTCCCAAAGAATTGTAAGTTCCAGCATATCCACCTGCTTGGATGTTTCCAAAAACAAGACGATGTCTGGCTTCAGGGTGGTCTCTGGAAATCAGAGTGGCTTCCCCAGATCTACCTTTGCATGCCAATCCGGTGCTGTTCCTAAGAGCACTAGTGCTGCCCTTGGCTGATATCTGGGCTTTTCTCCCACTCTGACAAAGGCAATCTTCTGCCTCAGTGGTCCAGTGCACTTGATCTGGTCTCTGACACTTGAGATACTTCCTGCAATGACCTTCAATACTAGGTAATGCCAACAGCGATAGCGACCCTTAACCAGTGTTTTCGGGCAACTGCTAAGGATATGCTCAAGTTTCCCTCCTCTCTGGCACAAGGGGCATGCTGGACAGTCAACCTTCCCCCAGAAGAAGAGGTTGAATGGACTTGGCAGGATGTCATAGACAGCTGGGATCAGAAACCTGATCCGGAAGGGCTTGGCTTGCAAAACTTTGGACAAGGAGATCTTGCGCTCCATAGCTCTTTCCCATTTAGTCTATGCACCTTGCTGCTGCCTTCCTACTACTGGACCCCTCCGAAGTTCCTCGACCTCTGTTCTCACATCCTCTTGTACCAGGTGGTGCCTGACTTAATTCACATGTTTTCATGTAAAAAGAAGATGAAAAGGTTTATAATACTGTGTGAACAGTAGGGGATGCCACTGAGCCCCAAACCTCAGGCACACAAGACCCAACACAACTCTAGGTTCAAATATAAGATTTTTTAACCCACATAGATCTTAATGGACAATTAACACAGCAAATGTACAGATTTTTAAGTGTTCTCTCTCTCTCTCTCTCTCTCTCTCTCTCCTTCTTCTTTCCCTCCTTCTCTCCTCCAATGAGTGTCGTCTGCTCCCTACCGTCACAGACTCATCAAAAAGGGGCTGTGGGCTTTGTTTTAAAGTCAACCCAAGAACTGCTTCTGGTCTCCTCTTTAAGTTGTCCAGAATACTTCTTGGTCACATGGGAACCAGGGCAGTCCTCCCCCACCAGCACCCTCTGGTGGTCCCCAAAGATGGTTGTGTTTCCAGACTCCATTTCCCATGCAACCCTGCTGATGTCCTAATTGGGTTTAGCCCTGAGGAACACTGCCACTTGCCATGTGGGGGAATGACCTGCTACTGGTATGCCCATTCTCCCGGTCCTTCAATTATGGCCTACTGGCCAGGTATGAAATCTTCCGTTATCCTGAACAGGATGCTTGTCCTCCCTTCTGGACAATCTACAACTGCCAATTTTTGTTATCCATGGGAGCTTCATTCCTGTAAAGCTCCACTGATATGGAAACTGCAGATACTGAAATATTGATCCACCAGGGAAAATCGGGTTAGGTTTTGGTAGGACACCTCCTTGGGAAGAGGAACAAGAGGGGGTGTGATAGGGTTGAGCTGATCCAACTGGTGTGAATTTCATCAAGGTGACTCATAATGTGACTCAGTAGTGTGTGTGGCCCCCACGTGCCTGTATGCACTACTGACAATGTCTACGCTTGCTCCTGATGAGACCTGGGGGATCTCCTCCCAGACCTGGATCAGGGCATCAGTGAGCAACTGAACAGTCTGTGGCACTACTTGGTGGAGTCAGATGCACTGATACATAACATCTTGGAGGTTCTCAATTGGAATCAAGTCTGCAGAACGTGAGGCCAGTCAATGGCAACAATGCCTTTGTCATCCAAGAGCTGCTTACACTGCCTGGCCCCATGAGACTGGGCATTGTCCTGCACCAGGAGGAAACCAGGGCCCACTGCACCAGTGTAAGGTCTGACAATGGCTCTGAGGATTTCATTCTGCTACCTAAAAGCAGTCAGGGTACCTTTGCCTAGCACAAGGTATCGTGCAAAGTTGTATTTGTTATTATGTTTTGTGATGGTCTTTATATAAAAAAACATTTATATGTTACTTATTAGGGGGCTGCCCCCTGCTCACTTCGCTCGCTAACCACCCAGGCCTGTGCTATGCACTAGCCTCTTTGTGGTCCTGCCGCTCGCGTATGGGGATACGGATGTACAATTTAAACAGATTTTTATTTTCATAGGAATTGTTACATATGCATCAACACAACGTATAACTGCCCGTGACTGAATTTTGTTTCTTTCTCTCTCTTAAATAAAACGACTTTTTCGAGTGTTTGGCTCTGAGATTTGTTAATTGTCTTTGCAAAAGCTATTCTAACGGGAAACTGTTAACCTTTTAATACGAATGGCATATCAAGATCTCCTTTGTTTTCTAATGTAATCCACGGAAGATGTACTATATTACCTTTCTTGAATACATCCTTCTTTCTACAGTAAGTCGTGCGATGGAAGACCGGACGGTATTAAAAGTTGTAGATATTCTTCGAGATATTGTAAGTTGATGTTTTCATCTTCTGCATGATCACCCCCACCTGTTTCAGCATAGTCTATTGAAATGCATTTAACCAATCTGCCGTGTAACTAATCGACATTTTTGGATGCATTTAACCAATTTACCATGTAACCAATCGACATTTTTGGTGTTAGTTTGTTTGACTTCCTTGTTTCTCAGTGCTAGGATTGCCTGTGTACTCATTTTTTCTGTTGATAATCCTTCGTGATGAAATTCTTTAATAAAATTTGGACATAATACGTCTTCTTTAATTGGAAACTTAAAGTGAGGAAAACATTAAAATTTATAAGAGCTAAGAGCACAGGAACGGTGTCTGACAAAAGCATTCACACAAATGACAGGTGAGAGGACCGTGGGCTTGTTTGAAAATGTTTGAGAGGAGGGAGTGACTTGAAAAAATCTCATGGAAAAGGATTTTTTTATATAGTAGAGAGATATAAATTCCAGATCGAATGTTATTTACCTGTTTATCTTGATTTGTTTACTTATCTTACTACAGCGTAAAGTCACAAGTAGTCTGCACAACTTCCTGTTTTTGATCGACATGGGCATGCTGACAAACTACAGGAGCAATGCCACTCCTTATTCAGGAAAAGACCCCAGTCGTCCCACAGAAGAAAGACTTTGCAAGACTAAGGTCATAAAGCTTAGGGAGGCGCTTCTGGACAAAAGCAGAACTGTAAAAACAATTGCATAAAGTGCGACAGGAGTTTCCAACCGGCAGCTAAAGTCACTTCAGTGCATGAGCAAAGCAATGGTACTGAGAATGCAGACAGACTTCTTCTTTTTGGGAGAAGGACACGCGTGTGACCCAGTCTCTTGCTGCATCCAAACGGTGCCATCTTTCGCCTTTACGTCTGGTGCAGCAGCGTTGTTCATATGTGTGAGTGGACGTTTCTTGTGGTGAGGGCTTCTGTTCTCTTTCTCTGATGTAGAACCCTCATCCTCATCTGAGTTCTCCTCTGTTATAGCACGTATTTATTTAAAAACTAAAAAAACTATAAAAAAAAAGCAGTGTCAGAACGGGCAACACGACTGAGAGAATGAAAGTGAATAAAAAAACAAAACACTAACTCTTACAACTGCGGTGGGCTGGCGCCCTGCCCGGGGTTTGTTGCCTGCCTTGTGCCCTGTGTTGGCTGGGATTGGCTCCAGCAGACCCCCGTGACCCTGTAGTTAGGATATAGCGGGTTGGATAATGGATGGATGGATAACACTTACAAGTACCAGAAATTTACACAGGCTGTTACAGACTCAGATAAATCAAATCTATGTTTTGATTCTATAACTAGCTGTGTAAGTTCCAAGAAACTATTGAAACCATCAGAAAAAAAACTGAAATGCAGAGTTGGCGGTTTCGTTTTATGGACGTGCTCGTCCCCCTTATCTATCAGCTGTGTAAAGCATTTGAATACTTGTGTCATTGGGATGTTCCATTGCTTATTTTTTAATAAATTTGCAAAAATTTTAAAAAACCCTCTTTTTGCTTTTGTCATTCTGGGGTATCGAGTGTTGATTAATGTGGAAAAAAATGAATTTAAATGATTTTAGCATAAGGCTACAATATAAATAATGTGAAAAGGTCTGAATACCTTCTGAAGGCACCGTAGATCACAGGTGTCGAACTCCAGACCTGGAGGGCCGCAGCGGCTACAGGTTTTCATTCTAACCCTTTTCCTAATCAGTGACCTGTTTTCACTGCTAATTCACATTTTAATAGCCCTGTTAGAAGGATTCAGTCCTCTGAATTGTTTCGTTTCCTCATTAAGCTGCAGCCAAACAGAAATGATACATGAAAGGAGCCAACAAATGACCAGCTAAACTGGAGCTTCAAACTCCAACCAGTTTCTTAATGGGAAGCCAATTCTTGGTGTTAATTAAACTCGTTATTTAATTCCACGGCTTGTTGTTCCTCTCGTTCTGGCACAGCTGACATTTCCAAAACTGTTGATTTTCTGTTTTTCATAAGAACATCGTCAAAGTGTTTTGGTGATTTGAGAGATCAACCTTACTGAGACCTTCACCTTTCTTTATTTTCAGATATTGTGTGATGTGGCAGCTTAAGAAACAACTAAAGGGAATGAGTCAAATTAATTAGAAGAAGTATTTAGCAGGAAAAACTGGTGACTAATTAAGAAGATGGTTAAAATAAAAACCTGCAGCCACTGCGGCCCTCCAGGATTGGAGTTTGACACCCTTGCCGTAGATGATACTTTCAATGGTACTGACAATTCTCAGGTTTGTGGTTTGCACTTGAAGTCTAGGCCCCCCGTACGTGTGACACTTTTTTCTTTATTTATTGGGGTATAATTTACAAAGTTACATGTACAGGTATAGGGTGAGAAACTCAGTGATTTGGGTAGACTTCCTGCTCCTCTAATACAAGAAGAGCCAGTTGAAGTGGTTTGGGCATGTTGTAAGAATGCCCCCTGGGGTGGGTCCCCCTAGAGCTAATCAGGGCACTTTTCACCAAGTGGACACCCTGTGGCAAATCCAGTGGAGGGAATACATGTCTAAACTGGTTTGGGAGTATCAAGGAATCCCCCAGGAATAGCTGGAATCTGTAGCTGGGGACTGACGTGCTTGGCCTGCTGCTATCCAGACCTTCATCAGGAAAAGCAGACGGAGAAATGAGATGAGATGAGATAAGATGAAGTCATATGTAATTTTAAGATTTTAATATGTCAGACCGACACCAAATTAGGTATACCTGAGTTCCCAGTAGCATTCCATTAATATGGCGTCTCCTTCATTTGAAACAATTATTGGGGAAGCTGACAATTTCTAATTAGCATCGTTGTCTTCCCTGACAGGACTCGTTAACTCTGTATACATGTAAAACTGCTCTGCTTTTGTGGCATTCATAATGCAACTACTGTAGCCTGCTACCTACTGGTTATGAGATTCAAATTTCTGAGGAAATCGTGTTACCGGGGTCATGCCACACACAATGAAAATCATGTAATTAACATGTTAAATGGAAGGTCCACCAATGTGGCGGATTGTTTTCAAATGACCCCTTTGACAGTAGGACTATCTCCTCATAGATCAAGAACAATGGGGCCTCAGCTCTCAGAAGTGGCTCTCTTGATGATCATACACAGATGCCGTTCACAGTCACAATAGTCGCTTATGTTGCAGCAATATGAGGCGAAATGGAGAAACAATGCAAGTCCTGTGCTGCTTCCTCTGCTGAAAATATGTCGGATGTATGAGAGCCTTTGATCGTCCTCACAAAAGCTGCTTTTTATGATGAGAAAAGTTAATAATTCAAGACATGTCTACATGAAGAAGTCTTCCATAATGTCATTCGGTCAGTTCTCAAAAAAAAGTCATCCAACCTTAGTGTTTAAGAAGTTTAAGATATACAATGTCCTCTGTAATGTTTAATACAGAAACACTTATTGATTTGAGTTAGTCCTCTGATCCACAGTTTAAAATTACAAATCAAACAAATCAGACGTGATTAAAGCGCACATGGCAGACTTTCATTTAAGGGTCTTTGCACACATTTTGGTCACACCATGAAGACATTACAACTCTTTTTCTACACGGTCCCCCCATTTCAGGGTGTCATAATGTTTGGGACAACTGCCGTCACAGGTGTTTGTGATTTCTTAGGTGTGTTTCATCTATGTATATGGTCACAAAGTCACACAGGAGAGTACACCAGCTTTTCCAAGGAGTAGAAACTTTATTGCTGCTCATGAAAAGCATGAAGAAGTAAAAGATTTGTCGTGTTAATGACAGTTCTTCAGAAATCTCCAGTGACAGATTTACAGTATACAGAAGATTCCACTTCTTTTAATAGCGAAGCACATGAAGGTGATGACTTTGCTCAAATGGTAAACTCTGACGCCACTTCTGAAAGAGAGTGGAAATATACATAAGCATTGCCAGGTCTGCAGCTGAACAAACTTTTAGAACTTCTGAACTAGACTATGGTGTCTGGGTCTAAATATGACTTTTGTAGCTGATTCAAGTTGTGAGGTAAGCCCATGTCTTTCTTTTTAGTTCCTCGTATACAAAGTATAGGGAAATTATTGTAATCATCCAAAGATTTGATGTCGAGATTTTGATGAATCTCGATGTTTCAGACCTCCCTGACTTTCTCGTATACGAAGTTTAGGGAAAGTGTTTGGAATCCTCCAAAAATTCCATTTTGAGATTTTGATGAATCTCAATGTTTTAGTCCTCCCTGAGTCCAAAATTACCATTTTTGGAATTATGTATGTGTGTGTGTGTGTAAACACGATTTCTTGAGTACGCCTTCACTTAGGTCAACCAAATTTTGCATACAGGTATTAGGTACAATTTTGATGAATCTCAATGTTTTAGACCTCCCTAACTTTCTTGTATATGAAATTTAGGGAAAGTATTGGAATCGTCCAAAAATTCGATTTCGAGATTTTGTTTTACACCTTCCTGAGTCCGTAAATACCATTTTTGGAATTATGTCTGTGTGTCTGTGTATGGTATGTAAACACGATAACCTGAGTGCTCTTTCACTTAGGTCAATCAATTTTGTATACAAGTATTAGGTACAAAACATAGATTTTTATCAATCTCTAGCACCTTCAACACCATCCAACCTCAGCTCCTTAGGGACAAGCTAACAGAGATGGGAGTAGATTCATACCTGGTGCCATGGATCGTGGACTATCTTACAGACAGACCTCAGTATGTGTGTCTCGGGAACTGCAGGTCTGACATTGTGGTCAGCAGCACAAAAGCGCCGCAGGGGACTGTACTTTCTCCGGTCCTGTTCAGCCAACATACATCAGACTTTCAATACAACTCGGAGTCCTGCCACGTGCAAAAGTATGCTGATGACACTGCTATCGTGGGCTGCATCAGGAGTGGCCAGGAGGAGGAGTATAGGAACCTAATCAAGGACTGCTGGAGTAAGTGAATTTCCCCTTGGGGATTAATAAAGTATCTATCTATCTATCTATCTATCTATCTATCTATCTATCTATCTATCTATCTATCTATCTATCTATCTATCTATTATATAGTGCCTTTCATTTCTATCTATCTATCTATCTATCTATCTATCTATCTATCTATCTATCTATCTATCTATTATATAGTGCCTTTCATTTCTATCTATCTATCTATCTATTATATAGTGCCTTTCATTTCTATCTATCTATCTATCTATCTATCTATCTATCTATCTATTATATAGTGCCTTTCATTTCTATCTATCTATCTATCTATTATATAGTGCCTTTCATTTCTATCTATCTATCTATCTATCTATCTATTTCTGCTAATCACACGTGGTACTTTACCTTTTTTCCAGTCCAATTTATTCAACTTTATTTTTTTAATAATTGTTCAATATATTATTAATTTGACTTGAGTTGTTGTTGATGGTTCTTTAATGTACAAAATATAAAAATATAATCATTGTCTTATGGTTCACTCCTCAGATATCCATCCCCATATCTGAGTATATGAGAAAGTCTAGGGGAGACCACTCCCGATTTTTTAAATTACAAGTAGATTAATAAGTATCAAGTTCAGTATATTATCACATATAAATTTTCCCTGTTACTTTGTGTGTGTACTGGCAGGTGGAGTTAGTTAGGGACTATTGTTTTTACTTGCACTCAGATCCATGTCTGGGTGGTGCTGGCACAGAGCGGCACACCAAAATTCATGCTTCTCCTAAAATCTGATGAGCTGTTGGCTTTCTTTGCATTCAGTGCATACACAAACATGTCAGCTTATGGCTCAGGTGTTTGCTTTTTGTTATCTGTGTAGGAAGCACACAGGATGGACGGGTGTCCCTGCCAGGAGTCAGGAAGATCCCTTACCTAGACGGGAGGTCCCAAATGAACACAAAGACAACCCAGTCAGACTCAATACCTTCCCTCGCCATGAAAGAAGAGGACAAGGAAGGACGGTCCCTGGAGAACGTTCATTCCCCCAGGGCTAGATGGCAGCAGCCCTCCCTATCGGTGTCCATTTAGAAACCAGCAGGGAATGCCAGGAGTTGTAGTCCAGCAGCGGAGCCCTGCTGGGGTCCGCGGGTGCCGCAAGAAGGTGCTGCAGGGAGATGTGTTCTCCAAAATATGGGACTTCTGCATGACCTGGATGTGCTTCCATTGAGCAAGTGCCCTGGTACCAGAAGTACTTCTGGGTCCTTAGTAAAAGGGACCGCACTGTCTTATCCAGGCAAGTCAGAGCTGGGAGGACACGGAGCAACACTAGACAGGAGGAGGGCAGTGCGCTGAGAAGTTAGTATTGTGGAGAGAACCTTTGTATTTGTGCTTGTGTTACTTTTAGCGGGTTTTGGTAAATAGACCTTCCATTATTTGAACCCAGGACTGGGTGTGGTCGTGTTTGGGGATTTGGGGCTCTCAGACGCCCTGGTTCCATCACACCTGTTACTTTGCACAGTACCTCTTTTGAAAATGATGCACTAATGGGATGCTTCACTAAAGTCTGCTTTCCTGAGCAGAATGTCAGTGTGTTAACAAATCATTTATGGTTTGAATCATTTGGCAATGAAGCGCTACAAACACAGTGCAATTAACAGAGTTGGCACTATGTTTACAATGGCAAAAAAAAAACAGGTAAAGTTTATTGGAGGTTTGACAAAAGAGTTGGCAAACTGGCAAAAAAACTCAAGCCTGCTTTCTTTGTATTTTAATTGTTTACATTTTTTAAGTTAAGTAAATTAAATGCTGGCCACAGCAGCCGTAGGGCTGGACACGAAAACCAATTTCTCATGAATGTATTGTGTGGAGGTCATGTAGGCCTATGTGGGTCATGTACAGCGCCCTCCATAATGTTTGGGACAAAGACACATTCTACTTTCATTTATCGCCCTGCTCCACTGTTTAAAATTACAAATCAAACAATTCAGACATTGCAGAGTTTTATTTCAGTGGATTTGCTTACATTTTGGTCACACCAGCTCTATTTCTGCATCCAGCCATTTCAGGGCACCATAATGTTTGGGGCACAGCAATGGCAGGTCTATTAAAGCCGTCATATTTAGTTCTTTGTCACGTATCTCTCACATGCAATGACTTTATGAAGTCTGCGATTCACAGACATCAGCAGGTGCTGAGGAACCTCTCTGGTGATGCTCTACCAAGTCTCTAATGTGGCCATCTTCAGCTTCTACTTGTCCCCTTAAGTTTTCTCTTCAGCATATGGAAGGCCTGCTCAGTTGGATTTTAATCGGGTGACTGGCTTGGCTATTCAAGAAGTTTCCATTTTTTCGCTTTGACAAACTGCAGTGTTGCCTCAGCAGTGTGTTTTGCTCATTATCTTGTTGTAGAATGGAGCACCATCCAATGAGTTTGGAGGCATTTACTAGAACTTGAGCAGATCAGATGTTTCTACACACTTCAGAATTAATTGTGCCACTGCTGTCAGCAGTTCCATAATCAATGAAGAGAAGTGTACCTGGACCTGTGGCAACCATACATGCCCAAGCCATAACACCGCCAGCACCGCCATGTTTAACAGATGAGGTGGTCTGCTTTGGATCTCGGGCAGTTCCTTTTGGTCTCCACACTTTGATCTTGCCATCACTCTGATCAGGTTCATCTTTGTCTCGTCTGTCCGCAAGACCTTTTCCCACAATTCTGCAGGCTCTTTGAAGTCCTTTTTCACAAACTGTAATTTGATCTGTCAGACAGTCGTTTGGGGGGCTTTTTCTTGACCGTAGTGAGGATTCATCTGTCATCAGCAGTGGAGATCTTCCTTGGTCTACCAGTCCCTTTGTGATTACTGAGCCCACCAGTGTGTTCTTTCTTCTTCATAATATTCCAGACAGTTGATTTTGGTCATCCTAAGATTTTACTGATGTCTCGAATGGTTTTATTCTTGTTTTCTGGCCTCATGATGGCTTCCTTCATTTTCATTGACACAGCTCTTGTCCTCATGTTCAACAATGGCAACTACAGACTCCAAAGGGTAGAAGCAAGCAGAGGTATCTCATGAAGCCATGAAACCCACCTGTATGATCACAAACACTTGTGACACCAATTGTCCCCAATATTATAGTGCCCTGAAATGGGGGGACCATGTAGAAAAAGTCCCCTTTAATGGAAGTTTGCAAAGTGCACTTTGATCACATTGTCTGAATTGTTTGATTGATCATTTTAATCTTTGGAGCAAATCAAGAAAAATGTGCCCCGATCCCAAACATTATGTAGGGCACTGTATGGATAGATACAGAGATAGAAGCATTGACTGCAATGTATAAACAACCCATGGACAGTCCACCACATGGCACTTTTGGACATCTCTGGGGATGTGGAGGTAAAACTGTTGTACCCAGAAGGAGAGCGTGCTAACTGCTCATAAACAAAGACCGGTGGCTTGATTTGTAAAACTATACACGTATGCCAAAAAACAGGAAAATGTACACATTTCTACATAATTTACTCTTTATAAATCACAGTCCTCTTGTAAATGTGCGTTCGTGAGTGAACCTCAAGCCCCGCTCATTTCCACCCTGAAACAGCCATATATGGACCATGCTAATCCACCTCATACATATGCAATCAGCATGCTGCAGACAGTGACGCAGCTAGGGGCGGGCAGAGGGGGTGGTCCACCCCAGGCGGTACATTTTTGGGGGCAGCATGATTGGCCAAAAGGCTCAGTACAATTTGTGTGTAAGCAGCAGGGTTCGGAAAAATATCACTCATGAATGAAAAAAGTCAAATTCTCTGATTTTTATCCACAAATGCTTCAAAAATAATTTTCAAACTGTCCTTCTGTGATGGTATCAGACACAGCAGTTGAAATTTATGAGGCAATAACAAAAATAAACATAAACATTAAACCGATAATAATTTCTAGGAAGATAAACAACTAATTTACAATTTATAATTTTGTTTCGTTATCAATCCGAATGCGTTCTTGCTCTGTGCAGAAAACATCTCCACCTATTACTTGTACACTACACTGGTTCTGGTTTTTGCAGCATACTTGTATTAAACTAATAATTATACTATATATTATACTATATTCTTGTCTAGTTGATGCTTATAAATAATTATATGTGAAAAATTATTGCTGTTTCTCTATATAGGAATAAATCTATGCAAAATTTAACTTAATTTTTCTCTATGGGTCATTTTAATTTTCTATTTAAATAGGTTAACATATTCAGATATATTGGAGGGCGGGCAAATTGAAGCACTGCCCCGCTTACGCCACTAGCTCTAGAGTTTTATTGGCTGGTAGAGCAGCCACAAGACACATCCAGTAGTGCGAGAAAGAAGTTCTCATCTCTAAATTAGATGAACACTAAGAACCTTTATTTGGTGGCCTAAGCGTGGGAGTCAGCAACAAGCGCAAATATGTTGTGGAAGAATAATTTTAGGGTAACATAGCTTTCATTTTGAAGAAACAGCATAAAGGGTTAATAAATGTCAGAAACTTTGAGGGCATGTCAAGAAACCACATAATGATCAAGTGAACAATGAAATGTACTGAAAGATGACTAAGAGATTCAGCAGAAGTCCTGCAAAACAACCTGAACGGACAGTTGTAATCCTTCTATATAAAAGCGGTCGGGATTGTCCTTCTGTCCCGTGAGTGTTACGCAGGCGCGGAGTTTCACACACGCCCCGTCCATTTTGCAATGCACGATGGGATT
>JANRMT010062820.1:23077181-23089286 GCA_026402145.1 Polypterus bichir lapradei
TAGTTTCGTTTTTCCAGGTAAAAGATGATTTTCTATTCCAGACTGTGTGATATCTTCTTCTTCTTTCTTACTATATAAAAGCGGTCGGGATTGTCCTTCCGTCCCGTGAGTGGAAAGCGTAGCTTCTCACAGACTTACTACTTGCAGCTTGCGGTACGAAGCGACATGATGTGAGCAGAGTTCTGGTGCTCCCATCGCTCCCTTGCTTTTGTGCGCGATGCGCTGGAAAAATAGACAAAATTATGTCTCTGGAAATAATTAATGTTGATGGAGTACAAATGCCTCACCGCATAGTAAATATTACGGGGGTTCAAAAGGGTGACCTCAATATAGAAAAAATGTTTAAACTTCATCACAAAAATAACAAACTACGAGTATTAAAGTAATACCGCTCAAATGCAATATAACCAAATCAATGAGTTTGTATAAAATATCAAATTGATCTACATATTGAATTGCCTTAAGAAGTGGTCAACTTAAAAGTCGGTCGCCTTAAAAGGCGGGTCAGCCTAGTATGTACAGAAATTTCAAGGGTGGTGATTCAACTCAAGGGTATAAAGAAGAACCAGAATATAGTATAATAGACCTTTATATATATACTAGGTGTGTAAGCCTGTGCTGTAAAAAGGCCGGGGTCCTGGAAACTATTGAAATCGTCAGAAAATAAACTGAAATGTAGAAATGTCATGTAGTTGAAAGGAACTACTCTGGGCGTCTCTCTCCTAGGAGGTTTCGTTTTGCAGACATGCTCACATTGCTTGTGCATTAGCAGCTAAGCGACTTTGTCTTTCTTCTGAGGTTTTGTTTTGCTGATGTGCTTGCCTTGCTTCTGTATTAGCAGCTAAGCCAGTGATTCCTTCTTCAGAGGTTTTGTTTTGCCGACATGCTGGCCTCACTTGTGTTCACTTCTGACTTCTGGGCTGGACAGACACACACACTTCCACGCGTAGACATTTATATATTAGATAAATACTCGTTGCGTAAGCCTGTGCTGTAAAAAGCCCGGGATCCTAAAAACCACGGATTCTGGCACTTCAATCAATCTCATCGGTTGTGCATTTGCAGTTGTTGTGATGTGAGATTTTGCATATAACTTGATAAATGTTTTGTATGTCTTTATTTGTAATCTAGGCAAAGCAATATAATTAAGTGTTACTTTGGTGAGAGGCATTCGTGTTTAACCCTTTTATGACTGTCTCTTTGTAATTTTACGACAGGATTTGGAGATGTGTCTTAAACCAGTTTGGCGAGTGTTTCTCTGCTAAAGTCTTTCAACACCCCTGCAAGGAAGCCAGGATGTTTAACATATGGTTTTTTTTGGGGGGTGCAGGTGTTAAGATGTTCTATTTCACCCATTGGTCTGAGATATGGCTGTCTGGATTGGCTGTAGGGATTGGTCAGAAAACCTAAATATTTGCTTGCTCAACCACATTCTCTCTCTCTAACCAACATATGATGAAGAAGCATCTCTCTTGCTAACCTGTGATGAAGAAGACAATACAATGAAGAACACAGCTTCAGCCATATTGAACAGACATATGGCTGAAAGCTGAGCACCAATGATGCCTTAACTAGAGACATTTTAAGTAACTACAAGTCTGTGTGCCGCCTGAATTACACATCACCATTTTATCAGGTTGTATGGTTGCCAATATTCAAATGTACTTTGCATTTTGTTATTATTTATGAATATTATCAGTAATACATTATTTTATTTGTAACTTAACTCCTGCTTGTCTTTTTACTACATCTAATTGTCTGAGGTTATAGATATAGAAGGGAAGGTGTGGATAAGTTATATAAAATAATATCTTATAAACAGTGGTAAGTCTGTGAGATTAGGCATTCTAAGGCTACATATTAATAATACAATAGGGGAAAGTAGAGCAATATATATTACTCTACCAAGATAAAACAGCAGTTAAGCGGTTAAGGTTCTCTTTTCGGTGGTTTCGTTTTGCCAACGTGCTCACCTCCATTGTCTATCAGTGGCTATGTGAGTTTCTCTTTCCTCTGAGGTTTTGCTTTTCTGACGTGCTCGCCTCACTTGTGTATTAGCGGCTAAGAGTGTTTCTGCTTCCTCAGAGGTGGAGCCTTTACCCCGACTCCACCTCTCACTTCCAGGCCAGACAGATAAACAGAAACACTTCCACCTGTAGATGTTTACACACTCACCTAAAGGATTATTAGGAACACCTGTTCAATTTCTCATTAATGCAATTATCTAATCAACCAATCACATGGCAGTTGCTTCAATGCATTTAGGGGTGTGGTCCTGGTCAAGACAATCTCCTGAACTCCAAACTGAATGTCAGAATGGGAAAGAAAGGTGATTTAAGCAATTTTGAGCGTGGCATGGTTGTTGGTGCCAGACGGGCCGGTCTGAGTATTTCACAATCTGCTCAGTTACTGGGATTTTCACGCACAACCATTTCTAGGGCTTACAAAGAATGGTGTGAAAAGGGAAAAACATCCAGTATGCGACAGTCCTGTGGGCGAAAATGCCTTGTTGATGCTAGAGGTCAGAGGAGAATGGGCCGACTGATTCAAGCTGATAGAAGAGCAACTTTGACTGAAATAACCACTCGTTACAACCGAGGTATGCAGCAAAGCATTTGTGAAGCCACAACACGCACAACCTTGAGGCGGATGGGCTACAACAGCAGAAGACCCCACCGGGTACCACTCATCTCCACTACAAATAGGAAAAAGAGGCTACAATTTGCACAAGCTCACCAAAATTGGACAGTTGAAGACTGGAAAAATGTTGCCTGGTCTGATGAGTCTCGATTTCTGTTGAGACATTCAAATGGTAGAGTCAGAATTTGGTGTAAACAGAATGAGAACATGGATCCATCATGCCTTGTTACCACTGTGCAGGCTGGTGGTGGTGGTGTAATGGTGTGGGGGATGTTTTCTTGGCACACTTTAGGCCCCTTAGTGCCAATTGGGCATCGCTTAAATGCCACGGGTTACCTGAGCATTGTTTCTGACCATGTCCATCCCTTCATGACCACCATGTACCCATCCTCTGATGGCTACTTCCAGCAGGATAATGCACCATGTCACAAAGCTCGAATCATTTCAAATTGGTTTCTTGAACATGACAATGAGTTCACTGTACTAAAATGGCCCCCACAGTCACCAGATCTCAACCCAATAGAGCATCTTTGGGATGTGGTGGAACGGGAGCTTCGTGCCCTGGATGTGCATCCCACAAATCTCCATCAACTGCAAGATGCTATCCTATCAATATGGGCCAACATTTCTAAAGAATGCTTTCAGCACCTTGTTGAACCAATGCCACGTAGAATTAAGGCAGTTCTGAAGGCGAAAGGGGGTCAAACACCGTATTAGTATGGTGTTCCTAATAATCCTTTAGGTGAGTGTATATAAGATAAGTCATTTGGGTGTAAACCAACAAACCAACCAGAGTAAATGTTCAGTATACATTGATTGACGCTGCATGTAAATTCAATAGTTTATAAAAGGAACTTCTCTTCTTTGTTTCTCTGATCATGCTGACCAGGCTATAACAGGCTGCTGTTGAAGAAAGCTCCCTCTAAGGCATTTTACCGAGGAGTCATTAAAAGATACAATGAACGTTTTTTCTTCTGCCTGATCGCTGATTTGTCCTGTTAGAGGATGTTTCTTTCTTTAATAAGATGTTAAATTTCTACCACAATGTTGAATGGCAGCAAACAACTGCTGCTATAAATGCTGTCAGCTCAAAAAAAAAAAAAAAAAAAAAGGTCCGATCTCTGGCGAATCACAAATCACTGGCAAGAGTGTGTGTGAAACGGGAGGAGGAAAACAACACATCTACGCTCTCTGATTTCAGTGTGAAAATATCATCTGTAGTTGGAGAAGCCTTTTTATGAGATACTTTGCTAAAGCTGACCTGACGATTGTCGGTTTCATCTTGGCATAACAGATGACTTACATGTTAATAGAATGTCACTGCTTACAGTTAACAAAAGCAGTTTCATTTTAGCTTGGTGCCCTTATTGCAATACATGTGCATTAACGTGATCCAATTATGTTAGGAAAACTGAACACTGGTGCAAATTGCCATTTTATTGTGTTAACAGTAGAGTCAATGGAGGATCTGAGTGGGGCTCTCAAGAGACTGAACGAGAAGTCTGAGTGTCTGGGCTTGCGAGGGTCCTGATAAAAACCAACATCCAGGCCTTTATCGCTTTGAGGGCTGAATATTTTTTCCAAAAAACATAGTCTCTGAAAAGCAATGGTTTCACACAGAAATCAACATAAAACATCTGTTGCTGCATGCTGCGGCTGCCAGCTTGCTAAGAATATGCAGCAGGCTTGCTGCCAGGCTGTCTTTGTATAGCTGGGACACGGAAGCAAAGGGAATTGCAATCTGGTTAATACCTCTTCTCATTGTTAAGTGGCACTCCTCCCTGGCGAACATTGTCAGTACAACGATTAGCTGGGGACCAGTCAACTGAAGCTGGAACCTCACATTCTTTTTCGATCACTTGTTTCAAAATCTGAGTCCAGCAAGACATAGTCCAGTTCAGAGATAATAGGCAGAACATTGTCCACAGAGTATTTTGCTTTAAGCATTTACTTTGATCTCTCACCATATGTCAGTTCCATTTTTGCCATTGTTAGCGCCTTGCTACTCACGTGGGTGCAGGAAATCTCGGTCATACCAATGAATCTAACTTTCTTTCTAGCAACGAGAGTCCATTTAAAACAAACGGTAGGCTTTGTCACAGTTTACAGTCGATTATCATCGTCAACTCTTCCTTTTGACAAAAGTCGACATCAGCCCTGAAAGAGTTAATGACCTCTTGGGCATGGCTATCAGCAGTTTGTCTGTCTGCAAAGAGAGTGTCGAGCTCGTCAAGAGGTTTACTTACCTCGGCAGTGACATTCATGTCTCTGGTGACTCTTCCTATGAAGTCAATAGACATATAAGTCATGAGGTCACTGGTAAGGACTGTGTGGTGCTCCCAATATCTCTGAAAAAGGATGAAGGTCCAAGTCTTTAGATACCTGATGCTTCTTGTTTTGCTAAAAGTTTGTGAGACATGGACATCATCCAGTGACCTGAGACGAAGACTGGACTCCTTTGGTACTTTGTCAGTTTGGAGAATCCTTGGGTACCATTGATTTGACTTTGTGAGTCCCAAATGAGGCACATTACCTGCATTAAGAGGGAGCATCGGTTACAGCACTGAGGACCGAGTGGCTGGACCAGGCCAAGGGGTTGTCCACGTAACACCTGACTGCGACGGATAGATGGTCATTTCCAGAGGGTGTGACTGGACCATGTGTCTACCTGGGGGGATCCCAAGCTGTTTCATCATGTGGTGGGTGTGGCAACATGCTGTACCAGTGCATGCTCCCCAACCTGACCTGGTCTGACTTGAACAGCATGTTGTGTTATAGATATGTGCACTCACACCATAAGAAAACTGCATGTAGCACTTTGTCCAACAGTTAAAGGCTTCCGGCATAGTGGGCATGACAGTGTGAAACTTGGCTGAGATATTCCCAACCCTGTCAGCCAGTTCACTATGACAACAGGTAGGCTAACCTGACAAAAAAAAGAGCAAATACACAGCAATGGTCCTTTTAAATAGAAACTAAAATCCATCATATTCATCATATTTGAGCTTTAATATGAGTTTTAGTATGAATATGCTTGTCACGTCAATGCATATTATGCGATATGAATTATTATGCACACAAGTCGTCATTCATCTGATTTGGCTTCCTTTCCCTACTTGATGAAGGATGTTGACATGTCCCAGTTTCTCTGGCATGGGTCAGACTTGCCATAAATATTTGCATGTTGCCCCATCAAGTTTTTTTTCATAAATCCCGACGTTTGTGTAGGAAGTTGCATACGTACATCTCAAGAGTCTTTTTGTGCATACGCAAGCTTTATAAATGAGCTTCTTGATTTAAACCCAGAAAACTGGATCTGTGAGATGGCAGTGCTGCCCACTATGGCACCAAATGTAAAATACAACCAGAGCAATTTAAACAGTCGCATTCTCTCCTACTCTCACTTTCACATCTGCCATGCAGCTTGAGTTATCCAGTTATCCAGCTTCTTTTTTTTTAATTTCATTTAAAATTATACTTTCTGGAGCCATGACCATGTTATTTTGAATGTGATTCAACATTATCGGTTTGTGGGTAAAGGTGAATATGAATAATACGCACTGTAACTGTGTCTGGTTCATTTACTTTCAGTCTGTGCATTGTATTGATACTTTGAAGCACAATTTAAATTTCAGTATAATTAGTATGTTTCTCATCATATTTCCCAAGTAAGCATAATTATCCCCATTGTCTGATGCCTTTGTTTGGAAATGTTCACTAAAAGCCATCTACTGAGTTCAGAGAAAAAAATAATAGTAAATAAGTCTTCTTGGCAATCCTCAGTTTTTTTCTGAACTGCTCATTATGTTGCTCCATGGTTAACTGTTTCCTTTCATCTAACTGCAGGCTTGTCTCACTGAAGCAAGGCATACTGTATAAAATATTTTGTGCTGTTGGAAAATGAACCTTCGGCCCGGTCGGGGGTCCAGAGTGCTCTAGAGCAGGTTTTCATTAAGGTTATTATGTTTCCTTATCTCTGTACTTTGCTCTGTTCAGCTTTCCCTTAGTCTAGCTGAAGTCAGAAATATGTCAGATGTATAATTTGTATGAGTGAAGTTTGTTTCAGACTGGGTGGGAACAATTATTCAGCTCACTGAGTGTCACATTTCTAAACCAATCCCATGCCTCATGAAGGCGGAGCTCAGAGTAGGGGCGGGGATTTTTGAACTGCACAGATCAGAGGTGATCTCATCAACCAGGTCTGAAAGACAGCAAACTATAATTATGATGAACTGTCTACAGTAGAAAGGTCTCCTATTAAAAAATCCTTTTAGTTTCCTTATTTATATCATTTACTTCTTTCTTTATATCTTTATGTCTTGAGCGGTGGCCATTGCAGCGATCATTACCTTCAGTTCGGACTGATCATTTCAGTCTTCATGCTCTGTGGGTGACGTGGCAAGTCTAGTTAGAGTCGATGCTCCCGGCTCGCGAGGAGTAGATGAGAATGCGGAAGTCCAGGCCATTTTCAGTTTCAATGAATCATCTGGAATCGACGAGCTATCATGACCTGAATCACTTGCATTCTCGCTCTCGGCTGGAGATTAAGCAGGAGCTCCAGGTCCCAGGAGATCTATGCTTTTGCCTGTCTGTTCCAGGTCAGTCTCTGTAAGGCCATACCTTGAACTTGGACTTGGACTTGATGCCTGTCTAGGCTTGGATGTAGCTTTAGATTTCTTTTCCGTTTCTTTCTGTTCCCCTTTCCTGTCACGCATGTTTACATGTGCTAGCATATATTGTAATAGAACCTCCTCGGGTTGGGTAAATACAGGATACCTCAGGATGATAAAAAATAAGAGAAACAAATAACACAGTTGCTAACGGAGTTCCACTTCAGATGTAACAAATGAGACCAACCAAAACCCTATTAGAAATATAAATGAGTGTCACGTGTGCATACATTTTAAAAATAAAAATAACCTGATGGAAGAGAAACACCTTTCCATAGCATCATATTACACATTGGCGTTCAACGGCATCATAGCAATGTCTAATTGATAATATTCTTGACATAGTAAACTCGTCATTAGATACTGGGGTCTTCCCAGACTGTCGTAAGACTGCTGTAGTTAAACCCCTACTCAAAAAACATAATCTTGACCCCTCTGCTTTTGGATATTTTAGACCAATTTCTAACCTGCCTTTCTTAAGTAAAATTTTAGAGAAGGCAGTCATTATGCAGTTAAATGACCACCTCAATAAACATGCTATTCTTGATAAATTTCAGTCAGGTTTTAGAACAAATCACAGCACAGAAACTGCACTCGTTAAAGTAGTCAATGACTTGCGGGTAAATGCAGACAGAGGCCATTTATCTGTTCTCATCCTCCTAGATCTGAGTGCCGCATTTGACACCATTGATCACAAGATTCTTAGAAATCGCCTTAGTCAATGGGTGGGCCTCTCTGGCATTGTCTTAAATTGGTCTGAATCCTACCTGGCAGGGAGAAAATTCTTTGTTAGTTGTGGTAATTATAACTCAAAGACACATGATATCCGATATGGTGTTCCACAAGGCTCTATCCTGGGTCCGCTGCTCTTCTCAATCTACATGCTTCCGTTAGGTCAGATTATCTCGAGGCACAACGTGAGTTACCACAGCTATGCTGATGACCAAGGCCGGATTTAGATGAAAAGAGGCCCTAGGCTATTCCACTTATGAGGCCCTTTCACCTCCCATTTTTAAGTTTGTTCAAATTGCTAACAATTTGAATGTAGGCCCCTCTTGATCTTGAGGCCCTAGGCTGAAGCCTAGTTAGCCTATAGGAAAATCCGGCCCTGCTGATGACACATAGCTGTACTTATAAATAGCACCTGATGACACTGACTCTCTCGATTCACTAACACAATGTCTTACTTGTATTTCTGAATGGATGAATAGTAATTTTCTCAAGCTAAATAAAGAGAAAACAGAAATTTTAGTGATTGGCAATAATGGAGATAATGAGATTATTAGAAATAAACTTGATGCATTAGGATTAAAAGTTAAGACGGAGGTGAAGAACTTAGGGGTATCTGTTGATTGTAACCTGAATTTTAAATCGCATATTAATCAGACCACTAGGACAGCATTTTTTCACTTAAGAAACATAGCAAAAGTTAGCCCTCTTATATCACTGAAAGATGCTGAGAAATTTCAGTAGACTAGATTACTGTAACACACTCCTCTCAGGACTACCCAAAAAAGACATCAATCGTTTGCAGCGAGTGCAGAATTCAGCTGCTAGAATCCTAACTAGGAAAATAAAATCTGAGCACATTTCTCCAGTTTATATGTCACTACACTGGTTACCTGTGTCATTCAGAATTGACTTTAAAACACTGCTTATGGTTTACAAAGCCTTAAATAATCTCGCTCCATCTTATATATCGGAGTGTCTGACATCTTATATTCCAAATTGTAACCTTAGATCCTCAAATTAGTGTCTGCTTAGAATTCCAAGAGCAAAACTTAAAAGAAGTGGTGAGGCGGGCGGCCTTCTGCTGTTATGCACCTAAAATCTGCAATGGCCTGCCAATAGGAATTCGCCAGGCTAATACAGTGGAGCACTTTAAAACACTGCTGAAAACACATTACTTTAACATGGCTTTCTTATAACTTAATTTTAATTTAATCCTGATACTCTGTATATTCAATTTATTATCATAACTATTCATGGTGGCTCTAAAATCCATACTAACCCCTACTTTCTCTTCTGTTTCTTGTCCCGGTTTCCTGTGGTGGCGACCTGCGCCACCACCACCTGATCAAAGCACCGTGCTGTTCCTACATTGATGGATGAAAAGCCAGAAGTCTACATGACCATCATCATCAAGTCCTTCTATGAGAACCCTAAATACAAAGAGGACTGTTTCATTTATGTTAGGTAGAATGTCCAGAGGGGGCTGGGTGGTCTCATGGTCTGGAACCCCTGCAGATTTTATTTTTTTCTCTCCAGCTGTCTGGAGTTTTTTTTTTTTGTTTTTTTCTGTCTTCGCTGGCCATCGGACCTTACTCTTATTCTATGTTAATTAGTGTTGTCTTATTCTAATTCTTACTTTGCCTTTTATTTCTCTTTTCTTCATTATGTAAAGCACTTTGAGCTACATTATCTGTATGAAAATGTGCTATATACATAAATGTTGTTGTTGTCTTAAATATTTTCTGTGCTGAGTCGCGTCTTTCATAGCGTTGTCCTGTTTATATGGTCTATGTGTGTTTGTGTAAATGTTGTCCCCAGGTCACAAAAGGGAAAGGAGTCAATGGGATATTTCAATTTTTTATCTTAAACTTTCAGAAATTCTGTTTTCATTTTGTTATTATGGGGTATCGGGTGTTGTTTGATAAGACAAAAAGGTAAATTTAAAGGATTTTAGCATGAGGCTGTAACATAACAAAACGTAACAAAAGTGAAGGGCTCTGAAGGGGCACTGTAAACTGTCCATCCATCCATTTATCCAGTCATCTGTTGCCAGCAAGCCAATTTAAAGTGCCCATGTAGTACATCCTTGAATGTTAATATATTTATATTTCAGAAAATTTGGAAATACTATTGCCTGGCAAAACAATGAAGCCTTTAGTAAGGAGAAAATCATTTTGTCATTTCAAAATGTCTTTGGTTCAGCAGCCATGCCACCTGTGCTTCAGAACAGGCCATCCACCTGAAGCTAAGTATGTTCAGGTTCGGCCAATACTTGGATGGTAGACCATCTAGGGAAAAGCTTGGGTGGCTGCTGGAAGAGGTATTGGTGAGGCAAGCAGGGGGCGCTTACCCTGTGGTGTGAATAAGGATCCCAATGCATCAGTGCAGTGATGGAGACACAGTTCTGTAAATATGGCATCATCCTTCGGATGAAACCTAAAATGAAAGATCCCTGGGCATCGTTCGAAAAGAGTAGGGTGTATCACAATGTCCTGGCTAAACTTCCTATCATGGTCTCATCGTTTCTGGCCCCCTAATTGCCCCCTGTCTCTAAATGGCTATCTGTTTCACCACTTTATAGCTAATGTGTGGTAAGTGTAGTGTTTCAGTAATGGCTGCCGTTGAATCTTCCTGGTGGGTCCTACACATTGGTGGTGGTTGAAGTGGCTCCCCTCTGTCTATGTACAGTAAAGCACTTTGAGTAGCGGGGAAAGCACTAGATAAATGTAATCAATTAATTTAATTATAACTAATTGGGTGCTCTCTTTAACTGGCTTACTACAACTGTATGCGTGATACATATTGGACACGACTGCGGAACAGAAGCTCTCATTCGACAAAACTGGTTTTGCTATTGCTAGGCGACTCAGCAAATGGAAAGTGCTGTACGTTTCCAAATTAGACAAGAAATATGGAAGACCCAGGGCTCGCTGGGAGAATTACGTCTCTCAGATGGCATGGGAACACCTTGGGATCCCACAGTATGAGTTGGCAAGTGTGACTGGGGAAAAGGACATTTGGATCACACTGCTAAGACTTTTGTCCCAGTAACTTTGGATAAGTGGTGGAAAATGAATGGATGAATGAATGAATGAATGAATATGAACAAAAGAAGGAAAGCAGCATATCTTCCACACATTTTTTTGCTGTATTCCGTAAGCCTGTGCAGTTTGATGAAGCTCAGCTGTTAGAACGATTTCTTCCTCACCATGCCGTAACAGCTTGGCATTGTTGGCAATGACTTAAAATAAGTGTCTCTGCGCTGTAATTAATTATGGAATGATTGGCAAAATCCCTCACATTTGGCTCATGTAATCACTATGAGCATATTTTGACTGTTTTCTTCATATTTTAATTTGCTACTTTTTCCTATATAATTATAATGATATTAGTGAAAAGAACTCATATGCAGTTTCCTAGAAACAGTAATATGAGCTCCACGGAATTAGATTAGTTGACTTAATTTAAACAGCAGTGAACTACAGTAAATACAAATAAGTTACATATTAAAATGTCCATGTGTGGAAGGTGGAATCTCAGTATACCTCAGAGTTTACTCAGACTTTTCTTCCAAAGCAAATAACTTTAAAAAATGTACTTAGGAACATCTCGAAAATGTTTTTATTTTTTATTTCAGGTGTTTCTAAAATCTAAGAGGATGTGATTGTTTGTTTATTTGACAAGATGTTGTGTCTGAAGCAGCCCATGGCTTCCTAGAATCAAGATGCAGAGTCTCTGACTGGTGCTTTTACTTTATTTACTTCTCAAACTTTATATCCATTTATTAATGTTACACCTTCACGAGCACTGTGAAAACTACAAATGAAAACAAATATAAACATACATTTTTAACATTGTACACACATACAGTATTTCACAGAGTACACGTAAAGGAAACAGCATAGATATATGGGTCAGTGTGAGGTCAACGGTGGAGTCGGGAGTGAGGTCAGAGGTGGAGTCGGGAGTGAGGTCAGAGGTGGAGCTGGAAGTGAGGTCAGAGGTGGAGTCGGGATTGAGGTCATAGATGGAGTTGGGAGTGAAGTCAGAGATGGAGTTGGGA
>JANRMT010062820.1:23102056-23116375 GCA_026402145.1 Polypterus bichir lapradei
TCATCAGTAGTGCCGGAACCTGAAGTGATGTCATTGGGCCCGGGACCTGAAGTGATGTCATTGGGCCCGGGACCAGAAGTGACATCATCAGTAAGGCCAAAACCTGAAGTGATGTCATTGGCCCACATCATCAGTAGAGCCGAAACCCGAAGTGATGTCATTGGGCCCGGGACCAGAAGTGACATCATCAGTAGAGCTGGAAATTGAAGTGATGTCATTGGCCCACATCATCAGTAGAGCCGAAACCTGAAGTGATGTCATTGAGGCCGGAATCAGAAGTGACATCATCGGGGCCTGGTGGAATTTTCCATTCCTGTTACTGCACTCTGACACCCCTCGGTCTGGCATGGAATTACTCTCATTCAGGCCCTTTAGCTGCCTCCCATGCGCATGTGTGTGACAGCATTAACTTTCTAAGACTGACTCTTACAAAGATGAATAAAAGTAAACTATTATTTAATACTAGCTGTGCTACGGAAGACACATTGAAATCAACTTGGTCTTATTATTATTTTGTTTATTTGGAAACAGGGTTGTAAGAGGCACATAAAGTGAATAAGAAAAGAACATGTTGTGCAGTTTGTAAGATTTTAATCCAGAAAACATAACTGTTAGTCAATTGCAAAAATGATATGCAAACTATTTTAATGTATCCAGATTTTGGAAGTATTTTCCTGTAAAGGTGTCTGACAAATATATAATAAAACCAGATTTTACTTTATTCTCACCCAGTGGCTACATTGCAAGATTATTAGCTTTTGATTACTTTAACTGCACAATTTTGGTAAAAATTAGAAAAACCTCCCGGTCCTCTTTATTGAAAGAAATATAAAAAGTCAGCACATGCGGCAGATGTCCCTGGTTTCTAACATTAGTTTATTAGGCTTTCATTACCACAGGTGACACTGCCATCTGTAATGTGCTCTGGGGCAGACACAGAGAGTGCCAGTTTTTCGTTGCCACCGGCAGATGCTCTATCACAGAGGAAGATATATGGAGGTTATGTGTGTTTGCCATGAATTCAGACACTCGAGAGGGGAAGAAAATCTGTCTGCCGTGTTCATCCTAGTCACAAAATCAATGTGAATCTGTACAAGAGGAAAGCAGTGATTACTCAAATTACCAAGCAGTCAGAGGAGACAAGAGAGCCAATCAACACAAGTGAATGTTGTTAAGTCTCTGGAGAGTTTCAATTGTTCCACTTTAACCCCTTCAGATTTCATACCTGACCTTTCAGCTTTTTAAGGTAAGTGAAATTTTAATCTTAAATTAATTGGCTGGGTTTAGATGAGAGTGTTTCCACAAGGTGTTTTCGTTTTCTTTGATTGTTGAGCTGACGCTTATTGACTAAAGTCGTAGATGTTCAACACAAATGCAAAGAACAAAAGGCCTTTCATGTTCAGTTTCCTCTGGGCATTTTCAGGCAGAAATATCAGAATTCTTTGGAAACATACATGAGCATTTAAAATGGGAAAGAAAACTGTATGTTGTGGCCCGGTGCAAGAATGAGAGCTCCACTACTTTGGGGCACCGATTGGGTCGTCCCGTTGATTGATCGGAGGCCAAACAAAACACAGACAGAAGAAAATGCTCTTTAGTGTACTTCCTGTTAGGCAGGTTAAGCAAGTCAACAAAAAGCAAGGTTGTTGGGCTGGATAGCCAGGGCCGTATCACTATCGGTGTCGCTCGAGCCGGGAATGATGACTCTTTCCAGGACGCCTGTGTTCTAATGCCAGTTGGCCTGGAAGAGGTGGGGTCAGTTGCCCTCACTGGGCGGTGGAGAAAGAAGGAGATGAGAGTGTTAGGGGCAGCGCCCCCTCTTGTCCCGGCAGGTTATTACATACCTTGACTCAACAAGTGAGGAGGTCCTCCAATGTCCATACATGGTAATATGTTAGGGGGAAGAAAATGATGAAGAAGCAGAAAATATAGTCAGGCCCATAAGTACTTGGATCGTCACACAATTTTCATAATTTTAGCTTTGTGCGCCACCACAATGGATTTGAAATAAACAAATCATTATGTGATTGAAGTACAGACGTTCAGCTTTAATTTAAGGGGTTTACCAAAAAATATTGACATGACAGCCATTTTTATAGATGAGGAAACAAAACAAACCCTTTAGAGAGATAGCAGAAACACCAGGAGTGGTCAAATCAACCGTTTGGTTCATTCTTAAAAAGAAGGAACACACTGGTGAGCTCAGCAACAGCAGAAGGCCTGGAAATTCACAGAAGACAACTGTGCTGGATGATCGTAGAATTTTGTCCTTGGTGACGAAGAACTCCTTCGTGACATTTAGCCAAGCCAAGACCACTTTCCGGGGGGTAGGCCTATCATTTCCAAAGTCTACAATCCAGAGAAGACTCCATGAAAGTAAAGACAGAGGTTTTACCACAAGATGCAAACCACTGACTGATGAACCTCAAGCATAGGAAGGACAGATTAGACTTGGCCAAAAAGTATTTTACAAAAGCTTGTCCCGTTCTGGAACAAGGTTCTTTGGACAAAGGAAACTATGATCATTCTTGGCATTATGAAATTCGATCGCCCACGGAAAGAGATGTCATTTCTTGGACCCGAGTCTATGAGGAGGAAGCTCCCAATTTCTGACCTGCTCTTAGAATGAGCCGAATAAAAGAGACGTGAAAGAGGCATTAAAAGTAGAAGCCAGAGACAGCATTTTTTTGTTTTTACACATTTATGCGGTGCCATTGTGTGTTTGTTTATTTGAGTTTGCAAAATGAAGCGGGGTTGCCGGATTGGCTCCCCAACTATTCCTTGGGATGTTGTGAAGTTACCTAGACGATTACATTGCTAATCAATTTACAGTTAATAACCCATAATGACAAAATGCAAACCTGTTTTCAGAAAGATTATACTGTTTGCCTGTGTGGTCGTTTGCTCTTGATTGCATAGTGCTTGTTTCACTACGTCATCATCACAAATGAATGTTGTGAACAATGCAGCAACTGTAAGGTTTTGAAAGCCATTGTCACAAATGTGCACTTGGGAGTCAACCAAAGGGACCAGATAACGGCGATTGCACGCCAGGCCAGGGGATGGCGGGTTGCACTGAACCTCTCTCTCGTTCTCTCTGTTGTCCAAACATGAGAAATCCTGCCTGTATCCGATTATGCTCCAAAGACGTCACTTCCTGTCCCGGCCCCAATGACATCACTTCCTGTCCCGGTCCCGAGGATGTCACTTCCTGTGAACGGCCTATAAAAAACCCTCATCCTCCATACTTGATCAGTTCTGTTTTGGACACTAATCTGTACACATTGTTCGCAAACTTAAGCCTTTTATAGCCAGGGAAACTATACGGGTGGCTGCCCCAAACCTTTGTTGTGTGTCTGACTGGTTATTTCACACCATGTAGTCACCTTTCTTAACTTGCACCATTACTCCAAGTTGTAAAATGCTTAAATTGTAAGATGTATAGAAATGGTGAAGAGAATTTGTTTTTCGTTGTGAGTAAATGTGGTGCTATAGATTAACAAAGTACACTGAATTTCTCTCCTTACTGATACACGTTTCTTCTCTAATGGCCACTCACAACTTCCAGTTAATTATTATTTCCCTTTTCTCATTCTGCTATGAATCACTTAGGACATCTGCTCAATGTTTATTACTTTTGTGCGATATGAGCGTGTATATTCTTTAAGTTTGCAGCATTTCTTTCCATGCTCAGCAATAAAGTGACAGCAGTCCAAAATGAACACTTGGAATGTTCTGATCCATCTTCACATAAATGGCGAAGGTGACTGAAAGATAATTTAATTAGCGTAAGCCATCCTGTTTGTAAAAAAATGTAACAGTTCACTTCATGAGGCAGAAGTACATAATAAACAAGAATGGTTCAGTCAAATAATAAAATGTTAGATAATAATTGTTGCCCTGTGATGGACTGGCGCCCTTTCCAGGGTCTGTTCCTGCCTTGAGCCCTGAGCTATCTAGGATAGGCTTCAGCACCCCCACGTCCTGTTCAGGACTAAATGGGTTAGAATCTGACTGAAATAATAATTGTGTAAAATAATAAAATATGTGCTTCAGTTTAAAGTCTAAATAGCTTTAAATGAAATAGAGATTTGTAATTTTTGACCTGCTGATAAAGGTTCCTAGAGGGCTGATCCCTATAGAAGACCAAAAATCAAAAATAACCTCATATTGATAATCACTTACCTTGAAATAGTCGAAAAACTATACCACAAAAGCTTATGTTTCAAATCTGTCATTTTCAACCTTCTAAGAATGGCTGTTAGAGGCCCAGGACCACTGTCAATTATAAATATTAAAATTATTATAATATAAATCTAAAATTAGATATGGAAGAAGATGACCCGCTATGGTAATCCCTAAAGGAAGTAGTGGAAAGAAGAAGAAGTAGATATACCTAAAATACAGTATTAACATAATCATGATCAGCAACCTTGAAGTAGCGTAAAATGAACACTCCATGTGCCTATATTACGATTTCTCATTTTTTCGAAGTTTTGTGTAAAGAAGTACTTTTGCCTCCTTGTATCCCTTTAATGGGTTAACCACTGGGGTCAGTTGATGGGCTGAGCACAACTTCAAGTCCTTCTGATCAGTTTTGCTGAAGACACCTCATGGTTTACTCCTTTATCGTAAGGGTCCAAGTTCCCCAAGAAAATATGGTCCTCAAATAGCCTAAAAATGAGGGGTTTTTAGATGTAGATGGACAAAAATAGACAGATGCAGGCAGCACGCTGATAAAATAAATAAATGTTTTATTTTTCTTTTCTTTGCCTGTGGGCAATGCCTTCCCTGCTCCCACAGGCACAACATAGTTCCGATAAGCAGTAGATCTACTCTCTATATACTGTATAAAATCCTAAGCCTAAAAGTGCAACGATTTTATGTGACGCTTTAATGTCACGTTTTTTGTCGCGCTCTAATTGGTTCTCGATTGCTTCATCGGCTTCCTGCGGCGTGTGATTAAGGTGCTGTATCTACGGAGACGTATATGTACAGGCTGGCACAAGGGGAGAAGAAGGAAAGAGAGACATGATAGAACAGGAGAGAAGACGGAGGTTAAAAGACGTGAAAGGTAGTGAAGGGCAGACGATCCAGACATCTGGATGGAGAAGGTAGCACGAGCTGGGGCTCCATGAGGGAACGCAGGCTGTGGCGCTCTAGGGGCTGGTTCGCCCTACTGAATCATATTGTAGAGTGGGGCGAGCATGACTGAAGAACTTCCATTGGATCCAAGGGGCGACCGAGTGAGCGCGAAGGAAGACGGGAAGTGAGCCGACCTCGGATGGTCAGGCTAAACAATGTAGAGGCAGCCAAGACGGTGGTTGGCTGAAAGGAGTTCGTGGCTGCTGAGTCTCCGCTGGCTCCTCGAGGGATTGGTGAACCAGAGAGACAGAAGAAGGTGGGCTAAGATTGTGTGAAGATCGAGACCGTATTTTTAACCTCTGCTTTAGTGGATTTATTTATTATGGATTTTATCCTCACTTTTCACTGGTTTTATGGATTTATTTGTGTACTTTTTTTTTGTTGAGAACACTGCACCGTGGACACTTTTGGTTTTACGTTTGACTGTTTTTAATAAAAGCACTTGAGCACTTTGCATCATCCCCTGGCTTCAATGAGATTTGTCCTCATTTGTCAGTTCATCTCGGTCATAACTATCGATGGTGTTGGTTCAATAGACTCCCATGTGGGACCAGGAAGTCTGGCGGGGACCAATATCGTCGTATTCATGTCCCGCGAGACGATCATTTTGTGCCAAGAGATTAAACTTTGCCCGGGGCCGGAAATAAAAGACAAAGAGTAGGACAGGCTTTTAAACGTTCGAAGCGCCGTGCGAGATGCAGATAACGCGGCATGGCAGCAGCAGCAATCCAGCAGCTGATCAAGCAAAGAGGAGGTAAAAAAAAAACTGCATTTGTTTCCCATTGTATTATCGTATAAGAGGGGGTTTCAGAGGAGTGACTGCGTCTCCTTGAGGTGCGGTCAGCCCCCCTCTTCACAACGTGAGCAGCAGAGACATGAAGTGGCTGGCACGTAGAGCAGGCCATTTGGCAAGCGAAGTGAGCAGGGGGGAACCCCCTAGTATATATATAGATAAATAAAATGTATTATTATTATTATTATTATTAATAATAATAATTAAAGGGGTGAACACTTATGTGATCAATTACTTTGTGCTTTGTATTTGTAATTAATTTAGACCACTATGTAGAGTTCCCTTTTTACTTGGACATTAAAGTCTTATTTCTGCTGATCAGTGTCAAAAACATTAAAAAAAACTAAATCCTCTTTGATTCAACATCATGTCAGACATGCGTGACAGAGGGTCATCTACTAGTTTCAGTAAGTGAGTAATACCACCCCGGGATGAGAAGGGGCGCTGCTGCTAACAGTTCTGTCTCCCTCTGTGCTCTGTCACAGCATAAAGAAGCCTCCCCTTGAGGTCGCCGAGACAACAGAAGCCCCTCCCATCCCAGTCCACAGCATATAAATGGAGGTCACTCCAGGAGGATGGTGACCCAGCTTTTGTGCTAAACTGAGCCAGAAACTCCCTTCAATTAAACGAATGTGCAATTGAAGGACTTGTTACTGATAAAGAACACACTTCAGAGTGCTTGAAATTTCATTTTCTTTAACTTTTTTTTTTAATTAAATGGGCTTTAAGATCCATTTGACTCCCCCAAGCAACCTGTTTTAGTCCTGCAGCATCAGTAATAACAAGTGCCTTTGCTCGAAGGTCCTTTTCTGACTCTCATGCACCCATTGTTACCACTTTGGTGGTGGACTGGGGTTGGCACGGGCACACTGACCGGTCTGCAGTTACGAAACAAGCTATGTTGCGTTGTGTGTTCTGACAGCTTTCTCTCATGGCCAGCATTACGTTTTTCAGTAATTTGTGTTACAGTGACTCTTCTGTGGAGAATGGACCAGATGGCTTAGCCTTCACTCCCCATGCGCATTAATGAGCTTTGAGCAACGATGATCCGGTTACCAGTTCACCACTTGTCCTTCCTTGGCTCACTTTTGTTAGGATAACTAACCACTGCCTAACGGGAACATCCCACATGACCTGCTGTTTTGGAGACACTTGACACCAGTCATTTCGTCATCACAATCTGGCCATTGTCAAAATTACTCAAATCCTTGTGCTTACCCATTTTTCCTTCTTCCAAGACATCACCTTCAAGAGTGGACTGTTCACTTGCTTCCTAATATATTCCACTTCCTGACAGGTGCTATTGTGACAAGATAATCAATGTGATTCACTTCACCTGGCATGGTTTTGACTTCCAGTGATAGGTGCCTACCCAATAATACCTTTAACAGGTCAGGTCAGGTTGGGGAACATGCATTGGTACAGTGCGTTGCTGCATCCACCACATGACGAAACAGCTCAGGATCCCGGTTGGCAACCTGCCCAGACAGACACGCAGTCCAGTCCCACCCTCCAGAAATGACGCAGTCAGGTGTTACGTGGGCGTTCCCTTGGCAAGCTCCAACAATTAGGATCCTGAGAGCCATATCACCCTTGGAGAATCACGCCACATGGCTGTAGTGACGTAACTGATGCTCCCTCACAGTGCAGGTCATGTGCCTCATTCAGGACTCCATGAGCAACACAAAGTCAAACCAGTGGTACCCAAGGATTCCAGTACTGAAGGAGTCCAGTTTTCATCTCAGGTCACCAGATAGCATCCATGTCTAGCAACCATATAGCAAGACAGGAAACACCAGGACCTTTGATCTTTTGCTGAGATATCGGGAGCACCTTTAACATCCTTATATATTATTTGATATTATCTGTATGTATGGTGTTCACGTCAATACCCCGTATGTATGGTGTTCGCGTTGTGGAGCCGACCTGGACACAGACAGGCGAACATGTTCTTAATCACCACCACACGTTTATTATTTACAATATTTACAATAATTATGTCACTCAGACACAGTCACTTAGTGCACAAACCCCAAATTCACAGTCCTGGCCACAAATGCCTCTCTCTTCGGGCCGCCTCCACAGCTCTCCTGAGCTTTGTCCTTCCGCCTCCTGACTCCAGCCTCGAATGAATGGAGACTGCCCCTTTTATAGAGTCCTCGGATGAACCCCAGGTGTTCCCGGCATTCCTCCCTTGGCCACGCCCCAGCGTGGAGGAAGTGCCGGCTGTCCTCCCGGCAGCTCTCCGGGTGCCGTCCTAAATCTTTCCCCCAGCACTTCCTGGTGTGGCGGAAGTGCTGGGGTAACAGGTCCCCAAGGCATTGGGGCGCCTCCTGGTGGTGACCACGGGCCCCTACAGGGTGGAGCTTCAATGCCCTGTACCCGTGGCCCCCAGAGCAACCAGGAAGGGCCCCTACGTGATCCAGGGTGGGCTCTGACCCTCTTCCGGTCCCTCACGGCGTCCCGGCCGGGTCGTTGCCCCTGGCATCCCTGACAGTGCCCCACAGCCAGCGAAGACCACTCGGGGGGAAGAGCGACCCGTCCCGCGAGGGCAGCACAGCCCCGAAGCGTGTCCTACTCCAGGACAGCCGGGGTCCGGTCCCGCTCTCCAAGCAGGGACAGGGGCGGAGACGCGGCCTGAGCACCACCACTTGGTGCTCCCCTGCGCCTCGCACAGGTTGCGCTCCCCCCTCTTACCGACACCCTGGGGCACCCTCGTTCGGCACCCCCTCTGAGGCCTCCGCGCCCCTTTGGTCGGAGTCACTCGCTCCCTTGCAGCCTCCTCCAGCCGTGGTGGCACCCACACACCAGCAGAGAGATCCTTCAGCAGACGGTCCGACGTCTGAGGGCAGGTCCTCAACGAAAGGGGTCCTGCTGCTCGCCCGGGGTCCGTCCCTGCAATAGAGAACAACACAGGGGCAGAACCGCTGCCAAGGCACCCTTCCTGTGCCATGCACTGGCAGGGTTCCCCCCTTCATTCGGCACCCTGGCACTTGCCTGTTCGGCACCCTCTACGCGGCTTCCGTGTCCCTCTTGATGATGGAACCGCCGGCACCGCCTGCACTCTCTCCGCCGGCCTCAAGGATTCCCTCTGCCCCCGCAGAGGGCGGCCAGAACCCGAACGCGTGCAACCAGCACCGCGTCTGAACCTATCGGAGGAACCGGCACTCAGCCTTCCATTCCTCCTGTCACTCTGGGACGCCCTGACGGTTTGAGACTCCTTACTACAAAGAAAGAGCCTCTTTCCCGTCTGCGCCCCTACAGTGCGGCACGAGGCCGTGGTCGACTTGGGGCGGAGGGCGCTATGACCCGGGGCACTCAGCAGCCCGTGTCCAGGCAGCGTCCTCACGGACTCCCCCCTCGCTGCATGCGCAGCCTATTGCGCCACACCTCCTGTCAGAGGGCTGCTTACTCGAAGCTGATCCTTGGCATCACAGCCATGTTCAGCAGACCCTCCTGCATGTTGTACGGAGTCGGCTGTACTCACCGTCTCCGCCATACCGCTCCGGCTGGAGGATCCAGCGCCGCGCCGTCGGATCGCTACTCGTAGCTCCTCTATGGACGCGACTGCCTTCCTCTCCAGTTCCTGCATCTCTGCCCGGAGGGCACGTAGCACCTGGAACAGACGCTGCTCCGTGGGCTGAAGGCACGCCTCCAGCTCCTCCAGAGCAGCCGGCAAAGACAGGAAGTTAACGTCCGACGCCGGCCACTTCCTGTGGGCCTTCTCCTCCGGCCCAATCGGGTCTCCCCCCTGCCCGTGATGGATATTCTTTGGTCCCGCCTCTCTGTAGTCATCGGCGGGCACACAAGACACACCGTCCAATCGCGTGCCTGTCAGGGGGAGGGACTTCTGGTCCGCGGCCATCTTGTCTCCCCTTCTGTGGTGGTGACGTGCTTGCCGGCAGCCGTGTTGTTGCCAGCGCCTTTTGAGCTGCAGCGTCTCCTCCTCTGCAGCCCTCGCGGCTTCCGCAGTGCTGTCGAAGCCCCGCAGACCAGCATGCGCCCGCCACTGACGCGGATCCGGGCAGTCCCTGCCTGCAAAGAAGAAAACACGCCCGGCCCCCACGGGCCGGCAGCCCCTAGGCAGGGAACTCACCTCCCCAGACTCGTCAAACCGACCTCGGCGTGGCCTTTCTCGACGCCATGCCGTCCCGGGCGCCTCCAGCAACGGCGCGGTCCTTGGAGCCCACTGCACTCCTGGTGGGCACGCCGCCCACCCGCATCAGAGGAATATGGCCTTCCTGCGGACCCCTGGCGGTCCATGGGGTTCCTTTACCCCGCGGGGCTGTGTGCACGCAGCACCCGCGGTACGTGGGTGGGGTCCCCCTGCTGCACCGGGCCGTCCACAACACCTTTGTTGAGTACACGTCCCCGCCTTGTACCAGGCGGAGCATCCTGCCGGCTACGCCAGTGTGGCAGTAGGGGGCACTAGTGCTCCCTTGAACCCTCAGGTACAACTCCAGACACCAGGTAAAAGTCCAAGACTGTTTATTTTTATCCACACTACTCATAAATCACTAATCAACACAATAACCACTACTCCTCGCCCAGACACTTTGCTCCTCTCCCACCCAGCACAGCTCAGTGTCTGGACTGAGGCATCATCCTTTTATAGCCCCTGACCCGGAGGTGTTCCTGTCCCAACAGTCCACAGTTCCTTATTCCTTCCGGGTCAGGGCAAACAGTCCTTTTCTTCAACCCGGGAGCACGTCGTTCCTTCCTGTCACATGACCGTGACGTACTCCCGGGTTATAGGGCACACAAGAGCCCATGAGCCTCCCTACAGCGACTCCTGATGGTCCCCAAGGTATCCAGCAGGGCTGTGTAAAAACACTACATAGTCCATAAGGCCCTGCTGGAACTCGGGGCACAATCCTGCTGTCGGGAGAGCTCCTCCTGGCGGCCTGGGGTTGCGGACCAGCATGGGAAGCCGGCAGTCCTCCACAGCGTCAATACCTCGACTCAATAAAGTTAGATCCATGCAATGGGATTCTGCCTCTGTAGTTAGAACATCATGTGACAAACGCGGACACAGTATTGCATGATTGGCTAAGAATGTTTGAATGCTTCAGTGACGCCGCTGGACGGCCGAGTATAGTAAGTCGGTGTTGGTTCGAGCAGATAACAGTAAGTTCGGTTGGTTTTTGGAACGTTGGTTTGGTGGGGTGTACCTTCCAGGACTAACATCATCGACAGCTCCAGAACCGTAAGTAATTTAGAACGTATCGCCATTTGCTTGGTACGTTGAAACCTATCTTTGGGCAGTTCGGTTTTGGCATCCGTCCTTCTGACATCTATTGGCAAACTGAATAATGACGGCTGGGTATTAACAAGGGTCATTGTTTAAATTTTAGCCGATCTCAGATCTAAAATGACCACGCCAACATAATTATTACTCTGATTAGAGTCGTATAATACGGTTTGTTTTAAAAATTTGTTTGCCAGAAAAAATCAAATGAGGTGCGCAGAAGAGTTGAGTTCACGTCTCGCAGCCCCGTTTAAACTGGAAGCTCTTCATTACATCGGCCGTAAAGGTCTATTTTAAACACAAATCACTGCCATGATAACAAAATCATTTCAAGGACTTAAAAAAACAAATAATTCTTTGCAGAGAAAGTATGGATTTCACAAACGTAGAATTTGTAGCCCGATTCGATCGGGCTCCCAGTCACTACTTTTATCTAAAATCAAATTAGATGAGATTCAACAGAAACACTTTAAATATTATGAAACAAAAGAGAAAATATACAGAAATGAACGGGATTTGTATAACTAAAGAATTATTTTATTTTATTCAATCAATTAAAAGCAAATAAACAGCAGGACTCAAAATGATGGGAAAGATTTATTGCTTCAGGTATTATAATTCCAGTAGGGCTTACCTGAATTACATAAACAGACATTTTAGTCATTTTGTGGCTGCAAATTCCATACATTTTAAAAAAAAAAGGAAGATGGAAAGATACAAAGGAAAACGATGAGCATGCAGAGTCCTAATGACTGGGACCCATCCAAAACATTCCTACGATATGCCTTATAACGAGCAATTGAATAAAACAGAAAGCAGCGAGCTCAAAAAGAGCAGCTAAGTTAGCATCAGACAGCTGACCCCATTCACCTGTAGCATCTGAAGAAAACCATGAAATGGGTAATTAAGATGACCTCCTGGAAGCAGAAAAAAAAAATAAAAATAACTCTAATGATACCAAAAATGAACAGACAGATGGGGGGTGGGGGGGAGATAAAATCATTTTTCCGTACCAAAAAGAGAAGTTTATTACAGCCAAGCCTTTCCTTGAGGTGGTAAATGAGCTGCAGACGCAGTCATAACTCAGGACGGCAGGCCTGTCTGTCGGAGGTCATTTTCAGTGGGCTTGTCACGTTTAATTAGGAGTGACACAAAGATGGCAAATTATGTAGCTAGACCACAAAGCCCGTGTAATTCATTATGTGAAGTAGTTACTTATGTAAAGAAAGACAGCAATATTTTGACAGCATTGAGGCAAGACATAAAGCGGAAGTTCTAATTTATAAATTTCACTTCTTATCTACTTTGTAACACTTGTCAATTCCAAATAAATGAAGCTATTCTCTGTTAATGTAATTTTTTGCAGGTTAGACGGTGGATTGAAAAAAGTATTCAGACCACGCCACTTTCAGTGCGCTTTATTGTGTGGTAGGTTTCATTATAAATGCCCATCAATTCTACACTCCATAACACATAATGACAAAGCAGAAACATGTTCTCAAAAAGGTTTGCAAATGTACTAAAAATCAAAACCTGAAAAACTCTCATTCATAGAAGTATTCAAACTCTTAATATGTGACAAGGGCACAGTGAAGTATAATTTTACACTTGGAAGGGACTGGGTGTTACAGGAAACTGCAATTCCTAGCTAAGCTTTTAGATTGAAAAGACTGCCAGAGGTAATTTGAACACAGGAAGGACTTTTAAATTGAAGCAAAGTGTAACAGGAAGTTCATCATCTTGAGGAGAGCAGAGAAACAAAAAAAAAAGCTGGAAAAGAAAAAGAAGAAGCCAATGGGTAGCAGGACACCTACAGAAGCATATTAGGGCCACGGTGAGGAAAAAAAAATATGGACACAGTGAAGGAAAAAAAACTACATGTTCAGAAAAAATACTTTATTCTCAGCATTTCCACTTTAATGTCGATGCTTATGATGAGAATAAAGCCGACATGTTGACTTTAATATCAACACATGATGAGAATAAAGTCATCATGTTGACTTTATTCTCGACATTTCCACTTTAATCTCGACGCTTATGTCAAGATTAAAGTCAACATTTCCACTTTATTCTCGTAGTTTATTTTGTCATTAAAGTAGAATGTCGTAAATTAAACTTCATCTTAAAATGAATATTTAATTTACAAGATTTCCATCCTCAGGCCATCTATAACTATCCATCCATCCGTTATCCAACCCGCTATATCCTAACTACAGGGTCACGGGGGTCTGCCGGAGCCAATCCCAGCCAACACAGGGTGCAAGGCAGAAAACAAACCCCAGGCAGGGTGCCAGTCCACCACAGGGCACACACACACCAAGCACACACTAGGGACAATTTAGAATCGCCAATGCACCTAACCTGCTTGTCTTTGGATTGTGGGAGGAAACCCATGCAGACACGGGGAGAACATGCAAACTCCACGCAGGGAGGACACGGGAAGCGAACCCTGGTCCCCTAACTGTGAGGCAGCAGCGCTAGCACTGCATCCCTTGGCAGAAACACCAGCTTCAATACTTCTTGAGTAAGTCTCTACAAGCTTCACACACCTGGATTTCTGAAGTTTATCTGTACCTTCTGACAGGTCTTCTCAAGCTCCATTAGACTTGATGGGAAGATTCTGTAAACTGCCATCTTCAGGCCTCTCCATACATGTATGGAGTTTCAGTCTGGACTTTGTCTGGGCTACTCTAGAATAGCCGCATCCACTCCAGCTTAACCTTGGTTGTGTACTTTGGATCATTGTCATGCTGAAATAATTGCAAATAAAAATAAAAATAATACAATTTCAACTACATGCTAACTTTATAGACAAGTCCCCAGAGATGATCTCCCAATTCTACAGTATTTTCAGTCTCCTATTAAAGATTTATCTTTACCCCACTTACTAAACTCCACGTTCCTATTTAAAACCAAGCCCCTTGTATTCACAACTTTACTAATTACTGAACCCATTTTATAAGTAAAACTAAGCTATAAAATCACAACACCAACTGTAAGTTATTTACAATTTTCCATATATCCTGGAACATTGCAATATTTTTTAACCTTCCTAAAATATAATAGAATCTTGGATCCCATAACCAGTCATCTTATTTTTGTGGTTTCTCCGTATTGCTAACTTTGCTTTCTA
>JANRMT010062820.1:23133076-23147338 GCA_026402145.1 Polypterus bichir lapradei
TATCTATCTATCTATCTATCTATCTATCTATCTATCTATATTCTATTTGAGCATATCTGTGTCTCTGCATGATCACTTCTCACATCTTTATAACTCAAGCTTAACAGATACCATAATTATAATTTTTGACTCATTTATTAACTATTTAAATGTTGTCTTTCATACTGCAGTCTGGTGGTATCCAAGAATCAACACCATGTCCTTTGAGTCAATGCATTTCAGGATGACCCCTTCTTCAATGCCAGACATTCTAAATAGGTGTAAAACAGAGCCATTATAAACTCTTGAAAGCCCACATATAGCACTCATTATCATTTATCACTTACACTGAACTTGTGACTCCATGTCTCTCAGATTTAAAGAGTAGATTCCTGAAGCAGGTTTTTTCCAGACATACCACTTATATCCTACTGGGGTTTTAATGAACAAAGAACACCAATCTGTCAATCATTCACTCTTTTAGATCTTTAACTAATTTTTAAATTTTGCATGTCATCGTTAAATTTCTTCCATCTGTCCATTTATTTTCTGCCATTTTTTCACGTCTGGATCGCGGGGGCAGCAGTCTAAGGTAACATGCTCAGACGTCTTTTTTCCCCCGTCACCTCCCAGGCCAGCCAAGAGATATAACCCCTCCAGGGTGTCTCTTCCCAGTTCGGCATGCCTAAAACATCTCCTCAGGTAGGCTCCCAGAAAAAATTGTAATCAGATGCCCAAACCACCTCCACTGTTTCCTTTCAATGCAGGAGCACAGTGACTGCATGTATTTGAATTTTTTCCTAATTTCGGACACCTCACCCTATCTTTAGGATTGAACCCAGACATCTTGCTAAGTAAGTTCATTTCTGCCACTTGCGCCCATGATCCAGTTCTTCTGATTACAACCAAAGGTGAGAGGAGGAATGTACAGTGAGCAGTAAATGAAGACCTTTGCCTTCCCGCTCAGCTCTCTCTTCACCATGACTGACCAGCAGAGCATCCGCAAGACTGTGGATTCTGCTTCAATCCTCCTGATCATCTTCCCCTCCCTATATTCTGTTTAATAAAACACTAAGGTCTGTGTGTGTGTTTGTTGCTTCAGAGCAATCTGATTGGTCAGTTTGGCTTTGGTGATGCGATCAAAAGAGAAAGTGCAAGTGTGAGACACACGAGGAGAAGTTACAGGAGTAGGAGGATACTGAAGAAAGGCACTGAAGGTACACATTGACTAAGAGATGTCAAATATTTTTAAATTTATTATATTACCTAATATGGCTTTTCATTATTAAAAAATCATTGATCATCCTTAAAACCCGACTCACGGATAACAATAATCTGAAAAATTGGTTAAACATGAAATGAGCTGCCTTAATGTGCATGATGTTGATACTTGGATACCACCAGATCATAGTATGGAAAACATTGTGGCTCTGATGGACATGTACATTGTTAATATATTTGTTTGACCCCAAAACAAATCAATTATGGAAGCTGATAAGCTCGAGTTATAGAGATATGAGAGGCTTTTGGTGCTTGGTTATAATGGTGTATATGTTTGGGGGTTTGTAAACTTATTGAAACGTTTATGTAACCTGTCTGCTGTTTCTTTGGTGTTAGAACTTTAGAACATTAGAACACTCTAGATGAAAACAGGCCATTCAGCCCAACAAAGCTCACCAGTCCTGTCCACTTATTTCTTCTAAAAAAACATCAAGTCGAGTTTTGAAAGTCCTCATAGAGTTACTGTCTATCACACTACTTGGTTGCTTATTCGTTCTTTGTGTAAAAATAACTTCCTAATGTTTGTGCGAAATTTACCCTTAACAAGTTTCCAACTGTATTTCTGTGTATTTGATGAACTCATTTTAAAGTCACCGTCTCGGTCCACTGGACTAATTCCCTTCATAATTTTAAACACTTCAATCATGTCGCCTCTTAATCTTCTTTTCCTTAAACTGTAAAGGATCAGCTTTTTTAATCTTCCCTCATAACTCATCCCCTGTAGCCCTGAATCTGCCTTGTTGCTCTTCTCTGGACCTTTTCTTGTGCTGCTATGTCCTTTTTGTAGCCTGGAGACCAAAACTGCACGCAGGACTCCAGATGAGGCCTCACCAGTGAGTCATAAAGCTTGAGCAGAACCTCCTGTGACTTCTACTAAAGTTTTGAAAGTCCCTTAAGTTCTACTGTCTAACACAATACTTTTAGCTTATTTCAAATGTCTGTGGTTCTCTGTGTTAAGATACATTTTCTACCATTTGTGTGAAATTTGCTCTTAACAAGTTTCCAGCTGTGTCCCCACGTACTTGCTGAACTCATTTTAAAGTCACTGTCTCGATCCACTAGACTAATTCCCTTCATATTTTTAAACACTTCAATCATGTCACCTCTTAATCTTCTTTTCCTTAAACTGTAAAGGCTCAGCTCTTTTAATCTTTCCTCATAACTCATCCCCTGTAGCCCTGAATCAGCCTAGTTATTCTTCTTTGGATCTTCTCTTGTGCTGCTATGTCCTTTCTGTAGCCTGGAGACCAAAACTGCACACAGGACTCCAGATGAGGCCTCACCAGTGTGTTATAAAGCTTGAGCAGAACCTCCTGTGACTTATACTCCACATATCAAGGCGCTATATAACATGACATTCTGTTAGCCTTCTTAATGGCTTCTGTTATTGCTGAAATGCACTGACTGAAGACTCCACTAATAAGATGGTTTGGTGTATACGTCAAGGTGTCAGGCACAAGACCAGAACCAACACTGGAACAGATTTTAATTAGAATAGTTTATCTTAGATAAGATTAGATTAGATTAGATAAATGTTAATAATCCCATTGGGAAGTTCAGATGCATACAGGATCAGAAACACAAGAAAAAAGATACAGACTCACAGGACGGATAATACAACCAACCAACCTATCGATCAATCAATCAAAGAAAGTATATTTCAGAATGAATTTAATGAGTTCATTGGTAGGGAGTACTGAATTGACTGATAGCAGTGGGCAGAAAACAACCCCAGCGGATCTTCTTAGCACACTGTGGTGGAATGAGCCTGTGGCTATAAAGTGACCCAAGAGAGCACCTCTTTGAAGGGATGAAGGAAATTTCTAGATGATGGCATCCAATTTTAGCCATCAACTCCTTTTCTACAAAAGCTTCCCAAGTGTTCAGGGTTCACCCTGTGATGGAGGAGGCTTTCCTGATAAGTTTGTTCAGTCATGGTGCTTCTTTTGAGCTCCAGTTACTTCATTAGTAGACTGGGATGTAGAACTGGCTGCTATGGACTGGTAGAACATTTCCAGCAGCTTGCTGCACACATCTAAAGACCTGTATCTGCCGAGGGCGACCTGTCTGCTCCGGGCCCCCTTGTACGGCACCACAGTGGTGTCAGACCAGTCCAGTTTGTTGTTCATGTGAACCCTCAGGTACTTGAAGCTCAGCACCACTTCCCCATCCTCCCCCTGAATGGTGACTGGTCTCAGAGGTTCCTTGGCACATCACAAGTCCACCTCCAGCTCTTTTGTCTTGCTGATGTTGAGCTGCATGTTGTCATCCCTGCACCACAAGACAAAGTCTTTCATAACCTTCCTGTACACGACTCATCTCCATTATTAGTGCATCCTGTGACAGAGGAGTCATCTGAAAATTTATGTAGATGACAAGCACTGGTGTGGTGCTGGCAGTCTGTTATGCGGAGGGTAAACAAGATGGGAGACGGGACAGTTCAACCTGAGGTGCTCCAGTATTGCACATCAACACATCCTCCTAGTTTTTTAGGAATATGACTAGAAAATCCACCATGAGAATATGTAACCTCCACACCCGTACAGCAACCAGGGTCCTAAAGCTGTGAGGCACCAATTCTGCTAAGCCATTAAAGACCAAGTAAGTGTACAGTAAGAAAATGCAAAATCTGCACAGGTTCGAATAGGAGTGCAGGTGCTTTTAACTACTCTAAACACTGCGCCCGTACACTACCACACACAGGAACAGGACATCCAAATAGGCAGCAGCAGAGCCAAGATCTGAACCCAAGATCTCTTCAGTTCTGACCACTGTGTCATATGCTAGTCCACTCCAGCTCACTGAGGAAAAATGGAAAGAAGAATAAAAGCTCTATTAATTGTGCTTCACTTCAGTCCTACATCAAAGCCTGCCTGTCAGCTTTGTGCCGAATGATTAAGTCTGAGGGTCAGAGGCGGCTCAGCTATGGAACCAAAGATGGAGAGGTATCGGAGGAAGAGTGTGCATCATGAAGGAGAAGCCAGATGGTAAAAAAGTGCCGATGTAAAGAAACAAAAAGAGAAAGTAATTCATTCCCTGACTTCAAGACCAAAGGTTCAAATAAATGTACAATGTGTCTTCACTGGGAGAAGATAAAACGCTCCTCTGAAACACGTGACCCACCAGAAAGATTGTGCACACTTCAAAAGACAGCCTGTCAATGAAAGGGTGTCGCTCAGAGATCAAAATGCAAAGAGTCTGCATGCCACCCAGAGGTGCCCTAGAGAACTGCAGCAGAAGGATTAGTCCCCTTCCCTGCCTGGGTTGGCCAATCTGTTTGTGCTGACATACTTATAAGGACCAGTGACAGGTGGGATAACTTTGTGCTTCCAGAAGTGACTATTCAATTGAATTTATCAGCTCAGACAAAAACTGGGGGCTTCATAAGTGGTTTAAGGTTGGTTTTGTTGTTTACAACAATTAATAGCGTGGCCTATTAAATGAGGTTGCCAGGCTGGTACTCTAACCCTTTAATATTTATATATTGTTACACATGTGTGCCTTGGGTACAGTTTAAAGGCTCTGGTGGTGGCCATTTCTTGCCCTTCTGCAAAGAGGCACAGTTTACTAAATCCTCTTCTCTTCTTCACTTCTACAGACCGGCTGATTGACAGCCCTACCAGCTCTGATGTCAATTCTGGTGTCCGTCTCTCTGTACCCGCCTTTTTTCAAAGCATTTATAACTCACTTTTATTTTCAATTATGCAGAATTTTATCTGCAAGTGCCCCAAATCTTTATGCTTATCTGTGTTTTTTGTTATTATATATATCATATAGGGCGGCACGGTGGCACAGTGGTGGCGCTGCTGCCTCGCAGTTAGGAGACCCGGGTTCGCATCTCGGGTCCTCCCTGCATGGAGTTTGCATGTTCTCCCCATGTCTGCGTGGGTTTCCTCCCACAGTCCAAAGACATGCCGGTTAGGTGTATTGGTGATTCTAAATTGTCCCTAGTGGGTGTGGGTGTGGGTGTGTGTGTGCCCTGCGGTGGGCTGGCACCCTGCCTGGGGTTTGTTTTCTGCCTTGCACCCTGTGTTGGCTGGGATTGGCTCCAGCCAACCCCCGTGACCCTGTAGTTAGGATATAGCGGGTTGGATAATGGATGGATATATACAGTATATATATATTGTCACACACGTGTGAGTAGGAGGCTCGAGTAATTGTAATAAAAACATCTGACCAGGTGGCGGCGGAGTGCACTGACTGTCTTTCTCAGTTCCCTACAGACCTTTCCCGGGAAATCCTGCAAGGTTCCGGCGCCTCTGAAGACGTCACTTCCGGTTCTGGCACCTCTGATGACGTCACTTCCGGGTCCGGCCCCTCTGATGACGTCACTTCTGGTTCCGGCCCCTTTGATGACATCAGTTCCTCTCAAGACCTTTAAAGTCTCCATCTTAGGCTACTATAGCCAGTTCTGTTTTGGACTCTGTGATGTGCACATCGTTTGTTTGAAAAGAAAACCCTTTTGCAGCTGGGAAGAAGAATATATGAGTGGCTGCCCCAAACCTTTATAATGTCTTGGACTCGTTTTTATGACAATATATTATGTTAGACGACCAGGGACCTTGCCCCACCAGGATGCCTGGAGAAGGGAAGGACCGGGAGAGGTTCAATATCTTCCCTGGGGCACAAGAGGGCAGCACGCCTGGATTGCATCAGGGCCATGGATATGGAGATGTAAAGCTCAACCCTGTCTGGGTCTGTGGCCACCGCCAACAGGCGCCTGGACAGTTCCGGTGATGTGGTGCGGTATAAAAGAGGCCGCATCACTCCAGCAAGCGAGCCGTAGTCGGGTGGAAGAGGACGGAGCTTGCAAGAGAGGAGTGGAGGCGACAGTGAAGTAAAGGAAAAGAGAGTTAAAGAAAGGACTGTGAGTGATTGGTGCACTGTGCTGTGAGAACTGAAAATAAACCTATGGTTTTGGACATTGTGAGTCGGTGTCTGTCTGTGTTGTGAGGCCGATCTTTCCACTGTATATATATATATACATATATATACCTATATACATAATACATATAGACTGTATATTGTCACACATGCGCGTTTAGGGGACAGTCAAAAGGCTTGACCGCACGTGAAAGAATAAAGGACGGGGGACTGGAATGAGGCACTAATGCTTTACTCTCCTTCATTCTGCAGAAAAACAAACAAATAAAAAGTCCTACCGGTCATCATCACATCCTGTCTATACAAGTGGGATGATGTGGCGACCACCAGGGGACACCTGGACAGCTCCAGAATGGTGGTCGACAGCACTTCTGCCACAATAGGAAGTGTTGTCAGAAAAGGAGCTGAATCGGCATGCAGCACTTCCGCCACACCCGGAAGTGCTGCTGGATGCTAATTAAGAAGTACCTGGACCACTTCCAGGTGCTGTATAAAGGAGGCCACCACACTCCACTCGGGGCTAGAGCCGGGAGGGAGAAGACAGGAGCCTGAGGAGGAGACGGTGGCTGAAGAGTTAGAGAGAGAGAAAAAGATAGAAAGAGACTGAGTTGGCAGGTTGTGGCACTGTGTAGTGTTGTGTGTAATAAAAGCGTGTGTATTCGGGACATTCGGTGTCTGTCTGTCTGTGGCCGGGCGGGTTTCTCACTATATATATATATATATGCAAGGGACGTTCAAAAAAGTTTCTTCACTTTTTTTAATTCTATTTATTAAGAATTTCAAAAACAAATTGCATTATTTTTCTACATAGTCACTTTCCTTTTCAATGCAATTTTCCCAGTCACATGACACTCTCAGACATGACCAATTACTACTCCTCTCGCCTTCACCATTTCCAATGAAAATACAAAAGTGAGGAAACTTTTTAAACATCCATCGTGTATATATATATATATATATATATAACATATATATGTATACATATATGCAACCTGCCAAATACTACACAGTGTACACAATATGTGTTTCACCCTATTTGGGGCTCATCAGGTGCACGCACCTTTGCTTCCCCTTATGAGGATTGAACCTTGGATGTCACCACCTGAGGCAAAGTCTCTGATGTTGCGCCACAGCAGCTGGTTCATTTACTTGACAGTGTGAAGATCATATATATATTGTCACGCACGCGTGAGTAGGAGACCGCGGACAGACCTTAAAACGCTTCAGAAGACGTTCGCCGGCAGGGAGTGGCGGGGTACTAACCTTTCTCCTTTGCTTTCTTCCAGGAAAAAAGACGCTCCGCCACCATAAGCCTTCCCGCAGTACGCTTACTTCCGCCCTTCCTCCGCCATCTTTCCTGACGTCATCAGTCCCATCCTCCCTCACGGCTCCTTCCCAGCATTCCTCCACTTCCGGCTCCTCCCTTATAAAATGGCCGCCAACGCCTAGAATGGCGTCGCGCATATGAACCTGTTTGTGTTTATATTTTGACCTAAGTTTTTTTTGAATTGTGGATTGTCTACAACAGGGGTGTCAAACTCCAGGCCTGGAGGGCTGCATTGGCTGCAGGTTTTCATTCTAACCCTTTTCCTAATCATTGACCAGTTTTCACTGCTAATTAACTCTTTTTCCCTTCATTTTAATAGCCCTGTTTTTAAAGGATTCACTGCTCTGAATTTATTCGTTTCTTCATGAAATGGCAACCAAACAGAAATGAGATGTGAAACGAGACAATAGATGATCAGCTAAACTGGGATTTCAAACTCCAACCAATCTATTAATGAGAAGCTGATTCTTACTGTTAATTAAGCCCATTATTTAATTCCGTGGCCTGTTGCTGCTCTCTTTTTGCCACAACAGACATTTTAAAAACTGTTGACTTTCTGTTCGTCAAAATGTTTTGGTGACCTGAGAAATCAACCTTACCGAGCCCTTCACTTATCTTTATTTTCAGATATTGTGTGACGGGCACAGGTGAGCTGGTCATGTGGCGGCTCGTTTTGGGCCTCATTATTGTTTGACTGCTAATTAAAAAAAACAGACAACTAAGGGGCCTGAGTCAAGTTAATTAAAACTAAAGCAAAAGAAGTTAATTAGCAGCAAAAACTGGTCACTAATGAAGAAGATGGTTAGAATGAAAACCTGCAGCCACTGCGGCCCTCCAGGACCGGAGTTCGACACCCCTGGTCTACAATATACGGGGCCGGAAAACCCCAAACCTTTATGCTGCTTATTGTTGCATCTTTAACTATATATATATATATATATATATATATATATATATATATATATTGTCACACACGTGTGCTTGGGAGACAGTTTATGGGCTCAAATAAGTGAATATTCCTGCCAGACCAGGAGTTAGAGTTGCCCTCTAATACTTTCTCCTCTTTCCCTGCAGACCAGCAGACGAACCCTCAGTCTAAAGCCCCTTCCGGTTCTCAGAAGACAGCCAGCATCACTTCCTTTTCCGGTTCTTAAGATCCCACCTACTTCTGATGTCATTTCTGATTTTCACAATACCATTCTCCCATTACATCACTTACCATGTACCAAATATAGATGGCAGCCATTCTGTTTTCTCTTCAGATCTGTTTTGAGCTCATGTCTGTAAAGACCTACTCTACACTAACCTTATTTCAAGTATAAGAGGTGGATTCCCACACCTTTCACGTTGTTTTGTGTAGTATTTTAATATATAATATATATATATAGTGAAAAAGGCGCTATATAGCACCTGACCCAACACAGATTCACATTGAGGCACGTGGGCAAATAACAAGGCTTTTTATTTTTCTTCACCTGTGGGGCATGTCTTCCCCATGAACCCCACAGGCAATACACAGTCCCAAGCACTTACACACAGCCCCAACACTCTTCCCCTGTGGAACACGTCTTCCCTGTGAACCCCAAAGGTATAACACAGTCCCAAAGCACAGCAATCCTTCCACTGGCACTACCACTCCTCTCAGGCAACCTTGTTCTCTTCCTCCAGATTCTGGCCCTGAGTGGTGTTTGCTGGTTCCTTTTATGGCCCTCCCGGAAGTGCTCCCAGTGCTTGCTCACCTGCTTCCAATTGCACTCCCGGGTGGGGCTGAAGATTAGACCAACTGTGCTCAGTGATCCATGCTGCGCCCCCTGGTGGCCACCCCAGATCCCCACAGGGTTGTGGAGAACTCTATCTCCCAGGGAACCCTGCGGGAGACTGATGCACCATCTTCCACCAGGGAGGTTGCTACCAAGCGTCCTGGGGGAGGTACTGAGGAGCCCATGGCTGCCCCATACGGAACATAAGCAGAAGGGGCATCCCGGCCGGGTATGGGACCCGGCCGTCTGCCACAATACATATAAATTGTGAAAGGCGCTATATAGGCACCCAACCCAACACAGACACAACACAGTCCCAAAGCACACAAAAGCAAAAGCAAACACGACTCTTTTCTTCCTCCACTCCTCGCAGGCAGCTTCGCCCTCCTCCTCCTCCCGACTCTGGCACGCCGAGTAGTGGCTGCAGTCTCCTCTTATAGCCCACCCGGAAGTGTGTCAGGTGATAATTAATCTAATTGAGGCTGCACTTCTGGGTGTGGCTGTATTCCAACCCACACGGCTCAGGAAGCCATGCAGCTTCCCCTGGTGGTGGCCACAGAGCCCAACAGTGATGTGCTTCGGTGTTCCACAATTGTGGCCCTGATGGAACCCAGGAGGGCAGCCACCAAGTGTTCCAGGGGACGTAGGGTTCAGCCCATGGCTGGCCCCGTGGATCAAATGCCAAAAGGGCATCCTGGCCGTCCACCACAATATATCTACATATATATATATATATATATATATATATATATATTGTGGCTGTGTGCAGGAAGACAGGACTGATAACAGGAACATTTGGGACACCAACCAGGTCATCCCATTTAATTACTGGCTTTTTATACAAACACAAGTCACAAAATTCTAACAGATCATGGGCTTAACACAATAGGCTATGCTTAGGCAGCTATTAATAATAAAAGGGTCAATCGTCGAGGAGCTCTGTCTGGCAGTTCACTGTAAGGAAAAGGCTGACTTCTTCTAGGCGGCTGGGTTTCTTATGGCAGTAAAGTGCGACAGTGCCCCCCCTTGTCCTGGTGGGTTATCACATACCTTGCTTAAGCCCATGAGGAGGTCCTCTGACATGCATATATGATAATATATATGTGTACATATAATATGTACATACTTACATTATATTTATATAATGTAAAAGAGTACTAGAGAGACAAAAGAAGGGTTGGGGCACCAGTGGGTGATCCCCATTTAATGTCCATGTTGAACAAATAATAAAATGACAAAATTGTGCATATAAGTCAATGTCAAATGTAACCTTTTAGATTAATCTCTTCCTTAGACTTATGTCCTCCTAGATAAGTTGGTTCAGTCTGACAAGGATTCTCTGGGTCAGGTTGTTTATATGAAGATTTGGAAGTGGAAGATACCTGGCGATTGTTGATCCAGGCAGAAGTGACCCCATTGGTCCTCTGGATAGTTCTCTTCCATCCTAAAACTGTGTCAGTGTTTGTGTTGGTGTTACATTCAAATTCTTCCATGTAGTTCTAATCAACCCAATACACAATAAGACACACCCTATGCTTGCCTTTCTGATGATATGTATATGCAGATACATATATTTATATATGCATATTTCTGTATACAGTGGATTCAAAAGTATTCAGATCCCTTTCACTATTTTCACATTTTGCTATTTTGCCACCTTGTGCTAAAATCAATTAAGCTTTTTTTTTCAAACAATACTAAATACGCAAGAACAATAAAGCGAAAACGGGATTTGAGAGGTTTAACTTGGCACAAATTACTCTTTGTATCGTGAGCTCCATAACTATCCCCACAAACTGAAAGTCATCTCTCGAAACAGAAAGACAAAATAGAGACACCTGCAATAAACACAGTAATGGTGGAAACAGTTCAAAATCAAATTACAAAATTTAAATGAGGCACATAAATTAAATTCTAACAGATTCTCTGACCTCCAAAATTCAAGAAAAAATTGACAATTACTCCAGAAACAAAGCAAATATTTTCCAAAACATTCCTTCCATGATAAAAATATTTTGTGCTCTTTCGGACACCATTTTGTTTTGTTATGGGTGCCGCCATTTCACGAGCCCCATTGTCAGATACCCAGTAGTCAGGTGTCAGAGTTGCTGAGGTTGTGGCATCTGACGTCATTTACATGACAGGTTAAAGGTCAGCCCTGGTTGCCATTTCCTACCAGAGTTTGCGGATGTTTCCTTAAAGTGTTTAGTGCAATTATATCATAGTTTAATCTCTCAGGCATACGACTTTTTGGCAACATTTCCTAGTATCATTTTAGGATTTTGTTTTGGCTTGATGAAAGAGTATTTTGGCTTTAGTTTACGTCACTAGTGCTGTGTTTTGAATTAACTTTAAACTATTAAGTAAATGATTTGAATATCCTAACCATAAACCATTACAACTGTCGATTCTGCTCGAAACATATGCATGAACAATCTGTTAAAGAAAATTCTGTTTGTTTTTTTTAATCTTTTAATACCTGTCTCTTTGTACATTTTCAAGATCCAGGCGGCTTTTAACATCCAGGGAATCCAATTTTCACTTTAGTCATCTGCTATCTGCATTCTATTGCAAATTAAACATCATTATATCATCTTCCCATGTCATTTGGACTCTTCACGGTCACTGCTGTTTTGTGGCAGGAGTGCTAGCTGTTGCCTAGGCAACTTTCCCAGAGTTCCATGGGAGTGTGAGGCACATGTTGTCATCATTGTGGCCTATAAGTTCTGATACATGTAATTTTAGTTCAACTGAGTTTGGAGGAAAATACTTTGCGTGTGTTTGTCTATGCAATTCTGTTGACTTTTCTTTTTGAGCAATGGTTTGTGATTCTTGTCTTATGTTTCTGGCTTGGCAAAAGATCAGTTTGTCTTTTTTTGGCAATGACTCCTGCTTGTATTTAAGACTATGACTATGTCACGATTCCTTAATTAAAATTTTTTCACTGTCTTTTGTTGAGATTGTCCACTATTCACCTCCCAAGTCTGTTACCTGTCTGTGTACTTAGATAATTTACTAAATAATATGAAGAGTACCAATTAAATCTAATAAACAAATTGCGTGCCAAGATGGCAAAGCCAGTTACAATTCAACTTCGTCTCAACAACTAAATGTGATGTCTATCACGGGCAGCTTAGGGGTTGATAAACTTACACGCATCTCTCTGCAATTCCATGTGATGCCATTATTAGCTGAAGCTCTTCTTCTTCTCATTCATTATGCCTAAAATTAAAACATTAGCCTCATTACTCTAATTCTCGTGCTGACATTGCATGCTACTTCCCACACCACATTTGGCACAGTGTCCTCAAAAATCAGAATGAGTAAAAATGGTGCAAAAGCTTTCAGTCAATTAAAAAGATTTATGTCCGTCTCATTAAGAGTATTAGCAGCAAATTGGGTTTTTAAAAAGCAAAAATAGATCATTATATACAGCTACATCCAAATGAGCAGAATTCATACTGAGTTGTATTTTTAGACATGCTAAGTAAAATAAAAATTAGATTATTACTTTTCTATTTATTTATATTTTGTGCCAAATGTTCTCTATCTTACATAATGAGTTTAATCTACTTAGCAGTTGATATTAAGATGGTTGATCAATGGGAAGATTAAGATGAATGTCAGAAATTATACAATAAAATATACTTAAACCTAATCTTAAATGCTGAACAAATAGAACAAATAAAGTTTGTTCTATCTATCTATCTATCTATCTATCTATCTATCTATCTATCTATCTATCTATCTATCTATCTATCTATCTAATCCTGCCAACAACACTAATCTCTCAATCATATAGTGCCTATCATATCTATCGATCTAAAAATAAGTTTTGTAAATAGAAATAGTCTTCAGCTATTAGTCTTTAGCAGTGTACAGCTCTTTTGTATTTATGACTGTGTTTCACTTCTTTTTTGGTACTCATGGCTAAATCCTTACAAATTGAGCACATTTATGAGTCCAGAGGACTTGGCAATGCTCGTGTTGCTTCTTCTTCTTCTTCTTTCAGCTGCTTCCATTAGGGGTTGCCACAGCAGATCATCTTCTTCCATTTCTTCCTGTCCTCATCTTGCTTGCTCTGTCACACCCATCACCTGCATGTCCTCTCTCAGCACATCCATAAACCTTCTCTTAGGCCTTCCTCTTTTCCTCTTGCCTGGCAGCTCTATCCTTAACATCCTTCTGCAAAAATACCCAGCATCTCTCCTCTGCACATGTCCAAACCAGTGCAATCTCCCCTCTCTGACTTTGTCTTCTAACCATCCAACTTGAGCTGACCCTCTACTGTCCTCATTTCTAATCCTTTCCATCCTCGTCATACCCAATGCAAATCTTAGCATCTTTAACTCTGCCACCTCAAGCTCTATATCCTGTGCCACCGTCTAAAACCCATATAACATAGCTGGTCTCACTACTGTCCTGTAGACCTTCCCTTTCACTCTTGCTGATACTAGTCTGTTACAAATCACTCCTGACACTCTTCTGACAATCATAGTTCACTTGTGGTATTGATTTATTTGCGCAAATCCGAGAAAAATACAGCGAACTAAAGGGAGAGGGGCAGGGCCCTCCTGACTCATATGCCTCACCTCCACTTAGCTAGAGAATGAGAGAACTACGTAACAGATTTTAAACTTTTTTTTTGTATAATTTGTTTGAACGTTCCAGTTGATTTTGCGAATTCTATTATTGCACTAAGAATCATAGTTTGCTTGAAAGAGTGATACAGTAATCCCTCGCTATATCGCGCTTCAACTTTCGCGGCTTCGCTCTATCGCGGATTTTAAATATAAGCATATCTATACTAATAAAAGGCAAAGCCCTCACTGACTGACTGACTCATCACTAATTCTCCAACTTCCCGTGTAGGTAGAAGGCTGAAATTTGGCAGGCTTATTCCTTACAGCTTCCTTACAAAAGTTGGGCAGGTTTCATTTCGAAATTCTACGCGTAATGGTCATAACTGGAAGCTGTTTTTCTCCATTTACTGTAATGGAGATGAGCTTGAAACCCGTGGGGGCGGAGTTT
>JANRMT010062820.1:23152746-23188056 GCA_026402145.1 Polypterus bichir lapradei
ATATATATATATATATATATATATATATAGATAGATATATAGATATAGAGATATATAGATATAGATATAGAGATATATAGATATAGAGATATATATATATATATATAGATATGGGAACAACACTCATATCAATGACAAAACAATTACATTAACAATCATGTTACGTTATTTTTTAAATTTTTCCTTTTCTTTTTCATACCTTCTTCAACACACTACTTCTCCGCTGCAAAGCGCGGGTATTCTGCTAGTCTAAATATATATCACGGATTTTTCTTTGGTTCGCGGATTTCTGTGGACAATGGGTCTTTTAATTTATGGTACATGCTTCCTCAGTTTGTTTGCCCAGTTAATTTCATACAAGGGACGCCATTGGCGGATGGCTTAGAAGCTACCCAATCAGAGCATGTATTACATATTAACTAAAACTCCTCAATGATATGCTTCCCGCACGGTGCTTGATTGTTTGCTTTTCTTGGTCTCGCACCATCTCTTATATTCTCTGCGCCTGACGGAGGGGCTGTTTGCATAGAGGATACGGACGCTCCTCTACAAAATGCCGCTTTATCGCAGAGCACGTATTGATTTTTTGCTTTTCTTATCTCGCACTCTCTCTCTTTGACATTCTCTGCTCCTGACGGCGCTCCTTTGAAGAGAAGATATGTTTGTATTCTTTTAATTGTGAGAAAGAACTGCCATCTCTGTCTTGTCATGGAGCACAGTTTAAACTTTTGACTAAAGGGTGTTATTTCATGTCTAGAGGGCTCTAATAATGTTAACAGTGTGGGAGAGTTTATAAGGGCTTAAAATATATAAAAATAACCATACAGACATATGGGTTCTACTTCGCGGATTTTCACCTATCGCGGGGGGTTCTGGAATGCAACCCCCGCAATCGAGGAGGGATTACTGTATACTCGAGTTATTCTGAGGGGAGGGGGAATTGCAACGTCAGGAGTGGGGAGCCGGATGCCAGCCTCCGTTTGAGTCGCTCCACCTCTGCATTTTGGGGCGTACCTTGCCACCACTTAGCTAGCAATACCTGTTTGTTTATTGATTTTTAAAGTTTGTCCTGTTTCACTAGTACGCGGGCAGAGCCGCAGGGGACGACTAGTAAATATATAAGTTAATGTAAACAATTTTGCAGAGATCTGTTTTCACTTTGACAATAAAAAGTCTTTTTTCTGTTGATCAGTGTCAAAAAAGTCAAATTAAATCCAAATTAATTCAATGTATTATATCAATAAAATGTAAAAATGTACAACTAGGTAAATGCCTTTATGGTTACTAGGTACCAGAAGATTGAAATACGTGCTTATTGTGTATAAGGTAGAAGAAATTAGCTGTTTTGCCTTAAAATTTGTCCTACATTGACTCATTATCTTGAATAAATGGTGAACCACTGAATTGCTGGTAAAAAACAACAATATATGTTGGCTGGAGCACAGGAAAAAGCATAAAGAGAGGATTTTGGGAAACATTTCTAGGACATACCTACCTAAGATTTACTATCCTGCCAAATTTCAGCATTTTTTTTTATTTAATTAAATGGGAAACAGAATTTTTGTTGATGAGTGAGTAACACTTGTGGTTGGTCAGCCAGTCTGCAAACATCTACTATGCCCCCTCAGTTGTGAGAAGAGGATGCAAAAGTACACCTGACAAGCCCCAATAAAGGTGAAAAACGTTTTGTGTACTCTTTGAACTATTTGGAAGATATATATAGTGATGGACGGCTGGAACCTTTGCCCCTCTAATGGAAGGACTAGGGGAGAGATTGTGTTCAGGGCATTATCTCCCCCGGAACACTAGACGGCAGCTGCCTTGGCTTCTTGCAAGGCCATGAGTTTGGAGCTTGGAAGATCTGTGGCCACCACCAGAGGGTGCTTAGACATTGTTAGAGCCAAACCTGCAAGTACTGCCAAAAGCCAGCCCACCTGGAGTACTTCTGAGTGCCTTATAAAAGGAGTCAGCAGCCACTACTCCAGGAGCCAGAGTCGGGTGGAAGAGGACAAAGCTTTTTGGAGGAGGAGAGGTGGCAAGAAAAGGGTGAAGAAAGAAGAGAACCTGTAGTTATCTACTAGATAACTGTGCTGTAAGGGGGGGGAGCAGATGCACCCTGTTTCCATGTGAAAAAAATAAAGGTGTGTTGCACCTGCACTCGTGTCCTTGCCTATCTGTGTCGAGTAGTGTGGCTGGTACACCCCCTGATAGGCCATAATATATATACGAGTATATATATATATATATATATATATATATATATATATATATATATATATATATATATATATAATCCAATGTCTCTCTGTCTGTATGTCTGTCTGCTTTTCATGAGAGAACTATTTAAACGGATTTAGATTGGATTTTTTCTATTATTTGCTTGAACATTCCGGTTGATTTTGCGACTTCTCTCATTGCGTTATGTATCATAGTTCGCTTGCGGTAGCGATTTATCTATGTGAATCCGAGAGAGACACAGTGCCACTCACTCATGCGCCAGCCTCGGGGCAGGTACCTTACCTCCGCTTAGCTAGCAAATGAGAGAACTACTTAGATCAGGTTTTTTGCTATAATTTGCTTGAACATTCCGGTTGATTTTATGACTTCTATCATCACACTAAGAATCGTAGTTCGCTTGCAGGAGTGATATTGTCGCGTGAATCTAAGACAGAGGCTGTGGGCCGAGGGGAGGGGGAAACATAACGTCAGGAGTAGAGAGCCAGGTGGGGCCCTCCTCGCTGTCCTGTTTCACTTTTACGTGGGCAGAGCCATGGGAAATGGCTAGAGTATATATATACTAGGGGGCCTACCCCCTGCTCGTTTCACTCGCCCACCTCCCTGGCCTGCACTACGCGCCTGCCATTCCGTGTCTCTGCTGCTTGCGTTGTGAAGAGGGGGGCTGAACGCACCCCAAGGAGACGCGGCCGCTCCTCCGAAACCCCCTCTTAAATGGTGATACAATGGAAAACAAATACAGTTTTTTTTTTACCTCTTCTTTGCTCGATCAGCAGCTGCTGCTGCTGCCTTGCTGTGTGATCTACATCTTGTGCGGAGCTTCAAACATTTAAAAGCCTGTACAGCAGCTGTCTTTGTCATCTACTCTTTGTCTTTTATTTCTTGCCCCGGGCGTGGTTAATTCTCTTGGCACAAAGACTTGTCTCGCAGGATGTGATATTTTAGTTTATAATTTAAAAATGGAATAAAAATCGGAACATCTAACAGCATCACATTAAAGTTCAATAAATCCTGAAAAGAATGATACCAAATATATATATGTAGGTTTTAAAATAAGCCTGATTTAAAGTGTGACAAAAAATGTGACATAAAATCGTTGCACAAAATCGTTGTACTTTTAGGCTTAGGATTTTATATATATATATATATATATATATATATATATATATAAGGGGCAGCATGGTGGCGTGGTGGGTAGCGCTGCTGCCTCACAGTTAGGAGAGCTGGGTTTGCTTCCCGGGTCCTCCCTGTGTGGAGTTTGCATGTTCTCCCCGTGTCTGCGTGGGTTTCCTCCCACAGTCCAAAGACATGCAGGTTAGGTGCATTGGCCATTCTAAATTGGCCCTAGTGTGTGCTTGGTGTGTGGGTATGTTTGTGTGTGTCCTGTGGTGGGTTGGCACCCTGCCCGGGATTGGTTCCTGCCTTGTGCCCTGTGTTGGCTGGGATTGGCTCCAGCAGACCCCGTGACCCTGTGTTCGGATTCAGCGGGTTGGAAAATGGATGGATGGATATATATATAATATATGCTGTATATTGTGAAAGATCAGCCTCGACACAGACAGACACCTACTCCAAGTGTCCAAAACACACAACATTTATTTTTCTCAACAACACACACAGTGCACAAATAACCACAATACAACTCTGTCCTTTCTTCCTCCTTCCTTCAGCTACCTCCACTCCTCTCTTGCAAGCTCTGTCTACTGCCACCCAACTCCCAATCCCTGAATGGAGTGAGGCTCCAGGTGCTCCATGATGGTCTTCCGGCAGTGCATCATATTGTGGCGGAAGTGCTGCCCTTGCACCCGGAAGCACTCCGGGCATATCTGGTTCCTGTTCCGGCAGCACTTCCTGGTGTGGCGGAAGTGCTGTTGTCTTTGGCTCAGGAACTATCCAGGTGCCCCCTGGTCGCAGCCATGGACCCCCACAGGGCTGAGCTTCCGAGCTCCGTTTCTGTGGTGCTTATGGAATCCAGGGGGGCTGTCCTCTTGTGTCCAGGAGAATATATTGCCGCTCTCCCGGTCCTTCTCTGTTCCAGGTGTCCCGGTGGTGTAAGATCCCTGGTTGTCCGCCACTATATATATACTGTATATATATATATATACATATATATATATAACTATGAATGAACACATGTGGAGTTATGTACTTAAGAAAAAAAGGTGAAATAACTGAAAACATGTTTTATATTCTATTTTCTTCAAAATAGCAACCCTTTGCTTTGCACACTCTTGGCATTCTCTCGATGAGCTTCAACAGGTAGTCACCTGAAATGGTTTTCACTTCACAGGTGTGCCTTATCAGGGTTATTTAGTGGAATTTCTTGCTTTATCAATGGGGTTGGGACCAGCAGTTGTGTTGTGCAGAAGTCAGGTTAGTTGGACGATCATTTATTTTTCAACAGGACAATGACCCCAAACACACCTCCAGGCTGTGTAAGGGCTATTTGACCAAGAAGGAGAGTGATGGAGTGCTGTAAATGGTCATGAAAATAAAGAAAACACATTGAATGAGGAGGTGTGGCCAAACTTTTGGCCTGTACTGTATATATATATATTGTAAAAGAGTCAATACGAGACAGCAAAAAGGTTTGGGGTTTTCCGGCCCCTTATATTGTTTACAATCCAGGGTAAACAATAAGAAAAGTAAACAGGTCACAATAAACAAAAACAGTTTCCATATGCGACGCCATACTAGGCATCAGCGGCCATTTTTATATGGGAGGAGCCGGAAGTGCAGGAATGCTGGGAAGGAGGCGTGAAGGATGATGGTAGCGATGACGTCAGAAAAGATGGCGGAGGAAGGGCGGAAGTGGACGTACTGCGGTCAGTCTTATGGCGGAGCGTCTTTCATTCTGGAAAATAAAGAAACAAGGTTAGTACCCCACCATGCCCCGCCGGCAAACATCTTTTGAGGTGCTTTAAGGTCCCTCCGCGGCTTCCTATTCGCGCATGCGTGACAATATATATATATATATATATATATATATATATATATATTGTGGAGCCGACCCGGACACAGACAGGCGGACATGTTGTTCAATACCACCACACGTTTATTTACAATATTTACAGTTAAATTCACTGGTCACACAGACCCCAATCAATGGTCACTCAGACCTAGTCACGTGCACAAAACACCCCAAAACAAAGTCCTGGCCACAAATGCCTTTCTTCGGGCCGCCTCCACACCTCCTCTGTGCTTCGTCCTCCTCCTCCCGACTCCAGCCCTGAATGAATGGAGACGGCTCCTTTTATATGGTTCCCGGATAAGCACCAGGTGTTCCCGGCATTCCTCCCTTGGCCACGCCCCAGCGTGGTGGAAGTGCCAGCTGTCCTCCCGGCAGCTCCCCGGGTGTCTCCCAAAGTCTTCCCCCCAGCACTTCCTGGTGTGGCGGAAGTGCTGGGGCAACAGGTCCCCAAGGCATTGGGGCGCCTCCTGGTGGTGACCACGGGCCCCTACAGGGTGGAGCTTCCATGCCCTATACCCGTGGCCCCCAAAGCAACCAGGAAGGCAGTCCCCACGTGGTTCCAGATGGGCGCACGCCCACTTCCGGTCTTCCAAGGCATCCCGGCTGGGTCATCGCCCCTGGCATCCACGACAATATATATATATATATATATATATATATATATATATTAACATAACTTACACCTGAGGTTTTATGAGACAAATATATTACTAGGATGCAAAACAGATGACAAAAAAATTCTCCCTGGGAAAATGTGTCTTGTAAACATCTGCTGTTCAAACAAAGCTTCTAATGCAGTTTTAATTGTCATGAATCTGTTCAAAGTACAAAAATGATTTAAGTCTTACTAAAATGATTAAATATGATCATGTTATATTAACACCAAGGAAATAACTGAATTTAGTTGTTTTTTCCCCTTGTTATTGTGTGGGTTTTCTGCCCAATATACTGTAGACATGGCCTCATGTTAGCAGTGATCTAAAATGTCTTCCAGAATAAACCAGTCAATGAACTAATCTTTATTTTATATGCTTCATCATGAGCACCTGTTCTGCCAGCTTTGAAGAGAACTGACTTTAGGTCAGTATGAGGACCAGGAGGTGAAACAGAAAAGAAAAAATCAAAAATCAAGCCAAATGCCAATAAATGTGGATTGAATCAACCAGCACTGGCAAAACAAAAACCATTCATTAAAGTCAAAGATGTTGCACCAAAGACCTGATACTCTAGAAAGCTTTTGAAATGTTTAAATCTATAAAACAAGGAACCCCCCCAAAAAAAAACCCTTCTAGGGAAAAATAATGGAAGAAACCTTGGGAAAGGCAGTTCAAAGAGAGACCCCTTTCCAGGTAGGTTGGGTGTGCAGTGGGTGTCAAAGAGAAGGGGATCAATACAATACAAACGACCGGTGAAAAGCTTTACAACACCTTCATTTTCTTCAGTTTTTATGGAAATGCATACAGTTGAATATCTTACTGTTGCATGAAATTAAAGCATAGAACAAATAAACAACGGTAAATAAAAAAATTACTCAAGAAATCACTAAGTGTACAAAATTGTATTCAAATTTTGGATTAATCAAAGTAGTCGCCATTTTGCAGATGTAACAGCCAAAGTGTGGTTTGAATCAGAATGCCATCCATTCTGTGCACGTCACCAACTCTGCTTCCAGCATAAGACCCCCAGACCATCACACCTCCTCCTCCATGTTTGACAGTTGGTGTCACAAACTGAGGAGCCATCCTTTCACTAACTCAACTGATTCTTCGTTCAATAAGACTTTCTTCCAGTCTGCAGTAGTCCACCACTGTTAATTTAAGGCCCTATTTTGTCCTTTATGAAATGGCTTCCTTCCTGTCACTCACCCTGTCACACCTGTAGCACAAAGTTTCCACCTCACAGTACAAATTGACACTTGCTTTTTTCGACCTGCACTGTTATGCTTTGTTTGAAGCTTTTGTGCTGTGAGGTGCCATTCACGCAAGCTGGTAACCCTCAGAAACTTGTCTTTTGACTGGGTGGTGACTTTGGCTCTGCCAGATCTCTTCCTATCAGAGTCTTTTCCAGCTTTCAATTGCCTTTGGATTGTGTAGGACACCACTGCACTCACTGACACTTCGATTTTTTTCGCAGTTTCTCTAAATGAAAGACCAACACTTCTAAGGGTAATAATGCTCTGTTTCGTTTCATTTGTTTATTGCCGTTTTCTTGCTATGATCCCTGGAATATTAAGTATTACTTCAGAGTTTGCAGTAACACAGTAGTCTGTTCCAACTCTGTTTTTAGACACGTGTCACACACGTGCACATGGGAGGCAGCTAAAGGGCTTGAATGAGGGCAATTCCGAATCAGACCGGGATGTGGCAGAGGGCACTGATTCTCTTTCTTGCTTTCCTGAAGACCATTCATGGGAAATTCTACCTGGCCCTGTTGATATCATTTCCAGGTCCGAACCTATGGATGAAGACCTTTCCGGTTCTGGCTCCACTGATGTCATTTCCGGGCCCCAGCCTATGGCTGAAGACCTTTCCGATCCCGGCGCCTTTGATGTCACTTCCTATACATCTGGCTCTGAGGCTAAGGATCTGCGCTGGTATATCTCAAAGGTTGCTGGTTCAAATCCCCATCACTGCCAAAAGAGATTCTACTCTGCTGGACCTTTGAGCAAAGCCCTTAACCTGCAATTGCTCCAGGGTACAATGGCTGACCGTGCGCTCTGACCACAAGGGGAATGTGAAAACTAACAAATTCCTAATACAAGAAATTGTATAAGGTGAAATAAAGAACCAAAATAAATACTGACCTTTAAAAGCCTCCACCTTTCTCCTGTCCCATCAGTTCTGTTTTGGACTCCGGTTTGTGCACACTTAATCCCATAGCTATGAAGTGCTTTGAGAGGCTGGTGCTAGAACACATCAAGGACATAATCCCAGACAGTCTGGACCCTTTCCAGTTTGCCTACCGTTGCAACAGGTCAACTGAGGATGCCATCTCCATAACACTTCACACCACCCTGTCTCATCTGAAGAGCAAGAACTATTATGCCAGTCTGCTGTTTGTGGACTACAGCTCTGCATTTAACACGGTCATTCCATCCCAGCTCATCGCTAAACTCCTGAATCTGGGGCTTAGCTCTTCACTGTGCAACTGGGTACTGGACTTCCTCACCGGCAGACCTCAGCAAGTGCATATTGGTGGAAAAACCTCCTCCATCATCACCATCAACACTGGCACCCCGCAGGGCAGCATGCAGAGCCCCCTGCTCTCTACACCCATGACTGCATAGCTAAGTACAGCTCTAACACCATCTTCAAGTTTGCTGACGATACCACTGTAACAGGGAGTAGGTCAATCTCCTGTCAGAATGGTTTCAGGACAACAACCTCACCCTCAACGTTAGCAAAACTAAGGAGATGACTGTGGATTTCTGCTAACAGGCAACAGAGCACAGCCCCATCTACATTGAAGGTGATGCTGTGGTGCAGGTCAAGCAGCTTTAGTTTCCTCGGAGTCACCCTCACTGATGACCTTAAATGGTCAAGTCACACTGCGGCAGTAGTCAAGAAAGCCCAACAACGCCTCTACTTCCTCAGGAGACTGAGTAAAGCCCGGATGTCCCCCACAACCCTGTGCAGATTCTACAGGTGTACTGTGGAATCCATCCTGACAGGATGTATCACATCCTGGTACAGAAACTGCTCAGTTGAGGACTGCAGAGCTCTGCAGCATGTGGTGAATATGGCACAGCAGATCACGGGCACACAGCTTCCTGCAATCCATGACATCCACACTACACGCTGTCTCAGAAAAGTGAACCGTATCAGGCGGGACCCCAGCCACCCTGCATTGTCACTTTTCACCCTCCTACCATCTGGGAAGTGACTAAAGTCCATTTGGACGTGCACCTTCAGGTTCAGGAACAGTTTCTACCCAATCAATCAGTAACCTTGTGTCACCTCCACTGCTACCTGCACATATGCTTTTGTCAATGTCTCTATTTATTCCTAGAATTCTGGTTTCATTTATTTACTTATTTATATTCATTTATTTATTGTGTGCTTTTTTGTCTGTGTTCACTGTCTGCAGGGGGCACATGCAAGCAAGCCTTTCATTGTACATGGTACTTGTACTTGTACACATGACAATAAACAATTGAAATCAGTGCTATCATTTGTTTGCAATTTTGCAGCCAGGAACACAATATACGGGTGGCTGCCCCAAACCTTGCTATGGCTCTTGTTCGAGTTTGTGACAACAGTCAGAAGGTTTTTAAGTAATCAATAGAAGCCTGGACACCTGTGCAAACTGTTTGCTTCAGCTTGCAAGGCTTAATTCCCTTCAGCTGCTTCAGAACATCTGTAGGTTCTAACCTATTAGTTCTTCCCTGAAGGAGGTCCTTTTGTAATATTCTGAATTTTCTTACTTTTTCAGTTTTTGCTAACCTAAACTTTAAATTGAAAGTTCTGGCATTTTACTACTTACCCTCCTGACTCTGGCTCCCTGGATGCCATCCGTGGATGCTACCCTGTAGGCAGGCTGCTCCTTTAATGCTGCACGTGGAAGTACTCCAGGTGGCTCATTAGAAAGGCCTGGAAGCACTCCCAGGTGTGGTGGAAGCTCAACAAAGTAGGCCTCTGCAGCACCCCCTGGCGGCACTCATGGAACCCAACAGGGCTGTGCCATACTCCAACTCTCATGGAGCCCTGTGTAAATCCGAGGCACTGCTGCAACCTAATAGGGCTACCATTCTAGTATTCTGGGGGAAACAGTGTCCTGTGAACATCTGGTCCCTTGGTCCTCCCTTTACGATGGCGTCTCAGCCAGTAAAATGCCCTGGCCATCCATCACTATATATATATATATCACTATATATATATATATATATCTACCAGTAACGGCGCACCGTACGATAACGTGAATGCCCTTGACTTGACCATTCCTAGTTTTCATTCTCTTTCTCTGTACGTTTAGCATTCGTTTGCTCAGATGAAGCAAATTGATGTGCTTGCTGCTTCCTGAGCAGCTCTTCTTTTCTCCACTCTAGCTGCCTCACTACAAACCAAGATGAGGAAGCTACCTACAACCACGCGTTCATTCAGGAAGTGGTCCCCTGAGGCAGAGCAGGCTCTGAGAGACTGCTTTGGAACTACGGACTGGGATATCCTGCAGGGATCTTATAGTGAGAACATTGAGGAGGTTGTTGACTGCACTACTGACTACATCAACTTCTGTATGGACATTGTAGTTCCAGTAAGAACAGCACGCTGCTATGCTAACAACAAGCCATGGATTACAAGTGACATCAAGGGTCTTTTGAACCAGAAGAAAAGGGCTTTTAAAGGCGGTGATCAGCATGAGCTCAAGCACGTGCAGAAGGAACTCCGAGTCCAGCTCAGGGTGGCGAAGGAACAGTACAGGAGAAAGCTGGAACAGAAGTTGCAGAATAACAGCATGAAGGAAGTGTGGGATGGGATGCCGATCATCACTGGCTGCAGCTCGAAGCGGGGTGCCACCATTGAGAGAAACGTGGAGAGCAAACCAGATGAACAACTTCTTTAACCACCCTAACCCACTCTCACCTCGGAGTACTGCACCCTCCACCCATCCTTCTGTTGATACCAGTATAGGAGAGAGTTTCCCCCCACCCACAATTACAGCAGCCCAGGTAAGCAGAGAGCTGAGGAGACTTCGTGCCAGCAAAGCAGTGGGTCCAGATGGAGTATTGCCATGACTTCTGAAGGCCTGTGCGTTAGAGCTGGGGAGTCCTCTACAGCGCATCTTCAACCTGAGCCTGGAACAGGGGAGGGTCCCGAGGCTTTGGGAAACATCTTGTGTCACCCCAGTCCCAAAGGTATCACGTCCTAGTGAGCTGAACAACTTCCGGCCTGTCGCTCTGACATCACATGTGATGAAGGCCATGGAGCGGCTGCTTCACCACCTGAGGCCACAGGTCTGCCACGCGCTCAACCCTCTGCAGTTTGCATACCAGGAGAAGGTGGGAGCGGAGGATGCCATCCTCTACAGGTATATGCTACACCAATCCCTCTCCCACTTTGACAGAGGCAGTGGTGCTGTAAGAATTATGTTTCTCGACTTCTCTAGCGCCTTCAACACCATCCAACCTCTGCTCCTTAGGGACAAGCTGACAGAGATGGGAGGAGATTCACACCTGGTGGCAGACAGACTTCAGTATGTGCATCTCAGGAACTACAGGTCTGACATTGAGGTCAGCAACACAGGAGTGCTGCAGGGGACTGTACTTTCTCCTGTCCTGTTCCTATATACATCAGACTTCCAATACAACTCAGAGTCCTGCCACGTGCAAAAGTTCGCTGACGACACTGCTATCATGCGCTGCATCAGGAGTGGGCAGAAGGAGGAGTATAGGAACCTAATCAAGGACTTTGTTAAATGGTGCGACTCAAACCACCTACACCTGAACACCAGAAAAACCAAGGAGCTGGTGGTGGATTTTAGGAGGCCCAAGCCCCTCATGGACCCCGTGATCATCAGAGGTGACTGTGTGCAGAGGGTACAGACCTATAAATACCTGGGAGTGCAGCTGGATGATAAATTGGACTGGACTGCCAATACTGATGCTCTGTGCAAGAGAGGACAGAGCTGAGTATACTTCCTTAGAAGGCTGGCATCTTTCAACATCTGCAATAAGATGCTGCAGATGTTCTATCAAACGTTTGTGATGAGTGCCCTCTTCTATGTGGTGGTGTGCTGGGGAGGCAGCATAAGAAAAGGGACACCTCAAGCCTGGACAAACAGGTGAGGAAGGCAGGCTCTATTGTGGGCACAGAGCTGGACAGTTTGACATCCGTGGCAGAGCGATGGGCGCTGAGCAGGCTCCTGTCAATCATGGAGAATCCACTGCATCCACTGAACAGGATCATCTCCAGACAGAGGAGCAGCTTCAGCGACAGACTGCTGTCACCGTCCTGCTCCACTGACAGACTGAGGAGATCGTTTCTCCCCAACACTATGCGACTCTTTAATTCCACCCGGTTGGTAAACATTAACATTATACAAAGTTATTGTCTGTTATACCTGCATTTTTTTGGGATTAATAAAGTATCTATCTATCTACTGTATCTATCTATCTATCTATCTATCTATCTATCTATCTATCTATCTATCTATCTATCTATCTATCTATCTATCTATCTGCACTGCCCTCCTTCAGTTGAGTGTTGCCTTCCTTCCTCCCAGCTCTGATTCAACTGGACAGGGAGTACAGTCCCTTTCATTAAGGACACAGGAGTACTTCCGGTGTCAGGGTCACTTCCCGAAGAAACTACTTATGGGTCATACGGAAGTCTCATTTTAGATAGATAGATAGATAGATAGATAGATAGATACAGTAGATAGATAGATACTTTATTAATCCCAAGGGGAAATTCACATAATCCAGCAGCAGTATACTGATACAAAGAAACAATATTAAATTAAATAGTAATAAAAATGAAAAAAGTTAGCATTTACTCCCCCGGGTGGAATTGAAGAGTCGCATAGTGTTGGGGAGGAACGATCTCCTCAGTCTGTCAGTGGAGCAGGATGGTGACAGCAGTCTGTCACTGAAGCTACTCCTCTGCCTGGAGATGACACTGTTCAGTGGATGCAGTGGATTCTTCTTGATTGACAGGAGTTTGCTTAATGCCCGTCGTATTTTAGGGAGTGCATCTCCCGACAGTGTCCCATTGTGGCACCTATGGTCCCCAGCAGGGCTTTATTGCTGAACTACATTCCCAACTGGATCCTAAATGGGTGCTGATATTAAGGGCTACTGCAATCTCTTGTTCTGGGGGAATAAAATGTCCCCAGCATTATCTTCCACTTCCTGTGGGCTGTCTGTCCATCTCCTCTGGCCGTCACTTCCGGGTCTTGCTCCTTCCTTTCTCTTGGTCAGGATGCCCATCTGATGCCGGAGTGCACCAACTCTTTTTCTCACTCTTCTGCAGACCGTTCACGGGAAATCCCACCTGGTCCTGATGACGTCAAGCCTGCTTTCAGACCCCTTTGACGACGCTCCCGGGTCCGAGCCTGTGGAGAAAGATCCTTCTGGGTCCAGCCCCTCTGATGTCATTTCCGGGCCCAAGCTTATCGAGGAAGACCCTTCCAGTTCCTACCCCCCAGATGTCATTTCCTTTATTGGCCCTTAAAAGCCGCCGCTTTTCCCCTATCCCTTTAGTTCTGTTTTGGACTCTGATTCGTGCACATCAGTGCTATCAGTTGTGTTAATTTTGAAGCCAGGATATAATATACGGGTGGCTGACCCAAACCTTCCTATGGATCTTTGTCGAGTTTTTGGCAGCATGTACTCAATTCTTCCCGAACAACTTTTGCTAAAACGGAATGTGTACTGAGTGTGAGGCCGACATTCCTTTAATTCTGAAGTTCAAAAAGAATTTCCTATTGGATTCTAATTTAGTTGAGAATTCTATGGCATTAGTACTGTAGGTATTAATATTACCTCTGGAGTGATGTCAAATAATCTGAAGTTGTGACTTTTACTTTGTGTGCAATGGCTAATTTCACGGCATCACCTGTCTAATTACCATTTTGATAAATGTCACCACGGCACACAGCACTCAATTATTTTTTCATGTCTGTCTAGCAGCCACAGTAGCGTGCAGCACAATTTGACTTTAACAAGCTCTTCTGACCATTTGCTCAGAAACACAGAGAACGCACAATGCAAGGACAGTTTCTTATCCTCCCCTGCATATCCAAAATAAATGAATAAAAAAACACAAATGAAAAGATTAAAACAGTTACATTTTCAAACAACTTGTCCCTCCTGTTTATAGAATGTTGTTGTGATTTTAAGATAACTAAGCCCTAAAAATTCCATATATTGCCTTTCACTTAATTACAAGTAATAAAGAAGGGGTCAGTGCTAGGGCCGCTGCTATTTTTAATATATATACTCAGCAAAAAAAGAAACGTCCCCTGACTTTCAACTGTTTTTACTTTCAGTAGACTTAATGTGTAAATATTTGTATGAACACTAAAAGAGTCAACACCATAAGACATAAACTAAAAATGTTTCACAATGTGTCCCTGAATGAAGGGAGGCTCAAAATCAAAAGTACCAGTCAGTATCTGGTGTGGCCACCAGCTGCTTGAAGTACTGCAGTGCGTCTCCTCCTCATGGACTGGACCAGATTTGTCAGTTCTTGCTGTGAGATGTTACCCCACTCTTCCACCAAGGCACCTGCAAGTTCCTGGACATTTCTGGGGGGAATGGCCCTAGCCCTCACCCTGCGATCCAACAGGTCCCAGACGTGCTCAATGGGATTGAGATCTGGGCTCTTCGCTGGCCATGGCAGAACACTGACATTGCTGTCATGCAGAAACTCACGCACTTTTTGCCACTCCTGTCTGGTCCAGCGAAGGTGGGTTTGTGCCCATAGGCGGCGTTGTTGCTGGTGATGTCTGGTAAGGACCTGCCTTACAACAGGCCTGCAAGCCCTCAGTCCAGCCTCTCTCAGCCTATTGCGGACAGTCTGAGCACTGATGGAGGGATTGTGTGTTCCTGGTGTGACTCGGGCAGTTGTTGTGGCCATCCTGTACCTGTCACGCAGGTGTGATATTCGGATGTACCGATCCTGTGCAGGTGTTGTTACACGTGGTCTTCCACTGCGAGGATGATCAGCTGTCCTTCCTGTCTCCCTGTAGCGCTGTCTTAGGCGTCTCACAGTGTGGACATGGCAATTTATTGCCCTAGCCACATCAGCAGTCCTCATGCCTCCCTGCAGCATGCCTAATGCACGTTCACGCAGATGAGCAGGGACCCTGGGCATCTTTCTTTGGGTGTTTTTCACAGTCGGTAGACAAGTCTCTTTAGTGTCCTGCATTTTTAGAACTGTGACCTTAAATGCCTACTTTCTGTAAGCTGTTAAGGTCTTAACGACCATTCCACAGGTGCATGTTAATTAATTGATTATGGTTAATTGAACATGCATGGAAAACATTGTTTAAACAATTTACAATGAAGATCTGTAAAGTTATTTGGATTTTTAAAACATTATTGTTGAAATACACAGTCCTGAAAAAGGGACGTTTCTTTTTTTGCTGAGTATATAAATGATTTACATAGGAATATAAGTAACAAGCTGGTTAAGTTTGCAGATGATACCAAGATAAGTGGATTAGCAGATAATTTAGAATCCGTTATATCATTACAGAAGGACCTGGATAGCATACAGGCTTGGGCAGATTTGTGGCAGATGGCATTTAATGTCAGTAAATGTAAAGAGTTACACATAGGAAGAAAAAATGTTAGGTTTGAATACACAATGGGCAGTCAGAAAATCGAGAGTCCACCTCATGAGAAGGATTTAGGAGTCATAGTGGACTCTAAGCTATCGACTTCCCGACAGTGTTCAGAAGCCATTAAGAAGGCTAACAGAATGTCAGGTTATATAGCCCCTTGATGTGTGGAGGACAAGTCCAAGGAGGTTCTTCTGAAACTTCATAATGCACTGGTGAGGCCTCATCTGGAGTACCGTGTGCAGTTTTGGTCTCCACACTACAAAAAGGACATAACAGCACAAGAAAATATCCAGAGAAGAGCGACTAGGCTGATTCCAGGGATACAGGGGATGAGTTATGAGGAAAGATTAAAAAAGCTGATCCTTTAAGTTTAAGCAAAAGAAGATTAAGAGGTGATATGATTGAATTGTTTAAAATTATGAAGGGAATTAGTCCAGTGGATCAAGTAGGTGACTTTAAAATATGTTAACCAAGAATACGTGGACACAGTTGGAAACTTGTTAAGGGTAAATTTCGCACAACCATTAGGAAGTTTTTCTTTACACAAAGAACGTTAGACACTTGGAATAAGCGCCCAAGTAGTGTGGTAGACAGTAAGACGTTAGGGACTTTCAAAACTCGACTTGATGTTTTTTTGGAAGAAATAAGTGGACAGGACTGGCGAGCTGTGCTGGGCTGAATGGCCTGTTCTCGTCTAGAGTGTTCTAATGTTCTAAAGAAAATTGCAACTGTCTTGTCTATGCTAATATCCTTTACCACAACTTAAAAATTGTTTTCAGCCTTATTTATACAAACCCAGACATATGGGAGGTGTCACACACGTGCACATAGGAGACAACTTAAGGGCTTTGGTGACTGCAATTATACCACCCCACCAGGGGATGGCGCTGCATCCTAATGCCTTTCTCTCTTTCTCCTACTGCAGACTGGTTGATTGATGGCTATAACCCCTCTGATGTCACTTCTGTTGCCCATCCCCCTGGACCCGCCCCTTCCTGTCCAAAACAAGTAGCTCCACCACCCTGGGACAGTTCTGTTTGGAATTCATGTCTGCACAATAGTTGTTTGTTTGTTTATTTGTTTTGATTTTGCTGAAACCAATTATATTGGCAAACCAGCTCCTCATTGTTTTCCCCTCTTTTTGTTACAAAGGGAATTAAATACTGCTGTAAGTAAATAAAGTTATTTAAGTTAACAGAGCACATCTAATCATTAAGTTTTCCCAGGAAGAGGGCCATGAATCTCCTAAACAATACTATAAATATTCTTTATGACGAATCTTCATATTAATCTCATAAATGATCCATCCACTGATTAAAGACTGTAAAACGCAGAGCAAAGTTCAGGTGTCACCATTTCTCATTTTTGTGCTCATACATTTATTAGATAAATTAGACTTCAGAAAACGACAACATTTCAAAAATAAATGATCTACGTATTACAGTTTATGACCTTGGGTGTCACAAGGTAGTTAAATGTTTTTAGCAGACCTTTAAACATATGCTGAATAAACTTGAAGCAGTGAACCGGGGCGGGGGGATTGGAGCTAAACTCTCCTTCTTTTTTTGGGTTGCCTTCCAAGTTGCACCTCACGTTTTCTACAGGATGTGGCACTTTTTGTCTTGATCCAGTTGATCAAGAGTGGCATTTGGGGGTCTGTGTGTCTCGTTCGAGTGGCAGGGGTGCTGCCACCTAGCACTCCGGGGAAGGTATTGCTTTGACCACGCTCCCTTCCCTGGTCCTTCCAACATGGGGGCATCCCGGCTGGGCAAGGGCCCTGGCCATCCGCAATGGCGTGTAAATGAAAATCTGTAAAGCCACTTTTAGATCATTGAGTCAACCGTTAGTGATGACAATGTGACTTGATCATCAGACGTTGACATGGATAGTGAAACTGATGCATATGGCACTGTACGACCAAATCACTGGGACATACTTGGTGAATCTGGTCGCCTGAATGTTCACTGTGGTGCAAGTAGGTGTGTGGTAAAAAGCCAGAATGACTTCAACCAAGTGGAAGGACAGTAAAGACATTCGCCTTTAAAGTAATCTTCAAATGGCAGCAACCGTCATCAGTGTCGGGGAACTGTGGAAGTGACTCTTCTTAATAGGCGGCACGGTGGCATAGTGGTGGTGCTGCTGCCTTGCAGTAAAAAGACCTGGGTTCGCTTCCTGTGTGAGCCAATCACAGCCAACACAGGGCGCAAGGCAGGAACAAATCCCGGGCAGGGTGCCAGCCCACTGCAGAGCACACACACACACACCCACACACCAAACACACTACAAGGGACAATTTAGGATCGCCAATGCACCTAACCTGCATGTCTTTGGGAGGAAACCCACGCAGACACAGGGAGAACATGCAAGCTCCACGTAGGGAGGACCCAGGAAGTGAACCCAGGTCACCTTACTGCGAGGCAGCAGCGCTACCACTGTGCCACCATGCTGCCCTCCTTCCACTCAACTACCCATTAATATGTCGGATACAGCACTCTGTGAACAGCCAGCTTCTTTAGCAATGACTTGTTGTGGCTTCCCCTCCTTGTGGATGGAAGGTCTCAATGGCTGTCTTCTGGACAACTGTCAAGTCAGCAGTCTTCCCCATGATTGTGTGGCCTACTGAACCAGACTGAGAGACCATTTAATGGCTCAGGACACCTTTGCAGGTGTTTTGAGTTAATTAGCTGAGTGGAGTGGGACACCAGGAGTCTACAATACAAATTTCCGAGATACTGAATTTTGGGTTTTCATTAGCTATAAGCCATAATTAGCAAAATGAAAATAAATAAATGCTTGAGATATATTGCTCTGTGTGTAACGAACCTATATATGAGTTTCACTTTTTGAATTGAATTACTGAAATAATTACAAGAGATCTGCACCAGTGATCTTCTTGAAGTCCTTACCTCTTTGATCTACAGTAGGGTTAGGGTTAGGCAGGCTTTTTGCTGATGACATTGTGTTGTGTAGCTCTAGAAAAGAGGAAGTGAAGAGGAAGGAAGAATGGAGAAAGGCTTTGGAAGACAGAGGGTTGATGACAAATAGGAAGAAGAAGAAGGTAGAAGGTAGCCTACAGGGAGAGCCATATAGTTTAAATATCGACAATCAGTGGTAGTGCAAGATGGAGAATTAATTGCAGAGACATCCCATAGAGTTCAGTGTGGAGGGAACAATTTGAAGAAGGTATCAGGAGCATTGTGTCATCAAAGAATTAAGGTGAAGGTTAAAGGTCAGGTTTTTAGACAGTGTTAAGACCAGTAGTGATGTATGGAGCTGAGACATGGGCAGTAAAGGGAGTGCAGGAGCAGAAGTTGAGATGGATATGTGGAGTTACAAAAAAGGACAGAATAAGAAATGAGACCATCAGAGGCACAACAAAAGTTGGTGAGAATATCTAGGAAAGTACAGGAATGTAGGTTGAAGTGGTATGGATGTGTGATGAGGGACAACAATAAACATGTGGGCAAAAGACTGATGGGAATGGAGGTCCAGGGGAAGAGAAAGCAAGGGAGTCCAAAGCAGAGGTGGATGGATAAAATAAAAGCAGATCTGAAGGAAAAGGACTTGACTTGCCAACCCCACACAAAAGTAGGAAATTAATGCCAAGGAAGAAGAAAATCATCAGAAAATGAATAACATGACTGGACATTAATGGCTGTAGAAAGGGAATACAGCATTCACCAAAACCAAATCCCTCACCTTCAAAAAGAAGCCTCACATGAAACCGAGAAACGGAAAAGATTCAGAAATTTAAACACACTTGAAAATCCAAAAGTGCTTTATCAAATTTGAAGAACACTTTAATTAAACAATTTATTTTAAGAAAATTAAATGTCAGGCACAGCTGGCTCTGGTTTACATTACCCAGGCAATAATTCTCGGTAATGAGGACTGCTATAAAAATATGTTGCTATATTTCTTTCAATAGTCTAAACCCATTTCCCATGTTTATTAATTTTTTTTTTAACTCTGAAAAACATGAACATGAGAAGGTTATTACAGAGATAATTAAGTAATTAGTGTTTTTGCTCAGTTACACCAAAGCATGACCCTTTTATTGAAATCATTCATTAAAAAATATATACCAGGATTCAATTAGATAAAAGCTGGGAAAAGAACTAATGATTTTCTTCAACAAGGAGGGCAGCGTTTGCAATAGTTTGGAATGACGTGCACTACGGGAATGTCACAGACCACCACTACTGACAGGGATTCATAGGAATTGGGACTTTCCCAGATTAAGATTGAAGTACGGCCCACTTGCACATTGCGGCTTACTTCTCATTCCTGATAAGATGATGTTGTTTTCCATCAACAGTCCGGCATGTAAACTCTCTCACTGAGTTTCTCCATGAATCACTAGAAGGGAATTGTGTTGTAATGGCCGACCCCTTACCCAGCCGGCAGCTACACCTGCAAGACCTGTGGCCTGGATAAATTACTGAGATTGAATCTTATATATTAAGCTGTACCTCTAACAAATATAATTTTCCCCACAATTGACGGATTAAATATAGGCACACAAAAGCAGATATGTAAAATTAATTAAATATTAATTATTAGATATAATTAAATTAATTATATTAAATGAAATAACAAAAAATTCACACGTAAAAAAAAATATATGTATATCCCTCCACCAAAGCAACAACGTGATACCACCATATATTTACACAACAAACCCTCCCTTGCCCCTGTAACATATAACAAACAACAACGAATAACAATAATGAATGAACTATGGAATGAATGATCGTGAACTTGAGTCCGAGTATAAAACTGTCCTGAATACGGATGACTGTTCAACAGATAGGTGATGTGGTTGAATTTCCCGGAAACAAAAATGGAGCAACCTCACCATGAATCCTCGGCGTGTGGTGGACAATGTAGTTCAAACCCAGGGTCTCTGGCGATGATTGAATTGAAGCAATTCCGGCAAAATGAAAAACAAACTGGTATCAAAAGCACGATGTGGAAAACAGCAGGTACTGGTGGTTCATGGTAATGAATTGTGATCTCCATCTTTCTCCTCTCCTCTCTTCTCTGTTCCCTCCTGATTGTTTAAATAGTTGAGAGCTGGATGTAACTGATTGTGATTGAACAAGAGGTGCTTTGCATCTTGGGGCTGCAGTCTCTTCCCATCATCCGTCCCCCCTGTATTACGGGGACAACATTCACTGACGCACACACGATAAACAGCAAATGGGATGATGGAAACAAAAATGCACTCAGCACAAACATTGACAACACTAATTACTATGTAGCCCCGCTACAAGGTGATGGTCCATGGGACTCCGGATGCAGCTGAAAGAGGAAAACTGACCCCAGAATGGGCCAAAGGACAGTGAGAATGGTAGACAAAAAGCCAAGGACAACCTCCAAAGAGATATAAGCTGAACTCCAAGGTCAAGGTCCATCAGTGTCTGATCACACCATTCATCGCTATTTGAGTGACAGTGGGCTCAATAGATGAAGACCCAGGAGGACAATACAAAGTGCTTCCTGGAGAATGTCCTTTGGACAGAACAGAGAAAACTGGATTTTTTGACAGGTTACATCAGCTGGATGTCCACAGATGAAAAAAATGAAGCCTTTAAAGAAAAGAACACCATAGTTACTGTGAAGCATGGAGGAGGTTTTGTTATGTTTTGGGGATTCTTTTGTGGTGTTTGGCATGAGGTGGCTTGGTTCTGTGCAGAGAACAAGGAAATCTCAAAACTATCAAGATATTCTAGAGTGAAACATCAGAAAACTCCATTTCAGTTGCAGGTCATGGATCCTCCGACAGGATAATGAGACAAAACACACAACTAAAAGCAGCCAAGAATGGCAGAGAACTCTTCTGAAGTGGCCTTCTATGAGGCCTGATCTTAATCTCTTCAAACATCTATGAAAAGAACTAAAACATTGCAGTCTGGAGAAGACCCCCTTCAAACCTGACACAGCTGAAGTAGTTTGTTCAGGATGAGTGGGCCAAACGACCTGTGAACAAGTACAGAAGTCTCATGGAGAGCTCCAGGGAATCGCTTGTGTGCATTGATAGCAAACTCTTAATGTTAGGTGAAGGGTCTCATCATTTTTGTCCATGACATTTTCATTTGTGTTATTATTTGAAACATTCTGTTGAATCAAAACTCTAAATTTTGTTAAATATGGAATAAACAATGAGGAGTGCCAAAGACTTTGGTCAGTGTGGCGGATGGTCAGGACCCATGCCTGGCCTGGACACTCCTTTGACACTGGATCTGGGGGAGCAGCCATGGGATACAAACTACGTCCCCTGGAACACTTGGTGGCAGCCCCCCTGGGTTGCATCAGGGCCACTATCCTGGAACACCGGAGCTCATCCCTGTTGGGCTCCATGGCCACCGCCAGGGGGAGCTGCACTGCCTAACGAGCCTGTGTGGACGGTAACACAGCCAGACCCGGAAGTACAGCCTGAATTAGGTTAATTGCCACCTGAAGCACTTCTGGGTGGGCTATAAGAGGAGCCTACAGCCACTACTCGAGGCTCCAGAGTCGGGAGGAGGAGGACGACGACGACAAAGCTGCCTGGGAGGAGTGGAGGAAGAGGAGTGATTTTTGGGGTGTTTTAATTTCTGTGTGGTTTGGGGAGTTTGTAGGGCCTGTGGGACACGGAGAAGACTACAAAAATAAATATTTTTGTTTCTTTTGACCTGCGCCTCCAGTGTCATTCTGTGTCGGGTCGGCGCCAACCAAGCGCTTCTGCCACAGTCAGTTTCAATTTATTTCAGAGACAATTGTGGCTTCTTCTTTCTTCATTCAGGGGTACCGACAAGTTTGTCCACGTCAGTATATTCTATTATCAAATAAACCAAAAATAAATAAAATTGTGATAGCAAATGCCTTGATGAAGTGATAAGAAAAGTTTAACATGCTCAGAACTTTCATATCACCTAACCAAGTCTCTGAACACACCTGAATGTTACTCTGTGCTTTCATTTTCTTACTTGTTCTTTCACATTTATTTAACTAACCATATTGTAAAAATGAAGCTCAATGGAATGAGGCCCATCACAAGGTGGAGCAAAGTGAACAGCACAGACCTACTGGCTAAACAACGCCTGATGGCAGGACCTCGTGTAATTAAAATAAAAAAATAAAATGACAACATGCAGAGCTGAACTCATACGCACATTTATATGGTGTAGTCCTTTCACAGCAGTCCCTGTCTTTCCAGTTGTGGCCCAGTGCACGTGAGAAACACAACAACCTTAATAATATTTAAATATTGAAGGTCATGAGAACTGGTAAAGTCTATCCATTAATAAAAGCTGCTCACATACTACAGGCAGTTTCCCTATGGAAGCCAAATGAATAAATAAATGACAGTGGGAATGGAAACCAGACAGAATCGCTGTTAGGCAAGTGCAACTTTTCATTACATTTTCCAATCAAAAATCAATATTTTATTTAACACTTTTCATGGTGAGTTTAACAAACCAAAGAAGCATTACATGCATGGAGAAGTGTGGACATCTATAAAAGATTAACCCAATTCTTAATTATGTTTTAGAAATAGAAGTTACAAATAGCAAAGTGGCAAAGTCATTATTAGTGTTGGCTCACAGTTCTAGGGGCCAGGATTCATTTCGTGGTCCAGTCAATGCCCTGTGGGATTTTGGTATACATACAGTATAAATACACCCACCGGACACTTTATTAGGTACGCCTGTTCAACTGCTTGTTAATGCAAATATCAAATCAGCCAATCACATGGCAGCAACTCAGTGCATTTCGGCCTGTGGACCTTGTTAAGACGACCTGCTGAAGTTCAAACTGAGCATCAGAATGGAGGATAAAGGTGACTGAAGTGACTTTGAATGTGGCAGGGTTGTTGGTACCAGACGAGCTAGGCTGAGAAACTTCTGATCTTCTGGGATTTTCACACACAACCTTATCTAGGGTTTACAGAGAATGGTCCTAAAAAAGAGAAAGTTCTTGGCAAAGATGCCTTGTTGATGCCAAATGGGGAGAATGGCCAGACTGGTTCAAGCCGATAAAAAGGCAAGAGTAATTCAGATTAGCACTCGTTACATCTGAGGTATGTAGAAGAGCATCTCTGAACATTCAACACATTGAACCTTGATGCAGGTGAGCTACAAAAGCAGGAGACCACATCGGGTGCAACTCCTGTCAGCTATGAACAGGCAAATGAGGCTACAATTCATACGGACTCACCAAAATTAGACAATAGAAGACTGGAAAAACATTGCCTAGCCTGATGAGTCTCGACTTTTGCTGCGGCATTCAACTGGTTGGGTCAGAATTTGGCTTTAGCAACATGAAACCATGGACCCATCCTGCCTTGTGCCAATGGGTCAAGCTGGTGTGGTGTAATTGTTTGAGGGATATTTTCTTGTCTGATCTTTGACCCTTTAGCACCAATTGAGCATTGCTTAAATTGCCACAGCCTACCTGAGTATTGTTGCTCACCATGTCCACCCCTTTATGACCACAGTGTATCCATCTTCTGATATCTGCTTCCAGAAGGATAATGCGCTATGTCACAAAGCTGAAATCATCAAAAACTGGTTTCTTGAACCTAACAATGAGTTCATTGGAGTCAAATGGCCTCCACAGTCATCTGATCTCAATCCAGTAGAGCACCTTTGGGATGTGGTGGAAGTAATTCTTGGCCAAGTCTTAAAAGCCCCTTCAAGCCATAGAGCTGAAGAACTTGAAGCTGGGTGTTTTATGGACAGACGTCCTGTACAGTTGAACTCAAAAGTCAGAAGTGAATTCTTTAAAACTCACTTTATAACCCTATCATTTAAGACACTTACTTTGTCCAGGGCAAAATTAATTTTTCCAACAATGTCCACATACCTCAGAGTATTTCACTTTTTATTGACCATATCCCAATTCTAGTGACTCACAATTTTCCATACACTTTGTTCATATTTGCTAGCATTGCCTTTAAAATTGTTTAACTTGAGCCAAATGTTTTGGGTCACCTTCCACAAGCTCCTTACAAAAGGTTGCTGGAAGTTTGGCCCATTCCTCCAGACGGAACTGGTGTAACTGGGACAGGTTCATAGGCCTCCTTCCTCGCATACTTTGTCTGTTCTGCTCACAAATTTTCAATCGGACTGAGGTCAGGATTTTATGATGTCCACTCCGATACCTTGACCTTGTTGTTGTTAAGCCATTTTGCCACAACACTGAAGATCTGCTTGGGGTCCTTGTCTTCATTTGGAAGACCCATTTGTGACTTCAACCTCCTTGCTGAGCTCTTGAGATGTTGCTGAAGTTTATCTCCATCATTTTCTATCCTCATGATGTCATCTATTTTGTGAAGTGCACCAGTCCTTCCTGCAGCCCCCACAACATGAACACACCCCAAGGAGATGCGGTCGCTCCTCTGAAACCCTGTCTTAAACGCTGATACAATGGGAAGCAAATACAGTTTTCTTTTACCTCCTCTTTGTTCGATCAGTTGCTGGCTTGCTGCTGCTGCTGCCGTGCCGTGTGATCTACATCTCACGCAGCACTTCGAACATTTAAAAGCCTGTACAGCAGATGTCCTTTTGTCTCACTGCCTTCTCTCTCTTTTCCCCCAGACATCCTCTGCTTCTGTGGGGATCCCATTCCTGAGGCGCACCCCTATGAAGAGGAAAATTTTCTAATCTTTTAATTGAGAGACGGAACTGTTCCCGCCAACTACACCCAAAGCTCGATTCACTCCTGAAAGAGACTTATGTTTGTTTGAAGCGTATGAATAACTTTTCTGTCTCTAAAATCTCCTGTGTATCTGTGCAACTCTGTGACCCAAGCGTGGCAGCGTATGTGGATTTCACTTTCACCAAACAACAAATCTTTTAATTCTCGCGGATACGCCACTTCGTTGGGATGAAACACTACTTTTCCCTGATGGCAACACAAATTAGTCGATCTACAAGTCTCCAACTTAAAGTTTAAATCAATCTCTTTTCACTGTTCCGTTATTTCACCGAGTAATAATTTCCTTTTATTTGTGTTAATGCAATTTTTACTATCATTTTTTGAGGACTTTCAAATTTTCGTACTTCCATTATCTCTAACCTGCTCTGCATGTGTATCGCACCAACGTTTTTGAATTCTTTATGATGTTCTACTTTGTCATCTACTCTTTGTCTCGCGGGACATGAAAGTGTCTCTCTTAGAAAGTCACGTCTCATCTGTCTGAAAAAGTCTCGTCTTGATCCCAAGATTTTTTTTTTATAATACAGTAGAGAGATAGAGATAAGTATAAAATCTATAGAGGGGTCTTAAAGTGAGTTTTAAAGAATTCACCTGAAGCGTATGCAAACTTCTGAACTCCACTGTGTAAGCCACTGGCGTAGCAATGGATTGTGCAGATTGTGCAAAGCACAAGGACCTATGAGCTTGGGGGGGCCCACTCGGGGCTGTATAGATTTTTCTTTAATTTTGAATTACTTAACTAAAACATCGGTTTCACAGTCTCGATGCAGTTGCTTCAATGTTCAATGTCTTGTTACTTTGACCTCGATGGCTAACAACAAATTGAATGCTGCTGACGATCTTCTCGTTGAACACTATACTGTAGCACCGACATTTCCACTCAAATTGTTGTCATTTCATGCATGTATTAAATCAATCCTGTCAACCAAGTCAATTGCTTTCGAAGTACAGTAATCCCTCGCTATATCGCGCTTCGACTTTCGCGGCTTCACTCCATCGCGGATTTTAAATGTAAGCATATCTAAATATATATCACTGATTTTTCGCTGGTTTGCGGATTTCTGCGGACAATGGGTCTTTTAATTTATGGTACATGCTTCCTCAGTTTGTTTGCCCAGTTGATTTCATACAAGGGACGCTATTGGTGGATGGCTTAGAAGCTACCCAATCAGAGCATGTATTACATATTAACTAAAACTCCTCAATGATATAAGATATGCTTCCCGCGCGGTGCTTGATTGTTTGCTTTTCTTGTTCTCTCTCACCCTCTCTGACATTCTCTGCGCCTGACGGAGGGGGTGTGAGCACAGAGGCTGTTTGCACAGAGGATACGGACGCTCCTCTACAAAATGCCGCTTTATCGCGGTGCATCGGCATACTTAAAAGCACGTATTGATTTTTTGATTGTTTGCTTTTCTTATCGCGCTCTCTCTCTCTGACATTCTCTGCTCCTGACGCGCACTCCTTTGAAGAGAAGATATGTTTGCATTCTTCTAATTGTGAGAAAGAACTGTCATCTCTGTCTTGTCATGGAGCACAGTTTAAACTTTTGACTAAAGGGTGTTATTTCATGTCTAGAGGGCTCTAATAATGTTAACAGTGTGGGAGAGTTTATAAGGGCTTAAAATATATAAAAATAACCATACAAACATATGGTTTCTACTTCGCGGATTTTCACCTATCGCAGGGGGGTCTGGAACGCAACCCCCGCGATCGAGGAGGGATTACTGTAGCTTGAACTGTTGCCGACAGATCACTGTGCACCGTTGTCTACTTCCATTGATGTTTACACAGCTTACACGTTACTGCTGATTACGCCAGTTAACGGTTGCTGTGTGTGAACGATCATTCTCCAAGTTAAAACTCATCAAAAATTACCTCAGAAGCATCACATTGCAACATAGACTTAGTGGCTTGGCAGTAATCTCAATCGAAAACGAGTGTGCTAGACAACTTGACGTGTCAAACATTGTTGAGAATTTCGCACAACAGAAGACACAAAAGCGAGTATTTTAAGGCTCCCGCTGTGGCAACCCCTAACGGGAGCAGCTGAAAGAAGAAGAAGAAGGGATATTATAAGTATGATGATTTGTGACTTGTCACTCAGTTCCATTTTTGTAAGCTTTAACAGTTTTACATATCTGTAATCTGCTGTGTACCTTAGTATGGCCTACTGTGCATTAGTGTCACTACTGTGAGGATTTGTGAGCGTGGCCACTTTATGATGTCCATTTTCTCAGAACTTGTGTAAAACGGGTCAATTGTGTAGTAGTAGCATCTTGTCACCCGGTCTTGTTGTTTTTATTTGTTACAAATTGAAATTGTTCATTCTATAGCACAGAACAGTTTCTACTTTCTAGCTTACTTTACATTTTAATCATCTTCCTTCACAAAATTGTCTTGGAAAAGTTAGCGGGTCCGCATTTTACATATATTTATGTACGACTACTACTACTACTCACACCTCCCACATTCCATTCTCACAATTTATTTATTTATTTTTATTATGTAAAGCGATTTAAAAAGTTTATTACAAATTTCATTTAGAGAGCCAGCTTTGTTTGTCACCAGCGTGACACCAATGCCCAACAGGCTCCCAGGATTTAATTGCGAATAATTTACTAACAGTTATGCTAGACAGGAGATGCTCACCTCAGGGCGCTGCACGGGGGCCTTCAGCAGGCTAACTATACCACTGGTGTGAATGTAGTGAAGTCGGTCAGAATGTAGAAAAGCACAATAGTGAAAGACGGTTCGTTTATTAGTTAGTTAGAGTCGGGTGTGGAGGACGGACAACGATCACGTGGGAGGTGTGGAGGAAAAGATTGAGAAAGAAGGAGAGAAGGATTACATTTGGTTTCTGTTACTTTTGGTGCGTTTTTATTAATAAACCTTTTATTTATCGCGGAACTTGTGTGTGGGGATTGAGGTGCTGCAGCGCCCCCTAGTGGTCACTGTAATTCAGCGTTTCTCAACCTTTAAGTATTTGCGACCCGAGTTTTCATAACAGTTTTAATCGCGCCCTCCTAACGTTTTTTTGAAAGGAGCCCACTAATACCAATTTGTTCTTTATTAATTAATGATATATCATAGATACATATTTTATTATACCTACTTAACTTTTATCAACATTTATCTAACTCTATATTTATTTTTCTAGTATCAGAATGTAGTTTAAGTTAATTTGTTTTGGTTTCAATAGATGTATTTTTCATATCTTCGCGCCCCCCTTTTTGTTACTTTGCACCCCCCTAGGGGTGCCCGTCCCACAGTTTGAGAATCACTGCTGTAATTGTAATTTCCTTTCCTATTTTGTTTAATCCCTTCAGCATATGATTTACGCAGCTGAACAACACTTTGAATAACAGAGGGTTCTTCACGGTTCAGATGTGCCCACCGATGTCTTTTCGTCATTCAGATTTCTGTTCAGTTAGGCCCAGGTTAGCGGTACGATTTCTTTTCAGACTTTGACTTTGGAACTTTTCTATACTGGTGGTTTGATTTTCTATAATAAATCACTCCATTTTGTATTTTATTTGGCTTCCCTGACATTCATTTTGGCTTTAGGGGTGGCTTTCAAGCCACCGTGTGCACTAAAGTCCATCCAACTGTTCAGCCTAAAATAAAACCCATCCAAAGTACGCGAGCTCGGCAGCGTGGAGCTTGTCTGCTCCTCTGTGTTTGCTCTTGTGGAGGGATGCAGCTGCTTATTTCGTTTACCCATATGGTGTGCTTGGTTAACATCCAAAAGGAAATTGTGTTTAATTTATCTTGCCACGCTTAGAAAATTTCCTCACCTTTGTAAACAAGTAAAGATGTCTTTTTTTTAAGTTAGCTGCTTTCTACAAATGACCTTGTTGATATATAATTTAAGAGACACATGAAGTGTGTCGTACCAAATGTTTGTTAATTATTATTTCTTTTTTTTTTTTAAGTTTTAAAGTTCATTGTCTGCAAATGTTTTGGCATCGTCTACCATTATACCATTTTTGATTGTCTGCAGTATTGTTGCCCTGTGCCATATGACAAATGCTCCACCGCTTACCACACTGCCGATGGAGAATGCACTTTTACGGATGTGTTATCAAAGAAATATGTTTTTGTGAGGGATAGTTCATCACGCATCTCCTTTGTTTTATTTTTGGGCCTGAAAAAAATAAATTGTTTGTTTACTGCCAACGTTCTGTTGTATATAACCGGCTTCAGAAGGTGTGCTGCAGCTCATATTCATCACTTACGCTATGATGAAAGACTTTAAGGTGACCCAAAATGCTTTAAAGGAAATCATTTGTCACCTTTGGAGTAAAAAGACAAAATCTCACCCAGGCTGGGCTCGACTAACGTGGCAACACAGCCAACCTCCACTAGCAGGTCTGCCGGGATGTGGAAGGAATTCATTAATGAGCTCACTAAGCTGGAGCACCCCCTACTGGCTGAAGAGGGCCAATGTGCCAAGGTTTGCCATCACTGTCATTTGACATTCTTTTTTTGTTTTTATTTTATTGATTTTATTGTAGTCATTCCATACAAATAGATAAATTTTTAAAAAATTAAGATTGAAAACAAATCAACCCCCCCCTGAGAAAGAGAGCTAGGCCTGCAGAGTAAAACTTAAAGCTAATAAAAATAAGTAGTGTCACACACACGTGTTTAGGGGACAACCAAAGGGCCTGAATAAATGTAGTTCCACGCCGGACCAGGGGGTGGCGAAGTGCGCTAATTCTCTCTTTCAATTCCTTGCAGACCATTCTCAGGAAATCCCGCCCTGTTCTGGGGCAGCCAATGATGTCACTTCCGGTTCCAGGCCTGATGACATCACTTCCCCTGCAGGGGTTTAAAAAGCTACCATCTGAAGAGGATACTCAGTTCTGTTTTGGACTCAATCGTGTGAACATGTCTTTGCTTTTGAACAGATTTTGCAGCCAGGAAATATTATATGGGTGGCTGCCCCAAACCTTCCCAATGTCTCTTGATCGTTATTATTACAGTAGTCAGATGAATTAATAAATGAATAAAGATAAATGGAGTAGAAAAAGAAATAGGGAGAAAATCTGCTTCTTCAGTGCTTTAAATGCTTATTTTAAAATGTTATTTATCAGATCCTGCCAGGTTTTGAAAAAGTTCTGCATAGATCCTCTAAGTGATAATTTGATTTTTTCCAATTTTAGATCATATAAAACATCAGTTACCCACTGACTTAAAAGAGGAGAGTTAGGATTCTTCCATTTGACCAAAATAAGTCTGCGTGCCAGTAGTGTAGTAAAGGCCATTCCAGTGTGTTTGTCCTTCTCCACTTAAAGCCCCTTTGTGAGTCCACCAAACACAGTTTTTAGTGGATTAGGAGAGATTGTGATACCCAGGCTGTCTGAAAGGCATTTAAAGATTTTGGTCCAGAGTGATGTTAATTTGGTACAGGCCCAAAACTTGTGAACCAGTGAGGCCGGAGCTCGATTGCAATGTTAGCTGTCGCCCTAGAAACAGTTTGGACAATTCTAAGTGAGACAGATGTGCTCGATATATAATTTTGAGTTGAATAATTGTATGCTTTGTGCATATGGAGCTCGAGTGAATTCTGTGTATTGCTACCTTCCACCACTTTTGTGAAATATTGAGTAAGAGATCCTTTTCCTATAGTCTTCTTGGATCTTTGAAAGGGAGGGACTGTAAAATGGTTTTATATATTGCAGAAATGCTGTCTGAGTCCTCAAGACTTACTGATATTTTTCCAGCATAGAGGTAGGTGGTTAGGTGAGGGAAATTGGGCAGGCTTTGTTTAACAAAGTTTCTAATTTGAAGGTAGTGAAAGAAATGTGTTGCTGAAAAGTTAAATTTGGAGTGTAATTGTTCGTAGGATGCAAAGACATTGTCTATGTACAGATCTCGAAGTGATTTAATCCCGAATGTTTTCCAGACATTAAAAACTGTGTACATTTGAGAGGGTGGAAAAAGATGGTTCTAATGCAGAAGTGCCACCAATAAAAGCTTCTCTGTCTTAAAATGCTTCCTACATTGGTTCATATTCTGATTGAGTGAAGCACAATTGGGTTGTTAGTATATTGGCGATAACTTGCATTTATTGGGGCACAAAGCAAGGAATATAAAGAAGTTCTACAGGATTTTATTTCTATTGCAGACCAAGCCTGTGTGTGTTCATCTATTTGTGTTCAGGTTTTTACAGCTTGTATGTTTGCTGCCCAGTAATAAAACTGAAAGTTAGGTAGAGCCATGCCACCTTTCGCCTTAGGTCTTTGTAGGGTCACCCCTTGGATACGTGGATGTTTTAAGTTCCAAATAAATTAGGTAATGGTTGAATCTAATTTCTTTAAAAATGATTTATTGATGAATATTGGAATGTTTTGAAATAAGGCAGAATGGCTCTGATTCAGAGTGTGTTGATAAAGTTGGGCTGGTGGGTTTAACATTTTTGTCAGGTTGTGTGGGTAGGCTCTAGACTAATCAATGCAGAAAAGTTAAACATCTTTAAGAAGGGGTACAGAAGGAGTGTCATGAATGCATCTACTATGTCAACCTCTCTATCTAAGAACTGTACATTTTTCTGTCACAATTATTTGGCTCTGTGTGGTGTAGTGGGCAAGGTTCTGGGCTTCAAACCCTGAGGTTGTGGGTTCAAATCCCACTTCTAACACCATTGTGTGACCCAGAGCAAGTCACATGACCTGCCTGTACTCCAATTGGAAAAACAAAAAAAAAGAAATGTCACCAACTGTGTCATAAATGTTGTATGTTGCCTTGGATAAAGGCATCAGCCAAATAAGTAAATGTAAGAAGCGACAATTAGACAACATTTATTTCTATAGCACATTTTCATACAAAGGATGTAGCTCAAAGTGCTTAACAAGATGTCAAAGAATTGAGATATTGTAATGTTTTTAGTTAGCCAATACAATGTGTCATTTTGCTTGAGTTCTCACTACATTCATAATAACTAACGTGGTACAACACCCCAGAACTACAAGATGTTAAAGAGAAAGTTACAAGAGAAGAACAATGAAATGATGTAATAAAAGATCTGTTATTCAGATGCAGCCATTTCCTGATTTCAATGATATTTATTTATATAGCATATTTTCTTACAGATGATGCAAAGTGCTTTACAAAAGTTTATATGAAACCAAAATAAGATTAGGTAATAGATAGATAGATAGATACTTTATTAATCCCAAGGGGAAATTCACATAATCCAGCAGCAGTATACTGATACAAAGAAACAATATTAAATTAAATAGTAATAAAAATGAAAAAAGTTAGCATTTGGACAGTGACAAAAGTCTGTCACTGAAGCTACTCCTCTGCCTGGAGATGACACTGTTCAATGGATGCAGTGGATTCTTCATGATTGACAGGAGTTTGCTTAATGCCCGTCGCTCTGCCACAGATGTTAAACTGTCCAACTTTACTCCTACAATAGAGCCTGCCTTCTTAACAAGTTTGTCTAGGCGTGAGGCATCTTTCATCTTTATGCTGCCACCCCAGCACACCACCGCGTAGAAGAGGGCACTCGCCACAACTGTCTGGTAGAACATCTGCAGCATCTTACTGCAGATGTTGAACGATGCCAACCTTCTCAGAAAGTATAGTTTAATACTATACTTTTTAATTATATTATATTATAATTATAATTATAATAATCATAATTATATTAATTATATTATAATAATTATAATAATTATAATATTATAATAATTATAATTATATTAAGTAATACTAAGAAATAAAGAATAAAGTAAAGTCAGATGGCTGGGAAAACAGAAAAAAATAAAAAAAATCCAGAGGGATGGAGAAAGAAAAAAAAAAATCTGCAGGGGTTCTGAGGCCACGAGACCACCCGGCCCCCATTGGACATTCTACGTAACATCAGTGATCTCAATCAGTCCTCATGGTTTTCAGGCTTCACATGGAAGAATTAGATGATGATGGTCATGTCGACCTCTGGCCTTCAATCCATCAATGTAGGGACATCACGGTGCTTTGATCAGGTGGTGGTGGCGCAGGTTGCCACCTCAGAAAACTGGAAAACGAACAGCAGAGAATGTAAGGGTTAGTATGGATGGTGGAGCTACAAAAAAAAAGATAATTCAATGCGTATACAGACTATCAGAGTTACACTAAAATGGAGATATGAGAAATCCATGTTAAAGCAATGGGTTTTTAGCAGTTTTTAAAAATACTCCACTGTATTAGTCTGGTAAACTTCAATCCTGAGTGTCCTCTACAGGTTTCTATTTACTGAGCAGCCAATAATCTTTTTAGAGTTACCTGCCAATTTTGAGTAGTTCTCAAGAGACTGGACCAAGCACCTTTGCCCTGCCCTGGAGTTGATTTCTGCCCCAGAGATGGTGCATCAGCCACCTCCGGAGGAACGGCCGATTCGGGGCATCACACGTTACATTGTCTACAGTTAATCAATCCAGTAGACTTCTCAAACAACTCCTCAGCTGCAGTAGAATTCATATAATATTCATCACATTCCAAGAGTATCTCTGAAATGTAATCATTGTGCATCCTTCAGAGTGGGTATTATGTCTTTATAATATTGCTTTATTGTTGTATAAAAGTAATGTCTCTCTCCATCTATACACACACACACACATATATATATATATATATATATAAATACATATATATCTATATCTACAGTATATATATAGTAAATATTTAAGAAAAGAATTGTTAAGCAATTATACTGTATGTTATGTCAGATTAATTTATTATTGATTGTTCAGATAGTTGTAGCTTAAAATGTATTGTTATCTGAACCTTGTAATGCTTATACTTAAATATTACAATTGATGAAGTGTGTGTCTCCTAATCTTGTTTAAACTGTGTCAATACTTTTCAAGCTGCCAGTGCTGTGTGCGTAATGTTTTACTGTATTGTATTCATTGGTATCAGTTACAGTACAATAGTGTTCATTGCAGTTTGTTCTCTATATCATTGTCATACAGTACTTAGTTCAGTCATGTTCTTAGTTATTATATACATTTATTATAGTAGTTTGAAATGGATATTTCCTTTTTTTCTCTCTGTTTTGTTAAAGGAAATCACACACACACACACACTTATCATCCATTCCACAGGATTGAAAAATCTAAAAAGAGGTCTCCTTAATATCTTTATGGTTTTTCCTCCTCGACAACAAAGAGATCAGAAAAAAGTAAAACAGAGACATTGTCTTCTGCTTCTCAGATTTTTCTCCTGAGACAAAATATCCTGGTATTCTCACAAGGGTCTCCTCTTGAGTTTCAGTGGTGATTTCAGCAAAGTCATACAGTGGGCTCAGATTGTCCAATTCTTGTTTTAACATTTTTTTTTCCAAAATGGGAAATGTATGGATGGTGTGGTGGATGGCTGGGGTCCATGCCTGGCCGGGACACCCCTTAGTTACATGTTCAGGTGGAGCAGATATGGACGTTGCAATACCTCCCCTTGGACGCTAGATGGCAACTCCCCTGGGTTCGAGCGGTAACTCCGTTTCCCGCAGGGCTCCATGGGGATTGGAGTTGGGTGTAGCCCTGCTGGGTCCCACAGGCAGCGCCAGGGGGTGCTGAAGCTGGGACTCCTGAGCCCTTATGGACAGTGTTTTTGCCACATAAAAGGGTCCAGCAGCCACCACTCAAGGGCCAGAGTCGGGTGGAGGGATACAAAGCTTGACGGAGAGGAATGGTGGTTAAAGAAGAAGAGTGTGGTGTTTTGTATGGTGCTTTGGGACTGAGTTGTGCCAGTGGGACAAGGGGAAGACGTGCCCCACAGGTGAAGAAAAATAAAAGTTTATTTGTTTTTATACATTCCTCCAATGTGAGTCTGTGTCGGGTAAGGCGCCTATATAGCACCTTTTGTTACAATGGTAATAATAAAACACTCTACCATTATTACAAAATTGTAGTCCTTACTTCATAATAATAATATTTGTTGAGCTAATTTATATTGCTGTGCTCACGTTAGATCCTATTCATTCTAGAAGAAAAAGGCTAGCAGTGTGGTGTAGTGGTTAAGATTTTTAAGACTATCTATCTGTGTTATATAGTGCCTTTCATATCTATCTATCTATCTATCTATCTATCTATCTATCTATCTATCTATCTATCTATCTATCT
>JANRMT010062820.1:23190302-23210678 GCA_026402145.1 Polypterus bichir lapradei
AGATGCCGTCGGATCATCTGCTGTCTTTCTGCTGCTGTTGCTGCTGTTGCGCTGCCCATCGATCATTTTAAAGCCTGTACAGCAGCTGTCATTTTGCCACTTTGCATCGCTGCCACTCACGTTGTGAAGTGGGGGGAGGAGAGGGGGTTAGGGTGGCTGAATGCGCGCAAGGGGAAGCGGTCAGATCATCTGTTGGGTTTCTGCTGCTGGCGAACTGTGTGTTTTGCTTGTCGCTTCTCGTTGTTTTAAGAGCGGAGGAAGTTAAAATGTCTCTGTCGTGACTTCAAATTGTCTTCTGAGAAGATCACGTCTCCCTCCCAAAGATTTTTTTTATAACAGAGAGATATATGTGCATTCCAGTATATGTAGTTGTTTAAAATCTACATTTTTAGCATTCTAGAATTCATCCTTGTTGTTATGGTAGCTCAACTTGGTAATGGTACTTTGTAGAAGCCCCTTGGCAGAAACACCAGCTTCAAGTCTTCTTGGAAGACTTCACACACCTGGGTTTCTGCAGTTTATCTGTACCAAAAGTAGCTGCCTTCCTCATCCCTCCATCCTCGGGGCGTCCCGGCCGGGTTGAGCTGCCATCACAATAAATAAATAGATAGATAGATTGATATTTTATTCATCTCCTCAGGAAAATTCAAAGGTCCAGTAACTCAAATACATCAATAAAAAAATGTTAAAAATTATTATAAAAGAATGGAGAACAAATATAAATGAATAAATAGTAATACTATTAATAGGTCTAATTTATATTGTTGTTTTCCATTTAATACACATACATTCTAAAAGAAAAGGCACGCAGTATAACACAGTGGTTAAGACTTTGGACTTCAAACCCTGAGGTTATGCTTTCGGATCCCACTTCTGACACCATGTGGCCATGAGAAAGCCATCTGCCTGGGCACCAATTGGAAAAACAAAAGAAATGTAACCAATCATATCTCATATGTTGTAAGTAACCTGGGATAAAGGCATCAGACCAATAATAAGTAAAAGACCTGAAGTCTTGAAAGAGTTTAAAACAATACTAGAAAGAGATCACACAAACTATCACAGACTTTTCAAACCAAATTCTCAGTTTTGACTCCTTTAATCTCAGTTGCATCTCATGTCTCCTTTTTGTCAAAAGTTATTTCTTCTAAGAAATTTTAGGAAAAACGTCTGTGATTCATAAACTAAATATAAATGAGAATCTCTTTTAAGTCTTATGAGCCATCAAAGATCAGCCTTTGAGCAGTGTGTCTTTTCTATGGGATATACTGTATATTTATAAAATCATCATCATCTAATCATCATCACCTAGCCTTGGTGTAAACAACTTCCTGAATGTCAATGTCAATTTATTTATATAGCACATTTAAAACAACATAGGAATGCTGTGGCCAAAGTGCTTTACAATAACAGAATTAAAGAAAAACATACAATGAATAACATAAATAGAAATAAAATAAATGAACATAAATGAAATAAATAATAAATAAAAGAAGTAATGTTACATAATCACAATGAGGAAACCATCAGTATTACTGAAGGTTATGGAAAGCAAGTGAATAGAAATGAGTTTTTAATCTCGTTTTGGACAGTTCAATTGTTGACGACTCCTTTATGTGACGAGGTAAAGAGTTCCACAGGCGAGGAGCAGCAGCTGCACAAGCCCTGACTGCCCCCCTTAGTTTTACACTCGGTACGATGGACAACAAGAGACAACTGACCAGAAGATCTAAGCACTGTGGATGGCTGGTGTAAAGCACACAATTCAGATAAATAGGCAGGAGCGAGCCCATGTAAAGATTTAAAAACTAGCAACAAGATTTTAAAATCAATTCGAAAACTGACAGGCAGCCATTGTAAAGAAGCTAATATTGCAGAAACAGAGTCAGACTGTCTTGCCCCAACCAGAAAGTGAGCGGCAGCATTCTGGTCCAACTGTAACCGGCGCATCGGGGATTTGCTAATCCCAGAATACAGCGAGTTGAAGTAATCAAGGTGAGAAATGATAAAAGCATGAGTAGCTTACTCAAGATCCCTAGAAGATAAAAAAGGCTCGATCTTACCTAAAAGATGAAGCTGGAAAAAGCAACTCTTGACTACAGAATTAACTTGTTTCTCAAAAGAGAGGTTACTGTCAAAGATAACACCAAGATTGCGGACTTGAAGTTTGCAAAAGACAGAGAAAGAGCCGAGAAGTTCAAGACCAATTTGGACTTTAGCTGATGGACCCTCTATAAGCACCTCTGTTTTATTTTGATTCAGATCAAGAAAATTATTAGCCATCCAGGATCTCAGTTCAGAAAGACAGTTGTGCAGTTTGTTCATTGCAGAGTTGCAGATGGGAATATAAACCTGTGTATCATCAGCATAGCAGTGAAAAGAAATGTTAAATTTCCTAAAAATAGCTCCAATAGGGTGAAGGTATATAGAGAATAAAATAGGACCTAAAATGGATCCCTGAGGAACACCACATTTAAGAGGAGCAGTAGATGAAAAAGAGGAATTTAAAGTCACTGAAAAGTGTCTCCCAGTTAAATATGACCTGAACCAGTTAAGAGCAGCCCCTTTAAGCCCAACAAGATGTTCAAGGCGCAACAGCAACATCTCATGGTCAATAGTGTCAAAGGCAGCAGTCAGGTCCAAGAGGACAAGGACTACAGGGCCACCCGAGTCAGTAATAACAGAGATGTCATTGAATACTTTCAGGAGGGCCGTCTCAACACCATGATAAAGCCAGATTGGTAGATGTCAAATAAAATAAATTAATAAATAAATAATGTAAAGTATGAGTGGCATGGATTTGCATTTTAATAAATAATTATTTTAGATCTCTTCTCTTTCTAACTGTTCTTATTGAACAATCTGTGGCAATTGCACTTTCTACAAAGAACTTCAACTAAAGTATAAGTGAGGTCACAAGTGGAGTCTAATTATTCAAGACCTCCATAACAAATAAGATTAGGTAAGAATATTAATGAATATGTAACAAAGAAAAAAATAAAAATAAGTAAATCTTATAAAACATATATATTACTGTAATTAGAAGAAGATTAGTGCCCTTACATACAATATCATATCATAAGTCTCTGAAGATGAGTCCAGTGATGAGGTCAAGTGGCTGGAATGGCAGAAAAAAAAATCCAACTAGCCTGGAAAAAAAAAAAAACATCTGTGGGGGGCCAAAAGACCACCCTGCCCCCACTGGGCATTCTACCTAACATAAATGTGCTTAAATCATTCCTGACTTTGTCTGAGAAGATTCACTGCAGTGGGTCTCATGGACAGCTGGGACACCCGCCTTCATTCCAGTGTCACAGGTGGGTACTCAGTACCTCGGTCATGTGGTTGTGGCCACCACAGAAGGAGCGGAGAAGAAAGCAGAGACGAGTAGAGTTTAGTAAAGATTGCAAATCCCTGAAGAGTATGAAGATGCTATACTAATATACAGTGCATCAGGAAAGTATTCACAGCGCATCACTTTTTCCACATTTTGTTATGTTACAGCCTTATTCCAAAATGGATTAAATTCATTTTTTTCCTCAGAATTCAACACACAACACCCAATAATGACAACGTGAAAAAAGTTTAATTAAGGTTTTTGCAAATTTATTAAAAATAAAAAAAATGAGAAAGCACATGTACATAAGTATTCACAGCCTTTGCCATGAAGCTCAAAATTGAGCTCAGGTGCATCCTGTTTCCCCTGATCATCCTTGAGATGTTTCTGCAGCTTCATTGGAGTCCACCTGTGGTAAATTCAGTTGATTGGACGTGATTTGGAAAGGCACACACCTGTCCATATAAGGTCCCACAGTTGACAGTTCATGTCAGAGCACAAACCAAGCATGAAGTCAAAGGAATTGTCTGTAGACCTCCGAGACAGGATTGTCTCAAGGCACAAGTCTGGGGAAGGTTACAGAAAAATTTCTGCAGCTTTGAAGGTCCCAATGAGCACAGTGGCCTCCATCATCCGTAAGTGGAAGAAGTTTGAAACCACCAGGACTCTTCCTAGAGCTGGCCGGCCATCTAAACTGAGAGATCGGGGGAGAAGTGCCTTAGTCAGGGAGATGACCAAGAACCCGATGGTCACTCTGTCAGAGCTCCAGAGGTCCTCTGTGGAGAGAGGAGAACCGTCCAGAAGGACAACCATCTCTGCAGCAATCCACCAATCAGGCCTGTATGGTAGAGTGGCCGGACGGAAGCCATTTCTTAGTAAAAGGCACGTGGCAGCCTGCCTGGAGTTTGCCAAAAGGCACCTGAAGGACTCTCAGACCATGAGAAACAAAATTCTCTGGTCTGATGAGACAAAGATTGAACTCTTTGGTGTGAATGCCAGGCGTCACGTTTGAAGGAAACCAGGCACCGCTCATCACCAGGCCAATACCATCGCTACAGTGAAGCATGGTGGTGGCAGCATCATGATGTGGGAATGTTTTTCAGTGGCAGGAATGGGAGATTAGTCAGGATAAAGGGAAAGATGACTGCAGCAATGTACAGAGACATCCTGAATGAAAACCAGCTCCAGAGCGCTCTTGACCTCAGACTGGGGCGACGGTTCGTCTTTCAGCAGGACAACGACCCTAAGCACACAGCCAAGATATCAAAGGAGTGGCTTCAGGACAACTCTGTGAATGTCCTTAAGTGGCCCAGCCAGAGCCCAGACTTGAATCCGATTGAACATCTCTGGAGAGATCTTAAAATGGCTGTGCACCGACGCTTCCCATCCAACCTGATGGAGCTTGAGAGGTGCTGCAAAGAGGAATGGGCGAAACTGGCCAAGGATAGGTGTGCCAAGCTTGTGGCATCATATTCAAAAAGACTTGAGGCTGTAATTGCTGCCAAAGGTGCATCGACAAAGTATTGAGCAAAGGCTGTGAATACTTGTGTACATGTGATTTTTTATTTTTAATAAATTTGCAAAAACCTCAAGTAAACTTTTTTCACGTTGTCATTATGGGGTGTTGTGTGTAGAATTCTGAGGAAAAAAATGAATTTAATCCATTTTGGAATAAGGCTGTAACATAACAAAATGTGGAAAAAGTAACGCGCTGTGAATACTTTCCGGATGCACTGTAGTTCATTAAGAGTACAGCTGAAATGTAGCGCAAAAAAGGCAAAATAAAGAAGTGAATGAGAGCTCCTCCGTCTCAGGATGTGTCCTACATTGATTCCATATTGAGAAGAAATGGTGAACCACTGGATTGCTGGTAAACTGATGCTGATTAATGCGGACTGGAGTCCACTACAAAGCATACAGAAAGGATTTTGAGTTCAGTTTCTGGGGCAATTCTAAGTCTATAATTAAGCAGACATGCATGCATTTGGGATGTGAAGGAATACCCACACAAACAAATGGAGAGCATGTAACATGCAAACCGTATTCATTGCCGGTTATTGGGGTTATACTACTCTTACTAATCCGTAAGAAAAATGTACAACACCAGAGCCAGTCAGTCCATTAAGTGACATAGGCATCCTCCTAGGGGACCGTTACCTGATGGGTGTCATTTATGAATAATATGATAATGATAACCGTGGTAGGTACACAAAGGTGGGGCCGGTTGTGCTTCTGAAGGTGTGCATGCGCTAACGACACTGACAGCAATGGATGTCAAACTCTGATGATACCGAGTGGGCTCCGGGACTCGCTGGACGCTGTTTATGAAAGTAAAGGCTGTGCACAGAAGTGTACCGTTTGTGTCACTGAAGGGGAGAGGTGTACTTCAGAAACAGGACCCCCTCAGGTTGTCAAAGCCTGTGTGGTCAAGTAAGTTAATGCAAATTCCACTGATAAATGTTGAGGCACCAACTTGATCATCCCGTTTAATTCAGTCCAAGAAAATATAACTAAAAGAGCCACTATGAGCACAAGTACAAAAAAACAAAACTGGACAGCCATCAGTCTAGAATAACGAAGATTCTCTTTCTGTGTCCATCAGGTTGTAAGGAGCTCCACCCTGTGGTGTATTCTGTTCACAACTGCACGCCTCCTGCCAGCAGCTGCAGGCCTTATAGGCAGAGAAATGGAAGTCAATTGCCCTCACTGGGCGTCTTCTCGGTACTACAGAGGGAAGAAAAGGATAGAAGGTTAGCAACAAGCACCACCTCTCGACCCGGGGTGGTAGTACCTGAATCAGATGTGCTCATGAGGGTGATCCACAGACATACAGGTGTGACATCCAATAATACCAATAGCCACAATGGACAACAACTGGTGTCCATCAACCCTACCAAGGGCTCCAAATGGGGTTATGACTGGCACTTTACTGCACGTAATAATATATATCTTGTCACACACGTGCACATGGGAGGCAGCTAAAGGGCTTGAATGAGGGCAGTTCCGAATCAGATCGGGATGTGGCAGAGTGCACTGATTCTTTTTTACGTCGTCCTGCAGACCATTCACAGGAAATTCCGCCTGGCCCTGTAGATGTCATGTCCAGGCCCGAGCCTATGGCTGAAGACCCTTCTGGTCCCGGCCCCTTTGACGTCGCTTCCTATCCAGACCTTTAAAAGCCTGCACCTTTTCCCTATTCCCTCAATTCTGTCTTGGACTCTGGTTTGCACACATCAGTGTTATCATTTATTTTGCAATTTAGCAGCCAGGAAAACAATATACGGGTGGCTGCCCCAAACCTTAGTATTGCTCTTGTGCGAGTTTGGGACAATATATATACTGTAAATATATATATATATATATATATATGGGCTGGCATCTTCTATATATATATATATATATATATATATATACACACACAGTGTCACAAAAGTGAGTACACCCCTCACATTTTTGTAAATATTTTATTATATCTTTTCATGGGACAACACTGAAGATATGCCACTTTGATACAATGTAAAGTAGTCAGTGTACAGCTTGTATAACATTTTAAATATTCTGTCCTCTCAAAATAACTCAACACACAGCCATTAATGTCTAAACCGCTGGCAACAAAAGTGAGTACACACCTAAGTGAAAAATGTCCAAACTGTGCCCAATTAGCCATTTTCCCTCCCCGGTATCATGTGACTCATTAGTGTTACGAGGTCTCAGGTGTATTAAGTTTGGTGTTATCGCTCTCACACTCTCTCATACTGGTCACTGGAAGTTCGACATGGCACCTCATGGCAAAGAACACTCTGAGGGTCTGAAAAAAAAGAATTGTTGCCCTACATAAAAATAACCTCGGCTATAAGAAGACTGCCAACACCCTGAAACTGAGCTGCAGCCCAGTGGCCAAGACCATACAGCGACAGGTTCCACTCAGAACAGCTCTCGCCATGGTCGACCAAAGAAGTTGAGTGCACGTGCTCAGCGTCATATCCAGAGGTTGTCTTTTGAAAATAGACCTATGAGTGCTGCCAGTATTGCTGCAGAGGTTGAAGGGGTGGGGGCGTTAGTCAGCCTGTCAGTCCTCAGACCACACGCCCACTGCACACAGCATCAAATTGGTCTGCATGGCTGTCGTCCAAAAAGGAAGCCTCGTGTAAAGATGATGCACATGCAAGCCCACAAACAGTTTGCTGAAGATAGTCAGACTAAGGACATGGATTACTGGAACCATGGCCTGTGGTATGATGAGACCAAGATAAACTTATTTGGTTCAGATAGTGTCAAGCGTGTGTGTGGCGGCAACCAGGTGAGGAGTACAAAGACAAGTGTGTCTTGCCTACAGTCAAGCATGGTGGTGGGAGTGTCATGGTTTGGGGCTGCATGAGTGCAGCCAGCACTGGAGAACTACAGTTCATTGAGGAAACCATGAATACCAACATGTACTGTGACATACTGAAGCAGAGCACAATCCCCTCCCTTCGGAAATTGGGCCGCTGGGCAGTATTCCAACGTGATAACGACCCCAAACACGACTCCAAGACGACCACTGCCTTGCTAAAGAAACTGAGGGTAAAAGTGCTGGAGTGGCCAATTATGTCCCCAGACCAAAACCCTATTGAGCATCTGTGGGGCATCCCGTGGAGGAGCACAAGGTCACTAACATCCGGCAGCTCTGTGATGTCGTCATGGAGGAGTGGAAGAGGATTCCAGTGGCAACCCGTGAAGCTCTAGTGAACTCCATGCCCAAGAGAGTTAAGGCAGTGCTGGAAAATAATGGTGGCCACACAAAGTATTGGCACTCTGGGCACAATTTTTCACTTAGGGGTGTACTCACTTTTATTGCCAGCGGTGTAGACATTAATGGCTGTGTGTTGTTATTTTAAGGGGACAGCAAATTTACACAGTTATACAAGCTGTACACGGACTACTTGACATTGTATCAAAGTGTCATATCTTCAGTGTTGTCCCATGAAAAGATATAATAAAATATTTACAAAAATGTGAGGGGTGTACTCACTTTTGTGAGATACTATATATATATATATATATATATATATATATATATATATATACACACATAATGATATATTTAAAGATGACCTTGAATTCCACAAATAAAATGTCCTGATTGGAATTTAAACTTTGGACTCTTTATCTGTAAGGCTGGAATTGCAAATTCAAGGCTTTTGTTTTTTTCAGATTCAAGTTCAAATTTGCTATTTGTAAGAACCCACTTCATAAAAGATTTAGCAAACAGGATATGAAAGGAAATGAGCACCTTTGGTGCTTGCAATCCTAAAAATACCACATGCAACACGGCTGTCTGCATTCGTTGTTTCGTGCATTTTTGAGCTTCTAGTCAAATTCAATTTGTATTAAAGGATATTGGAATTATAATTGCTGATTATTTAAAGAGTGTGCAGCAGCAGATGTTGAGGATAACTGATGCTGATTGACTGCCTGCTTTCCCTCTGCCCCCAAGCAAGAAAAATAATAATAATTCAATTGTGAAGGCGCCCTACATGTCAGCCGCCATCACAGAGCAAATACCCGAGTAATTCTGTAAGCTCTTAGGCCGCTTCTGTCTGCTCGCCCTCTTTCCAGATCACTTACAGTGGATTCAGAAAGTTTTTGGACCCCGTCAGTATTTTTCTGTGTTAAAATCATTTAGATTCTTTTTCCCCCAACATCAAGCAATACTCAGTACCCCAGAATGACAAAAGTTAAAACAGGGTTTCATCATTTTTAAAATTTTGTTAAGAATAAAAATTAGGCAATTCTAAATAACATGGAATAAAAGTAAGGTCCGATGGCCAGTGTGTTATAAAGCTTGAGCAGAACCTCCTTGGACTTGTACTCCACACATCAGGGTGCTATATAATTGAACATTCTGTTAGCCTCCGTAATGGCTTCTGAACACCACCTGGCAGGAGATTGTGTTGAGTCCACCATGACTCCTAAATCCTTCTCATAAGGTGGACTTTCTACTTTCAGACCTCCCAAATTGTTCAAACATCTTTCATTTAAGAATTATGGAGGCCACTGTACTATTTATGATTGCAGTTTTCTTTAAGTTTCAAAGTTTTAAAAAATAATCTTCATTGAATCCAAAAAAGTAAATAAAATAAACATTATATTCCAACATTCATAGTACACACATATCAAAAAAATTAAAACAACATTTTCTAAATACCCATAACAATATATGAAAAAAAAAAATAACACAAGACCTTTTTTCAATTCAACATCCATAAACATTTTCATTCAAATTTTATGACTTTTTACTGCAACTTGGCTTTTATCCCCAAACTAAAACAACCCATAAAGAGATGATGGGCAAATAAATTCCCCAGCCTGTCCTATACCTTCCCTGAGGTTCAGAGCTCTGAGCAGTAAATCACAAATTCATTTTCCGCTCCCCTTCCTCAACAGAGCAGAGCACCCCTTTCTACCCCCCACACATTTTCGAACACCTCCATCATATTCATCTGTTTCTAATAAGCACCTAAAAATCAAACAAGCATCAGTAGGTTCTGATCCGCAATGCTTATTATTACGTAGTGTTCTCTAAATTTGTGTCTCAACACAATCCTGACTCTAAGCTCTGCAGGCAGTTCCTTCAACCTTATGGTTTTTTTTTTTAATTTGCACTTTTATGTATTTTCAGTTTCATTTTAAATGAATTATCATTAATTTTTTTAAGTCTGCCTCCATTCCTTGTTTTATGTGGGTGGAGTCCCGGGAGGCGGGGCCATCCTGACAGTGCTGTTGCTGGCTCCTCCCTCTGGCTTGATAAGTAGCTCCGAGGATATGAGTCAGCATCAGTGGGGCATTGAAATGTCAGGGAGTCTTTGTTTTCTTTGGGGATTTAATTCCTTTCAGATTTATTTTTTAATGGTATTTGTTAACTTCTGATTGCCTCTTTAGACACACATTTTTTGCTTTTTTAATCATTTTTGCTTTGTTTTCTGTGTTTTTTAACACTAGAATGATCAAAACCTATGAAAAAACTCTTAATCCCGACCCACCTTAAATCCCTTCGTACCTCTCCGTCAGCGTCTTTTGTGTTGTAAATGTGTCGACAGGGCCAACGCAGAAAGGGCAGAAAGTTCTTCCAGATCGAGTCTGTTTCCCTGCGTGTGAGTTGCCAGGAGTTCTATAGGGTAAATAATGTATCGCTATTTGGAACAAATGCATTTCATGTGTGCTCCGTGTCTACAAAGATCTGTGTAAACACATTGTTAAAACAGAGACGTTTTTCATGTTTTAGTAATAATAGTCAAAATGTAGACATGAAGTGTACAATGTGTGAAGCCTGATGTCCAAATATCAAATATACACTTACACAAAAGGTACAAGTTTAACAAAAAAAAGTGTGTCTTTATTCAAGAAAATAACTGCAGAAAAAGAACTTGCGTTAGGGTGCGACATTGACACACCCTTAATACGACCGCTTTGATGGTGCAGCGGTAAGAACTGCTGAATCACAATCAAGATGTTTGCAGATCCCGGACACCTCCATTTTGAGTAGTGAGCTGCTCTTATTCTTACTATTACGGGATTAAAACATACATTTGCTTTGAGTCTGTAACAACCGGTGTAAATTTATGGTACTTGTAAAGGTTAGCGCTCACCCCGATCTGACGTTGCTCTTTTCAAATAAAGACGTGCTATAACAGAGGAGAACTCAGATGAGGATGAGGGTTCTACATTGGGAAAAAAGAACAGAAGCCCTCCCTGCAAGAAACGTCCACTCACATATAAGAATAACGGAGCTGCACCAGGCATAAAGACGAGAGATGGCACCGGTTGGATGTAGCAACAGGTCAGGCGTTATTCTGCCAGTCAGTCTGCCCCACACCTGTCCTTCAGTGAAACAGCAGGGCTTAACAGAGCTCGCCAACATATCGTGCAAAGTCCAGTTGTGATGGTCTTTATATAAAAACATTTATATGTTACTTATATGAAAGGCGTATTGAATGTTATTTACTGTACCTTGATACATTGTGTCTTATGTACTTCTTAATGACTGGGACAGGTTCAAGGTGTGGACTGATGACGATTGTAAAAGAGGCACTATATTGCGCCTGACCCAGCACAGACTGACACAGAGGCATGTGTAAAAATAAAACAAATATTTCTTTTTCTTCACCTGTGGGGCATGTCTCCCCCGTGAACCCCACAGGCACAACACAGTCCCAAAAAGCACAAAACACTTCCTTCTGGCACCACCACTCCTCCCATCAAGCTTTGTCTTCCTCCTCCTGACTCTGGCCACTGAGTGGTGGTTGCTGGCCCCTTTTATAGCCCACCCAGAATCACCTGTTTCTGGTTGCACTTCCCGGTGGGGCTGAAGATTCGTCCAGTCAGGATCCGTGCCCTTGTGACCACCCCGGATCCCAACAGGTCTGTGGAGAACTCCATTTCCCATGGAGCCCTGTGGGGAGCTGAGGCACCACTCCAAGCCAGGGCGGTGGCCATCCAGCATCCAGGGGGAGGTATTGCACCGTCCAGGGCTGCTCCCCCTGAATATACAGTGAAGGGCGTCCCGGCCGGGTCTACCACATTGCCCTTATCTCAGATGAGCCCCGTGGGGCTCAGCGGCACATCCCGCAAGGGCTGGTCTTCTCCAGGACGGAGAGACGGCGTCCTCAGTACCACAGCTCCACCCTGTGGAAACAAAAGCAAGAGATCTGGGGGTGTTGCCCTAACATCCCTGCCAATCAGACATCCACTCTGGACAACACAGCCAGACGTGACCACAGCGGCCACAGTCATAACAACGCCGCTCCCCTCCAGATCGATTCCTGCGGGACTGGAAACATGGAAAGTCCTGCTCCCTCATCCACTCTGCTGGGGCCACTTGGTGTCTCTGCCCATTCACAGCGCAGCCCTCCACTGCCTTCGAGCATACAGGCTCACTCTGCGTTCTGTCATGAGTCCCCGTCTTCTTTTTCTGGGTCCTCCTCCTGCTCTGGGGTGCACCAATGGTCTGGGTCCTCTTATGAGAAGAAGAGGGACCCTGTACCGTCTGCACCCCTTTAGACACCCACGAGACCGCCGTCAGCAGTCGAGGCAGGGCTGTTTGGCAGCCAATGTCTATCAGCTGCCTCCATGCACTCTCCTCTGCCGCCCTGTCAGTCATCGCGGCTGCGTCTCATGTAGGAGTCGGGGCGGCTTGGCAAGCAGAATCAACCACTACTGTTGCCGTTGCACTCCGCCCTCCCCTTTCATATACGGCACAGGCTTCACTTGCCTGTACTGCCGCATCCTTCAAGCTGGAGGATCTCGTGCCGTGCCACTTCAGCCACTCGTGGATGGCTCCTAACGGCGCGCCAAGCTTCTTCTCCAGCCCTTCTTTTGCCTCTTGCAGAGCTTTAAATACCTGAAAAAGGGACTGCAGGGGTAGGAGGACATCCTCCACTTCCAGTGCAGCCTGAAGCAGGTCAGTTTTGTCGGGAGAACTTCAGGAGTGGAGTGGAGGTCCGCCGTCCCCACCTCTTCTCTTTTGTCAGTGAGGCACCGACACACATCCTCCACCCCTTTACCTGCCTCTGGGAGGTGGCGTCGCTCCTCCACCGCCCCTCCTCACCAGGGAAAGCCACGTCGGGGACATCATCCGGGTGCTCATCCTCCACTCGATGATCTGCAGAAACAGGGGGTGCCAGACCTACCTCATTCTCAATCGAGTTCGCATCCGGCCACCAACTTTGGAGTCTGGCCAGCTTTCTTTCTCCCCATACTGGCTCTGGCAGGGTTATGGAGCCCCTGGAGTGTTGCAGCCTTCCTGCCATGGATGCGCGTTTAAGTGTGCTGTCTCGGGGTGCGCACATCGCGCTCCTGCGCCGTGCGTGTGCCTCATGCTACTGTGCCGGGAGGTTACATGATTTAAAACGCAGGTCCTGGCTACAAAAGATGGACCGGAATCCTGCTGACTGCGCCAGTGTAAAAGCGGTGTTACAGGAGACAATTATAGCAGTGAAATGCTTAGGCTCTCAACCTATGGTTCTGTATGTGAACTGATAGCTGCTGTGGAATTGTTTCGTTGTTGCTTTCAAGTGTATAGAAATGGGTAAACATTTTACACCTTTGGACAACTGGGAATGCCTGTAAAACTTCTTAGATTCACGGGTAGCGATTTGGGTAGTGGACACTTCGATGTTTATGAATGTTTCAGCTCTGACAACGTGGACACAAAGTTCTCAATGAAACCTGTTGTATCTTTACAACGGGTGACAAACGTGGAATATAACTTGAACACAACACGTCCTCCAAATATGAACCTGATTGAAAGAATTAATGATAATCAAATCCTTGATGACAGCAACACTCATAACAGTAACAAAACAATTACATTGACAATCATGTTACGTTATTTTTAAAATGTCTCCTGTTCTTTTTCATAACTTCTTTAACACGCTACCTCTCCGCTGCTAAGCGTGGGAATTTTGCTAGTGTGTATATATATATATATATATATATATATATATATATATATTGTGGTCTATGGCCGGCCTGTCATCCCAGCCAATACCCCCAGGCCGCCAGATGGAGCCCTCCCTGCAGCATGGAGGTGCCCCGAAGACCAGCAGGGAATCCTGGACAATGGAGTTTTCATCCACAGCCCTGCTGGATACCCCAGGGGCCGCTAGATGGAGCTGCAGGGAGAAGCAATGAATATCATTTGCCCTATGCCCTGGAAGTACGTCTGAGTCACATAGACAAGGGGAATGATGTGCTTTGAAAAAGAGTTTTGATCTGACCCGGAAGTGCTAAGAAGTCACATGGAGTGAGGGATCAGAAGCACTTCCAGGTCATGGACTATAAAAGGACTGTGGCAGCTCCCAGACGGCGAGCTGAGCTGGGTGGAAGGGTGGCAACGCGTCTGGGAGTGGAGGATTGTTTATTATTGTGTATTTGTGTGATTTGATGAGTATAGTGGAGAGGAGGGTGCTTTGTGCACTGTGCTGTGTTAATAAAGTCAACATTTGGACTTTTGCTTGGTGTCTGGAGTCTTGGACAGGGGTTCAAGGGAGCGAGACTGCCCCCTATCTGTCACTATATATATATAATATATATATATATTGTGAAAAGATCAGACTCAACACACTTAAAAACATTTGGGACATCCTCAAATATATTATCTCTGGCTGCAATGGGTTTAGTTTTAAAGACAGAAGTGTCTTTGGAGTCCAGACATGAACATATGAGGGTTTGTAAAGATGGCAGTTTTAAGTAGTCAGACCAGAAGTGACGTAGGGGAACCGGAAGTGACATTCTCCTGATGTTGGTGAAAGTGCCAGAACCGGAAGTGACGTCATCCTACTTACCAGAGCCGGAAGAGATGTCTTCTTAGGCGCCGGAAGTGACACCATCAACATTGAGCCAGACAGGTTTTCCCATGGCTAGTCTGCAGAGAAACAGGAGAATGTTAAGTGCACCCCGCCACCCCCTGGCCTGGCATGGAATTACCTTCACTTGGTCCATGCAACATCCTCCTACTCATACGTGCGTGACAATATATATTCTATACTTAAATATATTCTATATTTCAATAGGCATTTTTGGATGTTCTGGGACTTTTGTCACCTTTTTGGATTTTTAAAGCCAGCTTTACCGGCAGCTATCAGTAGGTGGTTGTCAGGGTCAAGCTGGTCTAAAGTGAGCATCTTCTGGGTTGGCTTGTGAAGGCTCTGCTCTGCCTTTTGTGGAGCTTTTTGGAGACCCCACACTAATTTTATTATGTTTGTGACTCTTTCATACAACTACTAGAATTGTTTGGCTCATTTTGGTTTGGCATTATTATGTTTTTGACTCCTCATTGTAACCATTTGCCTGTTCTTCAACCTAATCCTTTTTTGTCACCATCATCTTCTAGATCATCTGTCTTTGTACACTTTTTTCTTTCTATGGCACGATAGCGGAGGCAGTTGACAAAGTACATATTCTTTTGGATGGATGTGCATTTTATTTTTTTTTATTTAAAACCAATTTAATTTTCACCTTGGTAAAAAAAAAAAAAGAAAACAGCGACCATTCAGACCATTCAGAACTTCTGAATGCAACATTTTTTCCTCCATCACACATAAGCCTTTTTTATTTCCACATTTATGTGTTATTTATGTATTTATTGAAGAGAGTGAAGAGAAAATGCATTGTCCCTTGAAGTTCATTTTTGTTTTATATATGTTTTTTTTCTAATCTGTTTAGTTTGTTGGCCTTCATGGTGTTTCTGTGTCTCACAGTCTCATTATTAACTTCTAATAAAGAAGTGAGGCTGTCCTTGCCCAAAACACCTTGCCATCTTTGTTCAGTTGCTGCTCTTTTGTTTGATTATGTGGCCAGGTAGACTTTTCATTGACCTTTAAGTAGGTAAACATTTCTTTGAAACCAAAACATGATTGTTGTCATTTTAATTCTTTTTGTTTTACTTTTTATGTAAATTCACTTTTATTTTAGCTTTTTGTTCATTTAAATATGAAACTCTTTCCTGGCTGTGTGCCCGTGTTTGCCTTTATTGTTACTTTTAAAATACGGAGCCTTTATTTCACCTCAAGGACCTTTTGAAGACGTGCACCTGAATACCAAGTTATTGTGCCTAATGTGATAACTTTGATTGCCATTTATGATATTTTAAGTGGGCTACGCACAAAGTTCTTTATTAGACTTCTGCAAAATTTACAGCCAGCACTCATTCACTTTCAAACACTACAGAGGATTCATGTTTTAATCTAATTTGATTCAATTGTTAATTTAATTTGATTGTTTTCCTATGAAGTAATCATGGGAACTTGGAGATCTTTATACTGATACACTCTGTGGAGGTGTTGAACTTTTGGTGATGCCAACATTGGGAGGCTTACCCTGTGATCTGAATGTGGATCCCAATGCTTCGATGTGAAAACCGAGAACCTCATTGTCTGTGGTCATAAAAGATTCACAGGCATCCTTCATAAAGAGTAGGGTTGTTTTGGTGTGCAATTTTGCATATAAGTTGATAAATATTTTGTATTTCTTTATTGGTAACTTCTAACACTAATGTCTATCATTCATAAGAGCAGCAATGGTTAGATGGTTAAGAACCCCTTCCCCCCTTTTACGAATCAGTTCTTTGTAATTTTCTGACAGGGTTGGAGGAAGTGCCTCAAAAAAGTTTGGCAAGTGATTCTCTGCAGGACCCTCTCAGTCAACCCCCACAGGAAAGCGAGACTGCCTACTTGGCAAGCATCACCTTAACAAATGATTTTGGGGGCAGGTGTGAAGTTATTCTGTGCCCCATTGGTCTCAAGTATGGCTGTGTGGAATTGTCTTGTATCAGAAGCCTTTAAGTACGATGATGCCCTATTGGCTCTAGGGGTTGGACAGCTCGGCTGCCATATTGAGACAGGTATGTGGCCTGTTCTGAAGAAAGTTGACCACAAGTTGTGCCCTCCTCTCGACCATATTCAACCACACACACGGTACTCTCACCTCTCATTCGTGTGAATGCTTTTGTCAGACACAGTACTTGCACTCTCAGCTCTTATAAATGTTAACGTTTTCCTCACTTTAAGTTCCCAATTAAAGAAGACTTATTATGTCCAACTCTTATTAAAGGGTTATCAAGTGAAAAAATTTGATGAAGTCAAATGAATTAACGCCAAAAATGATGGTCGGTTACATGGCAAATTGGTTAAATGTGTACCAACAGACTATGCTGAAACAGTTGGTGGTGATGGTGCGGAAGATGAAAACATCAGCTTACAATATCCCAAAGAATATCTACAACACCGCCCTAAATACTGTTGAAAGAAGGATGTATCCAAGAAAGGTAATCCAGTACATCTTCCACAGGTAACATTGGACAGCAAAGGAGATCTTGATATGCCATTCGTATTAAAACGTTAACAGTTTCCTGTTGGGCGCAATGTTGGCACAATGGTAGCGCTGTTACCTCGCAGTAAGAAGACCTGGGTTTGCTTCTCAGGTCCTCCCTGCATGGAGTTTGCATGTTCTCCCCATGTCTGCATGGGTTTCCTCCGGGTACTCCGGTTTCCTCCCACAGTGCATTGCATTGGTGCATTGGCGATCCTAAATTGTCCCTAGTGTGTGCTTAGTGTGTGAGTGTGTGTGCCCTGCAGTGGGTTGGCGCCCTGCCTGGGATTTGTTCCTGCCTTATGCCCTGTGCTGGCTGGGATTGGCTCCAGCTGACCCCCATGACCCTGTAGTTAGGATAAAGCGGTTTGGATAATGACTGACTGATAGAAACATCTCAGAACAACACAAAGTGCAATTCCACTCAATAAAACTTCATCTTTCTTTATTTTCAGATACTGTATGATGAACACAGTTTGTTGCTCATGTTTTGGCTCATTTTGTATCTTACTATTGTTTGGCTACTTATTAAACAACAAGAAACAATTAAGGGGTCTGAGTCACTAAACAGTTCACTAATTAAGAAAATGGTGAGAATGAAAACCTGCAGCCACTGTGGTCCTGCAAGACTGGAGTTGGGGACCCCTGCTCTATGTGTGTATTCTCTACTGGGAATCTTCTAAATCCAGCAACCAGCTCTTTTCCCCCCATAGCGGTTTCAGGCGCCTGCTTTGACGTCGGGCCACTCCAATTTCAAAACTACACGATCGGAATCACGTAACATCTTCAGACACATGACTCAACCTCGCACCAGTTCAAGTGTGTTGAAGTCCACCTGACTTGCAGGCTTCCAGATCAGTGGAGTGACTCACAAGGAGACACCGAGCGGTGGTGTGACTTTGCCCCATCACCAAGTACACTCTCGCTGGAGTGCTGAAACTTAGTAACTTTCAGTAACTTTTACCTCTATGACAATTCATACATTCATGAAAAGCCATAAACAGTTATATAAAACTCTAAATTGTCTGAGGACTCAGCATGACTCACATGAACCCCGTTTTTGTCACAAAATTATGCTTATTAATTGTCCAAAGTGGTCTTAAGGGGAATAAATTCCAGGTTTCTCCAAGTGACACACAGGCAGTAACATTAGAACATTAGGAAAAATTTTAATGAGGCTTGGCAGTTCAGTTCAATAAAGCTTGCCAATCCTATCCACTTAATTCCTTCAAAATAACATCGAGTCAAGTTTTGATGGCTGCTAAAGTTCTACCATCTACCACAAGTGGCCAGGTGCAGGAATGGCAGGTCGCAGTACAAATGAAAAGTTGGGACACCAACCTGGTCATCCTGTTTAATAAGTGAAGTTCAAACCAAAACATGCATCTTTGGTGACAAAACTAAATCGCCTCTCGGACACAACAAAGAAGCATCCAGCTCTTGGCTATCAAATGGGAGCTCCGTCCAGCAGGTCAATTTTAGTGTAAATGACGCCTCCTTCCAGGCAGCCAGCTTTCTTGTAACACACAAAACAGAAGAGGGCTGAGTGTCTTCACTGGGCCGGGCCATTTCTCAGGGCTACAAGGAGTGAAGAAGAGGAGAATGTTAGCGATAGCACCCCATCTCACCCCAGAGGGTTATCACATACTTTGATTGAGCCTGTGAGGAGTTCCTCTGACAGACTACTTGGTCACTTATTCCAAGTGTCTATAGTTGTCTGTGTAAAAAAAAAACTTCCTAAGGTTTATGCGAGATTTACCCTTAACAAGTTTCCAACGGTGTCCCCGTGTTCTTGGTGAATTCATTTTAATGTCCCAGTCCACTGGAATAATTCACTTCATAATCTTAAGCACTTCAATTATGTCTCCTTTCAACCTTCTTTTTCTTAATTTGAAAAGTCTCAGCTGTTTTAATCTTTCCTTCATAACTCATCCACTGTAGACTTGGCATCAGCCTAGTCACTCTTCTATTGACATTTTCAAGCGCTTTTTTGTCCTTTTTGTAGCCTGGAGACCAAAACTACATACAGAACTCAAGATGAGGCCTCACCAGTGTGTTATAAAGCTACAGCAGAACCTCCTTGGACTTGTACTTGAGTTTTGAAAGTCCCACAAGTCCTACTGTCTACCACACTACTTGGTCACGTATTCAGTGTGCCTATGGGAATCTGTGTGAAGAAAAACTTCTTAGCAATAGTGAAAAATTTCCAACTGTGTCCCCATGTCCTTGATGAACTTATTTCAAAGTCAGTCTTGATCCAGTGGACTAAATCCCTTCATGATTTTAAACACTTTAGTCATGTCTCTTAATCTCTGTCTGCTCAAACTGTAAACCCTTTTAATCTTTTGTCATAACTCATCCCCTGTAGCCCTGGACTCACCCTAGTCGCTCATCTCTGGACCGTTTCTAGAGCTGCTATATCCTTTTTGTAGCCTGGAGACCAAAACTGCACACAGTACTCCAGACGACGCCTCACCAGTGTGTTATAAAGCTTGAGCAGAACCTCCTGTGACTTGTAATCACACATGTCAGGGCGCTATATAACCTGCCATTCTGTTAGCCTTCTTAATGGCTTCTATTCTTGCTGAAATGCACTGACTGAAGACTCCACTAATAAAATGGTTTGGTGTATATGTCAAGGTGTTAGGCACAAGCCCAGAACCAACAATGGAATAGATTTTAATTAGATTATCTTATTTTAGATTAGATTAGATAAACATTATTAATCCCACTGGGAAGTTCAGATGCATACTGGATCTGAAACACAAAAAACAAAGATACACATCAGGGTGCCATACAGTATAACCAAACATTTAATTCAGTTCAATTTAATTGTCCCAGAAGGGAAATGTGCTTTGTCAGCAGGTTTTAGAAACAGGCCACACCATAACATTAAAAACACATCAATGAAGAACACAGCCATCAAAAGATAAATTTGGTACAAATAAATAAAATGTAGCTGTCAGCATAATACTTATAGTATGGTGAAACATTAGATCAAATATTAGACATAAAAATTAAATGAACACTTAGACTTGATTGATGAATGCTGCAAATGCTAAGTGTTCATCCCATGAGTTAAGCTTTTGAATGTTTTTTAAATTTAAACTTTTTTAGAAAATTTCTCCCTAGGGACATATAACGTATCTATCTATCTATCTATCTATCTATCTATCTATCTATCTATCTAT
>JANRMT010062820.1:23211009-23224355 GCA_026402145.1 Polypterus bichir lapradei
CTATCTATCTATCTATCTATCTATCTATCTATCTATCTATCTATCTAAGAGAGCAATACAGTGGTTGAGTCCTGTCTGACAGAATGCACGCTTTTTTCCATATTACTTACTTGTTAAACAGGTTCATCACATTGGACTGTTGAGACCCTGCCAATTTTTTTTTTACTCCATTTTACTTTTTGTTTTTTTCTGTTTTTGGCATTAAGATTTCCAAACTAGGCCAGCAGAACATAAGTAAAAACAGACTCAATACAAGATTTATAAACGAGTGACAAAGCAGTGGGACTCACATTGAAAAGACTCCAATTCCTTAGACAGCTGAGGCTCTGCCGTCCCTTTTGGCAGAAGACTTTTGCAATTTCTTTAAAATTCAGTTTTGAGTCTATAATTGTCCCCATGATATTTGTAACTGTCAACATTCTCCACTGCTTGGTCTTTGATGACTGTTTCTTCTGGGTGTGTGGTATTTCTTCTAAAATCTATTATTTTTTCTTTAATGTGTAGGTGTAGAAAAGACTCATCATACCAACTGACCAAATCTTCTGCCACTGGACCATGGAGGGTTTCATCCTGATCCAGAAGGCTTACAATCACTGAATCAACAACACATTTTAAGATGGACCTGTTTTCAGATTTACTGCAACAGCCATTACTGTGGAGGATTTACAAAAAAAAAAGCAAAAGAACAGACCCCTGAGGGAGCCACTATGAATGAGGACAGCATGTCAGACAGACAAACATTGACTTTCACTCTTTCAGTCCTGTTCATTAAAAAGTCAGTCAGTCACCCTGCCAAACTGAAGTCCAAATGAAAATCTTTTATCAGTTAAAAGCTGAAGAAAAGTAAACAGACAGCAGCCTCGCGTGAGCCTTGATGTCCACCAAGTGGTTAAGTCAGAGATAAAGCAAAGCCACAACGCTATCCTCTGTTCCTCTCTTTGACTTCTAGGTGAACTGAAATGGATCTAATAAACCCTGAGTTTTCTCCATTAGCTTCCTCTTTATAAGTTAGTCAAATAATTTCATGACCAGTGGTGCTAAAGCCACTGCTCTGAAGACATTTAAGGTTTTTGGGTTTTTGATTTTAGCTGATGCTGGCTTTCTTAATGGCTTTGTAACATTACCTGGAGGTTGATAGTGACAAGACCACCAATGTGTATTCTAGTCTAACATTTTTACTTCCTATGTGTCGTACTTTACATTTACTTAAATTTAATTTTCTCTGCCACAAATATGCCAAGCCTGTCTGCTGTCCAAGTCCCTCTGTAATAATTCAACATGTTTGAGATTTTCTACCAGTCCTCTTAAGCTTGGAATCATTTGAACACTTAAACCTCTTATTGATTATATTCTTGTCCAAATCATTTATATATTTTAAAAATAGCAGCAGCCCCAGCACTGACCCCTGCTGGACACCACACTTAACTTCACCCAAGCTTCCTCACACCATCACCCTCTGCTTCCAGTGTCTCAGCAAATACAGTATACATCACACCCTGAACTCCCGCTTCTTGTAGTTTAATGCTGAACCTCTCATGTGGCACATTATCAAATGCTTTCTGAAAGTCAAGATATAGTTGTGCTTGAATGTTTGTGAACCCTTTAGAATTTTCTATATTTCTGCATAAATATGACCTAAAACATCATCAGATTTTCACTCAAGTCCTAAAAGTAGATAAAGAGAAACCAGTTAAACAAATCAGACAAAATATTATACTTGGTCATTTATTTATTAAGGAAAATGATCGAATATTACATCCTTTCATCATCTTTCACCTTCTCTGCTATATTCCTCTATAACTGCTTTTTAGCTTCCCTAATATCCTTCTTAATGGTTGCCTTCATACTCTCAGAGGCCTTGTGCCTCACATTGGAGTTATTAGTCTTCTGTGTTTTTCTCCAGGGCTGAAATCCTAAACCCAGATGAGGACAACTGATCCACTGCAAAAAGTGAAACCTACAGGAAGGTGCAGAACAGAGTGAACAGAAAATACAATGTTAGTCGGGTGACGGGTTACATCTGAACCGGAGGGGCACCAATGTATTGGGGAGGCGTATGTGTAGGCTAGTCGAGGATTGTTTAAACTAGGGAATGGGGGGGCAGGGAGTTTAGGACAGGCCAGATTTAGATCTATATATGGAAGAACAAACAATGGTGTAGAAAAAAAATGCATAGTAATGTAAATTCTAAGCAAACACGTAAATGTAGAAGGATTAACACTTTAAAAATAGCTTGCCTTAATGCTAGAAGTATCAAAAATAAGGTAAGTGAGTTGGAGTTGTATGTAGCAGAGCATAATTATGATATTATAGCAATAAGGGAAACCTGGCTAAATAACAAAGATGGAGATGAGTGTAACATAGAGGGATACACATTTTTTAGGAAGGATAGACAGAACAGAAAAGGAGGTGGGGTTGCTGTTTATGCCAAACAGGGTTTAAATGTAAGTCCTCTTCAGTTGGATGATGAGCCCCATCTTAGTGAGGACATGTGGCTTCGCCTGGAAAATATTAGGGAAAGAGGTCTTATTTTAGGAGTATGTTATAGACCACCCAATTCAGACAATAATTTCAACACACATCTTTTTAGTAATATCAAAAAGGCAAGTTTACAGGGGGATATTATAATCATGGGGGACTTTAATTATCCAAATATTAACTGGGATAACCTTGCAGATGGAGGAGCACAAGAGCAGGAGTTTTTAGAAGTAATCAGTGACTGTTTTTTAACACAGCATGTTAAAGTACCAACACGGGGTGAAGCCTGTCTAGATTTAGTATTCTGTAATAATCAGGATAGAATTGAGGGTGTAGAGGTAATTGAACCACTAGGGTCACGTGACCATAATGTAATACAGTTCTCAGTATTTTGTAATAGTACGGATGCAAAGACTAAAATTGATAAGTTGAACTTTGGTAGGGCTAATTTTGAGCAGATGCGACAAAGTCTAAGTAGGATAGACTGGGATAAGCTTTTAAGTGTGGAGACAGTCGAGGAGCAGTGGAACAGGTTTAAAAATGTTTTACATGTAATGCAGGACAGATACATACCTAAATTTGGAATTAATAGGAAACTAAAAAAAACTCCACGATGGATTAATAAAGATTTAAAAAAGAAGTTGCAAAGGAAAAAACTGCTGTATAAGGCATATAAGACTAATGACTGCAAAGTGAATCGTAGAGCGTATGAAAATATGAGAGCAACCATTAAGAAGGATATCAGGGAGGCTAAAAGACAGTTGGAGAGGAATATAACAGATAAGGCGAAAGAAGACCCCAAGAGATTCTTTCAGTATTTTAGTAGTAAAAGAACAGTCAAGGAGGAGGTCAAGTTCATCAGGAATAGTAAAGGGGAATTAAAAGATACAGACAATGAAATAGCAGATGCCCTAAACTTACATTTTTCGGAGGTGTTTACAAGTGAGCGAGTGGATAACCTCCCAGAGGTAAACGCAACTACTAAGGAGGTACTGAGGGATTTGGAAATTGAAGAGGGAGAAGTGCTCCTCAGATTAAATAAGCTGAAATCAAACAGATCACCAGGCCCAGATAATATTTATCCTCGTGTTCTTAAGGAGGCTAGTGAGTACATATATAAACCCTTGACACACATTTTTAGGAAGTCACTGAGCACTGGAGAGATTCCGAAGGACTGGAAAATGGCAAATATCATTCCATTATATAAAAAGGGTGACAGGGCAGATCCAAGCAACTATAGGCCAGTAAGCTTAACATGTATCACAGGAAAATTAATGGAAGGAATTATTAAGGATAAGATTGAGCAACACATGGCAAGGACAAGAGTTATTCTGAACAGTCAGCATGGGTTCAGAAGAGGGAGGTCGTGCTTTACTAACATGTTGGAATTCTATGAGGTTGCAACAAAAGCATACGATCAAAGTGGAGCTTATGATGTTATTTATCTGGACTTTCAGAAAGCATTTGATAAGATGCCACATGAGAGGTTGGGCATCAAGTTAAAAGAAGTGGGAGTTCAGGGTGATGTTTTTAGATGGGTACAGAATTGGCTCAGACACAGGAAGCTGAGGGTGATGGTGCGAGGAACCTCATCAGAACTGGCCGATGTTAAGAGTGGTGTTCCACAGGGGTCAGTGCTAGGGCCGCTGCTATTTTTAATATATATAAATGATTTAGATAGGAATACAAGTAACAAGCTGGTTAAGTTTGCAGATGATACCAAGATAGGTGGATTAGCAGATAATTTGGAATCTGTTATATCATTACAGAAGGACTTGGATAGCATACAGGCTTGGGCAGATTTGTGGCAGATGAAATTTAATGTCAGTAAATGTAAAGTATTACACATAGTGAGTAGAAATATTGGGTTTGAATACACAATGGGCGGTCGGAAAATCGAGAGTACACCTTATGAGAAGGATTTAGGAGTCATAGTGGACTCTAAGCTATCAACTTCCCGACAGTGTTCAGAAGCCATTAAGAAGGCTAACAGAATGTCAGGTTATATAGCACGATGTGTGGAGTACAAGTCCAAGGAGGTTATGCTCAACCTTTATAATGCACTGGTTAGGCCTCATCTTGAGTACTGTGTGCAGTTTTGGTCTCCAGGCTACAAAAAGGACATAGCAGCACTAGAAAAGGTCCAGAGAAGAGCGACTAGGCTGATTCCAGGACTACAGGGGTTGAATTATGAGGAAAGATTAAAAGAGCTGAGCCTTTACAGTTTAAGCAAAAGAAGATTAAGAGGTGACATGATTGAAGTGTTTAAAATTATGAAGGGAATTAGTACAGTGGATCGAGACTTGTATTTTAAAATGAGTTCATCAAGAACACGGGGACACAGTTGGAAACTTGTTAAGGGTAAATTTCGCACAAACATTAGGAAGTTTTTCTTTACACAAAGAACGATAGACACTTGGAATAAGCTACCAAGTAGTGTGGTAGACAGTAAGACGTTAGGGACTTTCAAAACTCGACTGGATGTTTTCTTGGAGGAAACAAGTGGATAGGACTGGCGAGCTTTGTTGGGCTGAATGGCCTGTTCTCGTCTGGAATGTTCTAATGTTCTAGTCAACAACAACATGAAGAGTCGGTAAAAACGTCAAGTTGCTCTATCTTCAAAACAACAAAAAACAACCAAAGTCAAAGTTGAAAGACTAAGCCTAACATTTGCACTAGAAAAGTCAAGACCAAACCCTTGTAAATTTGTCTTCTGACTGTAAAATGTCTCCATCCCTCTGCTACGATTTGGCTGATACTAAATTACAGTCCACATTTTGTATCATATGCAAAATCAATCCAGCTTCTTTTCATTATTCTTATTCATTTATGCTGTTACAGAAGCCCTTAGATTTCTTACATATTATTTTGCTTTCTTTACTTAGTCACCTTTAGATCCTATCAGTTTCACGTTTAATTGCATACTTGAGTACACATCAGTGGAAATGCAGGGGAAGTGCATTTAAAACTGAAGCCAGGAAGCACTTCTTTAACACAAAGGCTTGTGGGACTCCGGAACAAACTACCCAGACATGGAGTTGAAGCAGAAATGTTGAGAACCTTTAAACGGAATCGGAATGAGATGTTGGGACAACTTAGAGTAAAACTGAGCTATGGCTACAAGATATAATTGGCATTCTTAAAAAAACCATTATTCGTCAATTATTGATAACATCTTAAAAACCTTACGTGATTTTGAGGAGGTGGCAATGTTTAAAGCCATTTCTTATGGCAAAAAAAGATATAGACAAAAACTAACCTCTGAATCTGTAAATATTTTTAGAGGCCTGGTGTTCCAGAGTGTATTGCAGAAATGTGGGTTGCAGACGTCCTTCAATACAACAACAACAGGAGGTACATTCCACTGTCTTAGCGGAGGTGGTGCCTGTTGTACAGAGTACTCCTTCGACTAAGCAGTGGGTGGAAACTAGAGAGGTGACTCAAGTAAGTGGTCAATGTTCAGGGCAATCAGACAGTGGTGATCCAGGGGTCTCATCTACATGGGATAACATAAATGTTTTATCTCCTGTCTTTTCAGGAGCAGTGACTGTTAGGTCCAAATCTAAACCATCGTTAAAATCCAGAACCAAAAAAGCAACAGCAATGCAAATGATGAGTGATGATAATATATCTGTCACATCTGATGCACCATATCAAACTAGATCAAAAAACAAAAATACAAATATTGGCAATAATAAATACTAAAGGGGATTGGACCTTAAAGAGTCCTTATGTTGTCCTAGGTGATGTGACCCTAAGTAAGAGGAGTTCGGAGATGAGTAGGGGATGGCAATTTGTGTGTTTTGAGGATTTAAGGATTGATGATTTATCAAGATGTCTTGATAAGATTGGAGTTCAACCACAGGTCAAAAAGATAGTTGTTTTGGCTGGTGAGTTGACGCTTAATACAAGCCCAAAAGAGGAGTATGATAGTATAATCTCTCAGATGATTATGGGCATTAATATTTCCCAAATGCACGTTGCTTTCTGTCTTTGACACCTCCGGATCCCAAAACTAAACAACATGAATTGATTTGGCAATTTAATAGAGCTCTCCAGAAGCAAGAATGGAAAGTTGATGGCAAATTGCCTAATGCTTCTATGGATTTAGAAAGAATGCAAGATGATCCAATCCGTCTGGGGCCTATCAGCATTGACCGATTACGTGACTCATGGTGTAGTAGGGTTTAGACTGTCCTGCCCCTCACCCCAAATTCTACACTTAAGGTGGATGGAGGTAGGCAGCCTAATTTTAACAATATCCCTGAGGTTAAAATCGAGATTGGACGCCTAAACTTAAATAGTGTAAGGGGCGTTTTACCTTAAATTTGTTCCTCTTAGTTCCCTAACATCTAAACATAGATTATACACCTATCTTACGTATAGGGGCGTCTAGTCTTAAGTTTGTCCCTCTTAGTTCCCTTACATTAAAATATTGATTATATGCCTATCTAAAACAATAGTTTGTTTCTTTGGTGTTTTGGAGTCCCTAATTTGAATTATCCCTTGTAAACCTAATTGTTTGGCCTATAGAACCCTAATTTACTTAAATTATAAGTTTGAGGAATAACCCTATTCATAAAAAAATATTTTGGTAGCTACGACTTTGGTATACCTGAAATTTGCCAAATTTTGATTTTGCCATTTTAGACCACAGGAATAGTTCCTATAGATTAATTACGGGTATCTGACCCTTAGTGCATATCTGAAATCTTTTTTAGATGCACTTTTGGGTCAGATGTATTGTATGATTTTATTAAGAAAATTTATAAGGTCTTGGGGCAAACTATTTTTAAGGTATCTGTAGATGGTATACTGTAAATCAGGGGTGCCCAATACATCGATCACGATCGACCGGTAGATCAGAAAGGTAGTGCAGGTAGATTGCGTTGCATTCAAAATCTTTTTTAAAGTTAGTCTATCATATATCCTCCCTATGGCATTTGCCACTTGATTGACATACAGTGCGGCCAGTCTGAGATCTCCTTTCTTCTAACACACTGGTCATTCTGCTCGCACGATCAAACGTGTGAGCTACTGCAAAACTCCGGCTATCTAAGTGATCTAGTTAGCCTTCCAATTTATATTGACTAAAGAAGGAATTAGAAAAAAAATTTGTTGGTATGGGTATGGGCTGGATGTGGAATTGGAAGAGGATTTTCTCACAATGTCACAATCGAAGTGCGTTTGTCTGATCTGTCAATCTATCATTGCTATTCCAAAGAAGGAAAATGTGGAAAGGCACTTTTGAACTGTTCATAAAAACTATGAAACTGACTTCCTTCCGAAAAGCGATCTGAGAAAGAGAAAGGAGAGGGAACTAAAATCACAGTTAATCGGACAGCCATCATTTTTCACTCAGCTGAATTCAAAAGCAAAGGCAGACACACCGAAGCATTGTTCCAGGTGAGTCATTCGATCATTAAGCATAAGAAGTCCTTCCAAGAAGAGAAATTCCTGCTGAGATTTCGAGACCCATGGCCTGAGAAAAAGGAGTTTTTCCTTGTCATTAAACATGCAGAATACAAGCAACTTAACAACAATCAATGGCCGCTAGACTTGGCATTTTTTTTCCGATCTGACCAGCATGTTGAATGAGTTTAATTTACAGCTGCAAGGAAAAGACAAAACCATGGTCAATATGATTAGCTCAGTTAATGCTTTCAAATGAAAAATGCAACATCTGTCCTCAAAGCTGCAGTGCCTTGATTTGGGGAACATCCAAAACCTCGTGTCAGAGCTGAAGACGCAATGGAAGGCGTGTGCGCAACTTGACAGAATCCGCTACACAGAGCAGATTGAAAATTTCCTGTCAGACTTTGACAGATGGTTTCAAGACTCAGCTTTACTTGAGCCAATTGCTACATTTAAGTGCTATCCATTTAGGGAAGATGTTGAGGGTGATTCACCTGCGTTAAAAATTGCAACACTGTTTCACCTAAAACTCCTCTACAGTGGAGGATGAGATTTTGACACTACAGGATGACATTCAGCTGAAGTATGGGGCTCTTGGACAGTTTTGGAAATTACTCACAGAGGAAAAGTACCCAAACTTGAGGAAATGTGCTATCTCCTTGACTGCATTATTCGGCTCTACTTATTTATGCTAGTCAGCCTTTTCCCACATGAAGATTATTAAATCCAAATACTGTAGTGACCATAAATGTATTGAATTGTTATTGTGCCATAAAGGTTATTGAGTTATGCAAGGTACGACAACATATATTTTATGTATAAAGTATATATATATATATATATCATTTTTAATGTAGGTAGATCATTTCGACCTGGTCATTTTAAAAGTAGCTTGCAAGCCGAAAAAGTGTGGGCACCCCTGGTATAGATAAAGTGGTGACAGGAACCTAGAATTGTGGTGGTTACAGTAAAGAAAATACAATTGTATTCACGCAGGAAGTGTACCCGTGCACTCTTACCCTTTGGGGTAAACATTCTTTATAACCCTAACCTAACCCTACCTCTAACCCTAATTTCTTATGCTCTATCCTGTGCTTGAGCATGCATCTGAAACACACTTAATTGCAAATTTTAAGACTACTGTGATCTTTTTTAGAAATATTTTTGCTATTTTCTTGGCTCCAAACCTCGGAATTGGACTGGCGTCATTCCAGATATGAAAGTGGACTCCTGCCATTGCTTCGGCTGATTCCTTTCTACCACATTCGATGTTTGGAAGAATGCCCAGTTGTTTTGGTTTCGGTCCAGTGTGTGGATATTGTCAGTGTTTCACAGGGCCGTTGGAATGGACTAGCAGGCACGTACTAAGCCTGTGTGACTGAATAATATAGTCACGTATGATACCGTGAGGAAAGACCACAACTTTTTTAAAATGATCATCTAATTCAATGAATGATAATGAAGCTCAGGCGTATTAACATCAGGGGCTCCATTTGCCATCGCATTCAAAAACTAAACTACTGCTGTGACATTCAGTGCATTCACAAGCCCTCAGATAGGTAAGCAGAATTTTAAAAGGACCAGGAATTTCGCTTATAAAACTTGGCATGGATTGGAGCGTGAAAATGCCGGAAAAGTAAAAATAAATTAATAAACTGGATTTATCAAACCTTGTTGTGATCAGCACTTACCTTCATTACCCTTGTCACACATGTGCGAGTAGGAGGCAGCTAAAGGGCTAAAATAATTGTAATAACACATCCCAACCGGGGGGGCGGCGGGGTGCACTTACTGTCTTTCTAAGTTCCCTGCAGACCTTTCCTGGGAAATCCTGCAAGGATTATGCACTTACAAAGACATCACTTTCGGCCCAGATGATGTCACTTCCTTTTTCCTTTCCTGGACCCTTTGATGACCCCACTTCCTGTCCAGACGATGTCACTTCCGTTTTTTGGTGTTTTGATGATGTCATTTGTGGTTTTGGGCCTTTTGATGATGGCACTTCCGGTCCAGACGACATAACTTCTAGTTCCGGCCCCTTTGATGATGTCACTTCCTATACGGGCCTTTAAAACCGCCATCTTACTTACAATGAATCAGTTCTGTTTTGGAATCAGTCTGGTGGACATCTCTGTTACTTTAAAAGCCTTTTGCAGCCTGAGATATTATACGGGTGGCTGCCCCAAACCTTTTTATGATGTCTGGACTCAATTATTGTCACACCCTGAATCGCCTTTGCTATCAGGTTTTTCTTTTTATGGTACTTCAACTTTTCGCATCTTTTCAGCATTTTTATACAACTTTCACTTTATCTTTACTTGTTTACTAGAGCCTTTTTCTTTTTCTTCCTTTTTAGCGTTTTCCTAAAGCTTTCTCTTTGAAGTCTTGTTCTCCGTTCTTGTCTTCTTTGCCTTGGCATTTTGTTAAACTTCTCTTTATTTTTCCGATCTACATAAACTGTAAACACATTCAGAGTTCAGGGTAAGTGCCCCCTACTGGTCTCACCATCACCTCTTCCATCAGCCACCCAAGATTTTCCTAGATGGTCTCCCATCCAAGTACTGGCCTTGCATGAACATGCTTAGCGTCAGGTGGATGACCACTTCTGAAGTGCAGGTGGTATGGAACGTGTGGGTGTTGCTTTCCATGAGATTGTTGAGTAGCTTACCTGTATTCATCTAAATTACATTTTGAACATTTTGAAAATCACATATTAATCAGATTACTAGGACAGCATCTTTTCACTTAAGAAGTATAGCAAAAGTTAGACCTCTTATAACATTGCAAGATGCTGAGAAATGAGTTCGCGCTTTTGTTTTTAGTCGCCCAGATTATTGTAATGCACTCCTCTCAGGACCACCCAAAAAAGACATCAATCGATTGCAACGAGTGCAGAATGGAGCTGCTAGAATCTTAACTCGGAAAAGAAAATCCGAGCACATCACACAAGTCTGAGCGTCACTACATTGGTTGCCTGTGTCATTTAGAATTGACTTTAAAATACTGCTAATGCTACTGCTAATTACATCTTACATTCCAAATTGTAACCTTAGATCTTCAAATGAGTGTCTGCTTATTATTCCAAAGCTAAACTTAAAAGAAGTGGTGAGGCGGACTTCTGCTGTTATGCACCTGAAAATCTGCAATAGCTGACCGATAGAAATTCACCAGGCTAATACGGTGGAGCTCTTTAAAAAACTGCTAAAAACTCATTACTTTAACATGGCTTTCTGATAACTTCATTTTAGTTTAATCCTGATATTCTGTATATGCATTTAATTATTATTATCATTCATGGTGGCTCTGTAATCCATACTAACCCCTACTTTCTCTTCTGTTCATTTTCCGCTTTTCTGTGGTGGCGATCTGCACCACCACCACCTGATCACAGAACCGTGATGTTCCTACATTGATGGATTAAAGTCCAGAAGTCCACATGACCGTCATCATCAAGTTCTTCCATGTGAACCCTGAATACCATGAGGACTGATTGAGGTCATTGATGTTAGGTAGAATGCCTAGAGGGGGCTGGGTGGTCTTCATGGCCTCCGAACCCCTGCAGATTTGGAGTCTGGAGATTATTTTGTTTTCTCCGTCCTCCCTGGCCATCGGACCTTACTTTTATCCTATGTTAATTAGTGTTCCCTAAATCTATTTTCTTATTTATTTTGTCTTTTTTGTCTTTCTTCATCATGTAAAGCACTTTGAGCCACATCATTTGTATGAAAACGTGCTATAGAAATAAATGTTGTTGTTGTTGAATGCTGCATACGTTTGCACAAAAAGCAAAAAAATGTAGCAGTCACTACAGTTTTGTGATATATGATAGATAGATAGATAGATAGATAGATAGATAGATACTTTATTAATCCCAAGGGGAAATTCACATAATCCAGCAGCAGTATACTGATACAAAGAAACAATATTAAATTAAATAGTAGAAAAAATGAAAAAAAAAAAAAAAAAATAATAACTTTGAGTAATGTTAGCATTTACTCCCCCGGGTGGAATTGAAGAGTCGCATAGTGTGGGGGAGGAACGATCTCCTCAGTCTGTCAGTGGAGCAGGACAGTGACAAAAGTCTGTCACTGAAGCTACTCCTCTGCCTGGAGATGACACTGTTCAGTGGATGCAGTGGATTATTCTTGATTGACAGGAGTTTGCTTAATGCCCGTCGCTCTGCCACAGATGTTAAACTGTCCAACTTTACTCCTACAATAGAGCCTGCCTTCTTAACAAGTTTGTCCAGGCGTGAGGCGTCTTTCATCTTTATGCTGCCACCCCAGCACACCACCGTGTAGAAGAGGGCACTCGCCACAACCGTCTGGTAGAACATTTGCAGCATCTTATTGCAGATGTTGAAGGACGCCAACCTTCTAAGAAAGTATAGTCGGCTCTGACCTTTCTTACATAGAGCATCAGTATTGGCAGTCCAGTCCAATTTGTCATCCAGCTGCACTCCCAGATATTTATAGGTCTGCACCCTCTGTACACTGTCACCTCTGATGATCACAGGGTCCATGAGGGGCCTGGGCCTCCTAAAATCCACCACCAGCTCCTTGGTTTTGCTGGTGTTAAGATGTAAGTGGTTTGAGTCGCACCATTTAACAAAGTCTTTGATTAGCTTCCTGTACTCCTCCTCCTGCCCACTCCTGATGCAGCCCACAATAGCAGTGTCATCAGCGAACTTTTGCACGTGACAGGACTCTGAGTCATATTGGAAGTCTGATGTATATAGACTGAACAGGACCGGAGAAAGTACAGTCCCCTGCGGCGCCCCTGTATTGCTGAACACAATGTCAGACCTGCAGTTCCCAAGATGCACATATTGAGGTCTGTCTGTAAGACAGTCCACAATCCATGCCAACAGGTGTGAGTCTACTCCCATCTCAGTCAGCTTGTCTCTAAGGAGCAGAGGTTGGATGGTGATGAATATATATATAATAATATTTATATCTTGTGCCCATCAGCGTTACCATTCCTTTAAGAATTTTCTGCCATTGCGAGCATGCCCAGTGTAGATGAAAGGCTGCATCACATGCTTTTTTGGTTATTTCAGTGTGGACCGAGACAACTTTCATAAATGATGTGAAAACACAAGCATAGACAGAAATCATTTTCATTTAACATGAATAATTGAGGTGTTGGATTAAAACAAGCCTGATGTATCTGTTACCGTTTTTCAAAGATATGTCTCAATTTAATAAGTGAGCCCATTCCATCTCTAACAACTGCGTCTACATGTGTTGCATTTTTGGATGAAAAAGTCTTGTAAGTCTGTTTTCTCTGTAATTAACTCCAAGGCTGTGGTTTACTAATCCCACAGTGTTTGTCAATCATATCTGAGCAGCACAATTAGGAGCTGCACAGGAGACATTGCCATATGTTGGCATTGATGCAGGTGTGGTGAATAGCCATGAAGCCTGTGTGTGTTTTGATTTTTATTTTTTTTT
>JANRMT010062820.1:23238909-23256385 GCA_026402145.1 Polypterus bichir lapradei
TATATATATATATATATATATATATATATATATATATATATACAGTAATCCCTCGCTATATCGCGCTTCGGCTTTCGCGGCTTCACTCTATCGCGGATTTTAAATGTAAGCATATCTAAATATATATCACGGATTTTTCGCTGGTTCGCGGCTTTCTGCGGACAATGGGTCTTTTAATTTATGGTACATGCTTCCTCAGTTTGTTTGCCCAGTTGATTTCATACAAGGGATGCTATTGGCAGATGGCTTAGAAGCTACCCAATCAGAGCATGTATTACATATTAAATAAAACTCCTCAATGATATACGATATGTTTGCCGTGCGGTGCTTGATTGTTTGCTTGTCTCTGCCTCTATCTCACCTCTCTGACATTCTCTGCGCCTGACGGAGGGGTTGTGAGCAGAGGTGCTGTTTGGACAGAAGCTGTTTGCCTAGTGAATACGGAGGCACCTCTAAGAAATGCCGCTTTATCGCGATGCTTCCAAAAGCACACTTATTGATTTTTTGATTGTTTGCTTTAATCTCGCTCTCTCTCTCTCTCTCTGACGTTCTCTGCGCTTGACGGAGGAGATGTGAGCAGAGGGGCTGTTTGCACAGAGGCTGTTTACTTAGAAGATACTGACGCTCCTCTAAAAAATCCGGCAAAATTAAAGGCACACGTATTGATTATTTTGATTGTTTGCTTTTCTTTGCGAGCGCTCTCTCTATCTCTCTCTCTCTCTGAAATTCTCTGCTCCTGAAGAGAAGAAGATATATTTGCATTCTTTTAATTGTGAGAAAGAACTGTCATCTCTGTCTTGTCATGGAGCACAGTTTAAACTTTTGACTAAAGGGTGTTATTTCATGTCTAGAGGGCTCTAATAATGTTAACAGTGTGGGAGAGTTTCTAAGGGCTTAAAATATATAAAAATAACCATACAAACATATGGTTTCTACTTCGCGGATTTTCACCTATCGCGGGGGGGGGGTCTGGAACGCAACCCCCGCGATCGAGGAGGGATTACTGTATATATAAAATATTGTAATGAAAAGGCGCTATATAGGCACCTGACCCGGCACAGACTGACACAGAGGCACATATAAAATCCAAACAAGACTTTTATTTTCTTTTCAGCCGTGGGGCACGCCTTCCCCGCGTCGCACAGCTCAACACAGTCCCAAAAGCACTCAACTCCAAAACACACAACTCTCCACCTTGGCACCACCACTCTTCCCAGGCAACCTCGTCCTCTTCCTCCCGATTCTGGCTCCTTAGTGGAGGATGCTGGCCCTTTTAATAGCCCATCCAGAAGTGCTCCAGGTGTGTGATCACCTGTTGCTAATTTGCATTACCAGATGGGGCTGTAGAGGTGTTCACAAAGGCTCTGGGATCCATGCAGCACCCCCTCGCGGCCACCCCAGATCCCCACAGGATTGTGGAGAACACCACCTCCCATGGAGCCCTGCGGGAAACTGAGGCACCAACGTCACCCAGGGAGGCTGCCACTAAGGTACTGAGGAGCCCATGGCTGCTACCCTGGAACATATGCAGCAGGGACATCCCGGCCAGGCATGGGAACTGGCCACCCGTTACAATATATATATATATATATATATATATATAATATATATATACATATATTTTAATTAATCCAGGTATTTAAAATCCTCAAAGGCATCGATAAAGTACTTACAGCAGAATTCTTTCAGCTTAACAGTTTAACAAGTCCATCACAAGGCTTTTATTTAGTGGGAGATGTTTTCCAAGTTTCCCATCACCACCAAGGATGTACAGAAGCGCAGAATAAAGCACAGTATAATAAATCACAGCACTCTGTCTCTTCTCTCCATCACAGCCTTCTTCACTCCTCCTCAGAAAACTCCTCCTCTGGTCCTGTGAAATGAAGGCAGGTGGTTCCTTATATTCAGAATACCAGGAGTACTTCTGGTGTTGCATGATTGTGTCCTGGGAGTACATCTGGGTAAGGTGGGAGCCCTAAACGGTTCCTGCAGCAACCCCTGACAGAACCCAACAGGGCTTAGCCAACAAATGCCAATTCCCATACAGCCCTGGGAATAATGTGGCAGTTGCACCCCAGGGGGCCAAAGACCAGCTCAGGGGATGATTGCACCCTTCATAAGCCATCTCTCTCTGTCCTTCCATTAAGGAGGCATCCCGGCCAGGTAATGGTCTCTCACAATGGACAGAATGGTGTCCTCTCATTTGAAAAATTTCTTACATTCTTATTAAAATACATCCTAACTTCATTTTTTTTTAATGTAAAGCACAAATCACCTTACCTGACTACCTACATTTAGCAGGAGTGGAATTAATAGCCCTGAGCAAGACTGATTTTATGAAATTGTCCTTAATTCTTTAGCCTCTATCCTTCAGTGCATTTCTTTCATTCTTAAGCGTAAAAAGAAATTACATTAAAATATCACACAAGACATAATAACACTTTATTAAAGCATTCACAGTCTCTGCGTCATGAACCGCCTTTCACATACTCTGTGTGTGTGAGCAGAAGTATACTACCGGAGCTGAATAATCCAACAAACTCTTCAGGTTGCTGTGTCCTCATTGCTGTTTATTTTTTAACCTAAAAAGCAGCGAGGCAGCTTCCCTGATGGTCTCCACACGGGCAGCTCCCTGGCTGTTTCATCCCATTTGTACTTTTCTGTTCTGGATTATTCCATTTGAACTCGAGCCGTATCACGTCAGCACACTATGACTGCTGCCAGACCTTCTTCCTCATGACTTTTCTGCTCTCTCCTTTCTTTTTCTTCTTGTCAGATAACAAACAGCATGCTTGATACGAAAGTATTCGATTCGAAAGTTCATTTTGCACTCAAGATGTTTCCCTTTCATTTTCTTCACTCTTTCTTGCTTTTCCTGTCTTCCCATAGACCTTCAGGCTGGGAGCCGTCCTTATGTTGACCGAATTGTGTCACCTAATATGATCTTCAAGGATAAAGTTTTCCATCTAAAATTCTTCTGTGCCTGTTCATGTCAACCTCATCTCAACGATGATCTCAACTGGTTGAACCTTTCTAGTGTGGCTTCTGACTTTTCTTCTTGTTCTGAAATGAAATTTGTTTCTATCACTTGTGGGTCTTCCCATGACCTTGAGTTAGACTGTGTAGTGTAAGAGACGGCCGGCAGTTCAGCCCGGCTGGGACGTCCCGAGAATGCATAGATGGGGGAAGGCAACTACTTTTGGACACTGCCACCCCCAAGACGGTAGATGGCAGCTCACCTGGAGTGCAGCGTTGCCCCGGATTCCCACAGGGCATCCTGAGATTTTGGAGTTCGGTATCTCAGTTCAGTTGGGTGCCGTGGGTGCTGCCAGGGGGTGCTGTGGAAGGACCGCGGGAGTCGTGCTTCCCTTGTAGACGGGAAGTACTAGCAAGTCATGAGGATGGAAGCCTCGAAGTTCTTCCAGGCTGATCAAAAACTTGAATTATTCATCTGACCCAGAAGTGCTGACAGGTCACGTGGACAGTAGAGCAGAAGCACTTCCGGGTCAAGAAATATATAAAGGACTGCGGGACACCAAGCAGGCGAGCCAGAGTGAACAGAGCTTGCTGGGAGGTGTGGAGGAGAAAGAGAGAGAAGAAGAATGTATATTTGTGATTTATTTGCCTGTTTATTGTGGCTTTGGTGCATGGAGGGCACTGTTGAAGAAAAAAAAGGCATTAAAAATACTTCTTGGTGCTTTTACCCTGTGTCCAGCGGGTCTGTCTGTTGGGTTTAAAGGGCAACAGTGTCCTCTAGCGTCCACAGTGGATCTGAGAGATTTGCAATATGCAGTGTTCTCCATGATATTTTGGGACAAAGACACAATTGTCACTGACTTACCTCTCTGCTCCACAGTTTAAAATTACAAATCAAATAATTCAGACATTGTGATTAACGTGAACATTGCAGACATTTACTTTAAGGGGATTTGCATACATTTCGGTCACACAACACTTTTTCTACACGGTCCCCCCATTTCAGGACACCATAATGTTTGGGATGATTGGTGTCTCAGGTGTGTTTCATGGCTTCATAAGATATCTCGACTTGCTTCTACCCTTTGGAGTTTGTAGTTGCCATTGTTCAACATGAGGACAAGAGCTGTGCCAATGAAAGACAAAGAAGCCATCATGAGGCTGGAAAACAAGAACAAAAAAAAAAAACAAACACTTTAGGGTGACCGAAATCAACTGTCTGGAATATCATGAAGAAGAAAGAACACACTGGTGAGCTCAGTAATCACAAAGGGACTGGTAGGCCAAGGAAGACCTCCACTGCTGATGACAGAAGAATCATCACTATGGTAAAGAAAAAGCCCCAAATGTCTCTCCAGCAGATGGCACATCACAAACATTTGTAGTAATAAACTGCATTTCATTTGTCATTCCAACAGATGATGCCTCAAAAATGTTAATACTGTTTTTGCAAATCCTGTACCAAATGGAATATAGCAGAGGCATACGGTATGAATTGCATTTGTCATTCTAACAGATGGTACATCACAAATATATTTTGCAATAAAATACATTTAATTTATTATTCCAACAGATGACTCATCACTGTCACACACATGCTCATGGGAGGCATCTAAAGGGCCTGAATGAGTGCAATTCCACGCGAAACCAGGGGGTGGTGAAGTGTACTAATCCTTTCCCTCTTTCCACTGCAGACCACTTATGGGAAAGTCTGCCTGGCCCTGATGACATCACTTCCAACAACGTCACTTTTGGTTCTAGGCCCAACGACATCACTTCTGGTTGTGGCCCCAACGACGCCACTTCCAGCCCCACTTATGTTTCTTCCTCTGCTGCTGATTAAAACCACCATATTTACCTTAGCAATTCAGTTCTGTTTTGGACTCTAAGCTGTACATGTCTGTACATCATTTTGCCAGGAACAATATATGGGTGGCTGCCCCAAACATTTTTGTGGTCCTTTTCTTTTGTCATTGACATCACAGACATTAATACTATTTTTACAAATGATATAGCAAATGGAATATATCAGAGACATACTGAGTGCATTGCATTTGTCATTCCAACAGATGGCACATCACAAACATGTGTAGTAATGCACTTTATTGCTACAAATGTTTGTGATGCGTAATCTGTTGGAATGACGGAGACATAGCAAACGGATGAACACACAGACAGACACACAAACACTTATTCTTTTATTAAGGTGGAACATGAAAATGATGTATTAAGTTAAAAAAAATAGACTAAATGCATTTAATATTATCAATAATTGTTTACTTTGTGCTCAGCTCTACTATGCTAATTTTAACCTTGATATTTGCTTGGACATTCCACAAGTGAAACTATATGTTCTTTAAACCAGGAATTATGCATGAAATCCATTATAAAATTGGAATACATTGTGCTGGTAAAGATTCGCTCGAAATTACAAAAGCTTATTGATTCAGGTGACCTGACCATTTTATAGAATGCCCACATAGGATGACAGTGATAAGTTACACATTTGTGGTAGCACAATGTAAGGAAACGCGTCCTGGCGCTCATAATAATGCTCTGCGGCTGACGACACAAGTCTTCCTCTGTGTAAGACTGCAGCAGATGTTTCATGCAGTCAAATGCAGACGGCCGTGTTGCTTAGCATAAGTTAAAGGTTGCTCATAGAAAGGAATGACAATAATTGAGACACATGACTCTATGCAAATCCTGACTTTTGTGTTCTCCATTTTCAGTGACTGTTTTCACAAAGAAGTGTTTTTTTTTTGTTTATAAGAGTTTAAAAATTAATGATATGCATGCCTAGATAATCTCAGTCCATCCACCCACTTTAATTATGTGTAGTTTAGCATTGCAGGGGGACAGAGCCTATTCTGATAATATCACCAACCCTGCAAACAGTGGGGTTCCACTTTATTACGTGGCACACACCTACCCTGGTGCTAATTTAGATTCATCGATGATTATAACCCGGACATTGTTATGGATGTGCGAAGTACATGGTGAGAAAACATGGGAAGAACATATAAACTCAGCATAAACAATTGCCAGACAAAGGAAGCCGCAGCAGATCCGGTCCGGAGACTTTTTGGATTTGTCACAGCAAGCTTCGAACTCTGGGAATTAGGGATTCTCTCACATTTTTCTCTGCAGATCCTCTCAGGCTTTCATCTGGTTGGATGGAGACATTCGGTGGGCAGCAATTGCCTGGACAGCCTGTGTAGAAATCTTTGATTGGGTTCAAGTCAGGGCCACTCAAGAACGTCCTCAGAGTGTTCCTTAAGCCAATCCTGTGCTTTTTTTGCCTTGTGCTGAGGGTCATTGTCCTATTAGAAGGTTAACCTTAAGTCCAGACTGAGGACCAGAATGTTCTGATATCTCTGTGCTTTTCGTTCTTCAGCTTTCCTTCATCCCCATCTTCTCTTTCAGTCCCTGCTGCTTAAAAGCAACCCCAAAGTTTGATGCTGCCACCAACCTGCATTATCAGTGGAATGGTATTGCACAGGTAGTGAGCACTGACAGGATTCCTCCAGACATGACGCTAATCTTGGTTTCAGGAGAGCAGAATTGTCCAATGTTAAGAGTGGTGTTCCATAGGGGTCAGTAATGGGGCCACATATCTATACTAATAAAAGGCAAAGCCTTCACTCACTCACTTACTCATTCACTCACTCACTCACTCACTCACTCACTCACTCACTCACTCATCACTAATTCTCCAACTTCCCGTGTAGGTAGAAGGCTGAAATTTGGCAGGCTCATTCCTTACAGCTTACTTACAAAAGTTAAGCAGGTTTCATTTCGAAATCCTACACTTAATGGTCATAACGGTCGATAATGGTCGACAACGTCCGCCATGTTGAACTTTCTTATTTATGGCCCCATCTTCACGAAATTTGGTAGGCGGCTTCCCTGCGCTAACCGAATCCAATGTACGTACTTATTTTGGTGGTATGACGCCACTGTCAACCGCCATGTTGAACTTTCCAATGTCACTAATTCTCCAACTTCCCTTGTAGGTAGAAGGCTGAAATTTGGCAGGCTCATTCCTTACAGCTTACTTATAAAAGTTAAGTAGGTTTCATTTCGAAATTCTACGCGTAACGGTCATAACGGTTGACAATGTTCGCCATGTTGAACTTTCTTATTTATGGCCCCATCTTCACGAAATTTGGTAGGTGGCTTCCCTGCGCTAACCAAAACCGATGTACGTACTTATTTCGGTGGTATGCTGCCACTGTCGGCCGCCATATTGAAGTTTCCAACGTCACTAATTCTCCAACTTCCCGTGTAGGTAGAAGGCTGAAATTTGGTACTTATTTCGGTGGTATGATGCCACTGTCGGCCGCCATATTGAACTTTTCAACGGTCTTTGTTACTTATGGGCCCATCTTCAAGAAATTTGGTACGTGGGTTCCCAACGCTAACTGAATCCTACTTATGTACATATATACGTCCATAGCCTGCAGCTCGGTCACCGTGTGAGGCGGCGTTGGGTCCCCCATCCCAACGCCTCCCACGTTGTTGGCTGCCTGCCTATTAAAGTTCATCCATCGCTCCAGTCTCTACATTCCCTTCCTTGCTTCGCTACAGGATTCACGTCTCCTTGCTGATAACTACAGCCTTTTTATTTAATCCACGGCTTCTCCGCTGTTTTATTGTTCATTTATTACGATTATAGTTATTGTGTAGGTATTTTAGACTTACTTTACGTTGTTCAGGTACCCATTTCCTTTATTATTCCAACCATACCCGCATTAACATGTCTATCGAGGTGATCACCATCGATCAAAGAACTGTCACATACCGAGTGGTTTCCATGCCCGGAGATGGCACCTACCTTTTCCATTCACTTTGTTACATATTGCACGGCTATATCAGGCTCACTCTTGATATCCGGAGGAACATTGTGCCTTATGTATTGAATGACTGGGACAGGTTCAAGGTGCGGACTGATGACGGTACAGGCGATAATTATACTACACAGGAGCACTAGAAGAGTGAAATGCTTAAGCCCTTCACCTATGGTTCTGAATGTGAGTTGATGGCTGCCGCTAAATTGTTCGGTTGTCGCTTTCAAGTGTACCGAAATGGCCAAATATTTTACATCTTTCGAAAACCGCCAATGCCTCTTAAAGATCTTAGATTGACAGGTGATGATTTCAGTAGTGGACACTTTGATGTTTATGAATGTTTAAACTCTCAAAAGCTGGATGTGAAGTTATCAATGAAACCGGTTGTATACTTACAATGCTTGATAGATGCCGAATGTCTCTTCAACACAAGTCCTACAAATACTGTCGTAATTGAAACAAACCATGAAACTCAAACCGATTATGACAGCAACAATCCAAGCTGTGAGATTTGAAACAAGATTACTGTTCACATGGCCAACTGTACGTTGCATGCTCAAGAGTAAGCTCAGCGAACAGCTTGGTCATATTACAACCGGAGGGCCAAACTCACAATGTGGTATACAAAGATATCCTTAACAAATAATTATTGGTATATTTTCCCTCAGTTTAAAAAGGATTAATTTTCTTCTTAATAAAAATTTTAATGCAGTACTTCGTCACTGCGAAGCGCGGGTATTTTGCTAGTTTTTAATATTTCTAAATGATTTAGACAGGAATATAAGTAACAAGCTGGTTAAGTTTGCTGATGATACCAAGATAGGTGGATTAGCAGATAATTTGGAATCCGTTATATCATCACAGAAGGACTTGGATAGCATACAGGCTTGGGCTGATTTGTGGCAGATGAAATTTAATGTCAGTAAGTGTAAAGTATTACACGTAGGAAGTAAAAATGTTAGGTTTCAATGCGCAACGGGAAGTCTGACAATCGAGAGTACACCTTATGAGAAGGATCTAGGAGTCATAGTGGACTCTAAGATATTGACTTCCTGGCATTGTTCAGAAACCATTAAGAAGGCTAACAGAATGTCAGGTTATATAGCGCCTTCATGTGTGATTACAAGTCACAGGAGGTTCTGCTCAAGCTTTACAGCACACTGGTGAGGCCTCATCTGGAATAATGGGTGCAGTTTTGGTCTCCAGGCTACAAAAAGGACATAGCAGCACTAGAAATGGTCCAGAAAAGAGCGATTAGGCTGAGTCTAGGGCTACAGGAGTTGAATTATAATGAAAGAATAAAAGAGCTGAGCCTTTACTGTTTAAAAAAAAGAAGATTAAGAGGAGACATGATTGAAGTGTTTAAATTTATGAAGGGAATTAGTCCAGTGGATCGAGACTATTGTTTGTTGAGTTCATCAAGAATACGTGGACACAGTTGGAAACTTGTTAAGGTTAAATTTCGCACAAACATTAGGAAAATTTTCTTTACACAAAGAATGATAGACACTTGGAATAAGTAGTGTGGTAGACAGTAAGACTTTAGGGACTTTCAAAACTTGACTTCATGTTTTTTTGGAAGAAATAAGTAGATAGGACTGACAAGCTTTGTTGGGCTGAATGGCCTGTTCTCGTCTAGATTGTTCTAATGTTCTAATGATAAATAATTGCATACACTGAATATCAGGGTTAAGCTAAAATAAAGCTATGAGAAAGCGAAAAGTGAATAATGAAACAAAATGCTAACCTTTACAAGTACCATAAATTTACACCGGCTGTTACAGACTCAAATAAAACAAATGTATGCTTTTATTCTATAATAGTAGTAATAAATAAATAGCCACTCACTACTCAAAACAGTTAATGCATGAATGTCCCAGGATCGGACCTGCCATCTCTCGACTTGGAGACAGCAGTTCTTACCTCTAACCAGATGTATGTGTGTGTGTCGTGCCCTATCTCAATTTATTTTACCTTGGTTAAATTCTTGAAAAAAAGCACATTTGTTTTGTTATATCTGTGACTTTTGTGAAAGTGTTTATTTGATATTTGGACTTCAGTCTTCACATATTATACGCCTCACATCAGCATTTGGCCAATTATTAGTAGAACATGAAAAAAGTTTCTGTTCTAGTTATGTGTTCAACATTTCTTGCATTTCCTGTCATGCTACACATACATGAAATGTATGTATTACAAATAACGATATATTATTTACCCTCTACAACTCCAGGTACATCACACCCAGATAAACAGACTTGAGCTGGGAGAACTTCAGCTGCGTCGGGTGGGGATGGGATAGCAGGCTGCCTGCCACCGGTGCTGATCGACACATTTGCAAAACAAAACACACTGATGAGAAGGCGCAAAGGAATTTAAGGTGGCAGGGATTATGAGTTTTTGTAGGCTTCAGGGATTCTAGTGCTAACCTGGAATTGCTCTATCCTGGGTATGATGTTATTCTGCATCTAGTCCTGCAAGCAGGTCCTGCAACTTATAGGGAAAACTTGGGGTTGGTGGCAGGATTGGCACTCTAGCCACTGTAAAAAACCTCACACTGTTTGAGCGTGGTGCTGAGCTGTCACCCATTGCACGGCTGTACTCGGATCTCAAACCTCTTGGATTTTGGATGTTGGTTGATGTGGGAAAAATGAATTTAAATGATTTTAACAGAGGGCTGCAAAATAGCAGAATGTGAAAAAAAGTGAAGGTGGATTATTCTTGTCCATAGGGCAGGCACGCAAGTGGCTTGGGAAACAAAAACAGCATTTTAGAAATGGACCAAACCTACTAATCGACCAGTCTCATTCTGCAATATTTGTTTAAATGCTTTGAAAAACTCAAATCTAATTATTTTCCCTGAGAAAGACCAACATACAAGTAAAAATTGATTTATTTATCTGAATCAGAAATGCAGATGGTGAATTGACACGGCTAACGTGATTAGGGGGAGCACTCTAACAGAAGCTCTAGTAACACATTTGCATTTACAATTATTCACCAGATGCTTTTATCCACCGTCTTAATAACCAAGCACTTGGAATCTGAGACAAAACAGGATGCTTCTGATGCACTTCAACAGATGGTGCGAGACCTTACTGGAAAGAAAAACAGCCCAAGTGTAGATGTATTTTCGAGTTGCAGACATTCAGTTTCAGGGATAGCCTGTTAAATCACTGGCAGGAGGCGTCACCAGGTTTTCTCAGGCCTGTGTGTTAATATCCATTTGACCTGGAAAAAAACAAGTTATATTATATATTCATATTGTCTCTTAATTTGCATACAGTATATTGGGATTTTAAAGTGTGATTAAAATTCAGAACTTTGAGTAACTGTTCGCTGGACTATCACAACTCTTAACTCTTTGGGTTCTACTGTAAGAAGCATTCCTATGTTTCAAAATGTTGCTGCTAGAGCTCTGACACCAGTCCCGAGTCGAGAATGGGGTTTATTATTGTCCTTATGCTACTTGTTGGTAAGCCTTTTATCACATTATCAGATCACCTGTAACGTGCACCTAACATGAAAGGTACCAACTAACTTCTGTAATGGAGGATAGGAAGAAATGTGGAAACCAGCTATGTAACTGTTACCTGTACCCTCTTACCTGTCTCACTGTCCTTATCGTAACCCGCATATTCAGTCCTAGGGGACCTCCATGAGCACTTGCTCACCTACCAGCGACCAGAACAGTCTGGTTTTACGCCTAAGAATTCTACCATCGACCGCATCCTGGCACTGAGGGTTCTAATGGAGCACAAATGTGAATATCGGCAGAGTTTCTTTGTAGCCTTTGTCGATTTTCGTAAAGTGTTTGATTCAGTTGATCGAGCTGCCCTGTGGGACATCCTGAGGGTTCGTGGGATCCCCTCGAGGTTGCTGGATATCATGGTCGGCCTATACACTGGTACTGTGAGTGCTGTGCAGAGTGGAGGCAGAACCTCTGTGTTTTTCCCAGTTGATTCTGTGGTTCGTCAGCGGTGAGTTCTGCTCTTACTCTGTTCAATGCTTGTATGGACTGGGTGTTGGGCAAGGTCATGGGGTCCAGCGGCTGTGGGGCATCTGTTGGTGAAGAAAGATTCACAGATCTTGGTTTTGCTGACGATGCTTTGATCTTCGCGGAGTCAATGGAGGGTCTGATTGGGGCGTTTGAGTGACTGATCGAGGAGTCTGAGTGTCTGGGCTTGCAAGTGTCCTGATAAAACCGAACATCCAGGCCTTTAATGACCTCTTGGGCACAGCCATCTGCAGTGTGTCTGTCGGCGGAGAGAGTGTCGACCTTGTCAGGAGGTTTAATTACCTTGGCAGTGACATTCATGTCCCTGGTGACTCTTCCTATGAAGTCAGTAGATGGATTGGGAGATTATGGGGGGTCATGAGGCCGCTGTAAAGGGTGTGTGCCGCTCCCGATATCTATGCAAAAGGACGAAGGTCCAAGTCTTTAGAGTCTTGGTGCTTCCTGTCTTGCTATATGGTTGTGAGACATGGACACTATCCAGTGACCTGAGATGAAGACTGGACTCCTTTGGTACTGTGTCTCTCCGAAAAATCCTTGGGTACTGTTGGTTTGACTTTGTGTTGAATGATCAGTTGTTCACAGAGTCCTGAATGAGGCACATAACCTGCATTGTGAGAGAGCATCAGTTACGGCACTATGGCCATGTGGCACAATTCCCTGAGGGTGATCCGGCTCGTGAGATTCTCATTGTTGGGGACCCGATTGGCTGGACCAGGCCAAGGGGTTGCCCACGTAACACCTGGCTGCGGCAGATAGAGGGTCATTTCTGGACGGTGGGATTGGACCGTGTTTCTGCCTGGGGGGTTGCCAACTGGGATCCTAAGTTGTTTCATTGTGTAGTGGGTGTGGCAACGTACTGTACCAGTGCATGCTCCCCAACTTGACTTGACTTGACTAGGACCTCAAGTGGCATGCTGCTCATGGATCTGGACTTTGCCAGACCTTTTCTCAATTGTCCTTTTGTTACAGAACTTTGCTCATTTTCATCTTCGGGTTAGACTCACGCATTGGTGCTTCACTTGGTATTCTTTGATCTCTTGGTTTCTGCCCTTTTCTAGCTTTGTGCATCTTCTGTTTATCCCATTAAATTATTTTTTTTGTAAGCTTGCTGGTAGAAGTGCCTCAGATTCAAAGATAAACAAATATGCTATGAAATATTCCGAAAAACACTCAAGGTAGGGGATGACCGTCAAACCCTGGCTTGTACAGAAAAAAGACAATAAATAAACTTTATAAAAGAAGATTTATGAATGAATAGGAAACATAGAACAAAACAGCCCACAGGAGTAAAAGGACTTGCCTACAGATAATCCAGAATGAAATCAAAGAATAGACAACACTCACATATTCCACCAAAATCCACTAAAGCACATTCAGAATGAACATCCTTAGACTTCAGTTCCCAGCCTGTCACCACCCATATTGGGGGTGGCTCCTTACCATTGATGGATGGGTGGTCCCACCTCTTAAGGAACCACCTACAACATACAAACAACATAAGGGAACTGCAAGACAAAACACTCATAGGTAGTACATACTAAATTAAATCATAGTAACAGATTTCACACATGTGCGATTAAGAGGAAGCTGAATGGACCAAGTGGAGTTAATTATCTGCCAGGCCAGGGGGTGGCGAGGTGCGCTAAACCTACTTCTGTCATCTCTGTTGGCCAAATACAGAAAAACCTTCCTGATTTCACAACACCAATGCCACTTCCGGTTGTGGTACCAAGAAAGACGGTACTTCTGGTTCAGCACCAAGAATGGCATCACTTCCGGTTCTGACCTTTTGATGACATCACTTCCAGTTTTTCACATTTAAAACCGACACCATCTCACCACTCAAACAATTCAGCTTGGAATTCAACCAGAGCACTACTTGCTTAATTCATTATCCTTTTGTAGCCAGGGAAGATATACGGGTGGCTGCCCCAAATCTTCTTTGTATGTTGAGACTGATTCTTTAACACAGATAATACATAATTAGACAAATAATAAATTAACAGAGCAATAATAATGGGGCTAACACCTTGATCTTGGTCTTAAATGAATGCTTATGACAGGATATATTCTGGAAATGCAAAAAAAAAGGAATTTGTCATTTTGGGTTGTTGAATGTAGATTAATGGGAAGAAATAACACATTTTTCCATTTAAAAAGAAATGTACAACACAATAAAGTGAGAAGAAAGGGACGGAGTCTGAACACTTTCTGAATCCCCTGTAGGTGCAATGGTCAGGCGTCCACCACATTTTAATGATTTAGAGTAAATAATGTGTACTAATATTAATCTGTTACGTCATTATATGAAGTGAAGTATTTTATTTAATGCCCTAAACATATTTTAGACCCACCATTCCCTTAGCACAGAGCCTGATAAAGCTCATACACCAGTCGCAGCATTGATGCTGAAATCTCAAAACTCGGTTTCCAGTATTAGTAAGTGAAAAGCACAGTTACCCAATTCATTCATTTTTAGGTTCATTTGCATATAATATGCCTATTTATTCTTATAGTTCACCTATTGCAATAGTTATGTCAGTCTGTCCATCTGTCTGTCCCATGAAGTAACTCAGCCACCCCGTGGACCGATTTTATTGAAATGTGGCGCACTTATTCTTCAAGAAAATTTCCAAGACAAATTGAGATATTGTGAACAGACTGCACTGTACACAGTTTTAAAATGCCAAAATCTCTCTTTGTAAAATATTGGTGAAACTTTACAGACTTGTCTAACATAAAACGGAGAAACGTTCTGTGCAAGTTCAACTATGAATTAGATTTGCCTTGAGAGTGGTTACACTAAGTTTGTATATTTTCCTCTTTTTCTCCTTTGATAAATGCTACTGACGGCAAACAGATCCTCAACACAAATTAATGAAAAACCGGCAGGTTGCATGTGTGGGGTAGGAAGTCGCTTTCACTGCACGTGTGTGGGATGGCAATCCTCTTATTAGCGACCACCACCGTGCATCCTCCTCCTCCTAATTAGTAACAGGTAAGTTAAATGTTCTTACTAAACATAAAAGGATAAAATGCAAGCAAGGAAAGCAAAATGTTATTCATATATATTGTGGGGATGCCTCTGTACTGTATGGACCAGGAGATAGTACATATCCAGAGCTGTACCTCCCCAGGAGTGATAGATGGCAGCTCCCCTCTGTTGAGGCAGGACCTTGGACTCCCACAGAGCTCCATGGGAGTTGGAGTTTGGTGCAGTCCTGTTGGGTTTTCCGTGGGTGCCGCCAGGGGGTGCTGCAGGTACTGTTGAGCCCTGTGTGGCAGCACTTCCACCATACACCTGGAAGTACTGCTGGAAGAAGATCACCGGACACCCAGGGCACTTCCGGATACCCTATAAAAGGACCCATCTGCCACTACTGCGGGAGTCAGAGTCGGAAGGAGGTGAACAAAGTTTGCCGCAGGAGGAGTGGAGGCAAAGAGAGAGAAAGAAGAAGAAGGAAAGAAAGAGTTTGGCGCTGTGTTTAGTGCTGCGAATTGTGCTGTGCAGGTGGGAAACGAGGGAAAGCGTTTCCCACAAAGAAAAAAAATAAAACCTTTGTGCTGAACTTGTGTCCTTTGTCTGTCTGTGTCGGGTTTGGGTGGCTGGAGCACCCTCCGCAGGCCATAATATCAATAAAGGACCTTGTGGCATGTGAGCCGTTATGCACATAGTACATATTTGTTGTTTTTTTTTCTGTCCTCATCCTTAGAGGTTTACATCATGACACTGTATATAAGGACGCTACTCTTTCATTTGATATTTATCTGTTTTTAAGATTGCATACATCTTTTGGTTTATTCTTTGTTACTTATTCTAAATATTATTGCATAATCTTATTTCTTTCTCTTTTCTTATAGCTTTCTCTTTGACATCTTGTAAAGCACTTTGAGTTACATTGTTTGTATGAAGATGTGCTATAGAAAGAAATGTTGCTTTTGTTTCCCATGTGTACACACATGACATCAGTATAAACTTCACACTAAACCATCCTCACACTTCCATTACCTGCAGATTATGATCATTAACTATTTCGTTGACTCGATAATTTACTAGGGTGACCAGACGCCCCGGTGACTGCGTCAGTGCCAATTTCATGCTATGTGTCCTGATGAATAACTGAAAGCTATCAACATGTCCCAGTTTTAACTCGTTTTTCGGTGCTGCAAATGTCATCACAATGCATTTACAACGAGACTCCAAGGGGAAACCCTGCTTGATGCTTGATGAGGAGCTTGTGTTGAATTTGAACAGAATTGCGAGTATAACCACGAAGCACACAAAAACAGGCAGTATAATGTGTAAGCACTGGAGAGGAAGGGCAGGCGTCCTGGCCAGGATGGAGGATGATTTCTTCCCCGGATGAGAGATCATAGTGGAAGGACAGTGGGAGTTGAGACTTAACCCAGACAGAACGCCTTACATTCTTTAGAGAGAAAGAAAATACATGGACCAGGTGAATGTGAGTACCGGGAGCAGTTTGTTTCGCCACACTGCAGGGGACTGAGCCCAGTTGACACAGCCGCAGGGAGCCATAAGACTTAGAGTCCTGAAGTACAACCCTGTCATGGTCTTTGGATTCCAACAGAAGGCACTGCTGAGGGAGAACTACACCGGTTTCCACCTGACCTGGAAGTACTCCGGATGACCAATGCCCATGTCTAGTTTTAAAAAAGCCCACTGCCTCACCAGAGCCACAGTCGACAGGTAGTGGGCGACACTCAAATGGAGGCAGAAAGAGGCAGCAAATCTATTTGTACTTGAGTATTTTGGCTGGTGTCGATTTGAAAAGTGTTGGTGGCAAATAAAAACCTGTCTCATTGGCTCATTTTTTGTTTCCTCTTCAAACACTTTGTGTAATCCAACATATTTTTGTTATTTTTTTTAAGTGCCCTGATCCCTCTCTGATGATGATGGCATTAAATAAATGAGGCCTTACATTTGGGCATACAGGCTACACAAGTGTCCAAGTCTGGGACTTTGAAAATCTGGTTACCCCATCAGAGTGCCACATACACCAGGTATCCATAATGGTCATTCGCTATAATAAAGTTTGACTTTCACTTCTGTTATTCCCTAATATTTGCAATAATTTCAAGAAAATTATCATGACCAGAATTGTTCAAGCTAAGAAGGAATTAATTACATATGTTAATTGTAACTGTCACTGTGTGTGAATATGGTGTGTATGTGCGTGTGTGAGTGAGAGTGGTCTTTGTCAGACTCCTGTTGAGACAAGACTCATTGCAAGTTATCGCAAACGCTTGATTGCAGTTATTGCTGCTAAGGGTGGCCCAACCAGTTATTAGGTTCAGGGGGCAATTACTTTTTCACACAGGGCCATGTAGGTTTGGATTTTTTTTCTCCCTAAATAATAAAAACCATAATTTAAAAACTGCATTTTGTGTTTACTTGTGTTATATTTGACTAATGGTTACATGTGTTTGATGATCAGAAACATTTTGTGTGACAAACATGCAAAAGAATCAGAAATCAGGAAGGGGGCAAATAGTTTTTCACACCACTGTATCTATTATATAGTACCTTTCATATCTATCTGTCTATATATTATATAGTGCCTTTTTCTATCTATCTATCTATCTATCTATCTATCTATCTATCTATCTATCT
>JANRMT010062820.1:23271385-23305646 GCA_026402145.1 Polypterus bichir lapradei
GGAGGATCCTTTTTCCTGGAAGAAAGAGCAGAAAGGTTAGTACTCCGTCATTCCCTACCGGCAAACGTCATTCGCAGTGGTTTCGGATCAGTCCGCGGTCTCCTACTCACGCATGCGTGACAGGAGAAAGAAAAGTAAGGACAGGAATTGGGGGTTAGTACAGTATATTTCAAAGAGACAATACTTCTGTAATAAAGTATTTCATCGAAGGTCAGGTGAGACATGAACAATCACTGTGCCACCGTGTTCCCGTGTTTAATAACATGCTTTAACTCCTGTCATCCTGAAAATGATATCACGTATACTTCTCAGTATTTTAATTACTCTGTAATAATATAGCTGTAATACCACGAATGTAATGGATTCTGTGTCCTGTCGGAGGAAGAGAAAGCCCGGAAGCACGTAATGATTCATGCACATAGAAGATCAAATACAAAACATAACATTTAACGTGCTACTTTAGTTACGATGGGATATGAGAAACTATTAAATTAAACAATTTTAAGATGAAGTTTATGATGTTCTCCTTTAATGACAAAATAAACTATGTGACTAAAGTGGAAATTTCGAGATTAAAGTTGACATTTCATGCTTTTTTCCCTCTGTGTGCCTTTTTTTTTCTCTGTACCCTAATAAGCTTTCATATGACACTCAGACGGTGGGCTATGACTCGCCTTCTTTTTTTATTTCGGGCACTGTGCAACTTTGTGAACTTCAGCTTTCGAGTTTCTCCAACATGCTATGTCACTTCCTTTTGTTGATTATACCACTGTTTAAACTAACAAATAGTACGTTTTTCTTTGCCTCCACTTGGTATTCGCTGAAATTCTTCTATTTTCCCTTGTATTTTTGCTATTGTCTTTTCACAGATGGCTGTGCTTAAGAGCTATTTATATTGATTTGTATATTCAAAGAGGAGTAATTCTGGGAGGAGTTGGGGTGGGGCAGCAGGCACGTGCACGTGCGTTACTTTTTACGCTGATTGGGATTTATGTAGTGGAAGAACGTGGAAGTTGGCGTTCGCACAGATTTATGCATCTGGATTTTTCTGTGCATACGCACATTCCCGCTTTTGTGCTTACGCCATGTTATAGTGTGAGTTCTACGCACAGCGTTATACATGAGGCCCCTGGACACCAAATACTTTTTTGCTGCACTTTTTAAGGAAATGTCACAATTCACCAAGAAAAAGTGAAACTTTAATGGAACACATTTTTTCATGCAAAGAGCATCACAATTAATGCAACACGGATCATTTTACACACTGCCAATGAACGGTAAAAACAATTAATAAAACTACTGGAACGATATGTAGAAGGTGCAACTGATGCCATGGATGAAATTCAGTAAATCACTGAGCCAACTGCGCTTGAATTGGCGGCACAGAGCGGCCAACGCTGATGCTCACAGGCTAGTCTAGTGCAACGGCTGAATCCCAGGGACAGTGATGCTGATTTGCTAGGGGGCGCCAGTGGTAATGAGCTGGCTGCTCAATGAATGGACGGCATAGACTGATCAGCTCCGGTGTGCTGGCAAATTGCATTGGGAACTGACTATAGCCTGATCCGTGGTTTAAGGGTTAAGTTGAAAAAAGGTTGCTGGATGTTGACACTTTATCAATGACTTTAAGGATTATTAATGACTGGTTTAGGTCCCCATGCAGTCTCCTCTGCTCGAGAGTAAGTAGGTTCAATTCTCTGAGTCTGTCACAGTAGGTCATGTCTTGAAGTCCCATGATGCAATTGGTTGCTCTCCTCTGCACAGCTTGAAGTGCTGCTATGTCTTTTCTTGCAGTGTGGTGACCAAAACTGCACACAATACTCCAGATATGGTCTTACTAGTGCATTGTATAGTTTGAGCATAACGTCCATTGATTTATATTCAACAGTTTTTATGATACAATCCCACATTTTATTTGAATTTTTAATCGCTTCTGTGCATTTTAAGCCCTAAATCCTGTTCAGAGATTGCTTCCTGGAGCTCAGTGTCTCTCATCTTGTATTATAACTAGCCAACCCGCGGCGTAGCATACGCCACATAATTATCTACGTGGCTCACAGCTGCATGTGGACTGTAGCACAGACCAAATCGAATGAGGATGTGTTTGGTGATGTGTTGGGGGCGGGCCCTTTAGCAAGCAGTGCGCAAGCCTCGAGAGCGAGGGTGGACGTGGGAGGAGGGTGAAATGTGGGCGGTCGGGGCTCTGTCGTGCGTACCCCATGGTCGGGCAACTTGGTCGATTATATATATAAGAAAAGCAGCCAGAACCGAAAAGAACAATGAAAAGTCAACATGGCTCAGAGGTGTATGTGGACTGTAGCACAGACGAAAGCGACTGAGGCTGTGTTTGGTGAGTTGTTGCGTGCGGGCACATGAGCAGGCAGTGCACATGCCTGAAGAGCGACGGTGGACGCAGGAGGAGGGTTACAGGCACTTTTCACTTCTCTACATTAATCTGCATTTTCCAGGTGTTTGCTCAGTTCTGAAGCTCGTCCAGGTCTTCTTGAATTCTTTTTGGTGTCATCCCTCCAATTTTAGTATCATCTGTGAATGTAGGAAATTTACAAACTACACCAGAATCAATGTCATTAGAAAGAGTAACGGTCCAAGGACAGACCCCTTGGGGCAGGGGTCCCCCAACTCCAGTCCTGGATGGCCCCAGTGGCTGCAGGTTTTCATTCTAACCCTTTTCTTAATTAGTGACCTGTTTTTGCTGCTAATTAACTTTTTAATTGATTTGTTTTTTAAGATTTCTTCCCCTGAATTTCTTCATCGTTCCTCTGAGTTGCTTCATTTCTTTCCTTAAATGGCACCCAAACAGAAATGAAATGTGAAGTGAGGGAGCCAACAGAAGACCAACTAAGTCAGGGCCTCAAACTCCAACCAATTTCCCTCCAACCAGCTGCATAATGAGGCATCGATTCTTGTTGTTAATTAAACCCGTTCTTTAATTCCATGGATTGTTGCTGCTCTCATGGTGCAAAAGCAGACATTTTTGAAATTGTGATTTTTTCTTTTCTAAGAGCGCTGGTGAAATGCTTTGTGGACCTGAGCAGATTAACATTCCTGAGACCTTCACCTTTCTTTATTTTCAGATATCACATGATGGACACAGTTTGCTGGTCATGTTTTGGCTCATTTTGTATCTCATTATTGTTTGGCAGCTAATTAAGGAAAAGGGTCTTCAAAAGCAAGTCAATTAAAATGAATTCAAAAGAAGTTAATTAGGAGCAAAAACAGGACACTAAGAAAAGGGTTAGAATGAAAACCTGTGTTCAACGAATGTATGTCACCAAATATACTCAGCATGCTGGCAAATTGCACTGGGAAGTGGCTAAAGTTGGTTCTGGCGGTTTAAGGGTTAAGTTGAAAGAATGTTGGTGACTGTTGTCACTTTATTGATGACTTTAAGGATTTTAAATGACTCTGCTAGAGAGTAAGTAGGTTTAACTCTCTGACTCTGTCACAGTAGCTCATGTCTTGAAGTCCCATGATGCACTTGGTTGCTCTCCTCTGCACAGCTTTAAGTGCTGCTATGTCTTTTCTTGTAGTGTGGTGATGAGAACTGCATACAATACTCCGATGTGGTCTCACTGGTGCATTATATACCGTATATACTTGTGTATAAGTCGGGTCCTGAAACCCAAAATAATCGATCATAAAATCAGACCCCAGCTTATGCGCCTGTTCAAAAATGCAACACATGAATTTTTTTTTATCTTCTTGCCTCATCCAATCTCGCACCGGTTTCTCAGGCACATCGAATTTTTGTTGCAGCAGCGTAGTTACCAATTTCTTTCGCAACTTCAATGACTTCAAACGAACTTAAAACCACCTTCATATTTTCTTCTGATCGAACACTCCATCGTAGTACGATAAAGGTGTATGAGGGTGTGAGATACAAAAATACAAAATATTGCAAACGTCACTTTGGAATAGTCTGGGTATTACCGTGTGGTCACGTAGGCACAATACATAGAAAAAAAAAGGCTGTGTGCTCCATGGTAACTCACTCAGGTGTGCGTTAGCATATCGTAATCTCTTGGATCAATAGCGTGAGTTTTCCACATTCAACTTATACAACCGACATTATAAAATACCGGAAATTATCAAGCCCCGACTTATCCACTGGAGAACTTAAACGCGAGTATATACGGTAGCCCTCAAAGAGTTAAGAAAAAAACAATCCTGTGAACGAATTAACGTGTAAAATGAGAGCATCAAAATGGAATGATGGGAAAGCAAATTAGTACAGAAGGGGGTTACAACCGTAGCACAACATGAAACAGTAATTATTCTGGGATGAATAACATGTTAAAATCAACTCCCGACTTATCCACAAGTATATACGGTAGTCTGAGCATAACGTTCCTTGATTTATATTCAACAGTTTTTACGATATAATCCCACGTTTCATTTGCCTTTTTAATCGCTTATCTGTGCACCTGCAACCACTGAGGCCCTCCAGGACCAGAACTGGGGACCCCTGCCTTGGGGACTCCACTGATGACCTCACTCTACTGATGACTCTATTCTCCTCTTATCTGTACTCTCTGTCTCCTGCCGGCTCTCTGACTTGAGCTCCTGTTTTGTAGGTGGCCTACAGCTTCTAGGTTCAGAATTCATCTTTGGTGTGGGATTGTATCAAAGACTTTATTAAAGTCGAGATAAATTATGTTGTATGCTTTGTTTATGTCAACAATTCCGGTTGCTTCTACAAGTACTGCTTATTCAGATGATGGACTGACTATGGAAATGGACTAAACTCCCCTGATGGGGAGGGTTGGAATCAGGAAAGGCATCCAGCTGTAAAAAGGACACTGAAACCTATAAACCCATGAGACACAGAAGTGGGAAATTATGAGGAGGAAGACAAAGAAGAAAAAGAAGGATACAAGATTTAATTTACTGCCATTCCTAGAATAATAGTGTCTGCCAGTTCTTCCATGAATACTGCTTCTGCATCCCATTACTGACTCACTACATTCAGTATTTTATAGTCATAAAATCATAACTGATAGGCTGAGTAATGTATATTTCAATTTGCTACAACTCAGTGATCAAAATATAGTATGACTGCTGTATAAATCATAATTTCATTATAAAGGGAAATAAAAAGCATTTCACAATTTACAATGCACCACTGTAAAATGAAAAAAAAAACAATTCTAATCATGGTAAATAAGATAATATCGAAGAAATGTATATATAAAGTGCATATGTGCAACAAATTTAAATTAAATTAAAGATGATTCCTTTTATATTAGTTCTGATTTGTTACAGCAGTTCATTACTTTTTCTGTACTTTGTGCTTTTTCTATATTCACATACTTTATCTGAGCTTTATTTTCCATGAATATTTATTTCAGATAGGAAATTAGGCTTGGGCGTCTTTTATATCCTAGAATAGAAAAACAAATAATTCACTGCCATTATGATGAAAATTCTTGAAATTACCAACAAAAGGCACATTAATCGTCCTTCATCATTACAGGTTTTTTAATTAAAGGATGGTCCGTAGGATTGTCTTCTGATGGCCAGTGCAGTTTTTTAGGTGTGCTGGGCTGGTAACATCACTGCATGAGAAGCCCACCGAAACAACAGGCTAATTAAAAGGGCAGGAACAGTTATGGGAGGCACTCTGGACCCTCTAAAGGTCCTAGAGGAGTAGAGAATGAAGACAAAACTGAGTGTCATTATGACCAATGCTGCACATCATCTCTTTGACACACCAACACTGAGGACTTTCAAAGGATAAATCATTCGGCAGAAGTGTGTCAAGAAACATAACGGAGGCTCCTTTATAGCAACAGCAAAACGTCTGCGTAGTACACCTCTGTCACTGTGACAACCTAATCATACGTTTACTTTCTTATATTCTGGTGTGTTTAAAGACCATAATGTTTGTGTATATTTATTTATTTATCTACCTATTGTCATGCAAGTGCTCATGGGAAGCATCTAAAGGGCAAAAAAAGGAAAATTACATACCAGACCAGGGGGTGGCAGAGTGCACTGATCCTTTCTGTTTTTCCTCTGCAGACAAACCATGGGAAATTCTGCCTGGATTCAATGACAACAGTTCCAATTCCAGCCCAGGGAATATCACTTCCATTTCCTGCCCAGAATATGTCATTTTCCCTGCCTGGCTTTAAAACCACCATGTTATGTCTGTCTCGCCAGTTCTGTTTTGGACTAATGTCTGTTAAGACCAATTGAACCACTTTATGACTGCCTATTTCAAATATACAGGTGGCTGATGAAAATGCAGATGACAATATACAAGTAGGTATAGTGATCTATCTATCTATCTATCTATCTATCTATCTATCTATCTATCTATCTATCTATCTATCTATCGTGATAGACAACCAGGAACCCTGCACCACCGGGAAGCCTGGAGGAAGGAGGAATCGGGAGAGCGGCACTTCTTTTCCCTGGGCACCCAGACAGTCCTGGATCCCTGGGGGACAGTGCTTCTGGGACACCAGGAAGTGCTGATGGACCAGGAATAGTTTATGTCTGGAGTTCTGGTGTTCAGTCTCTCCCTTTGCATTCGCTGTGAAGGCAGGAAGTAGGAGGAGAAAGCCGGTGCAGGAGAGAAAGAGAGAGAGCAAATGCGAACGAGAGAGAGAGAGCGAGAGAGAGAGCAAGCGAGCACGAGAGAGAGAGAGAGAGCAAGAGAGAGAGAGAGAGAGAGCAAGCGAGCCAGAGAGAGAGAGGAAGCAAGCACAAGAGAGAGAGAGCAAGATAGAGAGAGAGAGAGAGAGAGAGAGGAAGCAAGCGTAAGAGAGAGCGCGAGAGAGAGCGAGAGAGAGCAAGCGCAGTCTCACATGCAGCTGAGCAGGGAGCCTGGGTGTTTGTCTCAGTGTTATTCAATGTTTTTACATTTAGTTAACTATTACACTGTGCATTCTGTGGTATGATTAACTATTTTTGTTTTTAAAAATCTTTAAAGAAAATATATTTACATACAGTTCATACGGTGTGGAACGGATTAATTGTATTTACATACAATCCTATGGGGGAAATTACTTCAGGTCATGACCAAATAGGGTTACGACCAGAGTTTTGGAACGAATTACGGTCATGACCCGAGGTTCCACTGTAGCTGGTTTTGATTTTTAGATAATTTGCAAACCTTTCTGAAAACGTTTTCAGATTGTCATTATGGGTTATGAAGTGCAGATTAGTCAAAAATGTCATGATTTATCCATTTAAAATTAAACCTACAACACGGTAAAGTGTGCTGAAGATGAAGGGGCCTGAATACCCTCTGAATCCACTGTATATCCAGATAGGCTGTCATCGAGGATCCCAAACAGACAGTGATGGTGCTCCACAATGTCGTCCATTTTTGGGAACTCCTAATATTCTAAGAGGCTCCCCATTGCCCTGCACTATTTAGTCTTGGTCCCAGTAAAGCCCCTTCTTCATCTGGCGGTAAAACTAGTTAAAAACCAGAGTCAGTCTGACACTGACAGCAAACGTGAGCCCAACAGATGCCCTTCAGTGATTCATCAAGTTTAACAAGAAGTCATTGAATGCCCCCTGAAGTCTTTTTGACCTCACAAGCTTTGGAAATCTGGTGCAGGTCCAGAGTGGCTGAGTGAATTCTTGGCACACTTTCTTTACTTTACAAGTCTTTCTCTGTAGCTTGCTGAGCTTCCTGTGGATTTTGCCAGGTGATTCTCTTCCTCCTTATATCATACTATGAGTTAATAGAAGCTGAAGGTTAATGAAAATGGAAGGCTGGGCATTGACGACTGGTAATTTAATGCTGGCGCAAGGTCACAGGCGCATAACAAAACAAATTGCTGGCATACAAGATAATTACAAAAAATAAAAAACCCAAGTGTTACTATTTAAGCCCCATATTTTCAGCCAGTATGCAGAGTCTTTAAGGAAAATTCAGCTGTTTCTGAAACTGCTGGTCATGGTGTTCACTCCGGCCCTGGCATTTCTTGCTATTTGTACATTATAGTAATATTATTAAACGAAGAACACGTGATAATAGGCAAGTCAAGGCCATTTACTTATACATTGTGATAGACGGCCAGGAACCCTGCCCAACTGGGACGTCTGAAGGAAGGAGGAACTGGGAGAGTAGCACTTCTTTTCCCTGGGCACCCGGACAGTCTTTGATCCCTGGGGGAGAGCACTTCCAGGACACCAGGAAGAGCTGACAGACCAGGGATGGTTTATGCCCGGGCTACCGGGTGCAAGGGCAGCACTTACGCTATACTAGGGAGTCATCCGGGAGAAGATAAAAGGGGACGCCTCACTCCATTTGGGAGCCGGAGTCGGGTGGAAGAAGGCAACGCTCGGGAGTGAGGAGGAAAGGTGGCCCAAGGAAGACTGTTGAGAGGCACTGAACTGCAGGGTGTTTGGTGCTGGAGCACTGTGTGTGTGTGCGAGACTATATGGACACTTATATTGTACATATTGTAAATAAACCATGTGTGGTGGACTTAAGAGCGGTGGCTGTCAGTCTGTGGTCGGGCTGGCTTTCACAACATATAAATCTAAACGTAAGGGGGAAACGTCTTTTTGTGACTGTAACTTGTGACGAAAAACACTTTGTCAGCCGAGAAACGCAGAAATGGCCAACAAATAACAAATTCATTCTGAATTAAAATGTTCTTATTAAACAGCATGTTCAGACTATTTTGGAGAATCTAGGTCAGGGCTCCTCAATCACGGTCCTGGAGGGCCGCACTGGCTGCAGGTTTTTGCTCCAACCCAACTGCTTAATAAGAAGTCCTTATTGCTCAAGTGACACTTCTGCTTCACTTTAGTTTAAGGTTTCTTTATTTAATGCTGTTTACACAAGAAAACATGAACTTTGCCTTCTCAGTTGCATCTAATAACAGACAGAATGAAATAAAACAAAGAAATAGGACAAGACAGGTTAAGGTAAGACAGTTAGATAATGCATATTTACACCAAAAAACAAGGTTACAGGATATATATCAAAACCTTAATCATTATCTCCAATAATTGTCTCGTTCGTTAAAATTTTGAGCCCTTATCACTTATTTTAGTCTTAATCAGCTGCATTCTCAGTTTTTAATTGTTCCTAATTAGCAATAACATCCAAATGACAAAAGAAAGCAGCATTTCTCCATTTAGCTTGTGACCATTTACACCTGCTTGTGTTTATCATGCACTATTGGGTTTAATTAAATAGTGAAGAGTAAAAAGTGAAGGACTGAGAATTACTCCTCCATTTTAGCCTTCAAATCATTTGGGTTATATCCTTAGAAAGAAGAAAATCTAGGATATGAGAATGAGCTGACATTGCAGAGTTTAAGCACAAACAAGCCATGAAATTAAATTATTTAATTTAAGAATTGCTTTCTAATTAAGCAACCGGGTTAGAAGAAACACCTGCAGCCACTGCGGCCTTCCAGGACTGCGAGTGAGGACCCCTGATCTAGGTAGATGCGATTGGTGAGTTTGTTCTGTTGAATGTCATGTTTGCGTCGTAATTATTTTAATGTTACAGGGTCGTGCAAAAGTATTCAGTCCCCTTGACAGCCATCATAATTTTCTGCATGACAAAGGATTTGTCCACATATTTAAACATTCAATGTTTTTAATGCAAACTCTAATGCTATAATAATACATTTCTAATGTTCAAATAAACCAGTCTTTGAAAGTCATGTTCAACTTATTTAAGTCTCTCTATTATAAAAAAAAAAATCCTGGAGAGAAACATTAGGGTGATGAGAGGTGATCTTCACGTTAAGATCATGGAAGACACTTAAACAAAAGACCCGCGAGACTAAAGAGACTGGCCACGGAGAGTCTCGCGGGGACCTTAAACATGAGACTTTGTGCCAAGAGATTGACCCAGGACTGTCTCACGATGACGTAGAACATGAGATTCTTGCAAGACACGCCCTACTTACAACCAAATAAGAGCACGGGCAGCAACACACTCAGTCGTGTTTTGGCTTAGAGCACACACAGATCCAGGACTCTCAGCGCATATGAAGCATATAAGGACAATACATTATAAATGAAACGTAGACGACAAAGTGAAGAAGAAAGCAGCACAGAGAAAAGAGACTCAGAAGCGTTGGAGAGACAAAAAAGAAAAAGAGCAATCTAGGTGCAAATTCAGAAAATAAGGAAAGTAATTATCGGCCCGGAACAAGTGGAATTGAAAAAAAAGAACGTCCAATCCGGACATTGGTGCTATACACATGCAGAGCAGGTTAGAGATTATGAAAGCAGTGGAATTCCAAAGGCTCAAAAAAAAAAAAGCTGGCGCGATACACATGTGGAGAAAGTTAAAGAATATGAAAGTAGGAAAATTAGAAAGTATAAAAAAAGGAAAGTAAAGATCGCAGTAGCGCAAACAAATGGAAATTATTACTCAAAAAAGGGAAAATAATCACTATGGACCAGGTGTCATTGAAACAAAAGCAGGACAAAGCGAGGTCAGAAATAAAAGACAAAGAGTAGAAAACAAAGTAAATCGTCATAAAGAGCTTTAAAAACAAGGGGGCCAAACACATGCAGAGCAGGTTAGAGATAATGAAAACTGGAATTCAAAAGACTCAAAGAATACGTAGGCGCGAAACACACAAAGAGCAAGATACAGAATATGAAAGCAGAAAAAAACAACAGTGTCAAAAAAAAAAGTAAAGATCGCATTAGCGCAAACAAAGAGAAATTATTACTCAGAGAAATAACAAAGAGGCGAATAGAGAAAGAATATATGGACACAGGTGATATGTCAGAAGTATGTAAATATTGTATGGCTTTGAAGTCAGAGAATGTCAAAAACGGAGTTTACCTCACATGCATTTATTGGTTACTTTACAAAAAAATTATTAACTGTTGATGATGAAGATCATTTTGTCTGTGCTGAAATTCCAAACAGAGAAACCTATTCTGAATTATGGTACAAAGTCATTAAATACATGTCTCACGGACCTCATTAAAAAGATTCAGTATGTTGGGACTCGAAAGAATCCAAATATTGTTTTTACAGAAGTTCTGAAATAAAAGTGAAACTAATGAAATAGCAACAATTCAAAGAAAAGAAAATCTTAAAAGTGTGTATCCGGAAAACCAAACACAGGGGTTGGCGAGCAAAGCGAGCAGGGGGCGAAGCCCCCTAGTGTTTCCTTAATTTCGGTCATGGAATATCAGCTTCATATAGCCACCTACAACATGATACAGTCTTCTAGCCCCTGCAAGTTAATATGAAATAGAACTTTCTTAGCTTTGTCTGTAAAACTGAGTGTTCATTAAGACAGGTAGGACATTGACTTACTGCTAGCATGGACTGTTACATTTGTTTGCCCATACGGATTTCTGACAGTGCTGAACTCTTTGAGGGCTGAATAGTCAGTCAGTCAGTCATTATCCAACCCGCAAAATCCTAAATACAGGGTCATAGGGGTCTGCTGGAGCCAATCCCAGCCAGCACAGGGCGCAAGGCAAGAAACAAACGCCGGGCAGGGTGCCAGCCCACTACAGGGCGCACACACACACAATAAGCACACACTAGGGACAATTTAGGACTATGGGAGGAAACCGGAGCACCTGGACGAAACCCATGCAGACACTGAGAGAACATACAAACTCCACACAGGGAGGACCCGAGAAGCAAACCCAGGTCTCCTTACTGCAAGGCAGCAACAGAGCTACCACTGCACCACCGTGCCGCCCGAGGGCTGAATATTTTTTCCAAAAAAAAAAATTTTCTGAAAAAAGCATACAAAGCTATGGTTTCACACATAAATCAACATAAAACGTGTGTTGCTGCATGCTGTGGATGCTGTTGGTGCCTGTTCGGCATCTCAATGGACAGCAGGGCTGGCTGACTGCCTGGCTATTTTCGTGTGGCAGGCAGGCAAAAGTGGCAGTTGCAGTGTGACGCATTTCTGGTTTGTACATCATTCTCGTAAGGCAAATGTTACCGTAGACCCATCAGCTACATGAATGTGTTCAGCACCACGATCAGCTGATGCCGGTACCTCACTTTCGTTTTCGATCTTCATCTCCGGATCACTTGCATCAAAATCGGGGTCCATGAAGTCAGAATCCAATTCAGCGATAATATGCAAAATGTTTTGCACAGAGTATTTTGCTTTGGGGAGGCATGGTGGCGCAGTGGGTAATGCTGCTGCCTTACAGTTAGGAGACCCGGGTTCGCTTCCCGGGTCCACCCTACGTGGAATTTGCATGTCCTCCCCGTGTCTGCATGAGTTTCCTCCAAAGACATGAAGGTTAGGTGCTTTGGTGATTCTAAATTGTCCCTGGTGTGTGTGTGCATGCCCTGCGGTGGGCTGGCGCCCTGCCAGGGGTTTGTTTCCTACCTTGCGCTCTGGGATTGGCTCCAGCAGACCCCTGTGACCCTGTAGTTAGGATATAGCGGGATGGATGGATGGATTTTGCTTTGGTCTCTTGCCAGATGTCAATGCCTTATAGGTTTTTTGCTCTTCGCTACACCTGCACATTCAGGGAATCGAGGTTCAATGAATAAAGCTGACTTTCATTGTAGAAAAGAGAATCAAACTAAAATGTAATGGCAAGTTTTTGTGCAGTTTACAGCTAATTACTGTCTTCTAACCCTGAATTTCAACAAAAGTCGACATCCGCCCTGAAAGAGTTAATGTACAGGGTGGGCCATTTATATGGATACACCTTAATAAAATGGGAATGGTTGGTGATATTAACTTCCTGTTTGTGGCACATTAGTATATGTGAGGGGGGGGAAACTTTTCAAGATGGGTGGTGACCATGGTGGCCATTTTGAAGTCGGCCATTTTGGATCCAACTTTTGTTTTTTCAATAGGAAGAGGGTCATGTGACACATCAAACTTATTGGGAATTTCACAAGAAAAACAATGGTGTGCTTGGTTTTAACGTAACTTTATTCTTTCATGAGTTATTTACAAGTTTCTGACCACTTATAAAATGTGTTCAATCTGCTGCCCATTGTGTTTGTGTTAACAAACAAAACCACTGCTATTGGTCTGACACTAACCCACATTGGATAGATCCCTCCAAGACTGTTGGAGCAAAAAAATTGATGGTATGGTGTGGTATATGGGGTACAAAGATAGTGGGGCAATTCTTCATCAATGGAAACCTCAAGGCCACTGGATATGCGAAATTGCTACATGATGATGTGTTTCCCTCTTTATGCACTGAAGCTGGCACGTTCCCTGAGTTTTTCCAGCAAGATGGTGCACCACCACATTATGGGTGTCAGGTCCGAGCATTCCTAGATTAACAGTTTCCTGGAAAGTGGATTGGTCGTCGTGGGCCAGTTGAATGGCCCCCAAGGTCTCCCGATCTGACCCCCTTAGACTTTTATCTTTGGGGTCATCTGAAGGCAATTGTCTATGCTGTGAAGATACGAGATGTGCAGCACCTGAAACTACGGATACTGGAAGCCTGTGCTAGCATTTCTCCTGCAGTGTTGCTATCAGTGTGTGAAGAGTGGGAGAAGAGGGTTGCATTGACAATCCAACACAATGGGCAGCACATTGAACACATTTTATAAGTGGTCAGAAACTTGTAAATAACTTATGAAAGAATAAAGTTATGTTAAAACCAAGCACACCATTGTTTTTCTTGTGAAATTCCCAATAAGTTTGATGTGTCACATGACCCTCTTCCTATTTAAAAAACAAAAGTTGGATCCAAAATGGCCGACTTCAAAATGGCCACCATGGTCACCACCCATCTTGAAAAGTTTCCCCCCCCTCACATATACTAATGTGCCACAAACAGGAAGTTAATATCACCAACCATTCCCATTTTATTAAGGTGTATCCATATAAATGGCCCACCCTGTACTTCAAGTACAACTGTATGATCAAACTTGGAGAAATGAAACAAGATAAGCAAGCCTTAAACAGAACTTTTCATGAACAATTTTACTTTTCTTTATTATCAGTTTTTTCTCTGTTTTTTTGTGTGGCTTGAGTGTATCCGAAGAACAGAAGGCCAGTTTATTTGTGTAGCTTCACCGCATGCTGCTGGATAATTTTGAGGTGCTCCAGTTCTTAAGATGAATGCAAATGAAATTATGGCAGGCGGGTCTTCAAATACTGCTTCAAATATCTGATTGTGCTACGTTTCAGTTGATGAGAGAAATTTCTGGAAATGACTTAGCCACTTTAATAAAAGGGCAAGTGCCTGTGTGTTTATGAATCTGTGCGTCCGTTCAGATCCACTGCGTGTGTCATAAGCCATTTGGCTTGGGATTTATAAAAGCAGTGCTAGTGTTTATGATGTGCCTTTGTTGAAATTAAAAGTCTACTACAAATGTTATCGATGTGCCATCTGTAGAATGACAAATGCCATTCATTTTGTTACGACCAATGTACGATATGATGCACCATATGTTAGAATGACAAACAAAATGCATTTTATTACAAGAGCTGCTTGTGATGTGCCATCTGTTGGAATGACAAATGCTGTAAGAGTCAATCTTAGAATGTTTAATGTTAATGTTAGAATTGCTTAATTTCAGTAACAGAATATAATTTTCTCACAGCTATTTAAGTTATGGTATATAGGTGCCGGTCATAAAATTAGAATATCATGACAAAGTTGATTTATTTGAGTAATTCCATTCAAAAAGTGAAACTTGTATATTAGATTCATTCATTACACACAGACTGATGTATTTCAAATGTTTATTTCTTTTAATTTTGATGATTATAACTGACAGCTAATGAAAGTCCCAAATTCAGTATCTCGGAAAATTAGAATATTGTGAAAAGGTTCAATATTGAAGACACCTGGTGCCACACTCTAATCAGCTAATTAACTCCAAACACCTGCAAAAGCCTTTAAATGGTCTCTTAGTCTCGTTCTGTAGGCTACACAATCACAGGGAAGACTGCTGACTTGACAGTTGCCCAAAAGACGGCCATTGACACCTTGCATAAGGAGGGCAAGACACAAAAGGTCATTGCTAAAGAGGCTGGCTGTTCACAGAGCTCTGTGTCCAAGCACATTAATAGAGAGGTGAAGGGAAGGACAAGATGTGGTAGAAAAAAGTGTACAAGCAATAGGGATAACCGCTTGTACCCTGGAGAGGATTGTGAAACAAAACCCATTCAAAACTGTGGGGGAGATTCACAAAGAGTGGACTGCAGCTAGAGTCAGTGCCTCAAGAACCACCACGCACAGACGTATGCAAGACATGGGCTTCAGCTGTCGCAGTCCATGTGTCAAGCCACTCTTGAACAAGAGACAGCGTCAGAAGCGTCTCGACTGGACTGCTGCTGAGTAGTCCAAAGTTATGTTCTCTAATGAACGTAAGTTTTGCATTTACTTTGGAAATCAAGGTCCCAGAGTCTGGAGGAAGAGAGGAGAGGCACAGAATCCACGTTGCTTGAGGTCCAGTGTAAAGTTTCCACAGTCAGTGATGGTTTGGGGTGCCATGTCATCTGCTGGTGTTGGTCCATTGTGTTTTCTGAGGTCCAAGGTCAACGCAGCCGTCTACCAGGAAGTTTAAGAGCACTTCATGCTTCCTGCTGCTGACGAACTTTACGGGGATGCAGATTTCATTTTCCAACAGGACGTGGCACCTGCACACAGTGCCAAAACTACCAGTACCTGGTTTAAGGACCATGGTATCCCTGTTCTTGATTGGCCAGCAAACTCGCCTGACCTTAACCCCATAGAAAATCTATGGGGTATTGTGAAGAGGAAGATACAATACGCCAGACCCAACAATTCAGAAGAGCTGAAGGCCACTATCAGAGCAACATGGGCTCTCATTACACCTGAGCAGTGCCACAGACTGATCGACTCCATGCCACGCCGCATTGCTGCAGTAATCCAGGCCAAAGGAGCCCCAACTAAATATTGAGTGCTGTACACGCTCATACTTTTCATGTTCATACCTTTCAGTTGGCCCACATTTCTAAAAATCCTTTTTTTTGCATCGGTCTTAATTGATATTCTAATTTTCCGAGATACTGAATTTGGGACTTTCATTAGTTGTCAGTTATAATCATCAAAATTAAAAGAAATAAACATTTGAAATACATCAGTCTGTGTGTAATGAATGAATCTAATATACAAGTTTCACTTTTTGAATGGAATTACTCAAATAAATCAACTTTGTCATGATATTCTAATTTTATGACCGGCACCTGTAGTCTTTTACCTCCTGTAAGTTAATATGAAGTAGATTTCTCTTTGCTTTATCTGCAAAATGGAGTGTTAATTAAGTCAGCTAGGAAATTGTCTTACTGCTACCATGGACTGTTAGATTTGTTTGCACATAGGAGATGGCATACAGTTTTCTGACTGTGCTTAACGTGTCTGACGTACTACCGTATGACCAAACTTACAGAAATGAAACAAGATAAATAAACCATAAATGGAACTTTTCTTATGCACTAACTTTTCCTTGTTTTAATATCAGTTTTTCTCTATTTTTTGTGTAGACTGTTCTGCCTTGAATTTTACTAAAACTTTATAACAATGATATTTGGTCTTTGGAATTTTTTGAATATGCATCACACTATTGCCTGAATTATCCTCTGAAGCAAATTAAAAGCTGCAGAACTTTAGTAAATTTGGATAAACGCAGCTATAGTTGACATTGGTTAATTTTCAGTTTATCACCCAGTCCAAGTGTCGACGTGCAACTTTAAACTAATATCCTGTAAGTGCTATGCTGGGCCCTTTCTCGGCCAGGATGTCATAATGTAAGGAGAGTACGGAAGGATGCATAACCCAGCCGGGATGGGCCTGAGTTAATATCCCATGCAAAGAGAAACATTAGTGGATAGTATGAGGGAGCTGATGCATCAACAGCAGTTCCTCCTCCAGTACAGTAGATGGCAGAGCTCTTTTGGCATTGACCAAGTATAGACACCCACAGGGATTCATGGGAATTGTAGTCCCGAGAGACAACCCTGTTGGGATCCCTGGGTGCCACCAGAGGACGCTGCAGGGAGAAGGAGGGGTTTCCATGTGACCCGGAAGTGCTTCTGTCAGGCTGTGACTTCCAGTTCTAACATGTCATCCAGCCTCCTCCAGTGGAGTCGTGGTTGGGAGGGAGAAAGCAAAGTAGGAGGAAAAGTACGATTGGGTATTGAAAGTCTGTGGATTCATCCATAAAAAGAAGGTTTTTTGTGAAAATCAAACCCTTTATTTTGCATCTGTGAATGTTTAGTGTGGTGTGTCTTGGGTTTTGGGGCTCAGTGGCTTCCCCTGTCTTTTTACAATCCCAAAAACTGGAAAAAGCATAATCATAATCCCCAAAAAAAAAAAAAAAGCTTAAAAATAAGTGTAAGCTATTAATGGTCTCCCATTGGTTATTCAGTATTACATTAAGCACAGACATTGCCAGCAACATTTCAGATTAATGACAACTCGGATCCAGAGGCCTATTTCTGTGTTAACTAAGCAGAGCTCCACTGAAGAGTGCTTCAGCTTTCATTTAGTATTTTCAGTGATCATCTGCCAACATCATTACATCTGAGAGAAATATTTTGTCTTATACTCAGAGAAGATCATTAAGCAAATGTTTAACTTTAATGAAGTGTAATCAAAATTTAATTCCTATTTTCTGAGTATATTACATGCAAATTGAAAAAAAAATGTAAAGAAGCCTCATGATCATCTTTGACAAAAGGCTTAATGTAACTAACATTGTTATACAGTCGATCAGGCAACATTTGCGACTGAAACTTATTTGGTATGCACAATTTATGCTTGTGTTAATTGTCATGATATTTACTTTCTAACTTTAAGAAAAAGAATACAAAGTAGGTCTGTTCAAATGATTGGAGGTACTGATTGTTAACAGTCAAAAGTACAGACGGATTACATTCAAGACACACATAACTCAAAAGAATCCCGGATTTATTTAAAATATGAACAAGTCATTAAACTTTTACCAACCCCACTGGCTTTCATTCCAAGTTTTTTGGAACCAAAATAATGGCTTTCAATTGTAAAAATGGAAGTCTTGGCTTGAGTTAAATGAAAGACGCTGTGGACTGTTTTCATCTTCTTAGCAAATCATGCTTATGACACACTGGAGAGAGAAAGAGTGCAGCGGTTCTCGCGACGGAAAGAGTGAATAATCGTTCTGTAGCAGAAGCAGACTTGCCGACTCTGAAAGAAGATAAAGATGCTAAATAATTGAAAGATGTTAGAAAAAAAAAATATGATAAAGTAGCAAATAAATAAATTGTCCAGTATTTCCATCCAACCATCCATCCATTATCCAACCCGCTATATCCTAACTACATTGTCACGGGGGTCTGCTGGAGCCAATCCCAGCCAGCACAGGGCACAAGGCAGGAAATGAATCCTGGGCAGGGCACCAGCCCACCACAGGACACACACACCCACGCACCAAGCACACACTAGGGACAATTTCGGAGCACCAATGCACTTAACCTGCATGTTTCTGGACCGTGGGTGGACTGGAGCACCCGGAAGAAACCCACGCAGACACGGTCTTGTCCAATATTTCCCTTTTTTAATAATGCTTTTATATAGAGCTTTACATCACTTCAGAAAACCACCGATGTGTAACATCCACTTGGATGATTCAACGGCAGCCATTTTGTGTCAGTATGCTCACCACCCATTAGCCATTACAGCTGCTGGTGAAGGGCTAAGAGAAGATAGTTAGATAATATGGGACAGGGGATAATTAGGGGGGCAGAATGACCAGGCCATGATGGGCAATTTAGCTAGGACATCGGGAACTACCCTACTCCTTAGAAAAGATTCCCAAGAGTCTTTTAGGAGCACAAAGAGTCAGGACTTTGGTTTTATGGCTCATTTGAAGGATGCTGCCAATTTTTACAGCACGGTGTTCCCGTCACTGCACTGGGTCATTGAGACCCAAACACAAACTACAACTACACACCATCTTCTAACAGCAGCCCATGCTTTTTGTAGATCCAAGTACAGGCCAGGCTCAACCGTGCTTAGCTTTGGGAAGTGCATGTGGTATGACTGCTGGAATGAGTTGCCCAAAAGTAACTAAGAAATTGTTCAATCTTTCCCTTCTTAAATAAGACGAAATGAAATAAGACATTGCTTTTATGTAATGCTTTTCAAGACTCTCAGAAATGCAACATACTCTTGGATGATGAGACGGCAGCTGTTTTGAGCCAGTAAGCTCACCACACATTAGTTATTAGGTAGTAAAACAGTATGAGAAGACAGTTAGCCAGTAAATGACAGGGGTTGATTAGGGGGACAGAATGACAAGGCCATGATGGGCAATGTAACAAAGGACTTTTGGACACATTAACAGTAGATGGGGAGCCACTTCAACCACCATCAATGTGTAGCACCCGCCAGTACACTCACCACAAATGAGCTAATAGGTGGTGAAGGGGTCAGGGACAGTTTAGCCAATTACAGACCTGGGATGATTCGGAGCAAGAATGACTAGGCTGAGGTGGGCAGTTTAGTCAGGACAACAAGATACAACCTACACTTTCCAAAAGATGCTCAGGGACCCATTCATGGAGTTGTCCCTAAGTTACTATTGTTGTTATCTTTGCTTTGTGCTTCTGGTCATTGTCTCGATGTCTGTCCAATATAAAAGGAGTGGATGTAGATCTATCTAATCCAGCCAACTATGCTAATCCATCTATCTATTTAATCCTGCCAACTAGGCTAATCTGTCCACCTATCATATAGTGCCTTTCATATCTATCTATCTATCTATCTATCTATCTATCTATCTATCTATCTATCTATCTATCTATATATCTATCTATCTATCTATCTAATCCTGCTAACTACGCTAATCTATCTATCTATCTGTCTATCTATCTATCTATCTGTCTGTCTGTCTAATCCTGCCAACTACGCTAATCTATCTATCTATCTATCTATCTATCTATCTATCTATCTATCTGTCTGTCTGTCTGTCTGTCTGTCTAATCCTGCCAACTACGCTAATCTATCTATCTATCTATCTATCTATCTGTCTGTCTGTCTGTCTGTCTGTCTGTCTGTCTGTCTGTCTAATCCTGCCAACTACGCTAATCTATCTATCTATCTATCTATCTATCTATCTATCTATCTATCTATCTATCTATCTGTCTGTCTGTCTGTCTAATCCAGCCAACAATGCTTATAGAACATTAGAACATTAGAACATTCCAGACGAGAACAGGCCATTCAGCCCAACAAAGCTCGCCAGTCCTATCCACTTGTTTCCTCCAAGAAAACATCAAGTCGAGTTTTGAAAGTCCCTAACGTCTTACTGTCTACCACACTACTTGGTAGCTTATTCCAAGTGTCTATCGTTCTTTGTGTAAAGAAAAACTTCCTAATGTTTGTGCGAAATTTACCCTTAACAAGTTTCCAACTGTGTCCCCGTGTTCTTGATGAACTCATTTTAAAATACAAGTCTCGATCCACTGTACTAATTCCCTTCATAATTTTAAACACTTCAATCATGTCACCTCTTAATCTTCTTTTGCTTAAACTGTAAAGGCTCAGCTCTTTTAATCTTTCCTCATAATTCAACCCCTGTAGTCCTGGAATCAGCCCAGTCGCTCTTCTCTGGACCTTTTCTAGTGCTGCTATGTCCTTTTTATCTATCTATCTATCTATCTATCTATCTATCTATCTATCTATCTATCTATCTATCTATCTATCTATCTATCTGTCTGTCTAATCCTGCCAACTACGCTAATCTATCTATCTATCTATCTATCTATCTATCTATCTATCTATCTATCTATCTATCTATCTATCTATCTATGTCTGTCTGTCTGTCTGTCTGTCTATCTAATTCTGCCAACTATGCTAATCTATCTATTTAAGCCTGAAATAAAATACCATTTGAAAAAAAATGAATACCTTCTGAAGGCACTTAGGTTAGACATCAGGTTAGACAAATGAAGAAATGAAGAAGGCGAAAGTAAAACCAAGACCGATTGGAGTTATTACCAAAGTTTTCACGTAAGTAGAAAACTATACCAGTATTCTGCTGAACTTCATATGTTTATAGAACATCAGGAGAATCCAGATCGTATGGTGTGAACTGCCACCCTCCGCTCAGTATCTTTCATGGCACTAGCTATTTCAATAAGGTTTACAGATTAAAACTTGCTTAGCCTGCTTTCCTACCTTCCGCCTATTCTCCAGTTTCATTCTCAGCTCGGTCAATCGGGGTGACAGAGGGCGCTCCTGACAGTAGGCTACAGTGGAGGTTATGCCTGGGTGATGTCTGAAGGAACAACTGACAGTAAGATAGAGGGATGCAGTCATTATTACAAGTGCATTGCAACTTTGAACTATTAACTCCTAAAGACTGGTAAGTGTATGAATAGGCAAAGAAACTAGTGACAGAGAATTAAACATTATACTGTGAGTACACATTCAAAATAACCTGCACCATTATGGGAAAGGATATGTTTTGAGGGGAGATGTCTCCAAAAGCCTTTTCATAATAAAGCATTTATGCCAAACTGGCCTCCGTGCACAGTAGTGTGTCATATCTGATGTTCATACATCCTAGTTGAAACGTCTACATTTTATGAGCAGAAAAGCAGAATGAATTTGCAGACGCTTTATTCTGTTGATTTTTAGAAGTAACTATATTACATATTAACAACTTTGATGTCATTTTGGTAGTCTGTAAGAGAAAATCCCCCTTAGCAGAGTGAAATGCAAATATTCAGAATTACTAGAGGATGGAGATGAAAACAACTCTGTGAGGCAATTCCTTATCTCTGATGCCCACTTAGAAGTAAAACATGTGGACTTCTGAAGAGATTTTGATTCAAAAGAACAGCTGAAATAGGACATCAATAGCACTTATAAGGATAATAAACTGGTCACAGGCCAACAGATTCCCGCAAAGCTACATGTGCTTAGAGTAAGCCTTAGATTTTTGGAAGTCAAATTATTCAGCCTCGCTATCTGTTAGGCACTCCTCAGGGTCGTTGCGTCAGAGTCTTCGAGCTCAGTCTTTAATAAACTCTGGCTTGTTTTCCATGAAGAGTGGTAATATTCCTTTGATGCATTTGAATGCCACAACTGTTTATTTCTAAAAATGTTCATACAATGTTATCTTTTGAAAATGAACACCCAAAGCACTTTGTGGTCTTTAATTGCATAAAATAAGGGAACAAAAACCTAATATTCACACAGACCACAGAAAGCACTTCTAACTGTGATTTTGGAAGCTGGGATTGGGAGCAATGTTCCCTCTAAGGAATAGCATATAGTGAGCAAAAAACATTGTTTATGAGCGACATTTTGTTTAAGCCAAAAATTTATGAGCACCAATTTTCGCTATAAGTATGAGCGATCGTGCGGGAAGTATGAGCGATGCTCACGCGGTCAGCTTAGAGGGAACATTGATTGGGAGTATATGGTATGTGTGACTACGCTGGCCAAACATGACACAAATAAAGTCGTCAAGACCTTTGGAGGCCCAAAGCACTTAAAGGATTTTGGTGCCCCAATATATTTGAGCTGCACTCACTCTCAAAAGATGTGTGAACGGGACATGACTAAGACAAGAACGATCACGTGAGCCTTGGTCGACCGTGTGGCAGTTACCAGATTCTAATTCTGCTGCATTCCCATGATTCCCAAGGCTAAGTGAGATCCTGGATCATAGTGATCCAACGATAATCTGTGGAGAGAACTGAACATTGCAGTTTACAGACGCTTCCCATCTAATTTGATCCACCAGGGAAGAATGGGATAAACTGCCCAAATCCAGGTGTGCAAAGCCTGTAGAGACTTACACTGTAATTGCTGCCAAAGGGGTTTCTACAAAGTACTGAATTAAGAGTGCAGATAATGAAGGGGTCTGAAACTTTTCTGAATCCACTGCATACTCATCTAGGTTATTATCAATGTAGTGTGAAAACCCGGGAGCGTACAGCCGCACTAACCCCGACACAGACAGGCAGGACACAGGTTTTAGTCCACACAGCACACGGTTTATTTACAGTCCAGTACACAATGCACACAGGGCAAAGCATGACACAGTCCCTTTTTGCCACAAGTCCTACCACCTCCATTCCTCCTCAGGCTTTGTCCTCTTCCTCCCAAATCTGGCCATTGAATGGTGGTGACTGGCTGCTTTTATAGGGCACCCAGAAGGAGTCCAGGTGTCCAACCAGCTTCTTCCGGCAAGTGCTGCCAAATAAGGCCCAGGCGCCCCCTGGTGGTGCTCACAGGCTCCAGCAGGGCTGATCTTCCATGCTCATAACCTATGGCCCCACTGTAAGCCAAGGGGGCTGTCCTCTGTCGGTCCAGAGGAGAAACTATCTTGCAAATACTCTGTCCCCTGGTCCTTCCATACTCTGGGCATCCTGGCTGTCCACCACAGTAGATATCGAAGACAATCAAAAACATCTAAACAAAAAAAGTATATTTTACCTTAAAAAATCCTATTATTTATATACATATTATGTATTCTTGCCCCATAGTTGCACATGGTCAGCTGTGGGACATTCCATAGGCAGATGTGTGGCTTTGCTGGTCAATTGACATGACCACAGGTGGACTCCAAACAAACTGTAGAAACACCTCAATGATGATCAACAGGAATGGATACACCTGAGCCAAATTTCAAGTGTCACGGCCAGGAGTCAAAATACTTGTGTCAATATGATATTTAATTTTTTTTTTAAATAAATTTGCAAAAATGGCTAAAATTCTGTTTCCACTTGCAATCTACGGTATTAAGTGGTGCTTGATGAGGGAAAAAAATGAACTGTTTAGGGGGGGCTGGGTGGTCTCATGGCCTTGGATCCCCTGCAGATTTTGGTTTTGTTTTTTTCTTGTTTTTTTTGTTTGTTTGTTTGTTTGTTTTTTCTGTCCTCCCGGCCATCGGACCTTACTTTATTCTTTGTTACTTAGTATTGCCTAATCTTATTTTTATATTTTTATTTTCTTATAAACTTTTCTTTTCTCATCTTGTAAAGCACTTTGAGCTACATCACTTATAGGAAAACGTGCTATAGAAATAAATGTTGTTGTTGTTGTAGGTTATATGAAGAACCTGATTTAACACAATCAATTTCAGTCAATTAGGCACATAATAAATATCCCTAAATCGAGTTTTCTCAAGTGTGTTTAAATATATAACAGTCCTGTTTGTATGTGCATCACAGAAACACTCCATCAGAGCAGTATATTAATCGACATGACCATATCTACATTCACTGGCTCTGTTAATGGAAAGGAGATTCTGAGACTTGTTTACAGTGAAAAACATCACGTTTGCAAAATAAAATAAAATTAATGTCCGTGGTTATATAGTCTGCACCAAGCATACTTACCTCGCTCCATCCTATATTTCAGAATGTCTTTCACCTTACACTCCACATCGTAACCTTAGATCTTCAAATGACTGTCTGCTTAGAATTCCAAGAGCTAAACTTAAAAGAGGTGGTGAGGTGGCCTTCTGCTGTTATGCACCTAAAATCAGGACAAGCTGACCGATTGAAATTCACCAGGCTGATACGGTGGAGCACTTTAAAAAACTGCTGAAAACACATTACTTTAACATGGCTTTCTCATAACTTCATTTTAGTGTAACCCTGATATTCTGTATATGCATCGAATTATCATTTTTATCATGGCTCCAAAATCTGTACTAACCCCTACTTTCTCTGCTGTTCTTCTTCTGGTTTTTTGTGGTGGTGATCTGCGCCAACACCACCTGATCAAAGCACCATGATGTCTCTACATTGATGGATTGAAGGCCAGAAGTCCACATGACCGTCATCATCAAGTTCTTCCATGTGAACCCTGAATACCATGGGGACTGATTGTGGTTTACAAAGCTTTAAGTCATCTGCTCCTTCCTCTGTTTCTTTGCCTTTCACCTTACACTCCAAGTCGAAACCTTAAATCTTCAAATGAGGGTCTGCTTATAATTCCAAGAGCTAAACTTAAAAGAAATGGTGAGGTGGCCTTCTGCTGTTATACACCTAAAATCTGGAATAGTTTACCGATAGGAATTTGCCAAACTAATATAGCGGGAGATTTTAGTGTATCCCTGTTAAACTTTATGTGCATTGAATTATCATTTTCATCAAGGCTCCACAATCCGTACTAATCCCTACTACTCTCTGCTCTCTTTTTCCGGTTTTTCACTTGACGAGGGAACCATGCAGTTCCCACATTGATGGATTGAAGGCCAGAGGTCCATCATCATCTAATTCTTCCACGTGAAGTCTGAAAACCATGAGGACCGATTGAGGTCATTTATGTTAGGTAGAATGCCTAGAGGGGGCTTGGTGGTCTCGTGGCCTCGGAACCCCTGCAGATTTTATTTTTTTCTCTGTAGTTTTTCCGACCTTACTTTGATTCTATGTTAATTAGTATTGCCTAATTTTATCTTTTTTTTTCTCTTACTTCATCATGTAAAACACTTTGAGCTACATCATTTGCATGAAAATATGCTATAGAAATAAATGTTGTTTTTGTTGTTTCTTTTGGTTATGCATGTGTCGAGTCCTGGGATAAAAGACCAATCCCCCTGTTGCAGGCTTTGTGCCAATGACATTTGCGTTGTGTAGCACCAGAAAAGAGGAAGTGGTGAGGAATTTGAAAGAATGGAGAAGGGCTTTGGAAAAAGTATAGAGGATAAATAGGAAGAAGAAGACAAAATATCTGAGGTTTATTAATGTTTAGGATTCATAAATTAACATGTAGGGAGATCCAGCGTTCTGGAGGTTCATGAGAGAGAAAGGAGGACCAGAGAAGTAAGTGTGCAAGGATTGTACAGGTTATGGATGAGGGAGTGAAGAATTGGATCATAGTAGCGTTGGGATAACAGACAAAATCTCAGCCAGAGGAGGTCTGCACCAGGGATCCTCTTGAAGTTCCTTACCTCTTTGTTCAGGTTACAGATGTGCTGAGTCCTGGGATTAAAGACCAGCCTCCCTGGGGACATTCAAAGCTTTAAATTATGGCCTTATACCCTTACTCCTGATCTATGCCTCAGTTCAATTTGTTTCTGGGGACTCGACAGAGAGTTCTTTGGACTTCATGGCTTGATTTTTGTCTTGACATGCAGTGTGAATTGTGGGACCCTCTATCCACAAGTACACGTGTGCCCTTCTATACAGCGTTCAATGAATTCGGTTCGCCACAGGTGGACTCCAATAAAGTTCTAGACACATCTCAAGGAGAATGAAAGTGAACAAGATAACCTGAGCACAATTCGTAGTGTAGCAGTTATATGAATGAGAGATTTCAGTTTTGGAGATGTAATAAATCTGAAAATCTTTCTGAAAACATGTTACCACTTTCTCATTAGGGGTTATTGATTGTAGATTAATGGGAGAAATGGCACATTTAACCACTGAAAATTAATTCTACAACGCAATCAAGTGTGCAGAAAGTGAAGTGGTCTGAATACTTTCCAAATAAACTGTGGAGTTGATATTTGGGTTTAAGCACATTTACTGTACACCTGCACTGCATATTCTTTACATGACATTATTTGCTTAATAAATGAAACCATCAAATGCAGACAATGAAACCAAAGGTAGACAGACAAGTTCAGACAGTCCTCAGTGTGCTGGTGTGTGGAAATGAAAGATACAATAAGCAACTGTGAAGATTTCAGTGACTTTGAGTGTGCCATGAGTATATCAATAACAGAAACTTCTGTGGGATTTTCAGGTGCTACAGTGCTGCACCTTTCAAAATACAGTCTATCCAGCCTGTGGCAAAGCTGTGGCCTGGAATACATCACTGATGAAAGAAGTCAATGGAGGCTGGCACATCTTGCGCAGAGTTACAGACAGGTACGGTCAATAATTGCTGAGTACAACAGCAGTGCCAACAGAAGCGTATCGGAAGGCACACTTTGTCATATGTTGTCACAGATGGTGGACGGTCGCTGACAAGTGAGGAAGCTACAGGCGAAACTTCTCCTTTGATCTGTGCGAGTTTAAAACCAGTGTTGCTTACACCATCATAATTAGCAGAACATTTCGAAACAGTGAAATAATATTCATTTTGAAAATTAAGAGAACATGTTGATAGCTAAAAATCATGATTAAGAATACAGCAATACTGTTCATTGAAAAGGTGAAACAGCCTCTCTTTATAAAGACCAGCACTCCAGGCTGCTATCAATCATGGGGCAAGAAAATTCAACTGCGGAAGTCTAAAGGCAGATAAAATGATTAGCTTAACGAAATAAAAGAGTTATCTATACATATAAAAGGCAAAGCCCTCACTGACTCATCACTAATTCTCCCACTTTCCATATAGGTGGTAAGCTGAAGTTTCGCATGCTCATTCCTTGCAGTGTACTTAACAAAAGTTAGGTATATTTCATGTCCCAGTGCAACTCCGAATAGGGGAGGAACGGGTGTACCCCCTAAACTGTATATATAAATAGGGGAAAACCCTCCTCACTATTTCTGCGACATCCAATATACGTAGGAAGCCCAAATTTCCCATGCTCATCCTTTACACTGTACTTACAAATGTTAAGTATGTTTCATTTTGCGCCGTGCCCCGTAACGAACTTTCGAAAATAGCGTCTTCTTTTTGGCGGTTCTCACCATTATGCCGTAAGGAACTTTCGGAACTGACCTCTCCTTTTGGTGGTTTCATTCCTTATTTCCATTAACAGAGGATTTATTCCATGGCAGAGATGCACAAAGGCCGCCCCCACTCCCCCTTCCTGTCCACGCACCTACCACGTGATTGGCTCCCTACCTATATACATTAACGACATCACTCCTCCTCAGTGCCTCCTCACTCACTTCCATGCTTTCCTCAGCTGCTCGTTGTGCTCAAAGCTTCCTTCTTCTTTACTCCACCGCTTCAAGCCTGTTATTGTTGGCCTTGCTTCACGTCTTCCTGCTCGTGACTCCTGCCTTTTCTTTTACTCCACCGCTTCAAGGCTGTCGTTGTTGGGCTTCCTTACTTGCTAACGTACGTCTTCCTGGTGCTTACTTCTGCTTTTCATTCCCCGCTCCACCACTTCTCGCCTTCCTTCATACTTTCTTTCTCAACAGGTGTAAGTTTACCCTGAATAACTTGTCTATTCCGGTCATCACTGTCAATCACAATTTCACCGACCTGTACCCAGTGGTTTCCATGTCCCGAGATTGCGCCTGCCAGCATGCCTGAAGACTTCATACCTATGGCCTAGGATCAATGTTCTTACCTTAAGAATAAACATGAGGGTTTACTTGAACTGCATCAAAAAACCCAAAGAGTTTGCAGCTCTTCTTACGAAAATAGGTGATGGCAATTTAATTGAACAGAACTGTAAAATCAATGTTCTTTACAATCTCTGTGTCCTGGTGAATACCTTACAAACCCTCATTGAAAATGATTACCCCAACCTACAAAATCTGCATGAAAAGGGCATCTCAGAATGGGAGAGAGCTATTCTAACACCAAAAAATGACATGACTTCACATATAAACACCATTTTACTTCACCAACTAACTTCTGAAGCAAAATCATATAAGTCTGTAGAGTTTCTTCACACTCTTAATCCTCGGCCATGCCTCCGCATACTCTACTTTTGAAGGTCAGCGCACCAATTATGTTACTACGAATCTTACAACCACCAAAACGTTGTAACGGCACCAGGCTTCAGATCAAATCTTTGCACAAGAACCTAATTGAGGCATCTGTCTTCACTGGAACTGGCTCAGCGGAGACTGGATTTATTCCTCACATTCCTCTCATACCCTCTGACCTCCTATTCCATTTCAAACTCCTCCAATTTCCAGTAAGGGTCTGCTTCGCTATGACAATAAGCAAGTCACAGGGCCAGACTCTAAAATAGGTCGCCACTGACTTGACACAAGATTGCTTCTCACATGGCCAACTGTACGTTGCATGCTCAAGAGTAAGCTCAGCAGACAGCTTGGTCATTTTACAGCCCGAGGGGAGAACTGCAAACATCGTTTACAAAGAGATCCTTACATCCTAAAAATGTGTATTTCTCATACACAAAATTTACAATTATAAATTAAACTCTTTACAATCATCAAATTCACTCTCAATACTAAAATAAGCATACGACAATTACGTTATGTTATTTTTAAAATGTTTCCTTTTCCTTTTCATTATTTTTCATTTCTTTAATACACTACTTCTCGGCTGTGAAGCGCGAGTATTTTTCTAGTTGTTTTTAAAATAATAAGCTTCATAAAACTGAGAAAAGAAAGCTAATTCATTGTTAAAATTCATTGCAAAGTAAAATGTGTATTACACTTACTGAAAGAAATGAAGAAGAGAGATTGGAAGATATGACAACAGCATTTATTTATCTGGCTCATTTTCATACAAATAGTGTAACTCAAAGTGCTCTACAAGATAAAAAAAAACATAAGATTAGGCAATACTAAGTAACAAAGAATAAAGTAAGATCAGATGGCCAGGAGGGCAGAGAAACAAACAAAAGAAAAAAAACTACAGATGGGCCAGAGGGGAAAGAAAATTTGTAGGGATTCTAAGGCCAAGAGACCAACCAGCCCTCACTGGGCATTCGACCTAATATAAATGATCTCAAATCAGTCCTCATGGTTTTCAGGTTTCACGGGGAAGAATAAGATGATGATGATGGTCATGTGGACCTCTGGCCTTCAATCCATCAATGTAGGGACAGCATGGTGCCCTGATCAAGTGAAAAATCGGAAAAAGAGAGCTGGGAGTAGTAGAGATTAGTATGGATTGTGTAGCCTTGATGAAAATGATAATTCAATGCACATAAAGTTTTAACAGGAATACATTCAAATGTAGCAGTTTTTTTTTAAAATGCTCCACCGTATTAGCCTGGCGAATTCCTATTGGCAGGCTATTCCAGATTTTAGGTGCATAACAGCAGAAGGCCGCCTCACCACTTCTTTTAAGTTTAGCTCTTGGATTTATAAGCGGACAGTCATTTGAAGATCTAAGGTTACTATTTGGAGTGTAAGGTGAGTGGCATTCTGAGGTGTAGGATCCATCCATCCAGATTATTTAACACTAGAATCCCTGAAGCCGGGGCGGCACGGTGGCGCAGTGGTAGCGCTGCTGCCTCGCAGTTAGGAGACCCGGGTTCACTTCCCAGGTCCTCCCTGTGTGGAGTTTGCATGTTCTCCCCATGTCTGCGTGGGTTTCCTCCGGGCGCTCCGGTTTCCTCCCACAGTCCAAAGACAAGCAGGTTAGGTGGATTGGCGATTCTAAATTGGCCCTAGTGTGTGCTTGGTGTGTGGGTGTGTTTGTGTGTGTCCTGCGGTGGGTTGGCACCCTGCCCAGGATTGGTTCCTGCCCTGTGTTGGCTGGGATTGGCTCCAGCAGATTCCCTGTGTTTGGATTAAGCGGGTTGGATATTGGATGGATGGATGGATCCCTGAAGCCTACGAAAAAATTTGTAATCCCGGGCCACCTTAAATTCCTTCGCACTTCTCCAACACAAAGACACTGATTATGAGTTTTCTCGTAGGCTTCAGGGATTCTAGAGTTAAGGCTTTGTAAACCACTAGTAGTATTTAAAGTCAATCCTGAATGGTAACAAATCTAACGACGTTAAGACTGGTGTGATGTGCTCAGATTTTCTTTTCCTGGTTAAGATTCTGGCAGCTGAATTCTGCACTCGTTGCAACCGATTGATGTCTTTTTTGGGTAGTCCTGAAAGGAGTGCATTACAGTAAACTAGCCGACTAAAAACAAAATCATGAAGTAATTTTTCAGCGTCTTGCAAACTTATAAGGGATCTAATTTTTACTATATTCCTTAAGTGAAAAAGTGCTGTCCTAGTAATCTGATTAATATGTGCTTTCAAACTTAGATCACAGTCAATAAATACCCCTAATTTCTTTACCTCTATCTTGACTTTTAAGCCTAATAGATCAAGTTTATTTCTAATACTCTCACTATATCCATTTTTTCCAATAATTACAATTTCTGTTTTCTCCTTATTTAGTTTGAGAACATTAGTATTCAACCGTTCAGAAACACAAGTAAGACATTGTGTCAATGAATCAAGAGAGTCAGGGTCATCAGGCACTATTGATAAATACAGTTGTGTGTCATCAGCATAGCTGTGGTAGCTCATGCTATGCCTTGAGATAATCTGACCTAATGGAGCATGGCGATCGAAAAGAGCAGTGGACCCAGGAGGGATCCTTGTGGAACACCATATAAAATATCATGTGTAAAGTTTGTACCTATTAAGTAAAACTCAAACCAGTTTAAGATGCTGCAGCCACAGGGGATGCACAAACCAGTATGTTTTATTCATGCCAGTCCCAAGCCCGGATAAATGGGGAGGGTTACATCAGGAAGGGCATCCGGTGTAAAACTTTGTCAGATCAACATGCAGACAAAAATACAGATTTCCATACAGGATCAGTTGATCCCCGGGTTAACAACGACCACCACCAGTACTGTTAGCCAACAGGGGGCTGCCAGAAATTGGGCTGTTGTTGACCAAAAAAGGAGAAGAAGAGGATGGAGATGTGTCTGGAGGCAGTTGGAGAGGAGGAAGGTAAAGAGAGTGAAACTGAGGGTAGAAACTATGAATGTTGGCAGTATGACCGGTAAGGGGAGAGAGTTAGTTGATGAAGAATGGAAAAACCGTTCGTCCAGATGTCATACCTGTGGAAGCATGGAGGATGCCTGAGGAGTGGAGAAGTGTACTGGTACCGATTTTTAAGAATAAGGGGGATGTGCAGGACTGCAGTAACTACAGGGGGATAAAATTGATGAGCCACAGCATGAAGGTATGGGAAAGAGTAGAGGAAGCTAGGTTAAGAAGGGAGGTGATGATTAGTGAGCAGTATGGTTTCATGCTAAGAAAGAGCACCACAGATGCGATGTTTGCTCTGAGGGTGTTGATGGAGAAGTTTAGAGAAGGCCAGAAGGAGTTGCATTGCGTCTTTGTGGACCTAGAGAAAGCAGATGACAGGATGCCTCGAGAGGAGCTGTGGTATTGTATGAGGAAGTCGGGAGTGGCAGAGAAGTACGTAAGAGTTGTACAGGATATGTACAAGGGAAGTGTGACAGTGGTGAGGTCTGCAGTAGGAGTGATGGATGCATTAAATATGGAGGTGGGATTACATCAGGGATTGTTCCTTACATGCAATGGTGATGGACAGGTTGACAGACAAGATTAGACAGGAGTCCCCATGGACTATGATATTTACAGATGACATTGTGATCTGTAGTGTGAATAGAGAGCAGGTGGAGGAGACCCTGGAGAGGTGGAGATATGCTCTAGAGAGGAGAGGAATGAAGGTCATGTGTGTAAATGAGAGGGAGGTCAGTGGAATGGTGAGGATGCAGGGAGTAATGCTGAAAACACATTATTTTAACATGGCTATCTCATAGCTTCATCTTAGTTTAATCTTGATGCTCTGTATATTCAATTAATTATCATTATTATTCATGATGGCTCCAAAATCCGTACTAACCCCCACTTTCTCTTTTGTTCTTTTTCTGGTTTTCTGTGGTGGCAATCTGCGCAACCACCTAATCAAAGCACCGTGATGACATTGATGGATTAAAGGGCAGAAGTCCACATGACCGTCATCACCAAGTTCTTCCATGAGAACCCTGAAAACAATGAGGACTGATTGTGGTCATTTATGTTAGGTAGAATGCCTAGAGGGGGCTGGGTGGTCTCATGGCCTCTGAACCCCTGCAGATTTTATTTTTTTCTCTGGAGTTTTTTTTTTTTGTTTTTTCTGTCCTCCCTGGCCATCTGACCTTACTTTTATTCTAATTTAATTAGAGTTCCCTAATTTTAATTATTTATTTTGTCTTTTTTTTTCTCTTTCTTCATCATATAAAGCACTATGAGCTACATTGTTTGTATGAAAAATATAAATAAATGTTGTTGTTGAGTAGAGTTGGTGAAGGTGGATGAATTTAAATACTTTTGGGATCAACAGTACAGAGTAATGGGGATTGTGGAAGAGAGGTGAAGAAGAGAGTGCAGGCAGGGTGGAATGGGTGGAGAAGAGTGTCAGGAGTGATTTGTGACAGACAAGAGTGAAAGAGAAGGTCTACAGGACGGTAATGAGACCAGCTATGTTATATGGCCTGGAGACGGTGGCTTTGACAAAAAGACAAGAGACAGAGCTGAAGGTGGCAGAGTTAAAGATGCTAAGATTTGCATTGGGTGTGACGAGGATGGACAGGATTAGAAATGAGGACATTAGAGGGTCAGCTGAAGTTGGACGGTTAGGAGACAAAGTCAGAGAGGTGAGATTGCGTTGGTTTGGACATGTGCAGAGGAGAGATACTGAGTATATTGGGAGAAGGATGTTAAGGATAGAGCTGCCAGGCAAGAGAAAAAGAGTAAAGGCCTAAGAGAAGGTTTATGGATGTGGTGAAGGTGATGGGTATAACTGAGCAAGATACAGAAGATTGGAAGAGATGGAAAATGATGATCCACTGTGGCAACCCCTAACGGGAGCAGCTGAAAGAATAGAAGAAGAAGAAGCCAGAGAGGTGATTTGTAAGAATATTGTGATTAATGGTATCAAATGCTGCACTCAGATCTAAGAGGATGAGAACAGATAAATGGCCTCTGTCCGCATTAACCCACGAGTCATTTACTACTTTAACCAGTGCAGTTTCTGCACTGTGATTTATTCTAAAACCCGACTGAAACTTATCAAGATTAGCATGTTTATTCAAGTGATCACTTAGCTGCGTAATGACTGCCATTTCTAGAATTTTACTTAACAAAGTCAGGTTAGAAAAACAGTCTAAAATTGTCAAAAACAAGGGTTTAACAACAGCCGTCTGAAGATCTAATGATGAGTTTACTATGTGAAGCACACTATCAACTAGCACAACTGATTCTTCTTTGAAAAAGCTTGTTGGTATTGGGTCAGGGACGCAAATCAATCAATCAATCAATCAATCAATCTATCTATTGTCACACACGTGCGACTAGGAGCGAGCTGAATGGACCAAAAGGAGGTGACTACCCGCCGGGCCAGGGGGTGGCGGGGTGCTCTAAACCTGTTTCTGTTAATTCTGCAGATCAAATATGGGAAAACCTGCCTGATTCCACGTCACTTCCCGTCCCGGCACCCAGACTGACGTTACTTCCGGGTTACAGACTATAAAACCTCCATATTGCCAAACCAAGTCACTTCATATTAGGAACTCAATCAAGCAACATCAGTTGTGCATTTTAAAATCCTTTTGAAGCTAGGAACAATATACGGGTGGCTGCCCCAAAGTGCTTTTAGTGTGTTGAGACTCGTTATTTCACACTATCTATCTATCTATCTATCTATCTATCTATCTATCTATCTATCTA
>JANRMT010062820.1:23341417-23354480 GCA_026402145.1 Polypterus bichir lapradei
ATAGATAGATAGATAGATAGATAGATAGATAGATAGATAGATAGATACTTTATTAATCCCAAGGGGAAATTCACATAATCCAGCAGCAGTATACTGATAAAAAAAAAAAAAAAATTAAATTAAATAGTAATAAATATACATGTAAAAGCAGACAATAGCTTTATAACTTTGAGTAATAAAGCAGACAATAACTTTGAGTAATGTTAGCATTTACTCCCCCGGGTGGAATTGAAGGGTCGCATAGTGTGGGGGAGGAACGATCTCCTTAGTCTGTCAGTGGAGCAGGACGGTGAAAGAACTACACTAACCTGAAGCTTACCTGCAGGCGGCCTTTGAGGGTCTATCTTTTTCATCTTCTGATGTGGTCTTGTGTGTGCGTTAGGTGTGCGCTGACTGCATTTCTTTAAATGTAGCCCCCTGGCCAAGTGCAAGTGTATTCATGCCAAGAATCACAAAGATTGGGTAGGGGGAAGACTCTATATTTAATCCTTGTATTTTTGTATTGTTATAATGTTTTGGGTTGTAGTTATTTATTGCTGACATATTAGTTATTAGGTATTTGTTTAGTCCTTTTCTCTTATGATTGAATTTGCTTGTTGAGTGTCTGCATTTTTTAATGGTCAGTGATGGTACTCTGGGTGAGGATGGGCACTGGGGGTATTTGCTTTTTCTTTATAAAGGAAAGGGAAGCGTGCCAGCATGAGAGTAAACACAAGGTGAATAAGTCTCTCATACATCACTTGTAAAATAAGAAGGTGGGCACTTTTGCTAAGATTTTAAGAAGTGTTTTTTGAATGTTGATTGATGAAAAGCGCCCACGCTTTTATTTTACGAGTGATATGTGAGAGACTTATTTTTTACTTTTTAGTACACTTTTTAACTTAATATAAGCGTGGTTTTTAAAAAGTATTTTTAAAATACGTTTAGTCTTGGGTTTGTTTTAGTATAATTTTGTAATCAATATTTTAACACTTCCTTTAATATTTCTATCCAATACAAGCGCCATCTATTGGTGAAATCTATAACTATTCTTCATATGAAAATTCCATTTCTTAATTCACATGGATTAATTGATCAATTAGTGAAACTGATTATTGATTCAGGTACTGTCATTGGAAGTGAGTAAGTGTGTACAATTTCACGTCATTTGGAAAATAGGAAGTGGGTTAAATATCGATTACAAGATTTGTACCAGACAACAAACAGGTGAAGTTAAAAGGAAGCATGGGAATAATAAAAAGATTCAATGCCAACCTTGATCTGGATTAAGCAGGTTAGAAATTAACATGACATGACATCTGGGATTTCCATCTTGCGTGTTGGTCTAAATTTCATTTTTTTAAGTCATTTTTTTCACTGTAAATTATTTTTACATCCTGAACTGCATGATCTGTTAAGGACCCATTTACAATAAAATCAACCTTTGTTTTTAAACATCTCCCTCCTTTTTATTGACTCTCACTGATACCTATGGATCAGGTCAGTTTCAGCTATTCACAGGACAGCTGTCTGTCTTTTTGATGGCAGCGGGGTGATTGAAAGATGAAAAATCTGCATGATGCAGTGATGGCACCAAAGAAGGTAACAAACACACTACATGTATTGCATTAAATTAATAATATATTATAACATATGAACACTTGTTTTAAACATACATAAAATATGTATATATATATTTCTATAGAGGAAATAAACAATATAGATCCAATAGGTACAGATGTTTTATCATATTCCACAAGTAACATATCTGACTCAATAAACAACCAATTATACACATAACATATCATATAACAACCAAGGACATGTATAACCCAATGTGGAAAAATCATATAATATTTACATAAACCAGGGGACAAGATATAAATCGCATACCAGCAAACAAAAACATGTACAGAATCAAGACATATTAAACACCATAAATGGTGACCAAAAAGATCACCTAGCAACTAACAAGAGTCAACAGCAAAGAAACATGGTGGGCCACACATGGATATGATAAATAATGAAAATGTATAGATATGGCCGGCGCGTTTCGAGGAATCCCGCTTCTTCAGGGCCCAGCAACCAAGTAGGAAACTTGAAAAAAGTAACATAATCATCCATTGAACATATAACAATTCCATTATATACCTCCAACAATGCAATTAAAAGGATAACTGATTAATATATACTGCTCAAAAAATTAAAGGAACACTTTTTAATGAGAGTTTAGCATCAAGTCAAAGACAATTCTGGGCTATTGATCTGCTAAGTTAAGTAGCAGAGGGGCTTGTTCATCAGTTTCAGCTACTTTGGTGCACTAGAGGGGCAACAATGAGATGACCCCCAAAATAGGTTTAATGGTTTAACAGGTGGAGGGAGGCCACTGACATTTTGCCCTCCTCATCTGTTTTGTCACTTGTTTTTCATTTGGCTACAGTCAGTGTCACTACTGGTAGTATGAGACCATACCTGGACCTTACAGAGTTTAGTGGCACAGGTAGTCCAACTTCTCCAGGATGGCACATCAATAAGTGGCATTGCCAGAAGGTCTCAAGGGCATGGAGGAGATTCCAGGAGACAGTTACTCTAGAAGAGCTGGACAGAGCCCCTCATAGAAGGTCCTTAACCATCAGCAGGACTGACCTGTATCTGCTCCTTTGGGCAAGGAGGAACAGGATGAGCACTGCCAGAGCCTATAAAATGACCTCCAGTTGGCAGGGCACTGATGCGAATGTCTCTGACCAAACACTCAGAAACAGACTTCATGAGAGTGGCCTGAGGGCCCGATGTCCTATAGTTGGCCCTGTGCTCACTGCCCACCCGGCACTGTGGAGCTCGATTGGCATTTGCCATAGAATACCAGAATTGTTAGGTCCACCACTGGCGCCCTGTGCTTTTAATAGATGAGAGCAGGTTCAGCATGAGCAGATGTGGTACACGTGAAAGGGTCTGGAGAAGTCATGGAGAACGTTATGCTGCCTGTGATATCATTCAGCATGACAGAGGGTGGTGTGTCAGTGATGGCTTGGGGAGGCATATCCATGGAGGGACGCACAGACCTCTACAGGCTAGACATCAGCAGTTTGACTGCCATTAGATATTTGGATGAAATCCTTGGACCCATTGTCAGACCCTATGCTGGTGCAGTGGCTCCTGGGTAATTCCTGGTGCATGACAATGCCCGGCCTCATGTGGCGAGAGGATGTAGGCAGTTCATGGAGGATGAAGGAATTGATACCATTGACTGCCAACTCAACCGCTCACTCACCTGACCTCAATCCAATAGGACACCACTGGGTCCCCCAGGACACCATCCATCATCTCATTAGGACGTTGTCAGGCATGCATACAAGCACGTGGGTGGGGGGCCATACAAACTACTGAGTAGGATTTGGAGTTGCTGCAATAACATTTCATCAAAATGGACTCGCCTGCCGCATCATTTTTTCACTTTGATTTTTGGGGTATCTTTGAATTCAGCCCTCTGTAGGTTCATCATTTTCATTTCCAAACACATTACCATATCAGTCCATATCAGTAGAGATAGCCAGCAGGATTTTTTTTCCCATTGAGATCTGATGTGTTTTCAGTGTTCGTTTAATTTGTTTGAGCAGATTACATTAACAAGTGCCTACTGATGTAAGTCCACAGTATCTTAATTTCTCCAAAATGACAACTATATGAAAATAAAATCCAATATAAAATAAATAAATATAAAAATGGTAATCAAAGATCCAACTGGAAAATAAACACTTAAAGAAGAATTAAATAAGAGGTGCTTCTTACCTCATCCATGTTCAAAATACGAGTTGAAACATTCTTGTCCCAAATCCTTATAAATGACTCAATAAACTAAGGAAATGGGTACAAAAAATGCCATCTATACATATTAAAGACTAAGCTCTCACTGACTCCTCACTAATTCTTCCACTTTCCATATAGGTGGGAAGCTGAAATTTTGAATGCTCATTCCTTGCAGTGTACTTACAAAAGTTAGGCATGTTTCATGTCCTATTGCAACACCGAAGGGGGGGAAACGGGTGTACCCCCTAAACTGTATATATAGATAGGGAAAACCCCTCCTCACTATTTCTGCAACTTTCAATATACGTAGGAAGCCCAAATTTCCCTGTACTTACAAATGTTAAGTATGTTTCATTTCGCGCCATGCCCCGTAACAAACTTTACAAAATAACGTCTTCTTTTTGGCGGTTCTCACCATTATGCTGTAAGGAACCTTCGGAACTGACCTCTCCTTTTGTCGGTTTCATTCCTTATTTTTGTTAACAGACAATTTATTTCACGGCACAGACGCACAAGGCCTGCTCCTCGGTCCCCCTTCGTTTTTCCACACGGCCGCTGTCCGCATACCTACCACGTGGTTGGCTCCCTACCTATATACATTAACGACATCCTGCGCTCATGTGACTCCTCACTCGCTTCCTCAGCTGCTCACTGCTCCCTTTTTCTTTAGTCCACCACTTCCAGGATGGAAGGACTGCTCATTCTTCTTTCAGGCTACCTTTAAACCTCACTCAAACTGATTCCAATTCAAATGCCACCAATTTCCAGTAAGGGTCTGCTTCCCTATAACAATAAATAAGTCACAGGGCCAGCCTCTAATAAAGGCTGCCATTAACTTGACACAAGATGGCTTCTCACATGACCAAGAGTGAGCTCAGCAGACAGCTTGGTTATTTTACAGCCCGAGGGCGTCATTTACAAAGAGATCCTTACATCCTAAAAATGTGCATTTCTCATATATAACATTTACAATCATAAATTAAACTCTTTACTATCATCAAATTCACTCTCAGTACTAAAATAAGCCTAAAACAATTACATTGACAATCATGTTACGTTATTTTTAAAATGTTTCCTTTTCTTTTTCATAACTTCTTTAACACACTACTTCTCTGTTGCGAAGTGCCGGTATTTTACTAGTCACATATAATAATCAATAGCAAGTACTTAAAAACTGAAGAACAAATGTACCTTAACCCATCATGTAACCCAAAGACGGTACCTTCAGTAGTTCCTGTTGCATCAGAGGATGCGGAACTCATGACACGGTCCCCAGAGAAATCAGGTGTAAGGTCTTCAGGAGTCAAGACAATGGAAAAGATGTTCTGCAAACACAGGAGCACAAGACAAAAAAAAACATCAGGAACAGAGACGGAGATCTCAGTAGTACCAGTACACGTCAGTGCAAGCCAAGGTGCAACATGGACATGAGTGCTTGCGGAGGGACCGGGAGCCAGGTGATCCACTTCTTGGTCCTATACTCACTCATGTGGCAGACATCAACCCTGCCGGTGCAGCTGCAGGGTCTCTGCATGTGGTCTGTGACTGGTTGCCATTCCAATAGGAAGATTACAGGCAGAGGCATCACCATCAATATACTGCAGAGCCCAACCAGCAAAAGAGTTTGAAAGTCACATCCCGAAATAAAAAGAAAATCTGCATTTAAAGGAATGTTATTAAAGAATAAACCTTTTTTGGATTTCATGTTTCCAAGAGTAGTTAGTGACCAGTAGGGGGCGCAGTTGAGCCCCAAACCCTTCAACACATCGAAACCAACAGAATTTAAGTTCAAGTTCAAATAATAAAAAAAAAATCTCTGCACACAGACTTTTACAAATACATTTCCTCTTTCTCCACCTTTCTTCCTTTCCTTGCTTTTCTTTCTCTCCAGGCGAATGTTGTCCACTGCCTCCCGACCCTAAATCGCCTGGGTGAGCTCCAGTGGCTCCTTTCATGCCAGACCTGGGAGCACATCTGGTGTTATGGGACTTCTGGCTGCAAGTACTTTAAGGTCAGGCAGAGGTTCCCTGCATCTCCCAATGAACCACCGCAGGGCTATTCTGCTGGACTACGGCTCACTGCGGGCATCCAAGTGGGCACCGTAGTCCTGGAGGACTGCCACCTGTTGTGTTGGGGAAACAAAGAGTCTATGTAATTCCTTCCAATAAATTGGCCTCCCTGGGTAAGGTACCTTCAACCATCCAGTCCATGCCAGTCCATGCCAAGTGGCCATTGCAACATATTCACCAACCTTGAAGGTAGGCAGCACAAAAAGGCATTTGAAAGCATGCTTATTTTTGACTAATAATTTCAGAATACAATTTCATTGAGCTCACAAATGTAATCTAAGAGTATTTATTTTCTGGTACTACAACTGGGAAATAATCAAAAAATGGAAAAGGAAATTTATTGTAAAACAGAAGAATTACTGAAGGCCATATAATCTTCTGTGGCATCTTTTTGTAGTGCTATCTGCAAAAATGTCACAAGCCGTTATTAATAATTGGAAAGTGGAATATTAATTACACTTAATGAGACTTTGACAAAGAAATGCTCTCTGACAATTGCCGGCATGCCATAAAGCTTAACAGCTTTCTCCAGTTGCTGGAAATAAGGTTTGCTATTTTTGACTTGATCTCATTAAATCAAACACACATTAATCAATTCTAGCATGGCTCACACGCACAATGAGAAGCATACAGTTTGGATTTCAGGGCTCAAAAATGTAAAATGTCAATTTCAATCATTTCCATTTTATTGACTATTCCCCTTTCAGTGTTTCCTGATCATTTCATATCGGATCAGAAGAACTGCATAAATGACACAACACCATTCAGACTATCAGACTAAGTTACACACTCTGCTCAGGCTAATATTTAGTGAGGATTGTAAGTCTCATCAAGGACAGAACTGATTGTGTATGTGTCTGTTATTAGTGTTAGAAGGGTGTGGGCATACGGTTCTTGGAGGAAAGAGGGAAAGGATTTCCTACACACGGTGAATAATGCATTGCAACTGGGGCGCCCTCAGAATGGAAGGACGGGGTAGACAGCTTATACAAGGTCCCAGGACACTAGGTGGCAGAGGGCCCAGGTTAGAATCCCTGCATGGGTGCCCACAAGGTATGCCAGGTATTGTAGTCCTATAATGATGAGTTGCTTATACAGTACAATCCCTCTTAACTGGCCTCGCATTAACCGGCCGACGGATTAACTGGCCTGTTAAAATAAAATTAAATTAAAAAATATATATTTTAATCCTGAGTTCTTCTTTATATTATATGTATGCACTTCCTTCTTTCCTGGAAGGTGAGAGGGCTCCTACGCTCAGAGTGATTTCCGTTTACATATTCCTTTATGAATTTTCCATGGTGCCTTCTTCTTTCTACCTGGTGGCTCCCCCTGCTTCTCCCATCAGGCTTTGCAACAGGGGAGTCGCCCTACCTGCAGGTGCAGCTGCCTTCCACACTGGTCCAGTAGCCCTCCGATCCCTGGCTACGTTGGGCTCCATCTGGACCGAGACTTGGGTTCTTTCCCCAGCAGCCAGGGCGCTCACACTGGGGCTAAACCAGCCCAAAGCCTCCAGGACTGCCATTGCCTTTCGACGGCCAGTCGTCGACAAAACCGGTCATTCCGGCTCTGTGATCGCTCAGCTGGAGCAAACACTTTCTTCAACCCCACCGAGTGTTGGCCAAACACTTATCTTCAGGGGTTCACCTCCCAGCTGCCTGCCTTTGCACCATCAAATCTGCTCTCTTTCACTCACTCGCTCTCCTGCACCAGCTTTCCTCTATCTGCTTCCTTCTCTATTAACCTCCCGTTCTTTCCTTTTCTCCCCCTAGCCGCCTTGCGTTTCTATTTATCACGGGGACGTGGATCAGATGTGGCAATTAGCAGTTAATGGGAACAATTACGGATGCGGACGACTCCTCACCTGTGCACTTAAACTAGGATCACCCGCATCACAATTTCCCCAGGAACCGATCGGCCACACATACTCGCTAAGCCACGAGTGCGGCGATTATTTATTTAAAAAGTGGCCTTTTTGACTTGAGCTGTGGACCCACTACACTACACTGTCCAGTCGTTGTATGAGAAAAAAACCTGTGTGTGAAATTGTGGATAAAGCCTTGCAGATATGTTTTCTTCAGGAACGTCAAAGAGGTACAGTACATACCTTAGAAATATTTTTCTACATGAAAATAGGTATGTGTCGGATTAACCGTCCAAAACGGCAACCGGCCATGGGTCCAGTCCCGAGGTGGCCAGTTAAGAGGGATTGTACTGTATTTTTTACTTTTATGGACAGTAGTATCATATCACTTATACTCTTCAATTTTGAGGAGTACGAGAAGTGAGCTGCTGTGACTGAGGTTCATGCAAGATGCCACACAGCCACAGAGATATTTCTGATCTGTCGAGCTGGCATTTGGGGTTTACTTCCTTGGCCTATCAGTCCCTTTGTGATTACTGAGCTCACCATTGTGGAGGCAAAAGTCAGACTTTTAGCATAAAATAAGACTTAACATTACATTCTGGTGTGGTAAAGGATGGTAATAAATGGATAAAAATATCATTACTACTGTATTGAATAAACAATATCATTGTTAGCAAATAAGTGGGTACAAGTGGCCGAAATGAGCTTTCTCCACGGGGTGGCTGGGGTCTCCCTGAGAGACAGAGTGAGAAGTGTAGACATTTGGAAGAGGCCCGGAGTAGAGCCGCTGACCCGCCTCATTAAGAGGAGTCAATTGAGGTGCCAATTGGGGCATCTGATATGGATGTCTCCCCGATGCCATCCTGTGAAAGTTTAACGAATAAGACCAGCTGGGAGGAGATCCAGGGCAAGACCGAGAGCTCACTGGGAGGATTATATATCAGAGAATGCCTGGGAATGCCTTGAGATCCCACAGTATGAGTTGGCAAGTGTGGTTGTGGAAAGAGTCATATGGGCCTTACTGCTGAGACTGTTGCCCCAACAGCCCGGTGTCGAATAAGTGGTGAAAAATGAATGAATGAATTATAAGTTATGAATTACTGTATAAATGAATGAATGAATGAATGAATGAATGAATGAATTATTAGGAAATTCTTAAGTCGTGCCCTCCGTATGCAGTAGCACTTGGCAGTCCAACCCCGCCTACATCTGACCCCACCTCATTATGTGTCCAACAGTGCAGTGTTATTGCTTCAGCGCACACGGCTGGAGGTGTTTCATAGTTTTGTCATCAACAAGTGGAGGAAAAAATATAAAAAATATACAAGCTGAAGGAACTCAATGTAAAAACTCAATGTAAAATCGCCAAAGTAAACTAACCCGTGGTCGAAGTGGCACATTTTGTTTGTCTGAGGTTAGACAAGGTCACAAATCCACCAATGTTTTTAAAGGAGAGATTTTGAAATGTCACAGTTGTACACAGGACATTGTATTCAAGATATCTTAACAAAATAATGAGCTGTTCTAATATGCATTGACCAGCAACAACATTAAAATCACCCACCTAATTTTGTGTAGGACCCCCTCATGCTGTTAAAACAGCTGGGTGCATGTCAAGGCATAGACTCCTCTGAAGATGTCCTGTGTTTTCTGGCACCAAGATGTTAGCAGCAGTCCTGTAAGCTGAGTGGTGGGGCCTCCATGGTTAGGCTTTGGTTTTCTAGAACATGTTTAACAGATGAGGTGCTCTGCTTTGGATCTCGGGCAGTTCCTTTTCATCTCCTCACTTTGGTCTTGCCATCACTCTGATCAGATTCATCTTTGTCTCATCTGTTCACAGGACCTTTTCCCAGAATTCTTCAGGCTGTTTTATGTCCTTTTCACAAAATGGCCATCCTGCTGTGTGTCTTCTGTGTTTCTGTTCATGAAGTCTTCTGCTGATAGTCAACTCTGACATGTCCACAAAGGCCCCCTGAAGACTGTTTCTGATATGTCAGTCAGGCGTTTGGGGGGCTTTTTTCTTGACCAGAGTGAGGAATCTTCTGTCATCAGCAGTGGAGGTCTTCCTTGGCCTACCAGTCCCTTTGTGATTACTGAGCTCACCAGTGTGTTCTTTTTTGTTAATGGTATCCCAGACAGTTGATTTAGACCATCCTAAGGGTTTCCGGATTATGTTTAATGGTTTTATTTCTAAAAGCAATGTTAATAATTATGAGGCACTTTAATCACGATGTCTGAATTGTTTGTTTTGTCATTTTAAACTGTGAAGCAGACGGGTAGACCAAGGAAAAATGTGGCTTTCTCCCAAACATTATGCAGGGCACTGTAACTAGAAACTTAGGCCCTCTTCTCAGTCTGGCAGTCTCTCCTTAAAAAAAAAACAACAAAACAGTCCTGAGGTCAGTTCCTTATATTGATTTTATCTCCTCCCATGGTTTGCAAACTACCATTAGTCCTAACTCACATTAGAATTTGTATCTTTTACACAGCCATCCAATTCAAATACAATAATATATTGAAAGTATACCCCATCTTATTAGCATAATCTCAGAAATAGTCATTTTATGCTTAAATACATCTTTAAGTAAACATATATATCATATTGCTTATTTCTGGCTGTTATTAGTTCTGAAATTTATATTAAAATTGTGTCCTTATCTATATATATAATTCACTAAGGCAAGACACCCATGGAAAGCACGCCAGAAGGAGCGTGGATTCACTAAGCCGCCGACAAGTAAGACACCTATGGCTCACGCAGGAAAGAGCCACGCCCACCAACTCCAAGACCATTGGATACGACGACAACTCGCAGAGCCACGCCCACTAACTTGGACGCGACGACACAGAAAAAACGGCGTCATTTATGTTCGTCTGTCGTAGAGGCCACATGCACCTCTGAGCCACGTTGACTGTTCATAGAGGCATGTTTCTCGCCATATGCAGCGTGTAAAACGGTTTGCGAGGGGTATCCCATGGGATCCTTAAAACAATCCTTTACAACTGAGGTTAAAACACAATGAAGTAAGCAGTCTTTAAAAACCGAGTTTTTGGTTACGACGAACAACCGCGTGCACCATAGCAAACTGAGGCGCGATGGCGGTCCGCCAGTTTTCAGTCACGGATGATTGTGTGTTGGTTCGTTCCGTGCATTGTTACAATGATGCTTTACTTGCTGATTTATTACATTACCGATTTTTCAAATGTTAATTTTCTCCCTGTGCTTAAAAATCATTAAAAAACCAGCCTGATTATGCGGCGTATGGTACACCGCGGGTTGGCTAGTTATATAAAATTTGGTATGGGATTTGTAAAAGCAGTGTTAATGTTTATGATGTGCCATCTGTTGGAATGACAAATATAATGCATATTTCCCTGTTATGTGCCATTTGGTATGAGATTTCTAAAAGCCCTGTTAATATTTGTGAGGCACCATCTCTTGGAATGACAAATGTCAGGCATTTTATTACTACAAATATTTGATGCGTCATCTTTTGGCATCACAAATGCAATGGATTTTATTATTACAAATGTTTGTGATGTTCTATCTCTTGTAATAACAAATATAATGCACATGTCTCTGTTATATGCCATTATTATTGTTATTGTTTGTGATGATCCATCTGTAGGAATAACACATTTAAGGTATGTTATTACTACAAATGTTTGTGATGCACCATTTGTTGACAAATTCTATTATTACTAATATTTGTTGTAATAGCAAGTGCAATACATATGTTTCTGTTATATGACATATGCTAGTAATACTTTTAAAAGCCTTGTTAATGTTTGTGATGCGCCATCTGATAGAAGGACAGAGACATAGCAACCAGGGTGGACACGCAGATAGACACAAAGACACCTGTCCTTATATTAAAGTGGATAATATAAACATAATTTCATTCTGTTTTTCTAGGTGTTCTGGTTATTTAATCATTATTTAGTAATTAGTGGGTCTGATGCTGAAGAAATTGCAGCCTTTCATCATTCAGTGTTGTCTGCCCGGGTGTCGGCTCGGCTTGTTTTTAAATGCCATTATTAAGGCAAAAAGAAGGGCGCAAACTACACAAAAATGGCAAACTAACAGTAAATTAATTGAAGAGAGTTAATTATTTAAAGGTACTGTAAAAATATAAATATTTCTAAATGTCTTATCAATATAAAAATCATAATGCTGTGCTTTTCTGAATGCAGAATAAGAGAAGAGAAAAAAAGACAAACTAATTCAATTATTATTACTGATTGTGAATCCAAAAACCTTCAGTCACAGAGAGTCTCCAGGACTGAGTTTGGGAACCACTGATGAGAATGAAGGCTACGACTCAAAATTATGGAAAAAGTCATCAAATTGTGACCTGTCCTTAACCTACACATCTTTAGGAATATGGGACAAAAATAGAGGACCCTCACAAAAGCCCACCAGAGACATAAGGAGAAGGCGAAAACTCTGTTCACAGTAAGACCAGATGTGATGTTTGAATCCAGAACACTGAAAATGTGAAGCAGCAATAACTGTTGCACTTCCATATCTCTTGAGCTATACCTAATTAATACATAATACAAAAAAACGTTTAATGTTTCTTTAGGCATGGTGGGTACCAGACATAAAGGCATGTTAAACTTTAAAATGTAATTACTTTCGGACACTTTTTTTTTTTTGGTTCATCTCCAGCAGCCTACATTTTCCTGCTTAAAAACACATACCCAGATGTCCTTGGTTGTCTTCTTATCATCACCCTTCTCTTAAATCCTCTTAGTCACTGATTTCAGGAAATTCATTCTGCCCATTGATTTTAATCTTTGCTCACACTAACCTGCATCTAAACTTAAAGAATGGTGCATTAAGCAGGATGTCACAGGCAGCTGTAAATGCATTTCAGAGATTATGTGTGTGTGTTTATGTATACACACACACACGCACACACACGCACACACACAGATAGATAGATAGATGAAAGGCACTATATGATAGATAGATAGATAGATAGATAGATAGATAGATAGATAGATAGATAGACATGAAAGGCACAATATGATAGACAGATAGATTTAAAAGGCACTATAGATAGATAGATAGATAGATAGATAGATAGATAGATAGATAGATAGATAGATGTGAAAGGCACTATATTATAGATAGATAGATATGAAAAGCACTATATGATAGATAGATAGATTTGAAAGGCACTATATGATAGATAGATAGATAGATAGATAGATAGATAGATAGATAGATAGATAGATAGATAGATATGAAAGGCACTATATGATAGATAGATAGATTTGAAAGGCACGATAGATAGATAGATAGATAGATAGATAGATAGATAGATAGATAGAT
>JANRMT010062820.1:23364276-23379371 GCA_026402145.1 Polypterus bichir lapradei
TTTTTTTTTTTTTTTTTTTAAATTTTTTTTTAATTTTATTACAATCCATACAAAGCAATCAAGTTTTTACAAAGAGAAAAATTAAGAACAAATCGATCCCCACCCCTGAGAGAGAGAGCAAGCCAAACGGCGTTAAATTTAAGGCTTGGAGACATACCTAAATTAATAAATTCTCTGTGCCTTTTGAACTTATTTTAATATATTACTGATTAGATCCTGCCATGTTTTGAAAAAAGTCTGTACGGATCCTCTAACTGAGTATTTGATTTTTTCCAACTTCAAATAATATAACACATCGGTTTCCCACTGACTTAAAAGAGGAGAGTTTGGGTTCTTCCAGTTTATGAGAATAAGTCTACGTGCCAAAAGTGTAGTGAATGCAATCACAATTTGTTTGTCTTCCTCCGCTTTAAACCCATCTGGAAGAACACCAAACACAGCTGTTAATGGGTTTGGAGGGATTGTAAGTCCAAGGCTATCTGAAAGGTAATTAAAATCAGCCTGCTTCATATCATCCCATAGATTTTCGATGATATTCAAGTCAGTGGACTGTGATGGCCTTTCCAAACCATTGTACTTCTCCCTCTGCATGAATGCCTTTGTAGATTTCGAACTGTGTTTTGGGTCATTGTCTCGTTGGAATATCCAACCCCTGCGTAACTTCAACTTTTTGACTGATGCTTGAACATTATCCTGAAGAATTTGTTGATATTGGGTTGAATTCATCTGACCCTCGACTTTAACAAGGGCCCCAGTCCCTGAACTAGCCACACAGCCCCACAGCATGATGGAACCTCCACCACATTTGACAGGAGGTAGCAGGTGTTTTTCTTGGAATGCAGTGTTCTTCTTCCGCCATGCAAAGTGCTTTTTGTTTTGACCAAATAACTCAATTTTTGTCTCATCAGTCCAAAGCACTTTTTTCCAAAATGAATCTGGCTTGTCTAAATGAGGATTTGCATACAACAAGCAACTCTGTTTGTGGCGCGAGTGCAGAAAGGGCTTCTTTCTCATCACCCTGCCATACAGATGTTCTTTGTGCAAATTGCGCTGAATTGTAGAACGATGTACAGATACACCATCTGCAGCGAGATGTTCTTACAGTTCTTTGGAAGGAATCTGTGGGTTGTCTGTAACCATTCTCACAATCCTGCGCATATGCCGCTCCTGTATTTTTCTTGGCCTGCCAGACCTGCTGAGTTTAACAGCAACTGTGCCTGTGGCTTTCCATTTCCTGATTCCATTCCTTACAGTTGAAACTGACAGTTTAAACCTCTGAGATGGCTTTTTGTAGCCTTCCCCTAAACCATGAGACTGAACAATCTTTGTTTTCAGATCTTTTGAGCGTTGCTTTGAGATCCCATGCTGTCTGTCACTCTTCAGAGGAGAGTCAAAGGTCCCAACTTGCAATTGACCACCTTAAATAGCTTTTATCATGATTGGACACTCCTGTGTATGAAGTTCAAGGCTTAACGTGCTAATCCAACCAATTTGGTGTTGTAAGTAATCAGTATTGAGCAGTGACAGGCATTCAAATCAGCAAAATTACAAGGGGACCCACATTTGTGCACAGCCAGTTTTTCACATTTGATTTAATTTCATGTAACTAAATACTGCTTCACTAAAAATCTTTGTTCAGAAAACACCCCAGCACTCAGATGTTCCTAGGAAATGAAAGACATACCACTGTTATCTTTTTTGTTGAAAGGAGAGTAAATCATTGTGCAGGCTGAGAGGGGTTCCCAAACTTTTTCATATGACTGTATATGTGCGCACAAATCACCACTATCCCAAAAACACCAGTGACTAATTATTATATGAGACACAAATATACAAATATTGACATTAACCCTCCCTTGCTCCTAAACAATAAACAAAAGCACGTAACACAATTACAAACATGGATTGGATAAACACAGCAATTAAAAATGTGGTGATGAATGAGTCCAAAATAAAGTGCGGTGGTATTGAAACTGGCTATTGTGATATTGTGCTCCTTCCCGAAAACAAAAACGACCTCACCCATGAAAAGTCCTGGCAATGGCTGGAATGAATTCTAACCACCAATTCGAAACAATAACAAGTTTCCTCCATTTCCTTCGGTCTTGCATATCTTCTTATATAATACGCTACTGTGGCTGTTCATTTGTCCAGGATTTTAAATCACCTGTAGCTCAGTATAGCTACAGTATTGACCTGAAATTTGGTACACATATACTACGTGACGTCTACTGTCCACTTTCGGGGTGATGATTGACCTACAAGGTTATCCCTCTTTTTATTTTTATTTTATTGTAGAATCAACTCTCGGCAGTGGCCAGCAGGGAGGCCGTGTGGTGCAGGCATACGGGTGCCATTCTCATTCCCTAACAACCTTCGCCGTCACGTCCCCTACCTCTTCATATCTTAAATCATTCTTCAGGTAGATTGAAGAGTTAAGTGCCAGCTTAAGTGAAAAATTAAGGAAAACGTACTAAGTAAATGCAATGTAAACACTGACTTGATCAGTTTAAACGCGAAAAGATGCCGACGGAAGAAGAGAAGAAGCGGTCCGCTAGGGAAGAGAAAAGAAGAGCTGCTCAGGAAGCAGCAAGTCCATCAACCTCTGAACAAATGAATGGTAAACATACAGAGAAAGTGGATGAAAACTATGAATGGTCAAGTCAAGTGTATACACTGCACGTTATTGTGCAGTATGCCATTACTGTTGGCCAAATAATGCTTGTGATAATTTTGACCAATATAGCATTATATAAGAGCAATTGGTCCGATTATCTTTTTATCAAAACTCACAATTTGTGCATACCTGATATGTGCATTTCCAGTCTCCAAATCAAAGATTATTCTGTCCTCAACTAGATTATGACAAAAATGCCAAAATCTCATCTTTTGTTACCCCGTATGCCCCCTACTCTAGTCACTTGCTCAATTCAAGTGTATTCACTGCACGTTATCATGCAGTGCGCCATTACTGGTCTCGCTTATATTTCTGAATTTTATTTCTTCTGCTGGCTGTCTCGTGTGACTCGACTCACCAGAGTAACCTTTCCCGTCAATTTAGGGCATGGCATCTGGGTTCATCACCTGCTGGTAATTGCAGTGGTGGGTTTAAATAGCTGCCCACTTCCCCATGTCTTCATCCAAGGAGCAGAATAAAAAAGACTTTGCTAAACCAGGCCAGGTCAGGTTGGGGAGCATGCAGTGGTACAATGTGTTGCCGCACACACCACATGATGAAGCAGCTTTGGATTCTGGTTGGCAACCCCGCAGGCAGACACGCGGTCCAGTCTCACCCTCCGGAAATGACCCTCTATCTGCCACAGCCAGTTGTTACATTGGCCTGGTCCAGCCACTCAGGTCTTCAGCAATGAGGATCCTGCAAGCCAGATCATCCTCTGGGAATCGTGCCACATGGCTGTAGTGCCACAACTGACACTCCCTTACAATGCAGGTAATGTGCCTCATTCGGGACTCTATGAGTAACCGCTCATTCAACACAAATTCAAACCAGTGGTATCCAAGGATTCTCCAAAAAGGCACAGTACCGAAGGAGTCCAGTCTGCGTCTCAGGTCACTGGAAAGCGTCTGTGTCTCGCAACCATATAACAAGAAAGGAATCACCAGGACCCTGAAGACATGGACCTTTGTCCTTTTGCAGAGATATCAGGAGTGTCACACACCCCATTCCAGCATCTTCATGACCCCCCCCCCATGCTCTCCCAATTCATCTGTTGACTTCATAGGAAGAGTCAACAGAGACATTAAATGTCACTGCCAAGGTAAGTACTGTAAACCTCTTGACAAGGTTGACACTCTCCCATCAGACAGACACACAGTTGATGGCTGTGCCTAAGAGGTCATTAAAGGCCTGGATCTTGATTTTTATCAGGACACTCGCAAGTTCAGACACTCAGACTACTTGCCCAGTTTCTCGAGAGCCCCGATCAGAGCTTCCATTGACTCCCCAAAGATCACAGCATCATCAGCAAAGTCAAGACCAATGATGATCTTTGCTAAACCAAACACAAATAAATCTTATTTTCTGTATTTATCTCTTGGGATCCTGACTTTCATCTTGTCCTACTAATCTCAATTTTCATTTTGCTCCTGGGCTTGATTGTTTCTGCACTTATCGTTCTCCCAACTTTGCGTCTCCTTTCTGGAATGCCCTTTAAAAACCTGGTTGGATTCCCAACACTACAGCCTCATTCAGCTTCATTTGGGACTATTTTGTTAATGGTGCTGACGATGTATTGCCAGTACAGTTTTATTGGATGTCCTTGTTTGGGTACTTTGATTCTCTCTGACAGATCACAGAGGGAATATTTTGTGATGAGTTCTTTTGAGTCTCAACGTCTTTTAGTAACGATTTTTAAGACTGCTTCTTGGTTAGGTTGCTGGTAGATTGCATCATTTGAGATTCAGTCAGTGAACTTTATTGCAGGCTTGAATCTACAGCAATTTGTCGTGAAGCTGTCTAATTTACTTTTGACTTGATTGTTAAGTGGATGAGGTGGATGAGCCTATGGCGTCCTGGATAATGGACTATCTCTCAGGAGACCACAGTTTGTGACACTCAAGGACTGTGTGAGCAACACTGGAACACCACAAGTGATGGTCCTTCCTCCTTTTTCTATTCAGTTTGTCAACAATAAATATAACAGCAGGTCATGTCACTTGTAGAACTCCTCAAATGATTCTGCACTTATGGGGTATATTGATGAGAGGGATGAGACAAAGGAGAGGAGTCAGTAGGAGAACTTTGTGAATTGTCTGCAATTTACCATCATCAAAATCAAAGAAATGGAATGACCCTTTATCTGCCACACCCAGCCAGGTGTTACGTGGGCGTCCCCTTGGCCTGGTCCAGCCACTCAGGTCCTCAACAATGAGGATCCTGTGAGTCGGATCACCCTCTGGGAATCGCCGTAGTGCCATAACTGATGCTCCCTCACAATGCAGGTAATGTGCCTCATTTGGGACTCTGTAAGCAACACAAAGTCAAACCAGCAGTACCCAAGGTCTCTCCTATTAGACACAGTACTGAAGGAGTCCAGTCTTCAACTGAGTTCACTAGATAGCATCCATGCCTCGAAACTATATAACAAGACAGGAAGCACCAGGACTCTAAAGACTTGATCCTTCATCGATTTGCATAGTTATCAAGAGCACCACACACCCCTTTCCAGTGACCTCATGACCAACCATGCTCTCCCAATCTGTCTAGTCACTTCATAGAAAGATTCACCAGAGACTGCTTATTGATTTTAGTGATGCAAAAAAGACCCTCTATGTCCAGTCACTATTCACGGAGTGGATGTAGAGGTGGTGCACACCTACAAGTACTTGAGGGTTCATATCAATGACAGGTTGGACTGTTCCCATAACACAGAAAAAATATAGAAGAAAGGGCAGTACAGGCTCTACTTCCTTTTTTGACTCTGCTCTTTTAATGTGAGTAGTGACATCCTTCACATCTTTTACGACTCTGTGATGAGAGAGAGGCCCACCAAATCAACAAGCTAGTTATAAAGGCAGGTTCAGTTAGCAGACACACTCTGGACACCCCAGGAGGTCGTAGCAAAGGAGAGAGTTAAAACAAAGCTGAGTGTCATTATAAACAATGCTGCACATCCACTATGTGATGCAGCAACACTGAGGACGTAAGCCAAAGAATCATTCAGCACAAGTGTGTCCAGAAACACAACTGGAGGGTCCTTTATACCAACAGCAATATGTCTGTATATATCGCCTCACTTGGACTCAGAAGCTTTCTTTCTCTTTAATTGTCTTTCCTTTAAATGTAAACCTGTGGGACAACTGGGCAGCTCTGACTACATTCTGCTCACATTCTGCTACAAGCCTGTTATCACACAGTGGTGCCTCTCTGATTATCCACCTAACTCTTACCTCTGTGAAAATCACATCAGTCATCTAAAGAAACGTCCATGCTTCTTGTAGCAAAGGTCCATCCTCCCTCCTACCTCTTTCAAAATGGCATTCAAGTTCCCATTTCTGTCAAAATAAAGCCATCAATATCTCACCATCCAACCAAATGCCATCCTCCGTCCTGACTCAAACCTCCACCAAACTCTCTGTTCTCTCTCCTACCTAAGACATAAAAATGAGAAAAAACTCAGGGTGGATTCTTCAGAAAACGGGCATGGTAGCAGTCAATCATTTTTGCAATGATGATGTTTTTACTATATAAGACGCTACATTAAACATATCTACTTACGGTATGTTTTTGCATAGCTATGTTTCAAAAGATGAACAGGATGTTCTTCTTTATTAAAATATGGAAACCAGTTTTTCTACCCAACCAGTTTGGGTTGCGGTTAGAGTTAGGGTTAGGCTAGCAAGCCCAATGTACCATTTTGAATGATGGTAAAAGGAAAATGAAAAAGGCTTTAAACATGAGAGAAGTAAACATCACCGTTTTACACTTTTAACAATTTTAGAATTTACAAATATCAGATTATAAGAATGCAAATTAGAAATAAGGTTATATAAGCAAACAGCATGAGGCGTAATGAAGCTGCAGCATGCACGAGTTTTAGTTAAAAAAGCAAACAAAGTTTAAAGGGGAGGAATGTGATTGGCTGTCTTTTTTCCACAATATGGAATAAGCATAAAAATTAACACAAATAACTGTACTGAGCAAGTAGAAAATGTGAAATAAACAGTCTATTAACAGAAAAATATAATTCCATTAGTAATGCAGTTAATATACATAGAAACACACATATATAGAACTTATTAAAAAAGAAAGCAATTTTACATAAGAGAAAAGTAATACATGCAGAAAACACAATTGACAACTAACATTGTAATGCAATGGAAACAACATAATAGTTACATAAATCTTGTGGGAATATGAACAGAGGTTTCAATTTATTAGAATATAATTAGATGTTAATTGTGGATTTATTTCACTATTACATGGTTTCCATTGCATTTCATTATTAGTTGTCAGTTGTTGTTTTTCGCATGTATTACTTTTCTCTTATGTAAAACTGGTTTGTTTTGTAATTAATAATAAAATATATACAGTAGGTGTTTCTATGTACAAAGTATTTATCCCCCTCGGTGTTTGTTCTGGTTTGTCGCATTACAATCTGGAATTAAAATGGATTTTAATTTGGATTTTATGTAATGAACATAACAATATAAAGTAGTTCAAATTGTTGAAGTGGAATAAAAAAAAAACCTTATATACAGTACATATGAAAAAACACATGAAAAGTCAAAACTTGTGAGTGCCTATGTATTCATCCCATTTGCTATGAAACCTCTAAATAAGATCTGGTCCAACCAATTAAATTCAGAACTCTCAAAATTCATTGTTAGGGTCCACCTATGTGAAATCAAAATGTCACATGATGTCTGTTCTGAAAGACCAAGAGTCTGCAACACCACTAAGAAAGCAACATGAAGACCAAGGAGCTCTCCAAACAGGTCGGTGATAAAGTTGTGGAGAAGTGGAGACCAGGGTTGAGTTATAAACAAACATCCCAAACTTTGAATACCCCACTTAATCCATTATAACAAAATGGAAAGACTATGGAACCACTACAAACCTGACAAGTGAAGACTGCACAAGGGCGGGAAATTTATCAGAGATGCAACAAAGACACCAAGGATAACACCGAAAGAGCTACAATGGAGATGGGAGTATCTGTCCACAGAACCACATTAAGCTGCACACTCCATACAGCGAGGCTTTATGGAAGAGTAGCCAGAAAAAAGACATGTTTGGAGTTTGTCCAACAACATGTGGTGGACTCTCCAAACACAGGGAAGAAAATTCTCTATTCAGGTGACACTAAAATTGAACTTTTTGGCCATCATGGGAAACGGCCATGCATGGCACAAATCCAGTACTTCCCATCACCCTGAGAACACTATTGCCACAGCGAAGCATGGAAGTGGCAGAGTCATGTTGTGGACATGTTTTTTTTTATTTTCAGGGACAGGAAGACTGGTCAGGAGTGAAGGAAAGATGGATGACAGTTAATGCGGGGTAATTCTTGAGGAAAACCTGCTTCAGTCTGCCAGAGATTTGAGACTGGGATGAAGGTCCACATTCCAGCAGGACAATTAATGACCCTAAAACATACTGGTAAAGCGACACTGGAGTGGTTTGAAGAAAAGCATTGAAACATCTCGGAATGGCCTTGTCAAAGCCCAGACCTCAATCCAATGGAGAATCTGTGGCATGACTTGAAGACTACTATGAACCAACGCAACCCATCAACCTTAAAGAGGTTGGAGCAGTTTTGCCTTAGGGAATGGCCGAAAATCTCAGTGGTGAGGTGTGCTAAGCTACTGGAGACATTCAACAAGAGACTTGCAGCTAGAATTACAGCAAAAGGGGGCTTTACAAAGTATTATAGATAAATACCTACGCACACTCAGGATTTCTGTTTTTTTTGTCTTAATTACTACCATTATTGTAACAATGATCAACAGCTTACCTTGTCTCCTTCCAGAGTATCCAGATTGCATTCTTCTTGTTTTTGTGTTGGAGGTAGGAGTGAGGAGAGAGATTTTAATGGACGTCAGAGACCACTAAGGAGGTCGGTGCTCTGTTGCTGTATTGAAACTGGATGGAGGAAGGATGGAATTTTGATGCGGGAACCATGGAGGAGAGTAGAAGTGAAGTTGAAAATTTGCTAGAGAAACAATGATGCTTTGTTGAAGGGATGAGGATGCCATAAAATGGACACCTTATACAAGACTGCCTCAGCAAACTGCCTCATAAATTTTATAGCCTTTGTTGTTTTTGTTTGGAAAAAGCAGTACTAGGGTGTTGTACCATCTTAGCCATTATGGAAGTAGTAAGAAGTTTAGCAAAATGACCCCTTTTATTGGCAAACTAAAACGATTACAATATGCAAGCTTTCGAGGCAACTCAGGCCCCTTTTTCAGGAAAGATGTCATACAGAAACTGGAGTCCCCTGTATTTATATAGATACCAGGACAAATACAACATTGGAAAAACTTTAAGTGAGACATCTTAAATGTAAAAAAAATAATAGACCTCTTCAGGCTAAGAAAGGAGAACAATGTCTAGTGAAAATCGCTGGATAAGGTAACTGTCCAACAACGTTGTAGCGGTCCGGTGCCGCTAAGATTCACACCGTGAAGGAGACGGTGACTTTTTTTTTTTTTTGGGTGGAGATTCCTAAGACACACCCAGCCTTGACCCGACCCACACGCACTCACAAGCAGAGACAAAAAAGCCACCAGTAATAAAAGAGCAAATAAAGAATGTATTAAGCAATAATAAATAAAACAACAATCCCAACCCAGTCCATTTACGGCGATGTACAATAAACACGAAAACAAACCACAACAATAAAGACTCACTATAAAGTCCATGGAAACGGCAATGGATGAAATGCAATGATGGAGGTAGATAGTCCAGAGATCAGCATGTTGAATGGAAACGTAAAGATAGTCCTACCGGACTTTCCTGATGAAATGAAGACAGGTGAATGGTATCAGAAGCGCTCCTTTCTTCACAGGATGGCAACAAATCTTCGGATAGTCCTCATGTGCAGAAAGACACCAAACACACCATAGCCCAAAACAAGAGAGGATCCAGAACGAAACAAGAATTCACAGAAAACGATCCCTTTATGCAATGTTCTAGTCGGCAGTGTGGTATGACTATATGGTCTGTATTATAAATATGAGCACACATCTTACATCTTTTCTGTAGGCAGGGAGATGTGCCATTTTCTGTTGGTCCACTTAGGGAGCTTCGGACAATTAGTTTCTGCAGGTTTGGCGGTTGTCTGTATGGCAGGATGGTTGGTGGTTCTAGAAATAGTGCCTCAAGATGTCGGGTTTAGGTGACAACAAGGGGGATGCGGTTCTTGTTGTCTTTGTTTATATTCCAGAAGGTTGTCTCTGGGTATGGCAGTAGCTGCTCTTGTTTGAGTGTCTGTTGTTTTGGAGGTGTAACCTTGTCTGATGAAATCTTGTTTGAGCTCCTGCAGTTGTTCATCTCGGTCTGTCAGGTCTGAGCAGATATGGTTGTATCGTATTGCTTAGCTGAAAATAATGGAGCGTCTTCTATACTTGGGGTGGAAGCTGTCACTTCTCAGGTTGGTTCTTCTGTCTGTCGGTTTGTGAAAAACAGAAGTTACAAGGGTGTTGTCTTTCAGTTGAATGGCGGTGTCAAGGAAGCTGACTTCTGTTTTTAAATAATTCAGCTTCAGCTTCATGCTGGGGTGGAAAGAATTAAATTCATTATTAAAAAGGAGGAGGTCCTTCTCACTGCCAGTCCAGATTATGAAAATGTCATCTACGTAATGGAGATACATCGTTGGTATTAAGACGCATGTTGACATAAAATCTTCCTCCAGTTTTGCCATAAATAGGTTTGCATAGTGAGGTGCAAACCGACAGTCCATTGCAAGTATCCATTTGTTGCAAATAGAAGTCTTGTCCAAATGAGAATAATTAATACGTCAGAGTGAATTTTATCATTTGTATAACTGACTCTGTGGGTAAATCATGTTGTTTGAGGTACGTTTCACATGCTAATATGCCATCATCATGGGGGATGTTTGTGTAATGTGCCTTAACATCCATTGTGGCAAGTAAGGTTCCCTCATGTAAAGGGCCTATAGCAGACAGCTTTTTTAAGAAGTCAGTGGTGTCCTGGATGTAGCTGGCTGTAATGTGGCGAGGGGTTTAAGGATGTGCTCCACCCAACCTAAGCCAATTCCTGAGATTATAGGCCTTCCTGGGTTTTAGGCAGCATGCAGAAATAACCCATTTTGGGTTGAATTAAACTGTTTACGTGATCCCTGATGTCAAGAGGAAAGCTACTTACTATCTTTTTTAGTTCCTTCTTGTAGAGATCGGTGGGGTCTTCCTGTAGTTTGTAATAATGCGTAGTATTGGACAATTGTCTTTGTGCCTCCTGTATATAGTCTGATGTGTTCATGATAACTAAGGCACCCACTTAGAAAAGACTTGAGGGTATTCTGTCCACTGATATGGCTAAAAATGTGAATAAGCACTGAGTTTCACATCCAAAATGTTTACACCACAAAAGGCCAGCAATGGTAAAAATAGGAACAGAAAATCAGATTTAGCCATAAAACCGCGTAAAGGATTCCTGTGCATGTCGACGAACAATCAACTCGATGGCTTTGAGTTTCTGCCTTAATTGCCATGCCGTGCATTTCATTGGACTCGGCTCAGGAATAAAACTATGAGGAGGTCTGTACACATGAAGTCACCTGAGTCTAATCAGGCGCAGCTTCACAGCTTCAGTCAGGGTGGCAGCCATCACAATCCTGCAGTGGGCAAGTAAGATTTACATCTCAGTAGTTGGAGCTTAAAGGGAAGCAGATGACTCGATGGTGGTCATGTTTCTGAAGGTGAGAGCACATGTGTGCATTTTTAGGAGGAAAAGGAAAAAAAACTCAAAACGTACCACAGTGTGATTAGAGATTTTCAAACCTTTAAATTCTAAATTTGAAATAAAGTGCCACAAAGAAGAAAAGTAGGGGACCAGGGTGGTGTGCAACAGAACTGTCTATTAAATCCATCATAGAAAGCCAGATCCAGGGTCAATAGTCAGTCAGTCAGTCATTGTCCAACCCACTATATCCTAACACAGGGTCACGGGGATCCGCTGGAGCCAATCCCAGCCAGCACAGGGCGCAAGGCAGGAACAAATCCCGGACAGGGTGCCAGCCCACCACAGGGCACACACACACATACACACCCATACACCAAGCACACACTAGGGACAATTTAGGATCGCCAATGCACTTAACCTGCATGTCTTTGGACTGTGGGAGGAAACCGGAGCACCAGGAGGGGAGAAAATGCAAACTCCACGCAGGGAGGACCCGGGAAGCAAACCCAGGTCTGCTTACAGTGAAGCAGCAGCACTACCACTGTGCCACCGTGCCGCCCTCAGCATCAAAATAAAAATTAAAAATTACTGCAAACTGTCTGTAGATGTGAGGGCTGCCTGGACAATTCACTAGGCAACAAAATCAAGCAGACTTAGAAACTTCAGCCAAACCACCAAAATGTTTTCCAACAGGAGGTGTTACAAGTTTAAAATCAGTAAAATCGATAAGTTTAGCTTATACACAGTACTTTCCATAATGCTTGGGACAAAGACTCATTTTTCCTCGATTTACTCCTCTGCTCTACAGTTTAAAATTACAAATCAAACAATTCTGATATGATTAAAGTGCACACTGCTGACTTTCATTTAAGGGGATTTGCATACATTTTCTACATGGTCCTCCCACTTCAGGGCGCCATAATATTTAAAATTACACATCAAACAATTCAGACATCGTGATTAAAGTGCACATTGAAGGTTTTCTTTTAAGGGGAATTGGAGACATTTCGGTCACGCCGTATAGAAATGACAACATTTTTTCTACATTGGTCCCCCCATAATGTTTGGAACAATTGGCGTCTCAGGTGTTTGTGATTCCTCAGGTGTGTTTCATTTCTTCATAAGATACCTCGGCTTGCTTCTACCCTTTGGAGTCTGTAGTTGCCATTGTTCAACATGAGGACAAGAACTGTGCTATTGAAAGTCAAAGAAGCCATCATGAGGCTGAAAAACAAGAATAAAACCATTAGGGACATCGACTGGAATATCGTGAAGAAGACACAACACACTGGTGAGCTCAGCAATCATAAAGGGACTGATAGGACAAAGGAAGACCTCCACTGCTGATGACAGAAGAATCCTCACTATGGTCAAGATAAAGCCCTCAACACCGAGGTGACAGATCAGAAACAGTCTTCAGGGGGCCAATGTGGACGTGTCAGAGACAACTATCAGCAGAAGACATCATGAACAGAAACACAGAGGACCACTGCAAGATGAACACCACAAAAACAGGATGGCCAGATTACAGTTTGTGGAAAAGGTCTTCAAAGAGCCTGCAGATTTCTGGGAAAAGGTCTTGTGGACAGACGAGACAAAGATGAACCTAATTAGAGTGATGGTGAGAACATACTGTGGAGAGCAAAAGGAGCTGCCCAAGATCCAAAGCAGACCATCTCATCTGTTAAACATGGCGGTGCTGGGGGTGTTATGACTTGGGCATGTTTGGCTTCCACAAGTCCTGTCACACTTCTCCTCATTGATGATAGAACTGATGATGGCAGTGGGGCAATGAATTTTGAGGTGTGTAGAAACATCTGATCTGCTCAAGTTCCATTAAAGGCCTCCAAACTCACTGGGCAGCACTTACTCCTATTACAAGTAATGCCAAACCAAACATACTGCTGAGGCAACAGAGGAGTTTATCAAAGCTAAAAATGAAAAATTCTTTAATGGCCAAACCAGTCACCTGCTTTAAAACCAATTGAGCAGGACTTCCATATGCTGAAGAGAAAACTGAAGGGGACAAGCAGGAGCTGAAGATGGCTACATTTAGGCTTGGTAGAGCATCACCAGAGAAGATCCTCAGCACCTGCTGATGTCTATGAATCAAAAAAGAAAATTATAAATAAATAAATGTAGCTTAAAACGAAAAGAAAATCAGACCTTCTGTGAAACATGGAGGAGGCTCGGTTATGTCTTAGGGCTGCTTTGCTGCATCTGGCACACGGTGCCTTGAGTCTGTGAAAGGAATAATGAAATCTCAAGACCATCAAGAAATTCAGGAGTAAAACATCCTGCTCAGTGTCAGAAAGCTCTGTCTCAGTCGCAGGTCATGGACACTTCAACAGGATAATGAGCCAGAACACACAACTAAAAGCATCCAAGAATAGCTGAAAACACAACATTGGACTATTGTAAAGTGGCCTTCTAGGAGCCCTGATTTGAATCAATCAAACATCTAAGGAAAGAACTGAAACATGCAGTCTGGAGAAGACCCCCTTCACACCTGACCCAGCTGGAGTAGTTTGCTCAGGACGAGTGGGCCAAACGACTTGTGGACAGGTGAAGAGGTCTCGTGGAGAGCACCAGGAATCGCTTGTGTGCAGTGACTTCAAACTCTAAAGGCTGTGCAACAAAATATGAGGTGAAGAATCCCATCATCTTTGTTCATGCCATTTTCATTTGTGTTCTTATTTGAAATATTCTGTTGAATCTAAACTCTAAAGCGAAGTCTGATTTCTGCTAAATACGGGATGGGTGCCAATTACTTTTGTCAGTATCAAGTTACTTCCGAGACAATTATGGGTTCTTCTTGTTTTGTTGAGGAGTTACTAACAAGTTTGTCCTCGTTAGGTTAGGTTTAACGGTGGCTGAAGCCTATTCCAGTATCATTCACAGTTCCTGTGTTTGTGTTTAATGTATTTGTCAATGCCATTTTCTGAACTCGGATTAACGTACTGAAGTATTAAAGATAATTTAGTAATTGTTATTGCTGTTTTCTCTTTGCTGTACATTTGTTATCAATTCCATGCATGGTTTGGGTGATTTTCCACGTAGGCTAATTAGCTTTGACTACATCTGCATTTATGAATCAGTTGTCTCATCCTATCTGGATCACTTTGTAACTGTCACTTTGCATTGTTCATCAAAGGAAAACAAAACAGAATGTGCTCATGTAGCTCCTAATTGTGTCGATTACTATGGAAAACCCTCAAACCGAAAATTCTGTCATATCTTTGCTTGCCATTTCATGCCTAAGTGGCAATCACAGTTTTGCTTACTCTGAAATTTTACAAAGACTTTGCCTATTTTTTTTTCCTTTAGTATCCCCCTCTTTAAACTATATTAACTCTAATAATGACCCCCCATCTCTTCAGATCAGACTGACATGTAGTGAAATATAGCTCTCTTGTACTTTTCATTACAGTCCCACAGTTGGGCATTCTGAAATCATGCAGACTAACTAACCATACAATGCCTTCAGAAAGTATTGACATGTTTACTTTACACCTCTTGTTGTGTTGCAACCTTGTGCTTTAATCATTAAAATTCATTTCTTTCTCATCAAGCAGCACTCTATACTCCAAGATAACAAAGCGAAAGTTGAATTTTGGGATTTTGTTTTATTTTTAAAAATGAAACACTGGAATATCATAAAGTATCTATCTATCTATCTATCTATCTATCTATCTATCTATCTATCTAT
>JANRMT010062820.1:23388060-23409347 GCA_026402145.1 Polypterus bichir lapradei
TATCTATCTATCTATCTATCTATCTATCTATCTATCTATCTATCTATATAAGCACAGGGAACTCCAGTCTCTCTATTACATCTTGCCTGAAGAAGGGGCCTGAGTTGCCTCGAAGGCTTGTATATTGTAATCTTTCTAGTTAGCCATTTTTCTTGACTTCTTGCTACATTGTATGAGCACTTGAAAGGATCGAAAAACCATGCAAGATTGCTATTTATCGACTTTTCGTCAGATTTCAACTCGATCCAGCCCCACATTTTAGTTGAAAAACTGATGGATCAATTTTGTTTGGACCCTAACTTGGTGGGGTGTGTTCCAAACATTTTTAAGAAACAGAAGACAAAGAGTGAGTGTCAGTGGCTGTTTCTCCGATCGCGTAAGCACATCCGCAAGGGTTTTGTTTATCTCTTCTTGTGTTTATCCTGTATACAAATGACTACAAGAGTCTGCACAAGGACAGACATATCCTGAAATCTGCAGACAACTCTGTCATTGTGAGTCTTTTACAAGATAAGGAAGACAGCTGTGGACCTATTGGCAATGATTTTGAACAATGGTGTGATCACTCTCATTTGCAACGTAATATCTCTAAGACAAAAGATATGGTTGTTGATTTCTGGTGCTCTCCACCATCCACTGTCTCAAGTTTAATTAAAGGGGAGACAGTGGCGATGGTAGAGCAATACAAATATCTGGGAACAATCATTGAGAACAAACTAAACTTTTATCTTAACAGAGCGCAAGTCTGTAAAAAAAATGGGCAGTTATGACTTTTCTTTCGTAGGAAACTCAAATGTTTTAAAGTGGACAAAACCATAATGACACTTATTTTATTGAATCCATTGTTACAGTTGTCTTTATCTGTTGGTATAGTAATCTTAATAATAAGAATATAAATCATCTTAACGACATTATAAAAATTTATAGTAAAAATTATTGGTTCACAGCAGACTTCTATCAATGACATGTTTTGCAAACAGGTTAGAAAGAAAGCCAGCTCAATTCTGTCATCCTCTTTGTTCGAGATTCCAGGTGTTGCCATCAGGCTGCAGATTAGGGATGCTGCTGAATGTTAAATTCTACATTATTCTTGTGTGAACTGTTGAAAGTAATTATTCTTCTTTGTATTGATCTTCTGCGGTGGGCTGGCACCCTGCCCGGGGTTTGTTTCCTGCCTTGCGCACTGTGTTGGCTGGGATCGGCTCCAGCAGACCCCCGTGACCCTGTAGTTAGGATATAGCAGGTTGGATAATGTAAGGATGGATGGGTGTATTGATCTTGAGTGTGTGTTTAAGCAATGACATTGGTTGTCAAATGTTGTGTCTTTGTTCATCTATTGCATCTTTGTAACAATGTCTTCTGTTTTTGTACTTCCTACTGCAAACAAATAATAAAGTCTCCCTAAACCTAACCTAACAGGGGGATAAAACAGGAGCCTGCACAAGTGAAAGGAAAAACTGGAACAAGAGACAGAAAGAGAGATGGATGTTAAAGGGATAAGACAGCAGGCGGCAGCGTGTGGTAGAGTAGAGGCAGGCAGCTGGGGTAGAGAGCCCTGAGGAGGAGTGTAGGGATGGCACTCAAAGGGGATGAAGAGGGGCACTTCAGGGACCCATTTGCTCACAACGGGCTGAGGAGTGGCAGAAGGAGTCGGAGGAGCAAGGCCCAACATCTTGCCCTTCCGGGAGCCTGTGATGGCATCCTGGATCTTAAAGGTTGGCTGTGCCAGTCCGGAGGAGGACGTCTCCTCTGACTGCAGGATCCCATCTGTGGGTAAGCAGAGGAGACATAAGTTTTAAGAAGGGTGAACCAGGGCTTGTGAGTTTTTATAGAACCATCTCCTGCTGCGATTTTTAACCTCATTTTTATGGGATGTATTTATTTGACTTTTGAACCTTACTCAATATTATGGATGGATTGTTTATTTACTTATTAATGGACATTGAATTTGCACATTTGGGTTTTGAAGCCTTGCTTGTTTTGGTTTTAAAATAAAAGCACTTGTACCACCACTAGACTGTGTGTGTCCTCACTTTGCCCAGCTCATCCTCAGTCAATGAGTATCTGCAGTTCTGGGTTCAAACCAGACTCGTCACATGTCACCATTAGCCTGGACTGTTGAGACTGTGACACAAGGCAGGAATTTTGTTTTTAAATATTGGCTTTTTTTTTCTTAGTCTGATCCCATTTTTATAAAATTAAAAACCATTTATGGTCTTACCTTTGTTTGTAAATGAAGTTCATGTGCCTATCGTTCTCCATGAAAATATTCATCACTTTCTTCTAAAAGTCCTCCTTATTTTCCTTTAGTTTAAAAACTCTTAATCTTCCATTTTTGGCAGTCATTCAGACCAAAAAATAAAAATAAACAGACCGCTGCAGTGCACTTGACTTTCTGATATCGCTAACTTATTGGCGCCTTGAGCCTCTGTGTAGAAGAACAGCAGCAAAAAGCACATTTTGGGCTCACAACCTTGTACCTTTTCACTGCGGTTTTATGTCCAATTAGCAAGACTAAATATGTCACACACATTTATTAACTCTTTCAGGGCGGATGTCGACTTTTGTCAACAGGGAGGGGTTGAGAGCAGCAAGCAACTGCAAATGGTGACAAAACCCACCGTTTTGTTTTAGTTTGACTCTTTTTGCTAGAAGGAAAGTGAGCTTTGTTGGTTTGACTGAGATTCCCTGCGCTTGCGGAAGCAGTGAAGAGCAAACAACGACAAAAATGGCATCGACATCTGGCAAGAGATTGAAGCAAACTATTCAGAGGACGACGTTTTGTATATTATCACTGAATTGGACTCTGACCTGTCGCAAGTGATCTGGAGATTGAGATTGAAAACGAAAGTGAGGTACCGGCATTCGCTTATCGATCTCCAGCTAATCGCAGTGCCAAACACGTTTGTGTAGATGAATACCACCACTCATAATGACATGAGGTACAAACCAGATTGCATTGTGCTGTGACCACGCCTGCTGCTGATCCTGCCACACGTTCCTGCCAGTCGTCATGCCGCCCCTGTAAGTGTCCCAGCAATTGATATTTTAGGTTGATTTATGTGTGAGACCCTTGCTTTGGGTGCTTTTCAGAAAACTGTGTTTTTTGGAAAAAATATTCAGCCCTCAAAGAGTTAAAGATATTAGCCAGACTGTGGATGGAAAGTCAGGTGTATAATAAACATGTCTGCAAACCTTATATTGGCGACATACAGAGAGACAGCAACAGGCATACGCCAATTGCATGCATCAACCCAGCGTGTGAGGGACTGAGCAGTTTGAGGTGAGGGCTCGTCTCATCACACCTCACGTTTCTCCCCTGTATTTGAACAGGAAATGTGCAAATTCAGAGATTTTGACTATAAAAATTATTGGAATAACAGAGAAATCAAATTTATAGCACAGACCAGTGGCCAAATTTATTTTATGTTATCATTATTATTTTTTGTTACTTTTCATGATGACAGGTGAGACCGCATGTTCCTGTATGAAGTGCAATCCTGGTGCCAGAGAAGTGCTGGACTTCCACTAAGCACTGATCCTGCTGGCCCTGAAGTGAACCTCCGAGACTCTTTTCTTTGTCTCACACGCTACATTTGCTTTTATTATCATCTGCACTGTAATTAAAGTTTTTGCACACCTTTCTACCCACAAACATCTGTGCAAAACTTGCCATCGTCAACCACAAGTGCTTACTACTTCAACCCGACAAGCTAAATGTGCTCAACAAACAAACAACGGTCCTTTATGAATGTTGTGCCACGTGGCTATAGTAAGCCCAAGTTACAAGCTCACCGCATAATGAACAGCACAACGTAACTGAAGGCTCAGGGCAACCTACAAACAACCCCTCTGCACGACTGAACCAGACTGAACGAAAATGCTATTGCTGTTTTTTCGTTTTTACTCAATTTTCATTCTCATTTTAGTTTTTTAATTTTTATTTTTAATTAGTTTTAGTTTCTCTGTTTGTCTTAATTACAGTTCTCGTTCTTGTAAAATGAAAAACAATATTTTTAGTTCTACTTCTTGTTTTCGTTATGAAAATATCACTAGGTTTTTGTATGTTTCCTTTTGAAAATTAATAAAAATTTCATTGTTATATTTTGGTGTACAGTGTGTTAATGTAATTCAGCGCTGTGTACAGTTGACCATACAGTCAAATGAAAAAGTTTGGGAACCCCTCTCTGCCTGCACAATAATTTTCTTTCAACAAAAAAGATAACAGTGCTATGTATTTCATTTCCTAGGAACATCTGAGTACTGGGGTGTTTTCCGAACAAAGATTTTTAGTGAAGCAGTATTTAGTTGTATGAAATTAAATCAAATCTGAAAAACTGGCTGTGCAAAAATGTGGGTCCCCTTGTAATTTTGCTGATTTGAATGCCTGTCACTGCTCAATGCTGATTACTTACAACACCAAATTGGTTGGATGAGCTCGTTAAGGCTTGAACTTCATAGACAGGTGTGTCCAATTATGAGAAAAGGTATTTAAGGCGGTCAATTGCAAGATGTGCTTCCCTTTGTCTCTCCTCTGAAGAGCGACAGCATGGGATCCTCAAAGCAACTCTCAAAAGATCTGAAAACAAAGATTGTTCAGTCTCATGGTTTAGGGCAGCGTTTCTCAAACTTTAAGTATTTGTGACCCGAGTTTTCATAACAGTTTTAATCGCACCCTCCAATGTTTTTTTGAAAGGAGACCACTAATACCAATTTGTTCTTTTTAATTAATGATATATCATAGATGCATATTTTATTATACCTACTTAACTTTTATTGACATTTATCTAACTCTGTATTTATTTTTATAGTATTAGAATGTAGTTTAAGTTAATTTGTTTTGGTTTCAATAGATGTATTTTTCATATTTTTGATTCTTGTTTTCTTTTTTTCACATCTTTGCGCCCCCCTAGGGGGGCCCGCCCCACAGTTTGAGAACCACTGGTTTATGGGAAGGCTACAAAAAGCGATCTCAGAGGTTTAAACTGCCAGTTTCAACTGTAAGGAATGGAATCAATAAATGGAAGGCCACAGGCACAGTTGCTGTTAAACCCAGCAGGTCTGGCAGACCATGAAAAATACAGGAGCGGCATATGCGCAGGATTGTGAGAATGGTTACAGACAACCCACAGATCACCTCCAAAGACCTGCAAGAACATCTCGCTGCAGATGGTGTATCTGTACATCGTTCTACAATTCAGTGCAATTTGCACAAAGAACATCTGTATGGCAGGGTGATGAGAAAGAAGCCCTTTCTGCACTCACACCACAAACAGAGTCACTTGTTGTATGCAAATGTTCATTTAGACAAGCCAGATTCATTTTGGAACAAAGTGCTTTGGACTGAAGAGATAAAAATGGAGTTATTTGATCATAACAAAAAGTGCTTTGCATGGCGGAAGAAGAACATCGCATTCCAAGAAAAACACCTGCTACCTACTGTCAAATTTGGTGGAGGTTCCATCACACTGTGGGGCTGTGTGGCTAGTTCAGGGACTGGGGCCCTTGTTAAAGTCGAGGGTCTGATGAATTCAACCCAACATCAACAAATTCTTCAGGATAATGTTCAAGCAATAGTCACAAAGTTGAAGTTATGCAGGGGTTGGATATTCCAACGAGAAAATGACCCAAAACACAGTTTGAAATCTACAAAGGCATTCATGCAGAGGGAGAAGTACAATGTTCTGGAATGGCCATCACAGTCTCCTGACTTGAATATCATCGAAAATTAATTGGATGATTTGAAGCAGGCTGTCCATGCTCAGCAGCCATCAAATTTAACTGAACTGGAGAGATTTCATATAGAAGAATGGTCAGAAATACCTCCATCCAGAATCCAGACACTCATCAAAGGCTATAGGAGGACAGCGTCTAGAGGCTCAAAGGAGCAAAAGGAGGCTCAACTAAGTATTGATGTAACATCTCTGTTGTGGTGCTCAAATTTATGCACCTAATTTTGTTGTGAATATTACATATTTTCTGTTAATCCAAAAAACTTAATGTCACTGCTGAAATACTACTGTGTCCATAAGACATGTCAGATATTAAAAGGAAGTTGCTACTTTGAAAGCTCAGCCAATGAGAAACAAAAATCCAAAGAATTAAGAGGGGTTCCCAAACTTTTTCATATGACTGTATGTGTATTTGGGTTTTAATTTTTATTCTATATCTTATTTTATTTATTTTGTATTAATAGTTTTGTTTACAATAATTTGTACTTGATTTTATTTCTTATTTAATAGGCATAGGGGAGAAGCCATTTGTGTGACGCCCTGTTCTTTTTTTCCCCTTTTATTTCTGGAAAGGTATGCTACTCTGTTTTTTTTTTTTTTTTGTTGAGAATGTAAAGTTAGGATATTGTTTATTGTGTAAAGCTATGTATATTTGAAATATTTTTCTCTGGAAAATCTGAACAATACTTTGTAAACAGTTTTATATGTAATGTGTTTACTGTGTTATTAAAGAAAGGAGAAGCACGATGGATGCTTTTGGGCGCATAGGGGAGAAGCCATTGGTGTGACGTCCTGTTTTTTTTTCTTCCCTTTTGTTTCTGGAAAGAATAAAAAACTGTTTCGCCCCTACGTGCCTCTGACTTGACTGTCCTTGATACAACGCACAGAAAGACAGACGTGGACCTATTGAAACAACAGAGGGAAAGATAGATTCCAGTCGGCTGCATGTATGTGTCCCCAATTACTGTGTCCCATCCAGTTATGTAATCAACGGTGGCCGGTTCAAAAGGTTCCCTGATAGTGCAGCCAGGAGTGTGGAGCCGACCCACACCCTCACATCCGTGTTCACAGAGTCGGTGGGAGTCACACAGCCATATGGAATCTTATGGAAGTAAAAGCAGTTAAAATGTTAGCATGAGTAATGGTATGAATTTTAAACGCATCTGAATCTGAAAAGAAAAGCAATGATGCAACGGCACAGCACCGTTAGGATAGGATTTAGTGCTGGTGTAAATGGCTGAAATGTATTACATCTCACATATTTCATGGTGCTCATAAAATTTAATGTGTTCATTATCGCTTTTAAAATAGCATTATTTCAGCTAAACAAAGACTTCATTAAACTATGAGCCATCACCACTTAGTGTGAAATATATTAACATTATAAAGAAGTAGCATAACATCAGAAACATTTCATCAAACTAAACAAAGTTTAAAAAATAGACTACATTTTTGGGAGCCAGAATTGAGTGGCATGCCACAGAGAGCTCAAACCTTAAGGGAGATCAGTCGAGGCAAAGACAATACGCAGTTTCTGTCTGTAAGTATTTGGACAAAATGTTTATAATTTTGGCTCAATATGCCACCACAATGGATTTGAAATGAAGAAATAATTACATGATCGAAGTGTAGGCTTTCAGCATCAATTCAAAGGTTTTACAAAAATATCGCATGAGCCATCTAGGAATGACAGCTTTTTGTATGCTGTGCCACCATATTGAGGGGCTCAAAAGTATTTGGACATTTGACTGACCAGCTGTTCCATAGCCAGGTGTGAGCAGGTCCCTCATTATTTCATTAACCATATGCAGGTAGAAGGTCTGCAGTTGATTCCAAGTGTGGAATTTGCCTTTGGAATCTGTCGCTGTGAATTCTCAAGTTGAGCTACGAGGTGTGGCAGAAAAGTAATGAGACTGGCAACACTGCAAGCGATCTGGCAATGCTGCGCTGTTGTCCTTGATAGAGCACGTGTATCAGTACCCTCCCATAGCTCAGTGCGAATTTCAGCTCCTTCCGTTAACTACGTGATTTTTGTGACTGCTATTAGCGAAGTTGTGTTTTTGGTTGTGCGTCACGCAAAATGGAACAGCGGAATTTGGAGCAACGTTGTGCCATTAAATTTTGTGTTAAGCTTGGAGAATCGGCAAGTGTGACGTTTGAAAAGTTAAAACAGGCCTATGGGGAACATTCTTTATCCCCAGCTCAAGTTTTTTTGCTGGCACAAATCATTTTTGGAAGGCAGAAAACACGTTGAAGATGAACACCGTTCAGGGAGGCCTTCAACTTCGAAAGCCAATGAAAACATCGAACGTGTGAACACTCTTGTGAGATCAGACCGTCGTTTAACATTAAGAATGTTGAGTGAACAATTAAATTTGAACAGATTTACCGTTCATCAAATTTTGACTGAACATTTGCACATGCGAAAGGTCTGTGCCAAAATGGTGCCGAAAAACCTCACAATTGAGCAGAAGGACAATCGAAAAAACAAGTGTCTTGATCTTCTTGACAGAATCGCTAATGAGCAAGATTTCTTTAGTCGTGTGATCACAGGTGATGAATCATGGATTTTTGAATACCAAGAGAGACCAAGAGGCAAAGTCAGGAGTGGCACACTGCAAACTCTCCTCGACCAAAGAAAGCTCGAATGAGCAAATCGAAGATCAAATCAATGCTGATTTGTTTTTTTGACAAAAGAGGAATCGTCCACAAAGAATTTGTTCCTCCAGGACAAACTGTCAACCAAGTTTTTTATAAAGACGTCCTTGAAAGGCTCAGAAAAAGGGTCATTCGCGTGAGACCAGACATTGCAGACAAATGGATGCTCCATCATGACAACGCCCCATGTCACACTGCCTTCTCCATAACAGAATTTTTGACCTCAAAAGGAATTCCTGTGGTTCCCCAGCCCCCTTATTTACCTGACCTCAGTCCGTGTGACTTTTTCCTTTTTCCTAAACTGAAAAATGTCCTCAAAGGACGTCATTTCGGGACTTTAGAAAACATCCAAAAGAGTGTAACAGACATGCTGAAGACCATACCGGTTGAAGACTTCCAGCACTGCTACCAACAGTGGGAACAACGTCTCCATCGGTGTGTAGCAGCCCAAGGGAACTACTTTGAAGGGGATAACATTGATGTTTGAAAAAAATAAAAACTTTGGTAAATAAAAAATCAGTCTCATTACTTTTCTGCCACAATTCGTATCCATGCAAGTAAAAACTGTCCATCATTAGGCTGAGAAAACAAAAGAAAAACCCATCAGACAGATAGCAGAATCACCAGAAGTAGTCAGCTCAACCATTTGGTACATTCTTAAAATGAAGGAACACACTGGTGAGCTCGGCAACTTCAGAAGGTTGGAAAACTACAGAAGATAACTGTGCTGGGTGATTGCAGAATTCTGTTCTTGGTGAAGAAGAACCTCTTGACATCATTTAGCCAAACCAAGACCACTCACCAGGAGGTAGACCTATTATTGCTACAATCAAGAGAAGACTTCATGAATGTAAAGACAGAGTGTTTACCACAAGGTGCAAACCACCGGTAACCCTCAAGCACAGGAAGGACAGATTAGACTTTGCCAGAAAACATTTACAAAACAGTCCAGTTTTGGGACAGTTTTCTTTGGACAAATGAAATTAAAATCAATTTGTACCAGAATGATGGATAGAGAAGAATATGGAGAACAGAAGGAACGGCTCATGACCTATAGTGTACCACATCATCTGTGAAACATGGTGGCAGCAGTGTTATGGCCTGATCATGCATGGCTGCCAATGGAAGTTGGTCACTGGTGTTTATTGGTGATTTGACTGCTGGCAGAAGTAGCAGAATGAATTCTGAAGTGTCCAGGGTGCTATACTCTCAAATTCAGACAAATGCTGCAAAACTGATAGGATGCCACTTCACAGTACACATGGACAATGAGTCAAAACCAGCAAACCCAGAGATTGTTAACGCAAAGAAGTGTTATATTCTGCAATGGCCAAATCAATCCACTGACCTCAACCAAATTAGACACGCATTTTAATTGTTGAAGACAAAACTGATGGCAGAAAGTCCAATAAACAAGAAGTATCTGAAGATGGCTGCAGTAATGCCCTAGCAAAACATCACTGGGGTAGAAACCCAGCACTTGGAGAAGGCCGTGGAATCAGACTTCAGGCTGTCAATGACTGGAATGGATTTTCAACCAAATCTTGATTATTATATTTATGATTATGTTAATTTGTCCAAATACATTTGAGCCCCTGAAAATAGGAGGAGCATGTATAAAAATGGTAGTCATCTCTAAACTGGTCATACAATATTTTTGTCCAACGCCTTAAATTAAAACTACAAGTCTACACTTCAAGCACATCCTGATTGCTTCACTTCAAGTTCATTGTGGTGGCGCACAGACCCAAAATTATGAAAATGGTATCAATGTCCAAATACTTATGGACCTGACTGTATGGCTTGTGGAGTGGTAAGCCATGAGAGAACCAAGGAGCACACAAATAAGCAGAAGTGTGACAGAAAACTGCCATCAGATACGTGTGACTGGTAGGTATTATCAGGGCTCTGCTGACACCGTAATTGTGATGTCCCATGTACTGGCACACTGCACAATCTCTGGGCATCTGGAATTCAGTTGTGAATGAAGCAGAGGCAGAGACCAAACTGTTTGCTTCCTTATATGAACATAAGAAATGTGACAAACGAGAGGAGACCATTGTGTCCATTAAGCCCCTTTGTTTAGTTAATAGTTAAGCTGCCCCAAGTGCCGGAAACAATACTAAAATGTCACTTAGTTAAAAGTGAACACAGTCTTCTGAAATGACACAGAATAAATAAATCCATAATAATGAACAAACATAAGTGAAGGTGTACAAAATACAAAATGGTGCGGAAAAAAACAAGTAAAACAAATAATCAGTTCTTCTTCTTTCTCCTTTCAGATAAGACAAAAATCAAAGAGGATGAAAAATGAAAAATTATCAAAAAAAAAAAAAGAAAAAAAATAACAGAGGTACAAAATATACAGGAAAAAAAATCAGTAAAACTTTTTATACAGGAATGCTCTCACAACTCTTTTTAGCCATTTTTGGTGAATTGTGGGAATCGATTTGGAAGCACAAATGAATCGATTCAGTAAACCTCAATGGGAATCCAAAAGTACAAGTGCGATGTCGTCTGCCTCTTTCCTTTAGATGTTTAAAGTGCATGTGCAAGTACCACCTGTCTGATTCACGACTCTCGTTCACAGGCGGCCGAGGGTGATGGTGCGAGGAGTCCTACAGAACTGGGTGAAAACCAAAAGAGGAGAAAAATGAGACAAAGAGAGCAGGATCGGGCAATCAGGCCAGTGTAGTGAAGTTGAAGTGCAGTCAATGAAGCCCCACAGTAGAGTTCGAGGACTGGTGCGCCACCCAAGGATCAACCTTTGCTGAAAGGTAGAAGCATTGAAGATTGTTTTCTCTGGGGGGGTTCCTCGAGTACCAATAGAAGTGGCAGGACGAGGATGCGGGGCTCGGGTTTGTCCCAACAGACACCAATGGCAGGTGGTTGACATGAGTGCCAGTTGATGAGATGAGAGAGAGGAGAGGAAACTAGGGATCAAAAAGGAGAAGTAAATCCCATCTGTAGCTGCTGGTAAGTAAGACAGGATCAAGCATGGGTCAGACGCGTACCAAAGGAATTCTCTCAGTCTGAAAAAGTTTGTTTTACAAAGGTTTAGTGAAATTTCACAACAAACAATCCACACAAGAATAGAGAAAAGTTGTTACACATGTCTGCGGTGGGCTGGCGCCCTGCCGGGGTTTTGATTCCTGCCTTGCACCATGTATTGGTTGGGATTGGCTCCAGAAGACTCCCGTGACCCTTTAATTTGGATATAGCGGGTTGGATAATGGATGGATGGATGTTACACATGTACAATAAAAGGCAAACAAAGAAGGATGAGTTATTTCTCTGTGCTTTACTTCACATTCAGTACGTTCTAAAAGTACGGCTCTGTATGTACAACTGAGCTTGGTTTGAGACCGTGTGCCCTCCATGCCTTACTCATGGCAAGGCAGGTCACTAGCTGAGATGAATCTGAAATCAGAGGGAAAAGAAAAAGTTGGAATATTCAATTTCAATTAGGCTTGTGGAGGTTGGAAGAGCCCTCCATATACTATGCACTAATTTATAGGTGTCACACATGTGCACAGGGGAGGCAGTTAAAGGGCTCAAATGAGGGTAATTCCAAGCCAGACCAAATGGCCTGGACACTTTTGTTGGGACCACTAGAAAAGATTTCTGAATTTCTGTGATTTTTTTTCAGACTGGCTGTTTTCTTGAATTCATATCACACATGTCTCCGATTGTGCAATCAGATATTCAGCTGATTCACATGGAGAAAAGTGGTCACACTACTGTTTGGCATCATTGTGTGTTCCACACTGGAACTGGACCAGAGAAAGCAAAGAAGAGAGTTGTGTGAGGAAATCAGAAAGAAAATAATAGACGGGCATGTTAAAGGCAAAGGCTGGAAGACCACCATCTCCAAGCAGCTTGGTGTTCCAGTGACAATAATTGTAAATATTATTAAGAACTTCAAGGTCCATGAGACTGTAGCCAACCTCTCTGGATGTGGCCTCAAGAGGAAAATTGACCACAGAACGGACAGAAGGACAGTGAGAATGGCAGACAAAAAGCCAATGATAATTTCCCAAGAGATGTAAGCTAAATTCCAAGGTCAAGGTCCATCAGTGTCTGATCACACTGTCTGTTGCCTTTTGAGTAACAAAAGCTGGGAAATTAAGGCACTTTCTAAATCAACAGGATTCTGAAAAATTAATTCATGCATTTATTTCTATTAGGACTGACAACTGCAATGCGGTGTTCACTGGATGCTCAAACTGTTCTTTATACAGCCTCCAGTTAATCCAAAATGCTGCTGCAAGAATTATTACAAGAACAAGAAAATATGAACACATAACTCCAGTTCTTAAATCCTTAAACTGGCTCCCAGTTAAGTTTAGAGCAGATTTCAAAATCCTCCTTTTAACATATAAAGCATTAAATGGCCAAGGTCCGGCTTACTTGTATGAACTTATCATGACTTACAAACCAGAGCGCACATTAACATTTCAGTCCGCATCTAATTCCAAGAATTAATAAAATAGCAGTGGGAGGTCAAGCTTTTAGTTACAGGACCCCCCTAAACTGTGGAATGGTCTGCCTGCTACTATAAGAAATGCCCCTTCGGTCTCAGCTTTCAAATTCTGGCTGAAGACTCACTACTTCAGTTTAGCACACCCTGACTAGAGCTGCTGATTAACTGTACAGACTGCATCTCTGTTGTTAGTCATTAGCACTAAAACATATGTAACATGATAGTTATAATTTGTTACTAACCCTCACCTACTCTGTTTCTCTTCTTGGTACTCAAATGTGGCACTTGGTGCCATGGCCCACCTGCCAAGATGTTTTGTCTGCCTAAGGTAAAGCCATCTCTAACAGAGGATCGCAGGAATTGTGGGGTAGAGGGGTCCTTTCATCAGATTGGCTGGCCCAGCGCTGTTTCAGCTGTGGAAAGGCCAATAGGGGGAGGAAGCTTGAAGGCCATGGTCTCCAGGACTCTAAACAAATCCAAATCATATTATGGGATATCATCTAATGTTAAATTCTGCTTCATACTTGTAAATGTTTTATTTTTATACTGTATTGAGGATTACTTGTGTTCTGTGTATTGTATTGTATTGTATTGTATTGACCTCCTTCTTTTTGTCACCCACTGCATGCCCAACCTACCTGGAAAGGGGTCTCTCTTAGAACTGCCTTTCCCAAGGTTTCTTCCATTTTTTCCCTACATGGGCTTTTTTGGGAGTTTTTCCTTATCTTCTTAAAGAGCCAGGTCTGGGGGGCTGTCAAGAGGCAGGGCCTGTTAAAGCCAGTTGCGGCGCTTCTTGTGTGATTTTGTGCTATACAAAAATAAATTGTATTGTATTGTAACAGTGGATGAAGAACTCCACTGGTGAAAGAAAAGCATAAAAAAACAGTTGGAAAATGCACATTGACAAGTCACAATGCTTCTAGGAGAATATCCTTTGGACAGATGAGACAAAACTGGATCTTTATGGCAAGTCACATCAGCTGTATGTCCACAGATGAGAAAATGAAGCTTTCAAAGAAAAGAACACCATAGCTACTGTGAAACATGGAGGAGGCTTGGTTATGTTTTAGGGCAGCTTGGCTACATGTGGCACATGGTGCCTTGATTCTGTGAAGGGAACAATGAAATCTCAAGACTATCAAGACATTCGGAAGCAATGTGTCAGAAAGCTCTGTCTCAGTCACAGGTCATGAATCCTCCAACAGGATAATAAGCCAAAACACACAGCTAAAAGCACCCAAGAATGGCGAAGAACAAAACATTAGACACTCTGAAGTGGTTTTCTAGGAGCCCTGATTTGAATCCTATTGCACATCTATGGAAAGAACTGAAACATGCAGTCTGGAGACGCTCCCCTTCAAACCTAACTGAGCTGGAGCAGTTTGTTCAGGACGAGTGGGCCACACAATATGTGGACAGGTGCAGAAGTCTCATGGTGAGCTCCAGGAAACGCTTGTGTGCAGTGATTGCAAACACTAAATGTGGTGCAACAAGAAAATTGGGTTAAGGATTCTGCTTAATTTCTGTCCATGCCATTTTCATTTGTGTTCTTATTTGAAATATTCTGTTGAATCAAAACTCTAAAGCAAAGTCTGATTTTTGTTAAATGCAGAATAAACAATGATGGTGGCTAATTAGTTTCAAGCTATTTCTGAGACATTTGTGGGTTCTTCTTTCTTTGTGGTGGGGTACCAACACATTTTTCCACTTCTGTAGTCCAGGAGAAGCCTCTCAATGGTCTTCATGACATAAGACGTAAGGTCCACCACTCAGTAATCATTGGGTGAAGAGGCTCCCATCTTCTTCAGAGTAGGAACAATGCAGGATGTTCTACACAGCAACATTCTGATATGCCTCTTGGAGGCCTGCTTCATGCAGTTTTCCGCTATGTCAATTCCCAAAGACACTGATTTGCCCAGTTTTTAATTTCTTCAGTACTGGAACACCAACTGTAGTTGATTTCAGAAACTCTGAGAAATGTTACATCTGCAATGTTTGGATGAATGTGCTGCCTGAGTAACTTCCCACCACTGCATATGGCCATTTCTATTGCCAGCCATAGAGGTTTTATGTAATATGAATGATCTCCTTGCTTACCACCCTTATGGACCAATAAATTATTTCTAATTAGTTTTGAATTAGCTTCCTGTTATGTACTCTGTATACTGTACTGCTTTTCACTGCTTCTGGCTGCAGTTTTATTTTATTTTATTTTTTTGTCACTGAGTGCATAGAGATTAAAATTCTTCTAATTTCTATCTAGAAAAACTTGGCAGGTAGTGTCAAAACTGTATCTTTAAAGGTCTAATTTTCATCTAATGCAGTTGAAGCAAAGCATACTAATTTTTATCTTACACTCGACAAGGTAAAGGTAAAGTAATTAAAGATTTCAAATGACCCTTTCTAAATAATATAATTGAGGACTATTCTATCGCCTTTCTATGCGACAATACATTATAATAACAGGGGAGTGTGCAAATATGCAAGTAGAATTTAGGGAAAATAATAATAAACAGATTAACCAGAAGAAATGCTTTCCTGTTTAATGACCATCCCAGTAAATAAGCTGTCATTTAATATTTAATTTTTTTCTATAAAAAATATTTTTATAGCCACATTTGGCAAACTATGCAAAATGGATGTTACCGGTTGTTAAAAATTCATGGCTTGTTTTTCTCGTACGAGTAAGATTAATTCATGCTAATTTATTCTGTCTTGTTGTGCATATATTTATACATTTAATTTTCTTTGACCAAGATAGACTCTTGAGATGTATAATCCCAGCTTCAAGGTTGCACCAGAGGACAGATCACAGTCACAATCTGCAACATTAAAATGATACGAGGTAATGAAAAATTAGGAGCAGCCAACAGAGGATGTGTTCTGTCTTTTTAACTTAGTCTTATTGCTTTGTTTTGCTAGCACTGAAGATCTTTGCTGGATGTCGTGCTCACTTATATAATGGGTCTTTGCCAAATCATCTCAGGATGCAAGAGGGATAGGGCTGAATGATTGTACCTGAGTAACACCCCAGGTATGGCTAAATATATTTGTTTTTCACACACTAACGCAACAGGTGTGTGCTCAAAGAATGTGCCAGTCAACTGGCTGGTGTCCTCACAGACATCTTCAACACATGTCTCAGCCAGTTGTCAGTCCCAGCGTGCTTCAGGCCGACCACCATCATAGCAGTTCCGAAGAAGTCATCAGTAACATGCTTAAATGACTACTGACCAGTTGCACTTACGCCAGTCATCATGAAGTGCTTCGAAAGTTTAGTCATGTCACACATAAAGACGAATCTCCCTGCCTCCCTTGACCCTCTTCAGTTTGCTTACTGCTCAAACAGGTCAACTGAGGATGCCATATGCTCTACCCTTCACCTCTCCCTGACACATCTGGATAAAAACGACACATATGTCAGGTTGCTATTCATAGACTTTAGCTCCACTTTCAACACAATCATCCCTCAAAAGCTGGTTGTAAAACTGAGCAGGTTGGGCCTGAACACCACCTTCTGCAATTGGATCCTGGACTTCTTGACAGAGAGGCCCCAGTCAGTTCGGATGGGCTGCAACACTTCCGGAATCATTACACTGAGCACTGGAGCTCCGCAGGGCTGTGTGCTTAGTCCACTGCTCTTCACCCTGCTGACTCACGACTGCATAGTCACATACAACACCAACCACATCATTAAGTTTGCGGAAGATACGACGGTGCTAGGACTGATAAGCAGGGATGATTGAAACAGCATACAGAGATGAGGTGCAACAGCTGTCCGCATGGTGTGAAGACAACAATCTATCTCTCAATGTTGACAAGAAAAAAGAGATAATTATGGACTTCAGAAAATCACATCCTGCCCACATCCCACTCAGCATCAGCAGTTTAGATGTGGAGACTGTTAGGAGTACCAAGTTCCTCGGTGTGCACATAACTGAGGAACTTACGTGGACGCATAACACCTTATCACTAATCAAGAATACCCAGCAGAGACTACACTTCCTGATGCGGCTGAATCAAGCAAGTCTTCCCCCTTCCATCCTCACCATGTTCTACAGAGGCACCATTGAGAGTGTTCTGACCAGCTGCATCACTGTCTGGTATGGCAACTGCAACATATCTGACCGCAAGAGCCTGCAAAGGATAGTGAAGACGACAGAGAACATTATTGGGGTGCCTCTCCCTTCACTACAGGACATATTTTACAAACGCAGTGTCCGCAAGGCCTGTGCAGGACCCCTTACACCCCTCACATGGACTTTTCACACTTCTGCCATACAAGAGAAGATACTGCAGCATCAGAGCCAGATCTGCCAGGCTGCATGATAGTTTTTACCCCCAAGCTGCCAGACTCCTCAATACCATGCTGCCCCCTGGGATCTTCCACACTGCCTCAACCACCTCTAAAAACAGAACTTTTATACATGCAAGCCACTTTCCTTCAAAGACCAGTGTGCATGTAGAAAAAGTACTGAAAATCACATACTGACCGTTAAGAATTTTGCACACTGCACTTTGACATTCTTTGAAACATTCTGACCTGTCATTGTTTACACATGTCTTAAACAACTATTATCATACACTGATCATTTCTGTATTATCTATATATATTATTTATATATTATATTACATATTTATTGACTATATTTATGTATCTAGATTGCATAATACCATACATTGCATAAATCTTGTCTTTGCACAATGTCTTATCTTGTTTGTGTTTTAATTTTGAATATTAATTTTAAACTTTAATTTTACTTTAATTTTTATATTTTAATATTTTAATTTAATTTCAATTTTTATTTGCACTTCATGTTGTTACACTGTGGACCCTGAGCTTCGCATTTTCGTCTATCTGTGTAGTTGTATATGGTTGAGATGACAAGATCACTTTGACTTTTTGACTTTGACAGTAGGTCTGTCTCTGTGTCTGACGACCAAGTTCTTTACCATGTGATAATAGCAGACTTGAGCCACAAAGGAGTGTTGGGGAACCAGCAGGCCCCCATTTCATCCAAGGGTAGTGAGGGAAATTCTGGCAGAAATCACTAGCATGTGAGGGTGGTAAAACGAGAAAAGAATGTAGCGCTTCAGAGTGATCCTTCTCAGTCAACGGTTAGTCAAAAAACTGACCGCCTCCTTCCAGTCCTGGTTAGTTTTCTAGTGCTGATATAAGCCAAATACTACCGACTCACTCATCACGAAGTCTCCCCAACCATGAGGACTTGGGACTTGAAATTTGGAATGTAGGATATCCTTGGCCCATAGGTGCTTGCTAAGGAACGGTTTTAAAAATGTTGTGGTCTAAGTGCGAAATTTCTAATAGTTTTTTAGACCCATTTGTATGTTTGTCCGCTTTTCACGAGAGAACTACTTAATGGATTTAGATGGGGTTTATTTGTATAATTTGCTTGAACATCCCATTAATTTTGTGACTTTGTCATGGCGCTAAGTATCATAGTTCACTTGTGGTACCAATTTATTAGCGCAAATCTGAAAGAGACTCATCGGGCTGCAGAGAGAGGGGCAGGGCCAATAAGTCAATTAATGTTGACTTATTTTATTTTCTTACTGTGTCTTTTATTTTTCTATTCTTCATTATGTAAAGCACTTTGAGCTACTTTTTGTATGAAAATGTGCTATATAAATAAATGTTGTTGTTGTTGTCACTCACGTATCTGCCTCACAGGGTAACCTTCACTCCGCTTAGTTAACGAATGAGAGAACTACTTAATAGATTTAGATCTTTTTTTTTCTATAATTTGCTTGGACATTCCGGTTGATTTTGCGACTCCTCTCATTGCGATAAGATTCATAGTTCGCTTGTAGGAACGATATATTCATGCTAATCCGAGGCAGAGGCTACGAGCCGAGGTGAGGGGGAAGAGTGAAGTCAGGAGTAGAGAGGGCCGGGCCCTCCGCACTGTCCTGTTTCACTAATACGCTGGCAAAGCCACGGGGGATGGCTAGTATATATATATATATATTGTGGTCCCCAAACGGGGCTGGAGCCCGGCCGGGACGCCCAGGAGGACCGGAGGAGGGCTTGTGCCTCCTCCAGGCCGTGAGGGGGCGTCCGTCCTGGTTATGTTGGGGGCCTCGGGTACAGGGCATGGAAGCCCAGCCCTGTAGGGACCCGTGGCCACCGCCAGGCGGTGCCCCGATGCCGGAATATCCCGTGTGGGACCCGGTCGGGGCTGGAGCCCGGCCGGGACGCCCAGGAAGACCGGAGGAGGGCTTGTGCCTCCTCCAGACCGTGAGGGGGCGTCCATCCTGGTTATGTAGGGGGTCTCGAGTAAAGGGCTTGGAAGCCCAGCCCTGTAGGGACCCGTGGCCACCGCCAGCCGGCGCCCCAATGCCTGCATATCCCTGGAGCCCAGCACTTCCGCCACACCAGGAAGTGCTGGGGGGAAGACGACAGGGGACACCTGGACGGCTTCCGGGTACGCAGCCGGCACTTCCGCCACACTGGGGTGTGGCCAGGACTGATTGCCGGGAAGCAGCTGGAGCCCATCCGGGTTCCCATTTAAGGGGCCGCCTCCCTCCAGTCAGAAGTGGATGTCGGGTGAAAGAGGACAGAGCTGGAGAGAGGACGGGAGGCGGCCAAGAGAAAGGCACAGTGACTGAGAGTGTGGCCTGGACTTTGGGGAATCGGTGCAAGAGGCACTGGGGTTTGTGGTGCACGTAATTTGTATATATAGTGTAAATAAACAGTGTGTGGTGGAACTATGCTGTCCGTCTGTCTGTGTCCGGGTCCCAGTCCACAATATATACAGTGGTACCTCGGTATACCTCCTTAATCCGTTCCAGGTCCTTGGACTTATACCAAACAGGATGTATATCAAATAAATTTTTCCCATAAGAAATAATGGAAAAATGATTAATCCGTTCCCATGAAAAAAAATCCTGTTGTTATTGGCATATTATACTTTGATGGGGATGTATAAAATTTAAGCTCTGCTTAATACTAAAATACATAAATACAAAAGCAATTAGATGAAATAAATGAAAATTTAATCTCACTTTACTTTTTAATAATGTCTTTGTTTTTCACAATCATAGATACCGTCGTTCTCGGCATACGGTATGCAGCAGCCATGTCCTGGATACGCACGCCACCTTCATACTTTTCAACAATCAATTCAAATTTACGTGAAAAAAACACAAAAATCACGTTGTGACGATGCGGGTTTGCTGTATGCTCCCATCTGCTGTCCGGGAGCCCTTGAACCCTACACAGTCAGTAATGTTACCGATGAACTTAGCAGTGAGGCACAACAAAGCACGGGATGGTGAAAAAGTGCAAAGTGCTTTTATTAAAACAATCAACAAAACAAGGTGTTCAAATTAAAGTGCAGTGTTCAAAGTTCCAGGAAATAAATCCATAAAATCAGAAGTGAAACGTTGAGGTTAAAAACAATGGAAAAAAAGTCTTCTTAAAAACAACAAGGTTAAAATACAGCAGGAAGCATTCTAAAAAAAAAAAAAAAACAACAACAAGAAGCCCGGTGCCTTTTTACCTGCCGGCCCCCCTGCTTACCCCCTCTGGGCTTCTCAACAGGGGAGTCACCCTACTTGCAGCTGACCTTCACTCTGCCTACTTCCGCTGTTCAGTTCACCTCTCCGTTCCCTGGCTCCGGTAGGCTCCTCCTGACAGCGACTTGGGATCCACAGCAACCTCCTTCCGGTCAATCCCGCTCCATGATCACTCAGCAGGAGTGACCACTACTACTATTCCCAGGGTGTCGGCCCAACACCCAGGCTCCCTGTTCAGCTGCAATGCGAGCCTGCCTCTGTGCTCTCTCTCTCTCTCTCCTGCAACCTCCCATCCGTTCTTTCTTTCTTTTTCCTCCCCTTCTAGCCGACTCGCGCTTCTGTTTATCAAGAGGGCATGGCAGCTGAAATCAGCAGCCCTAGGAACAATCATGAATGCGGATGGTCTGTCACCTGTGCACTTAGGTGAGAAACACCCACATCGCGAATCGCCCTGAGAACCGCTTCAGCCCAATACTATCCACTTGCAGAGCCACCACGCCCCCTCACCAAGCGGTGATTATTTATTTTAAAACTGGCCTTTGACAGGAGCTGTGGACCCGCTATACCACACAAGTGAAAATTCACAGAGAGTTATAGCACGGGTTGTTCACTGAATGCTAGCAACTGGCACACTGACGCTCGTGGGCAGTCGTGGCTTTGTCTTGAGAGAGGTAAACAAGGGTAGCACGTGAGTTGTATTCCAAGCAAAGTTCGTATACCGAGCAAAATTTTTCCTGTCCAAACAGGACGTATACCAAGTTGGACTTATTCCAAAGCGGATATATACCAAGGTACCATTGTATTACCAATTCTGATTTTTTTTTTAAGTTTTGTGTGATTTTTCAGTCGTTTAAATTTAGATGATCTGGCAA
>JANRMT010062820.1:23409747-23433142 GCA_026402145.1 Polypterus bichir lapradei
GTCCGTCCTGGTTATGCAGGGGGCCTCGGGTACAGGGCTTGGAAGCCCAGCCCTGTAGGGACCCGTGGCCACCGCCAGGCGGCGCCCCAGTGCCTAATTATCCCGGGAGCCCGGCACTTCCGCCACACCAGGAAGTGCCGGGGGGAAGACGACAGGGGATACACGGACGGCTTCCGGGTGCGCAGCCGGCACTTCCGCCACACAGCGGTGTGGCCAGCGTTAAGTGCCGGGAAGCAGCTGGAGCCCATCCGGGTCCCCATAAAAGGGGCCGCCTCTCTCCAGTCAGGAAGTGGAAGTCGGGAGGTAGCGGACTGAGCTGGAGAGAGAGGACGGGAGGCGGCCAGGAAGGCACAAGGACTGTGAGCCCTGAACATTGGGGGAATCGGTGCTGGAGGCACTGGGGTTGTGAGTGCACAGAGACTTGTATATAGTGTGTAAATAAACGGTGTGTGGTGAGAAAATGTTGTCCGTCTGTCTGTGCCGGGGCCAGCGTTCACAATATATATATATATATATATATATATATATATATATAAATATATATATATATATTTTTAATTAGCTTACTGTTTTATTCATTTTCAATTTATGTTATGTATTTCACTGTCTTAAGAGGTAATTGTAAAAAATTTCAAAAAAATATAGATACAAGATCGACCAATTGTAAGATTGACATTTATTTTCATTATATTCAGCTCAATGCTTTGTCTCTCATTCAAATTCTTAACACAGAATTAAATTAGTGTCAATTTTAAACCAAAATCTGTCAATGTTTCTGTCAACAACTGAAATACATACATCTTAAAAAATGACTGGAAAATATAACACAATATTTTATAATACTAACCATGAATACTACTTCTCCTTTTGTTCAATTTCAATAATTTACTTTTAATTTGACTTTTGCAAATTGTATTTAAAAACTATTTAAGAATCACAAATGGCACATTTCAAAATAACTTATTTATTTCAAAAGGTCTCCTTTCACCTAGTTTTGTTATCAAACAATCAATCAATCAAATAATCATTTTAATCAGTCAGTCTTTTACTGTATATATAGTGGCAGTCATTTCAAAATATAATGACTTTTTATTGACTTTATAATGACACTTTTTATTGATTATTACTTCATAATTATCTTTAATTTATTTAACTTTGGCACCAATGCCATTCCATACGCTTGTGACAATCGAGATTGCCAGCCTAAGTTAATACCCCTGACTCTAAGGGTCCAATGTCCCTTTTGACTCATGAAGGAGACACAACCAGATTTGATCAACTGACAAAATCACAACAGTAGTGAGCCCATGTTACAGTAACTATCAGAATATGAGCAGATTAGATTAGATTAGATAAACTTTATTAATCCCAAGGGGACATTTAGGTGCATACAATATAAAAACATAAAAACAAGTATACAGACTCACTGGACAGATAATGCCAATAAATCAATCAATCAATCAATCAATAAATTAATTAATTAAAACACAATTAGTGAGTACATTGGGTAGAAGCATTAAATTGCCCGATAGAAGTGGGCAGGAAAGACCCCCAGAGGTGCTTCTTAACATGCTGTTGTGGAATGAGCCTCTGGCTAAAAGTGCTCCAAGAGAGTTCATCACGGAAGAAATGCAGGGGATTTTTCACGATGGTGTCCACTTTTCCCAAAATCCCCCTTTCCACAATAGCTTTCATTGTGTCCGGGGGTTCACCCTGTGATGGAGGAGACTTTCCTGATAAGTTTGTTCAGACATTGTGTTTCTTTTGTGCTTAGGTTGCTTCCCCAGAAGACTGCGACGTAGAACACTACACTGGCTACTAAGGACTGGTAGGAAATTCCCAGCAGCTCGCTGCACACATCAAAAACACCTGAGTCTCTTTGGAAGGTCCAGTCTGCTCCTACCCTTCTTGTCCAGCACCACTATGTTGTAGGTCCAGACCAGTTTGTTGTTTATGTGGACCCCCAGGTACTTGTAGCTCCACATCACTTCCAAGTCCTCCACATGAATGGTGGCTCATCTCAGAGGCTCCCTGGTATGCCGGGGGATCACCATCAGATGATAATTGGTTTGCTCGACTCTTTATATCCCAATATAACTGACTAATTAAATGGCAATCTACTCTCTCTCTATATAAAATCCTAAGCCAAAAAGCGCAACAATTTTGTGCAGCAATTTTATGTCACGTTTTTTGTCACGCTTTAAATCGTGCTTATTTTAAAACCTACATATATATGTTTGGTATCATTTTTTTCAGAATTTATCGAACTTTAATGTGATGTTGTTAGATTTTCAGATTCTTATTCCATTGTTAAATTATAAACTAAAAAATATCAAGAACTCAGGTCCCGCAAGATGAGAATTTGTGCCAAGAGATTTAGCCACGCTCAGGGCTGGAAATAATAGACAAACAGTAGGGCAGCTGCTGTACAGGCTTTTAAATGTTCAAAGTGCTGCGCGAGATGCAGAGCACATGGCATGGCAGCAGCAGCAGCAGCAAGCCAGCAGCTGATCAAGCAAAGAGGAAGTAAAAAAAAAGAATTTTTTTCCCATTGTATCACCATTTAAGAGGAGGTTTCGGTCTCCTTGGGGTGCGTTCAGCCCCGCTCTTCACAATGCGAGCGGCAGAGACACGAAGTGGCTGGCGTGTAGTGCAGGTCGGAGGGGTTGGCGAGCAGGGGGCGAACCCCCTAGTTTATCTATAATGTATTGCAGAACACGAAAACTCGGAACAGCCATTCTAAATTCTGTGAAAATCTCTCTCTATTTCCTTCTTTCCTTTTGCCCCATTTTGAAAAATTACTGTTTGCTCTGAAGGTACCACCATAACTAAAGAAGCTGATTCACACCAGCTACATACTGTATTTTGTCAGCTAGCAGTTTTCATGTTTCATGTTTTAATTGGTATATGTTGCATTTTTTTAAAACATAAAGGGTACTTGACAAACAGTATGCACTTATTACGTTTTAATTTTTGGACCTCTAGTAGTTTGTGGTAGGTCAAATGATCTCCCCAAACCCCGTCCCAACAGTCACGCCTGACTTAATTTTTCAGTCTGAGCAACCCTCCTGAAATGCTTGCTGCCATGTGGCCAACTGCTTGTAATGGGTTAACTGAACCGGATGACGTTCATAGGAACTGCAGTGATAGTCGAAACCAAAACACTGGTTAACAAGCATTTTGCTACTGGGATTCTTTCATCTGTACTTTAACAAATTTCACTTGCTGACTCCAAATCTGAAAACCGTTTTCGTCCAGCACGTCCCATTTTTTAGTTATGATATTCCAGGTCTTGGACAACTAAGGTGACTGGACAGTAAAGGTGATGCGTTTCAGCATTTAAGAATTATTCTCGAGAAAAGTGAAGATAAAATTAAGGAAGCTGTTTTTGTTGTTCCCGAAATCCGTAAATTGATGCTTGACGATGAGTTCAAAATGAAACTGAAGCCCACTGAATCAGCACCCTCATTCGTGCAGGTTGTACAGAATTTTCTTGACATTCACAGAGCAGAGAATTATACTGAGCTTGTGGAGAATATGCTGGAAGTATATTAGCTTACGGGAGCCAGAATGTCATTGAAGACACATGTTTTACATTCTCATCTCGACTTTTTTCCACCAAATCTAAGCGATGTCAGACATGAGTTTGGGGAAAGATTTCATCAAGATATAAAGGTGATGGAAAACTGATATCGGGAAAAATTTACTCCGAGCATGATGGGTGACTACTGTTGGTTCTTGCAAGGAGAGATGGATGTGCAGTACAAGTGCAAAAGCGAAGACCTCCAACATTTTTGGGCACACTGACCTCACTTTTATATTGAGGTAAATTGACATAAATATACTTTAACAAGTCTCCGGTATCGTCTTCTGGTTTGTTTTCAGAATAAACACATCAAAACAATTTTGGTGGGACAGAGTCCTGATACGGGTGGCACGGTGGCACAGTGGTAGTGCTGCTGCCTAGCAGTTAGGAGACCTGGGTTCGCTTCCCAGATCCTCCCTGCGTGGAGTCTGCATGGGTTTCCTCCAGGTGCTAAAGTTTCCTCCCACAGTCCAAAGACCTGCAGTTTAGGTGGATTGGCAATTCTACATTGGTGTTTGTGTGTGTCCTGTGGTGGGTTGGCACCCTGTGCGGGATTGGATTCCTGCCTTGTGCCCTGTGTTGGCTGTTATTGGCTCCAGCAGACCGCCATGACCCTGTGTTTGGATTCAGCGGGTTGGAAAATGGATGGATGGAGAGTCCAGATATCGTGTTGATATATTATATTGATATTCAAAAGTGTCAAAATGTCAATGATGTGAGATTCAAAAACCTGACGTTCTAGCTTAATTCCAATTTCATATATGAAATCAGTGTAGAAAAACTTAATAAAGAGATCCTCTGAAGTTCCCAGAAGCAAACAAAAAATATTTTTTTGTAGACCAGTGAAATCAGAGAAACTGTTGCCAAAACTGAAGCGCTAAACCATGAATTATCTCAAATGAAGAACAGCTGGAATGATCAACAGATTATCAAATGAAGCATCGGTAATGCCGCGCATTATTGCTTCTGGGAATCAAGTCCTAGGCAACATAGCATTATTTCCTGAAAACAGGAGGACATGCCTCACAGTTATATATATAGTATATATAATACTAGTCAAAAGTTTTAGAACACCTCAGTTTTTCTTTAAATTTAATCAGTTGGAATGCAATGAATGACCTAAAATAGGTGAAAAGGTAAGTAAACTGCCAGACATTTAAATTTAAAGATTAGGTTAGCAAAAAACGAAAAAAATGGATATTTCATAATTTTATAAATGGGCCTTCGTCAGGGAACACAGCAATTAAAGTAAATGAAGCCTTACAAATTAAAGCAAACAATTTGCACAGGGGTCCCAACTTGTGTTGATTACTTTAAAGCCCCCTGTCTATCTTAAAGCAGAGTTGGAACACGCTATTGTGTTACTACACCCTCTGAAGTACTATGTGTACAATGTTAAACTGTTCTGTATAATAGCAAGAAAATGGAAATTAACAAATGAAATGAGACAGAGCATTATAATCCGTAGAAGTGTAAGTCTTGCATGTAGAGAAATTGCCATACAATTCAAAATGTTGGTAAGTCCAGTGGTGTCCTAAGCAATCCAATGGCAATTGGAAACTGGAAAAAACTCTGATAGGAGGAGATCTGTAGAGCCAAAGTCACCACCCAATCAGAAGAAAAGTTTCTGTGTTTCACCAATTTGTTTGATCACAGACACCTCACCACACAACAGCTTCAAGCACAGCTTAACAGTTAGTGGTCATAAAATGCAAGTCTCCATTTCCACTGTGAAGAGGAAACTTTGTCCAGTCAACAGTAGCCCACAGCCGATTTTTAATGGCCCCATTTTGTCATTAAAGGAATGACTTTCTTACCGAAACTCGCACTGTCAAACCTGCAGCCCAAAGTCACTCAATTGTAAGTCAATCAGCATGAGAGTCTGTCTGTGTTTTAGCTGCAACCACCAGGGGGCGTCATTAAGCCCCAATCCTCAGACAGAGTAATGCCCACCATATTTTTGGATTCAGATACAAAATATTGAATTATCCAAGACACCTTTTTAACAATCACCCATGCAAAGATCAATAAGCAATACACAATCGAAATCAATTTCTTCCTCCTTTCGTCCTACAGTTGTGCTTGAAAGTTTGTGAACCCTTTAGAATTTTCTGTATTTCTGCATAAATATGACCTAAAACATCATCAGATTTTCACTCAAGTCCTAAAAGTAGATAAAGAGAAACCAGTTAAACAAATGAGACAAAAATATTTTACTTGGTCATTTATTTATTAAGGAAAATGATCGAATATTACATATTTGTGAGTGGCAAAAGTATGTGAACCTTTGCTTTCAGTATCTGCTGTGACCCCCCAATAACTGCAACTAAATGTTTCCAGTAACTTTTGATCATTCCTGCACACTGGCTTAGAGGAATTTTAGCCCATTCCTCCGTACAGAACAGCTTCAACTCTGGGATGTTGGTGGGTTTCCTCACATGAACTGCTCACTTCAGGTCTTTCCACAACATTTTGATTGGATTAAGGTCAGGACTTTGACTTGGCCATTCCAAAACATTAATTTTATTCTTCTTTAACCATTCTTTGGTAGAACGACTTGTGTGCTTAGGGTCGTTGTCTTTCTGCATGACCCACCTTCTTTTGAGATTCAGTTCATGGACTGATGTCCTGACATTTTCCTTTAGAATTCTCTGATATAATTCAGAATTCATTGTACCATCAATAAAGACAAGCCGTCCTGGCCCAGATGCAGCAAAACAGGCCCAAACCATGATACTACCACCACCATGTTTCACAGATGGGATAAGGGTCTTATGCTGGAATGCAGTTTTTTTCCTTTCTCCAAACATAACGCTTTTCATTTAAACCAAAAAGTTCTATTTTGGTCTCATCCATCCACAAAACATTCTTCCGATAGCCTTCTGGTTTGTCCACGTGATCTTTAGCAAACTGCAGACGAGCAGCAATGTTTTTTTTGGAGAGCAGTGGCTTTCTCCTTGTAACCCTGCCATGCACACCATTGTTGTTCAGTGTTCTCCTGATGGTGGACTCATGAACATGAACATTAGCCAATGTGAGAGAGGCCTTCAGTTGCTTAGAAGTTACCCTGGGGTCCTTTGTGCCCTCGCCGACTATTACACGCCTTGCTCTTGCAGTGATCTTTGTTGGTCGACCACTCCTGGGGAGGGTAACAATGGTCTTGAATTTCCTCCATTTGTACACAATCTGTCTGACTGTGGATTGGTGGAGTCCAAACTCTTTAGAGATGGTTTTGTAACCTTTTCCAGCCTGATGAGCATCAACAACTCTTTTTGTGAGGTCCTCAGAAATCTCCTTTGCTTGTGCCATGATACACTTCCACAAACATGTGTTGTGAAGAGCAGACTTTGATAGATCCTGTTCATTAAATAACACAGGGTGCCCACTCACACCTGATTGTCATCCCATTGAAAACACCGGACTCGAATTTCACCTTCAAACTAACTGCTAATCCTAGAGGTTCACATACTTTTGCCACTCACAAATATGTAATATTCGATCATTTTCCTCAATAAACAAATGACCAAGTATAATATTTTTGTCTCATTTGTTTAACTGGCTTCTCTTTATCTACTTTTAGGACTTGAGTGAAAATCTGATGATGTTTTAGGTCATATTTATGCAGAAATATAGAAAATTCTAAAGGGTTCACAAACTTTCAAGCACAACTGTACATTGGAGAGTCAGAGTCAGGAGGCAGCAGGCCGGAATGCTTCCGGTGCCCCATTTGTGTCCTCTGGGAATCAATTCCTGGTAATGTGGAAAGCAGGGAGGTCCTTCCCCAACAGCACCCTCTACTGATACCCAGGAACTCCGACAAGGTTGCACTTCTGAGCTCCAACTCCCAAGCACCCCTGCGGGTATCCAAAATGGGACGCCACCAGAGGGACACTGCCACCTGCCAAATGGGGGGATAGAACTGCTCTGAGCCTTCAGCTTCCACTGATCCATCGATTATTAGCATAAAGCTGTTTCCTCGTCCAGCCAGCCAGCTTGTCTGTCATTTCATTCTGGCCTCCCGTCTAAGTAAGAAGTTATCCTCCATCCAGGCCTTGATTCCCATCCATCCTCTTAAAAAACCTACGCGATACCTGCAGAGTGCCCTGAGATGGCATTAACTATAAAAAAGTTTGATACTGTTTTCTAAATATGCCCATGGTGTAAGGTATGATACTGCACTAAAACTATTGATTGATTTATTGATGCTTCCGGTGATATTCAAATTAGAATGATTTGTTCAATTTATAATTAAGGTTGGGGCATTCTTGTGAATATCTTTGTGGCAAAGATATTACTGCTGCGAGAATTGTGTATCTCTCAAAATTACCCATGTGGGGGTTTTTAATGCATCTCATTTCTTAAAGCAGGCATGGACTAGAATTTAGTGTACATGCTTAATTTATTTTATTAGTCTGGCAGTCATCCTTCTAAAGACGTAACCGGCTTTTAATCGCCCGATAGGAATCAAAAAACATTTCTGTGGAGATATTTTTTTTTTCCATCTTAAAGCGTCTGATTAATCTTTTGTGCAATAAACTCCAGTTCCAGCTCCCAAACTGTTTTCTTGAAAATATTTTAATGAATTTAGAGCCTTTCCTATTGTTATATTACAATGTTAATTCCTCAGTACAACTTGTCAAACACATTGTAAGCTTAATCCTTTCAATCAGATAATTCCCATGCTTCTTAGCCGACAGTGTGTTTCTGCATAAGTTTCAAAGTGGAGGTCTTGTTTTGCATTTTCTATTTAAAGGAACTCAAGCAAAACAAGCTTCTTACAGCAAAAACTTTTCTTATTTTTTGCAGTTGTCCCCATTTAACTTGACATGACAGTATCCATATGTGTTAATCTAAATTAGGGTCATGGCGGCTAACCTGACAGCCTGGAGTACAAGGCAGGTACAGACTCTAAATGAGGTGCCAGTCGTCTTTTAGGACCTACACACACAGTCCCACACGCTCGGTGTCACTATCACATGGCACTACTTTAAAGTCTTCACTTAGCCTAACAATCCAGTCTTTCAGGGTGGTAGAGAAAGACCAGAGTAATGCGAGAAACACCCACTCAGACACAAGTAGCAACACTGAAAGTTCATTTCTAAATGTAAGAATTTTTTTTTTGATGTGGGAATATCTTATACAGTAGATTGAGGAGCCCTTGGTTCCCATTTATAGAAACACGTCTAGAAGTATCCTAAATAAGAATGTCTTCTTTTTTTGCAAATGTTACTGCACATCTAATATATAAAGCAGAGTCGATGTATGTATGTGTGTATGTATGTATGTATGTTTATCCGCCATACAAATCTGCACCGGGTGTCCGATCGCCACCAAACTGGGGATGGGGCTCCTTTGTGACCAGGAGGAGGTCATGGGGTATGTTTGGTTGGGTGGGAAAAATGCTCGTGGTGAAGTGCAGGGCACCTTTTCACCAACACAATGTTCGGCACACGCGTTGCAACAGACGTTCACGGCGGCGCCATCTAGTGGCACGTTTGGTCCCTGTGCGTTGCTCTTTACCCATGTTTCTTTAAATTGCCAAGAGATGGCGCAAGTGTTTAAGTATGAGAAGGCCTACTGCTTTGATCGGGTGAAGGCAAACTGCATGGATGTAAAACATGAACGACCCATTAAGCGTGACCGGCTGACACACCCGCGTTTCCGCAGGTCACAGTCCCACACACACTGATAGTGCTGTATTTCATTCGCCAACATCCGTTATATGCAAGTACGTTTCAACAGAGACTCACCTTAAAAAGACAGCATCCTTTATCCACCATTTTCCCTAGACACAGCAGCGGTTGTATGTCACTTCTCTCTGTAATTACCATCGCCAACATCTGTTAGATGGCATCACGGTTCAACACAGACACTCCTTAGAAACAGAGCACCCCTCCCCACCATTTTTCCCAGTACAGTTTCAGTGCTGCTCTTTCTCACTTGCTTTCCGTATTCGTGGTGCTATTTGCTCGCTTTTCCGACTCACAGTACGATTTTAGTGTTGCTCTTTCTGACTGACTGGTGCTATTTGTTTGCTTTCCGACGTATTGTAAATAACATAAATTCATCTCACTGTGTTGCTTATTCCGTACGTAATACCATGTAACACATTATAATTGTCCTGCTTTTCGCTAATATACCCATGCCACCGAAAAAAAGACGTAGAATTGGAAGGTCCACTTCAGATGCCACAACAAAGTCTAATTTCAAAGGCGTCTGAAATGCCACAGCAGACACAATCCAGAGTGGAGGAACTTACAATAAAATGTCAATCAGAAAACCGTTTGTTCTATTTCTATGTTTTGTTTCTCTCATTTGGGAAATTCACCGGTTATTGATTCCCAGGCAATGCCGGGTACTCCTGATAGTAATTTATAAAACATCTCTTATTTGGCGACTAAGTTTGACTCAAAGTAGGCTGAGATTCTTCTAGCCGGACTGTAGGTTCACTCTGAAGGAACCCAAGAACAGAGAGAACTTTGATCTTCATGATACAAAAACGACATAGCAGCACTAGAGAATGTCCAGAGGAGAGTGACAAGTCTGCAATGTGCACTTTAATGAAGTCTGAGTTGTTTGATTTGTAATTTGAACTCTTTGTTGTGGTGTGAAATTTTGTATATCCATCCATCCATTATCCAACCCACTATATCCTAATTATATCCAGGGTCACGGGGTCTCCTGGAGCCAATATTTTGTATATAAGTTGATAAATATTTTTTATAACTTAGACAAAGCAATGCAAGTAACCCCTTAACTCCTGCTTGTCTTTTACTATACCTAATTGCCTGAGGTTATAAACATAGAATGGATGGTGGGAAGAAGTTATATGGTACAGTACCTTAGAAACAGTGGTAAGTCTGTGATTTGAGGCATTCTTACGAAGGCTACACAATGACAATACAAAAGGAGAAAGTAGAGTAATAGAGATCTACTGAACTGAATATTTTTCCAGTTTTCTGAAAAAGCACACAAAGCAATGATTTCATACATAAATCAACCTAAAAACGTATTTTGCTGCATGATGTGGCTGCTGTTGGTGCCCGTTCGACGTCTCTGGCAGCAGCGGCTGTGCGGAATGCAGCACAATAACCAGCAGGAATACGTGACAGGCAGGCTGCCTCGCTGTTTACGCACAGCAGTAGCAGTCGCAGTCTGATGCAATCTGGTTTGTACCTCTTGTCATTGTATGAGGCAATCTTCTCAGGTGAACGTTGGCGCAGGAGCATTAGCTGCACGGACATGTTCAGCACCAAGATCAGCTGATGCTGGTCCATCACTTTTGTTTTCGATCTCCAGATCACTTACATCAAAATCCGACAGTACGGAGTCCGAATCAGTGATATGATACGCAAAACGTCATCCACAGAGTATTTTGCTTTGTGCATTCGCTTTGGTCTTTCGCCAGATGTCGATGCCATATGAAGAGATGTTAGCTTTTCGCTACTCATGCATGACCAGGAAATCTCGGTCAAATTAACGAAGCTAACTTTATTTAAACAGAGTCGATCTAAAATATAACGGCAAGTTTTGTGACAGTTCACAGCTGATTACAGTCCTCCATCCCTGAATTATCGACAAAAGTCGACATCCGCCCTGAAAGAGTTAAGCTATGGAGCAGATGGGAAAGTCAAGTAAAAATGTGTCTTTGTCCAAAACATTAAGGAGCGCACTATATTTTACTTTTACATTTATTGCACAAGAGAGAAATGTGGCATACATAAAAGACTGGTAGTGGATAACAATGCCCAGGGGCTTTCTGAATATTTACCTAACAATAGACTTTTTTTTTTTTGATTTCTTGCTCTTATCGTAGAAACAGATTGCATTTGGTATGGCATGAAATGAGATCATAATTCTTCTTATTCCTCTGTCTTTTTATTATGATATGTAATGTCAGGAAAATAAAGTATGTGTACGGTAGAGGAAGTGTAATTTCTTGTCTTTTAATTGAACATAATCCACAATGGACATTGTAATAATAACAGACAAACAGAGATTGGCAGAGAAAGAGTTTGGGCCACCAGTCGGTGATCCCCATATAATGTTGGGAACAGAGCAAATACAATGGATCTACAAAAACATCATCTTTTTTTAGCAGACATCTTTCCAGACTTGACTCCATGAGGTGCATATGGCGTCTGTTATATGGCGTCCATCCCGGAACAGGTGTGGCTAGGAGGCGGAGCAGAAGTGACGCCAAGCATCGTCGACTTGTGAAGCTTCTGGTCTGTAGGCAAAAGAGGAGAGGATGTGAATGACGGTGCCCTCTATTGACTTGGGGTTGAATTACTCCAACCCTGTGAATGCCCCCTGCCCCTTGTGTGTGGCAACATACATTATTTGCTACGTTTTTCCATAATTTAATGGCTAGGAATTTGCATCTAAAATACCTATAAAATTGAAAGATATATAATATATATATATAATAGAAAAATAAGCAGGCACTGATTTCTGTCCAACGTATTTTTAAGTAGCAGATCTTATACATTAATTACCTCTTGTCCCCTTTTGAACCAATGCCCACCAAAAAGTCTTTGTACACATGAAATCCCCCAACTGAGAACTTTTAATTAACCTAACATTGTGTCTTTCGGGAGATGCAGAACAGTCCCATGCTGTCACTGAGGGGGACATCAAGACTCCATAATGAATCAATCAAACCCTGTCACCTTTTTTTTTTTGAAGCATCATCTTTCAAAGCATTGCTTCTGAAATGAATCTTTGCAAGGGAGCATATTTATAGACTCATGTATTATTTTATTAATTATTGTGAGAAACCCCTAGAGTCAAGACGACACTCTCTGTGTGTGGTTGTCATGTGTTGACAGCCATTGCATAGATGAGATTTAGGAAGTTCTCTCAGAGGCAACAATCCTTTTCCAAGACCAAATATGTGCTCCTAGCAGTCATTTTTAATCAAAGTCAGAAGAGCACAACAAAAAGCAAAGTCGAAAGTTTGTTGCTAAATACAAAAATCAAACGTGTTCATAAATAAGGGCATAGTCTTTACTATTTTTGTATTACATTTATATTGCAACTGCTATTGTTTGTGGTATATTTATACTATCTTTGTATATACATTTCTACTGAATATTTTTTGGTTGTTTATGTACAGTACTAGTGGTCCCCCATGGCTCCGCCCACACAGTAGTGAAACAAGACAAACTTTAAAAATCAACAAAGAACAAATGTAATTCTGGCCAAGCGGAAGGTAGGTACGCTCCAGAGTCAAACGTTGGCACTCTATCTGATCGTATTCAGCTCTGACAGGAGAGCGTCCCTCATTTGAGACGAAAAGCACGTGGCTATGATATCTCTGCCAATCAGCAGCTACCCTGTAAAACACAAGTAGCTGTGATCGTGATCTCTCTGTCAGAAACGTCAAACGTTACTCCTTAACAATCTTTAGATGATAACGTCTGTTGAACAAACAGGTATCGATGGCTAAGCAGGGGCGAGGTACACTCTAGCATGTGGTGAGAGGTAGAGCAACTCAAATAGAGGCTGCCGCATGAGTGAGGAGGACCCCACCCACCTCCCTCTCCCCTCGGCCCGCAGATTTGCGTGAATAAATCTCTGCTGCAAGAAAAACTAAGATACATAGGGTAATGAGAGAAGTCGCAAAATTAACCGGAATGTTCAAACAAATTATAGAAAAAACCAGATCTAAATCCGTTTAGTATTTCTCTCGTGAAAAGTGGACAGACAGACAAAGAGATGTTGGATTATTTGTATATATACTCGCTGTGTAAGCCCATGCTATAAAAAGCCCGGGGTCCTAAAAAGTACTGAAATCGTCAGAAAATAAATTCAAATGTAGAAATGTCAGGTAATTGAAAGGAACTACTCTGGGCATCTCTCTCCTAGGAGGATTCGTTTTGCCGACGTGCTCGCATTGCTTGTGTATTAGCGGCTAAGCGACTTTGTCTTTCTTCAGAGGTATTGTTTTGCAGACGTGCTCGCCTTGCTTGTGCATTAGTGGCAGGAGGAAAAGTTAAAGAGATACTGTTTTCCCAATGTTAACGGCTAAGCGACTGCCTTTCTTCTGAGGATTCATTTTTCTGACGTGCTCGCCTCGCATGTGTTATTAGCGGCTAAGCGAGTTTCTGTTTCCTCGGAGGCGGAGCCCTTACCCCAACTCCACCCCTCACTTCCGGGCTGGACCGACACACACTTCCACGCGTAGACGCTTATATATAAGACTACTACTCGCTTCGCTCACCCACCCCACAACCCCCCGGGGCGCACTTCATGCTAGCCACAGTCTCTGTTGCTCGTGTTGTAAAGGGGGGGGGGCTGAACGTACGCTAAGTAGATCGGCAGCTGCCTGTCTGCTTGCTGCTGCTGTGCTGCATGATCTGCATGTTGCGCTGCGCATCGATCATTTAAAAGCCTATACAGCAGCTGTCCTTTTGTCTCACTTCCCTATCTCGCGGGACGTTGAAGTGTCTCCAAGAAATTGTTTGTAAGTAGGGCATGGCGTGCAAGAAGTCTCGCAGGACTTCAAAGTGTCTCCCCGAGATGATCACATCTCGACCCAAAATCATAAATCTTTGTATCGTCCACTGGCATGTATAGAGCGTTTATTTTTGAGTTTTGTTTTGCTGTGTGTACATATTTTTTTGTATTACATGTGGGATAACAAATTTGGGTCTATACTGTTTTTTGGGGGAAACCACACTTCTTAAATCCTGCCTTCATGCCATAATCCCAACTGTTACGACAATAATCAATACATCTCTCGACACTGAGTTTGTGCCAGCCACTTTTAAAATCGCTTCTGTAACCCCCATGTTAAAAAAGTCTGGTCTTGATGGTGACGATCTTAACAATTTTCAGCCTATTTCCCACTTACCTTTTCTGTCAAAAGTTCTTGAGTGTGTTGTAGCCTCCCAGCTCACCAATTACTTAACCTCTAATAATTTGATGGAACCCTTTTGGTCTGGGTTCAGGGCACAGCACAGCTGTGAAACTGTTCTTCTTTGGGTAACCAATGATTTGCTTATGGAAGCAGACTCTGGACAAGCCAGCATATTAATTCTGTTAGACCTCAGTGCAGCATTTGACACTGTCCGGCATGACATTCTACTGTCCAGAATGGAGAACATGCTGGGTATTTCTGGCACTGCCCTCCAGTGGTTCAGGTCTCATCTGACTGATAGACAAGAGTTTGTTAGTCTTGGCAACAGCAGGTCCAGTTCAGCGCCAGTCATACAAGGAGTTCCTCAGGACTCTGTCCTCGGCCCTCCTCTCTTCTGTATTTATATGCGTCCCCTTGGCCATATTATTTGTAGCTATGGACTGGGTTATCATTTTTATGCAGATGACACTCTACTCTATTTCAATGTCAAAAGTGCAACTTCATCAGAGTTTTCTCAGCTCACAACTTGCCTCAGTGAAATTAAAACCTGGATGGAGCAGAACTCTCTAAAATTAAATTGCAACAAACCTGAACTCCTGCAAATTGGCACTAAAGCGCTACTTAAGCAAATTAGCTCCTTTTCAATCACTCTTGATAGCGATCTCATCAGACCTTCTTCTGATGCAAGGAATCGTGGTGTAATTTTTATTCCTCCCTTTCTTATTCCACCCACATAAACCACATTAAGAAACTTTCTTACTTTCACCTCTGTAACATATCCTGTGTTTGCTACTTCCTCTCCTTTTCTAATGCTGAAACTTATCCCTGCTTTTATCACATCCCGCATTGATTATAGTAACTCGCTGCTGGCAGGATCCCCTTCTAATCTTATATCACAGCTCCAGTCGATTCAAAACTCAGTTGAGTGAGCACATCACATACATCCTTCTTCGCCTTCACTGGCTCCCTGTGTCTTACAGGATTGAATATAAAATTCTATTAATAACCTACAAAACTTTAAATGGCCTCACAATGGACTACATCAGTGACCTTCTAAATCACTAGGATCCTGTTCGCCTACTAAGGGCCTCTGCTTATGGTAATCTTGTTGTGCCCCACACTAACCTGCACTCTATGGGTGACAGCAGGGCCTTCAGCTCCATAGCACCCAGACTTTGGAATGACTGTTATATCACAAATTAGGTTATTTGTTAGGTTTTTCTTTTAGTATTGAATTTAGTATTTTACTCTGGTTTATTGTCCTTTATTCTATTTAATGCTTTCTTATCTGTTTCATTGTTCTATTCAGGAAAACATTTGTATCCAATGTTGCATATACCCTGGTGTTTTTTTCTAAGACTCTGTAAACCGCTTTGAGCATGGGAAAGGCGCTATATAAATAAAATGTATTATTATTATTATTATTATTATTATAATTTTCCATATGTTGATTGTATTGTGTTTACTTCTTGTAATAGTTTTTGTTTTATGTGCATTACTCCATTCTATGATTACAGTTTTTACTTTATTTAAAACATATAGAGTGAATTATATTGTTTCCTTTAGGAGGCGATATAGCTCCCTAATTGGATAAGTTCTTTCATAATTGCAGTGTTTTAAGTAACCGAAAAATATAGAGATATGACATTAAAAGGTGATATCTCTCCCATAGCGATACTGTGGTACAAATCACATAAGGGAAAATAACTTAGCTTTCTTTACTGACGATTTATGCGGCATTACAGACGGGAAGCCATAATAGCATGACAATATCAAGGTGGGATCTTGATCTTTACAGTCTGTCATTTTTCGTTGCTGTGCTGGAAGGGTTTTTGGGACAAATTACGATATCACCCATTTGTCCGTCCATTGGCTTTGAAGTGTTTGGCTGCACTCCAAGTATTTATACTGTCTTCTCCATGTGTAGGCCCTTCCTTGGTTTCCAAACAAGGAAAGGAAATTCAATTTCATCTCTAACAGACAACAAAATAGCATACACCTGTCTTTAGGCTGGCCACGCATTCCTCAAGCTGAACTCCATCCATCTTGTCCTATGCTTGGCTAAGCACTTCTAAATGCTGAGAGCCTCTTTTGGCCTGGCCTGTACATGTGAATGGATTTATAAAATAATTTCTTGTACAGAGCACAGTGACATTAAACTTATATTCTTGTTACAATCCACCCATTGTCACTAGATCTATGACAAAACAATCCCTCGGGGTCTTATCTACAAAGCGCAAGGTACTTGATCCCCCTTCACAGTGTAGACAGTTCCTCAAGAACATTTGTGGAAATGTGGGGTGTAGTGCCACTATAGCTCCTGTTTCATTCATCTAAATACCAGCGTAAATATTAACAATGATAAGTTACAGTACATTTGGACAAACAGTTACATTTAACATGGTGTTACTAAGTAGTGATCATTATATCTTACCAGTGGTGTAGGTAGAGATTTCCTTTTATGTCTTACATAGTCAGTGTTGTAATTAAATATCACTGAGTCCATGCAGTTGGTATCGTAGCCTCGGATTACATTATAAATCTATATAGTATCTTGATGGACTTCACTATTCTTTGGCACACATACAGTTAGGTCCATAAATATTTGGACAGAGACAACTTTTTTCTAATTTTGGTTCTGTACATTACCACAACGAATTTTAAATGAAACAACTCAGATGCAGTTGAAGTGCAGACTTTCAGCTTTAATTCGGTGGGTTGAACAAAACGATTGCATAAAATATGAGGCAACTGAAGCATTTCAGGGGCTCAAAAGTAATTGGACAAATGAAATACAGTAACTGGAAATAAAATGTTCATTTCTAATACTTGGTTGAAAACCATTTGCTGGCAATGCCAGCCTGAAGTCTTGAACTCATGGATGTCACCAGATGCTGGGTTTCCTCCTTTTTAATGCTCTGCCAGGCCTTTACTGCAGCGGCTTTCAGTTGCTGTTTGTTTGTGGGCCTTTCTGTCCGAAGTTTAGTTTTCCACAAGTGAAATGCATGCTCAATTGGGTTAAGATCAGGTGACTGACTTGGCCATTCAAGAATTTTCCACTTCTTTGCTTTAATAAACTCCTGGGTTGCTTTGGCTGTATGTTTTGGGTCATTGTCCATCTGATTCATGAAACGCCGCCCAATCAATTTGACTGCATTTAGCTGGATTTTTGCAGACAGTGTGTCTCTGAACACCTCAGAATTCATTCGGCTGCTTCTGTCCTGTGTCACATCATCAATAAACACTAGTGTCCCAGTGCCACTGGCAGCCATGCACGCCCAAACCATCACACTGCCTGCCTCCACTGTGTATTACAGATGATGTGGTATGCTTTGGATAATGAGCTGTTCCACGCATTCTCCATACTTTTTTCTTGCCATCATTCTGGTAGAGGTTGATCTTGGTTTCATCTGTCCAAAGAATATTATTCCAGAACTGTGCTGGCTTTTTTAGAAGTTCTTTAGCAAAGTCCAATCTAGCCTTTCTATTCTTGAGGCTTATGAGTGGCTTGCACCTTGCAGTGCACCCTCTGTATTTACTTTCATGCAGTCTTCTCTTTATGGTAGACTTGGATATCGATACGCCGACCAAGCCCTGGAGAGTGTTGTTCACTTGGTTGGCTGTCGTGAAGAGGTTTCTCTTCACCATGGAAATGGTTCTGCGATCATCCACCACTGTCGTCTTCCGTGGAAGTCCAGGTCTTTTTGCGTTGCTGAGTTCACCAGTGCTTGCTTTCTTTCTCAGGGTGTACCAAACTGTAGATTTTGCCACTCGTAATATTGTAGCAATTTCTCAGATGGGTTTTTTCTGTTTTCGCAGCTTAAGGATGGCTTCTTTCACCTGCATGGAGAGTTCCTTTGACCGCATGTTGTCTGTTCACAGCAAAATCCACATGCAAGCACCACACCTCAAATCAACTCCAGGCCTTTTATCTGCTTAATTGATAAGGACATAACGACGGACTTGAACACACCTGCCCATGAAATAGCCTTTGAGTCAATTGTCCAATTACTTCTGAGCCCCTGAAATGAAGTGATTGTGTTCAAAAAATGCTTTAGTTGCCTCACATATTTCGTTTTGTTCAACCCACTGAATTAAAGCTGAAAGTCTGAACTTCAACTGCATCTGAGTTGTTTCATTTAAAATTTATTGTGGTAATGTACAGAACCAAAATTAGAAAAAAAGTTGTCTCTGTCCAAATATTTATGGACCTAACTGTAACATATCTAGCTACAGTATGTTGATATACAGTATGTGCCCCACCCTTTGGTGTCTGATCCCTTTATATGAGTTACAATAGCTGTAACATAAATCAGATGCTATTCTAGATCTATTGCTATGATTATTTATTGTTCTTAACTAGCATTATTGCATAATTGTACGTTATTTGTATCCTCCCCAACTTTACTATGGGATGTTCTATTCCCTTTCAGTTTACAATTTAACATCATTGGTGGTAAATTACGCATATCCTCATACCTTTGAGCCCCTCTTATAACATTTTCAAGTATATTCCTAAGCTTTCTATGTTCATGCCTTGTCCAACCCAGTGGTTTGTAGACAAAGTCTTTTGCTTGGTGGCTTTGCAGATCCTTCTGAACAAACATGTGACTGCTTCAGGACACTAAAGTCTTTTCCATTACTGGAACAGAAAACTAAACAGTCCTATTGCCATTAGAGAGCTCATGAGATGCACACATGGTGACTGTCCATTTTTAGCAGAGGAACACTTCACTTCTAGGCTTGCACTGGATACAGCAGTCATTCATGGGAGCCTTCAACAGCTGTCATCTCACTTCAGTGACATGTTCACAGCCTGTTTCTGTTAAAGTCCATAAAAAACTTTGTTTCTGCAGCAAAATGTCTGCACATATCATGGCTTCAGATTTACTTAGCTGGACTTACAATCTTTGCTTGATTCCACTCTCCTTCTATTCTGGATAAGCGAGTGATTTCTTCACCAGCTATTATTAGGTATGTGCAGCAGACCAAGAGTCATTAGTACAGTACAGTCACTTTAAATCTTGTTCGTAGAACACCACCTTTTCTTCATTGATAAAACTCTACCACTGAGTTGGAGAGGCCTTAACCACTAAATTGAGTGGCCAAACTAAAATACTTGCTAGGCTAAATAAAGAAGGGTGAAGGGTAGAGCGAATACATAACATAAAACGATTCTTTATCAATCATATGTATAGTACAATACAGAACTATTGATGAAAATCCTAGACTCTTAGTTCTCAGTCTCATATCATAAATAACAGTTAGAGATAAATTAAATATGGCAAATTATTACATTTAAACCAGGCTACTAAAAATGTTTCTTCAGTAGGATAATACACTAAACAAAATTAACACATTGCATCAGTTATACATCACAGATGCCTTAAATTATAACAAGATGTTACATATTTGAACGTGAGTGTTTGCATTAAACAAAAATCTTATAACATCTATACTTTATAACAAACTGTAGCTTATCTTATCAAGAGACACATCTCTTAAACGTCTTTAAGATATTACAACAGCACAGTTTATATAGACTAATGGTCCTAATGCATAACTGACTTAAAAATCCATTCAGCTATGTGCAGTATCACTGAGCACTAACCTTAATACATTGATATAATAACAAATCTTCATAAAATGAATCACTAACAGATATAAATGCACACATGTATTCAGTTCTAATACATTTCATAATTAATGAAGTGATAATAATAATAATCATTTGACATACATCAAAATATGTAAACCCTCTATACCAGGGGTGGGCAAAGTCATTCCTGGAGGGCCGCAGTGGCTGCAGGTTTTTGTTCCAACCCAATTGCTTAATAAGAATCACTTATTGCTCTAGAAACACTTCTGCTTCATTTTAGTTATCTCCCTCGTTAAGATTTTGAACCCTTATTGCTTATTTAAGACTTAAACAGCTGCATTCTCGGTTTTTAATTGCTCCCTATTAACAATAAGATGTAAATGACAAAAGAAACCAGGAGTTATCCATTTTGCTTGTTCCCCTTTACACCTGTGTGTATTTATCGTGCACTATTTGGTTTAATTAACTACTTGGAAGGAAAGAGAAGAGAAAAAAGTGAAGGGTTGAGAATTACCCATCCGTTTTACACTTCAAAGTATTTGGATGATATCCTTAGAATGGAAAAAAAATCTAGGATGTGAGAATGACTTGACGTGGCAGAGTTAAAGCACTAACAAGCCATGAAATGTAATTATTGGCAAGGATTGTTTTCTAATTAAGCAACTGGGTTGGAACAAAAACCCGCAGCCACTGTGGCCCTCCGGGAATGACTTTGCCCACCCCTGCTCTATACTGTATTTTATATGAAGACTAGAAAAAGAAATATGGCAACATTTAACTTTTTGCATTTTTCATTTAAAATTTTTATTATACAGGATGTTTTACCCTTACACTTGCACTAATCAGCATGCAAGGAAATAATTCCAATAACTGCTGTTCCTTAATTTATGATTGATAATCAAACATTCACCACCCTTTGGTCAGATTATTTCTAATTTCTTTACCCAAACTTGCTGTTAAGCTATTTCCTGCAGCTTGTATAGAAACAATAGTTTGTGTGTTTCATCCATTGGTCACAGGGTTTGCTGAATCTGGAGAAAAAGAACATCTATAGTTTTGAACTTACATATTCTTTATGTTTATAATAGTGTTACTGAAATTCAAATTTTTAAATTCTTAACTCTTTAACTGACCATGCGACTGGCTGTCTTTTTGCCTTGCAAGGTCATAGGTCAGTTTTATTTAACACTGCATCTGCTTGTAGACTTCAAAGACATTCCAGGCTTCACTGACTAAGCACAGTTGCATCACAAATGCCAAACAAGTTATTCTTATGATCATTTTTGATTTTATTTGCTAACATTTTTAAATACTAATACGATTAAATTTGATATGATCCCCTACTACTATTTTATTATGTTATTATATGGGACGTCTTCCATCTTTTAGGGTTTTGTTTCACATTATTGATTAGTCAGCTGACAAACACAGAAACACATACTGTTAATAGACACATACTTACAGATAATGACATAGGAGCATCTGCCATCCCAGACTCTGAATAAGAATAATTAATCTTCTTTTATTTTTCTTTGCTAGTTTTTATCCCACTTCATGCCCAAGCAGATTACTTGACTAAGGCAGAAGTTCTTTAAACAACGTTCAGCACACTGGAGAAAGCAACTGTTCACAAACAGCCTTCACTTCTTTGCAGCCATTTCAACAAACAGGACTTGGCAATTGCTTCATTCTTTCAAATATCATCCCATATTCTCATACTCACGTTCTCTTTACAATTGCACTTCATTCACAGAATAAAGTTCTCTTACAATTGTATTTCATTCACAGAGATCTTTATCACACGTGCTATAAACTCACTCAAGGCTGTGCTTTTTTTTTCTTTTTATAAAGGTTTTCACTGTTCAACGTACTTAAACACTTCTTGCCCTTCAGGCTTATCACAATAGTCAAGCAACTTCTCAAGACATAAGCTGGTATAACTTTCATTAAATTAAGAGTACATCTCATTTTCATACGACAGTAGTCTCCAGATCATGAAAACTCTGTGGCGATCCGATTCAGTGACAACAAGGTGAATCCACCCATCAGGAAATCATGCAGCACAATTTCACAAGAAGAAAGCGTTTCCAGAAAAAAGTTATGCGGTCACAAAGAATATCCTGACTCAACAAGGAAAACATACATGCTTGAACTTTTTATTTCTTATCACTGGGCAAGTGTGCTAACCACTGTGCGACCATACTCTTTACCTTTATAGTTCCTAAAATACACAACCTCCATTTATGCACATCAGGCACATTCTGCTTCTCGCAAAAACTTGTCTCCCTTCTCATTTATTATTATAAAAAGAGCATTTTTCCTTCAAACTTGATCAGGGTTTAAAAGGAAAAATGTTTTGCACGTTTATAAGCTTTAAACAAAAGTAGAGACATTTTATTTACTTTAACCCAAATACACATATCGATAATTATCTTTCTTTGTCATGTGAGAAACTGTCTAATTTTTAAATCCACTCTTTTCCAATTAATACCTTCTTAAAACTATGGCCAGTACTTACAGGAAGGTAACAGAGGCATGTTTCTCATCGCAAACTTAAAAGCCAAATGTATTTATTCTTTTTCCAATTTAAGTTAGAGCTCTTTTACATTTTAGTGCTATTTGTGTACACTGTTTACAGTTTCATTTTAAACAGTAGCTTATATCGTAGGTTCATACTTTAAGCTATATTTATAAGATTATTTCAATAATTTCTGTGTGTTTTAGCACACAGCAATACTTTAATAGTACAATATAGATAGGGGGTTGCCAAAACCTTTAACCTTCAACCTTTAAGGCAACGTGATAAGAACAGCTGCACAGCTCATAAACTGTTTTTTAACACACGGACGAATCGTGTATTTTGGATTACATCGGGCTGCTATTATGCCAAGATTTCTACAATTTATTTTAGCAAGCGCGATCGAGCCTTTATGGATTTTATCAGCATTTACACTGTTCATCTTTAAGTAACTGACTACCAGACCCGCTGGATGCATGACTGACTCGTCAAACGATAAGGTAAATGAATGCCTGCATGCATCAAATCTTAGTAACGCACGGTTCTTCATAGCTTTTACAAAGCACTATTTCTAATGTCTTACGATGTAATTTATTTAATAACAGTGTTTCCCAACACAGCATTTACTTTTCAGGCAGATTTTGACTTCATGCAGCAGCTGATTAATCTGTGTTGTCCACTCAGGTGCCGTTTCATTTTATTCTGGACAACCAGTCTCATGCCTATAAGTTTACAACTGTTGTTTATAGAGAAGAGCCAAGCAAAATGACACCTTTTATATATATAAGGTGTCATTTTGCTTGGCTCTTCTCTACATTCATAATGGCT
>JANRMT010062820.1:23443142-23468560 GCA_026402145.1 Polypterus bichir lapradei
TTATGTGTTATATAATGTTAAAATTAAAATAAAGAAAAAGGGAAGTGGTGAAGATGATTATAAAATGGTCTTTTTAGGCTAAAGGCAGTTAAGAATAGTGGGTGTGCTGGAACAAAGATGAACCATAAAGACGTGTTGGAACAAAGTTGTACTGGAGGGTCATGTTGGGGATACAATTTAAAAGAGAAAGTAGAACAGAAAAAAAAATGAACTTTTCCATCTTGAAGTCAGAAGAGAAAGGCGAAATCTGTGCCAGTGCTGTAAGACCAGTCTTTGTTATTTTTATTTTAACTTTGTTACAGAAATCAAAGAAGGCAATAAGTTATCTTATTTAATTTCTTGTTGTTGTATTTTGCTTAGTGCTTATATTTAAAAAGTTACATTTGTTATTATTAATTTGTCATGTATCCTTGCCTTTTTCTTATATCAGAGTTTCAGGTGAGGAGAGATGTCAACCTATGGCTGTCACTGTAGGGTTAGTCAGGGCTAGGAATGTGAACTTCTGGCCAACAGGGACTTCAGGACTACAACACATAGCCAGATCTGTTGTGATGCATGGCTGGCAAGGGATGGTTCAATGCTTCTTTCTTTGCTGGGAGGCCAAGGTGGTGATTGGAGAGAAGAAAGGTAAGATATTCCCTGCGAGGAGATGCCAGTAATGAAGTAGATATGCTGGAGTTCTGGAAGCAATGGACTGCAGATTTTTTACTTGGTTGGGAGGCCAATGTAATGGAGGGATAGGGGGAGACAACCTACCAGGACTATATGTTAAATGGCAGCATTCCTGGGCCACGATACCCATATGTATCTTGTAGGGTATGTTGGGAACTGTAGTCCCGTGGGGCAACCCTGTTTGGGTTCCATAGCAGTCATCAAGGGGTGCTGCAAGAATTAGCGGTCCCTATGTTGTGGGGCTTGCGCTTGACCCACAAGTGCTTCCTATGTGCAACGTCCTGGCACCAGAAGTTCTCCCTGGTTTTATGTAAAAGGAGTCACAACTTGGAGTTAGATGGAAAAGGACAAAGTTTGTCTGGGACAAGTGGAGTGGATAAGAGAAGACAGACTCTTTATTATTATTATTATTATTATTATTATTATTATTATTGTGAATTCTATAAGAAGCCTGTTATAAAGGCCCCAAGACCACCTCCAGAGCTCTCACTACTTAGCCTGGGAATGAGAAACTTATAACCTGGACGTCCCCTTAGACCTGGATCTAGGCAGACTTCTAGGTTCTTCTCATCTGGGGGCTATTCAAGTTTTAAACCTCCCATTCTGCATTAAAATGTAACATTTGTATATCCTACATGTAATACTATATTTTTATTTACATTAAATTTCATCTGTTTATAGCTGTGTTTTGTCCTGGTCCCGCGGTAATAAGTCTGCTGATTTGATATTTCTTATATATATTCTTATCTAGCATATCAAGCATTGGAGCCATTCTTTGTGTCAGGAACCTATTAAATTATTACAGGAATTTTAGTGATATCTGTTTTCATATAGATTTGGGGGTTTTCTCTGCAACGGTTTCTGGTGGTTACATCTTGTTTTTCGCTTATTGGCTTTCTTTTGTTTCCATATAAATATTTGGACCATTTCGACAGCCATCTTGCATCCCCATTGTTAGGACTGTGTCTGTGTCCTCTGAGTGAACGGAGTTTCTTTAGATTTTTTTCCAGGGTTTTCTGAGGCTCTAAAAATCATCTAGGTGTTATTTTTGGGTTCAGTGCAATCAAGAAATTCAATTCTGTGGTTAATTTCTTGGTTGGAGCCCTCGTTTAGAGTTTGAATTTTATTTAATGCCTTTTCAAATGCCATTTTGATTTAATTATGAGGGCGGCCATTTTGTGGTTTCCGTTGTCATGATGCAGGTCTTGGTTGCTAGGGTCGTGACATCAGGGTAATTGGTGAGGTGTTAAAAGGTCATCTCAACTGCCATTTTGTAAGATTGGACCGAACTTTGCGCCTCACTTTACTTGTCATTTTGACTACTGGTTATTAAAAACAAAGCTTTTGCCTTTTGAGTGTGATTTTTGGTGTACGATTGATGGATTGATTTGGAGAAGACTTCTGATAGACGGCCACGTCAGGAGGTCTGGAGGTGAATGAGAGAGAAAGGAGGACCAGAGAAATGTGTGTTAATTTTCCAGAATGTGTAAGAAGGAATGAAGACTTGGGATAAAAGCAGTGTTGAGGTAACAAACAAGATCCCAAGTTGAGTAGGGGGGCACCAGGGGTCTTTTTGTAGTCCTTATTCTCTTTAATCTGGTTATAAATGTGTTGAATCATGGGATAAAAGACCAATTCCCCCATGCAGGGTTCGTCCTGATGACATTGTGTTTTGTACCATCAGAAAAGAGAAAGTGAAGAGGAATATAGAAGAATGAAGAAGGGCTTTGGAAAACAGAGATCAGTATGAAGAAGACATGATATCTGAGGTTTAATGATCATTATTCAGAAGTTAGCCTGCTGGGACAGCTATTGCAAAGAATGGATACATTTAAATATCTAGGAACAGTGGCAGCCCAAGGTGGAAAGTTAGATGCAGAGATAACCTATAGAGTGTAGGGTGGATGGAACAATTGGAGGAACGTATCAGGAGTATTGTGTGATTGAAGAATTAATACGAAGATCAGAGGTAAGGTTTTTAAGACACTGGTAAGTCTAGCAGTGATGTATGGAGCTGAGATGTGGGCAGTAAAGGAAGTCCAGATGAAGAAGCTGAATGTAGCAGAAATGAGAAAGTTGAGATGGATGTTTAGAGTTACAAAGAAAGACAGAATAATAATTGAGACAGAGTTACAACAAAAGTGGGGCAGATATCTAAGAAAGGTTGAATTGGTATGGACATGTGATGAGGAAGAGACAATGAATATGTGAGGAAAAGACTGATGGGAATGGAAGTCCAGGGAAAGAGAAAGGGAGGGAAGCCAAAGCGGAGATGGATGGATAAAGTAAAAGAAGATATAATTTAAGGTGGCACAGTGGGTAGTGCTGCTGCCTCGCAGTTAGGAGACCCAGGTTCACTTCCTAGGTCCTCCCTGTGTGGAGTTTGCATGTTCTCCCCGTATCTGCGTGGGTTTTCTCCGGGTGCTCCGGTTTCCTCCCACAGTCCAAAGACATGCAGGTTAGGTGCATTGGCAATCCTAAATTGTCCCTAGTGTGTGCTTTGTGTGTGTGCATGTCCTGCGGTGGGCTGGCGCCCTGCCCGGGGTTTGTTTCCTGCCTTGTGCCCTGTGTTTGTTGGGATTGGCTCCAGCAGACCCCCGCGACCCTGTAGTTAGGCTATAGTGGGTTGGATAATGGATGGATGGAGATATGATTGAAAGGGGCTTGACTGGTGAGGAGGTGCAGGACCGAGCAATATAGAGAAGGTTCATCAAGCCCACACAAAAATGGTAAAAGAAAAGAACTTTCTACTCTTCACTTTGTTTTTTGACCTTACCTCATCTTCTCATTGCCTATCAAGTCATAGTGCTTTTTGAAAGCTTGATACACTGAACATTGAGGGGCATTTTAACGTCAATTAATTAAGTTTATTTTGCTGCCATCTACACATTGCAACTTGAATTCACACTTCTATTAGTTTGACCATTAGGATGTAAGAATACGAAAAGATTATCAATGTAGTGATTACCACTGGGTATTATGTTGAGTTGAATAAGCTCCTCACATAGGCTAATCTCCTCAAAATTAAAGAAGTTTGCTTCTTTTACCATCGGGAACATGCATGTCGGAGAGGCGCAGGTCACGTCATCCAGGGATGCACTTGGTTGTTGTTCACTGCATGGCATCTAGTGCTGTTATGTCATTTTTAAATTAAGGTGACCAGATGTGCAAGCAATCTTGTAAATTAAGTGTCATTGACAGATTATAAAGTGTTTCTGCACTTTTTCTTCAAAGATAATTAAATCCTTTTTCAAATTTGACTTGTAGCAGGACTGACTTGCCAATTTTTAATTAATAATGAGTGCGTTTTTTTTTTTTGACTGTAGGACTTTGAACCTGTCAACTTTGGTTTCCTCAAACGTTTGTCTCGGCTTTAAAAGCTGTCTTGGTGTCGTGTACTATTTGCTAAACCAAAATGGTATTGTGCAAATTTGTACACCACATTTAAATAATCACATACAGAAAAGAACACAATATATACTATGAAACATTTGAAAAATATTTGCTTCTGTCTGATTTCCTCTATTATTGCAAATTTTGAACACTCAATGTTTTTGAGTATGTAGCCAAAATCTAACATTAGATAAAAGGGCACCTAACTAAACAGTCAGTCATTTTCTAACCAGATGTGTCCTGACCAGGGTCGCGGGGTTGTGCTGGATCCTATCCCAACTAGCATAGGGCGCAAGACAGGAACAAACCCTGGACAGGGCACCAGTCCATCCCAGGGCAAACACACAAACACACATTCACCCCACCCACACACACACGGGCCAGTTTAGTATTGCCAATTCACCTAACCTGCATGTCTTTGGATTGTGGGAGGAAACCCACAAAAACACGGGGAGAACATGCAAACTCCAAGTAGGGAAGACCCAAGATGTTAACCCTGATCTCCTTACTGCGAATACTGTGCCACCGTATCCAAGTCAACAAAAGGCACCTATGGACAATGTTACCCAACACCAATGGACACTGTCTGACTGTGTAAAGAAATTAAAGGAATTCAGAAGGGAATCAAATATGAGCCTTATGAAATATGAACTTCTTGCCCGTTAACTTGCCCAGACAGCCAACTCTAGAAGGAGACCCAGTAGTTTCCAAACTTCTTCCATTTCACAATTATTGAGACAACTTTGCTCCTTGGAACGCTTAAACCTTTAGAAATGGTTTTATCCCCCTGTCGTGATCTACACCTCACCACAATTTCATCATGGAGGTCTACAGAGAGATCCTCAGAGTCCATGGCTTGGCTTTTGTGTGAATTGAGAGACCTTATGTACACAGGTGTGTGCCTTTCTAAGTGATGTCTGATCAATTCAGTTTGTCATCAGTGGACTTCAGTGAAATTCTAGACGCACGCCAAGGTTAATTAAAGCAAATCACAATTTAGAGTGACACAGCAAAGGTACTGAATGTTGTTTGATTTTGATTTTGATTTGATTTACTTTGTTAATCCTCAAGGGGAAATTGTCTTTTCACATAATCTTTGGGGGTCTGAACACAAGGTTGGCTATTGTATAGCGTTCCTGGAGCAATTTTCAGTTTAAGGGCCCAACAGAGTAGGATCCCTTCCGGCAGTAACAGCATTTGAACCTTCCAGATGGAGTGAAACCTCGGTTCACGACCATAATTCATTCCAAAACTCTGGTCGTAAACCGATTTGGTTGTGAACCGAAGTAATTTCCACCATAGGATTATATGTAAATACAATTAATCCGTTCCAGACCGTACGAACTGTATGTAAATATATATATTTTTTTAAGATTTTTAAGCACAAATATAGTTAATTATACCATAGAATGAACAGCGTAATAGTAAACTAAATGTAAAAACACTGAATAACACTGAGAAAACCTTGAAAAACAGAGAAAACTAACACTGCAAGAGTTTGCGCTGTAGCGCTACGAACCGCTCACTAAAAACACTTTTTTAATGAGTTTTAAGCACAGGGAAAAAAATGAACATTTGAAAAATCCGTAATTTAATAAACCACCAAGAAAAGTAACATTGCAACAATGCAGGCTACGAACCAATCGCTGTAAACAGAAGTGAAGTGGAGGTTAAAATCCAATAGAAAAAAGTCTTCATTAAATACAACGGATTGCTCAGATCTGTCTCTTTAACTGCCGTCTCGGCCTCTCTCCAGCCATCTCTATCTATCTCTCGCTTAGGTGTGCGCGCGCGCGTGTGTGTGTTTCTTTCTCGTGTGTCTCTCTGTTTCTCGTGCGCGCACACGTGTGTGTGTGTCTCTCTCGCGTGTGTCTCTCTCGCGCATGTTTCTCTCTGTCTCTCGTGCGCGCGCACGTGTATGTGTGTGTGTGTCTCTCTCTCGCGTGTGTCTGTCTCACCCGTGTCTCTGTGTGTGTGTCTCTCTCGCGTGTGTGTGTCTCTCTCACCCTTATCTCTGTGTGTGTATCTCTCTCTCTCGCGTGTGTCTGTCTCACCCATGTCTCTGTGTGTGTGTGTCTCTCTTGCGTGTGTGTGTCTCTCTCTCTCGCCCATGTCTCTGTGTGTGTGTGTCTCTCTCTTGCCCGTGTGTCTGTGTGTGTGTGTGTGTGTGTGTGTGTGTGTGTGTCTCTCTCTCTCTCTCTCTCGCTCGCTGCACAGGGAATGCACAGGGAGAGACTGGGCACGTGCGGAAATCATCAGCGCAAACAAACCGAAAGGGAAACTGGCTTGTTCGTATACCGAGTGTGTGTGGTCGTGAACAGATTGCAAAAGTTTGGCGAACTTTTTGGTCATAAATCGATTTGTACGTGTTCCGAGACATTCGTGAACCGAGGTTCCACTGTACCTGAGAGATTCAGTTTTTGATTCTTAATAAATTCAAAAACCTTTCTGAAAACAGGTATTCACTTTGTCATTGTGGGATGTGGAGTGAAGACGTATGGGCAAAAATGGCAAATCTAACCATTTAAAATTAAATCTACAACACAATAAAGTGAAGGTCTTGAATGTTTTCTCAATCCACTGTAAATAAATGGTCTTATTGTGTGTACAAGCAGTCAGAATAAGACACCTACTGAAGTTAGGGTGGGCTGTGTCACTCTCTGTGACGGTTTGCGAAGGTCAATAACCAAAGAACTGAAACAAAAGAAACCAAGTGATTTTGTTTGGTCATCTACTAAGAATCCCCTCTAGATACCTCCCACAAATCATGATTCCAACATCTGGAAGGAGACCTTTCAAATGATTGTAATCTTTTAACGGTGACACTGTTCATATCCATGGGTGTAGGTTGATGGAGATGTCTCCTAAATTCGGCAAAACATTTCAACAATTTTTCTTGCATTCAGTTCCAGACTGTTTAGGACACACCAACTGGCCAAACAATCCACCTCCATCTGACATGGTCACTCCTCTCCATCGGTGATCTGGCCAGTCAAGAGGTCTTCCATAAAATTCAACAGATTCCCAGATGGGTCACCAGAGGTTCAGTCATTAGTATAAAATTTGTACTTCACCACCTATTTGTCAGTAAATTGTAAATGAATGTTTAACTATATTTTGAAAATGTTAAACAATGTTATTTCAACTATGCAATATTACAATTATGAGTTCAATTTGAAGAATACATTTTAAAAGCATCAATGTTTGCCTTAATACACCTAAACAATTCTTCAAAAAATTTTCATACTTTAATTAAGCAACAAAAATGCATTTTACTAAATTTGTGTGCAGCAGACCAAGAAATGCAATTTTTTAAGTGTGTATAATGAGTAATTTACTCAGTAATTTAAGGATTATTTAAGCCTATATTTCGAATAACTAGGCAATTTATTAAATCAGAATTGTTTTTTTTTTAATCAAAAAAGAAACGTGGCCAAGTATATTTAAAAGTCATTCTTGAAAAGACATTTCTATTGTAGTGATATGTGCAATTAATAAAAAAAAGTTCCAAGAACATAAATTCATTTATGCCTAAGTGGCACTCTGCTCAGCATTATTGCCTCACAGATCCAGAGATCTTTTATCTGGTCACTCGATCTAAAGTCCTTGCAACAAGTTGTTTCTCCAGGACAGTAATTCACCTCCAACCTGGAATCCACACTGGCTGGGGAACAGGCCAGAATCCTTACTGGAGCACCCAATAGAGGCACACCTAATTCAGCCAGATCCCAAATCTTACCTGCTGGCTTCAGGGGGAGCAGGCCCTCAAAATAGGAGACTACCAACCTGACATTAAAGTCCTAAAATACTGCAACAGGAGTCCTAACAGGGGGAGGATGATCATAAACCTCTGGCTATATAAAGAGTCAAATGAAGAATCTTTATAAGAATATAAGATTTACTTTTAAAAATGCTCTGATTCACAAAAACGCTCAAAAGAGCACAAAAAGGCACAAATGGATTTGCCTATGAAAGGAGATAACAAAGTCCCAGTACAGCAATCCAAGAATCCTAGTTAAAACACAAAGCAGAGGTCAGAAATTCAGTAAACAATTACAGGCTGGATAGAAGACAGTGGGAGTGGGTGGGTTTGGTTACTTTGTATGCCATGTCTGTTTACAGATATATCCTGTCAATTTGTCTTTACTTAATAAAAATCTGATCACAATAAACAATTAAACTATAAATTACAGAAAACACCAAAGAACTCAGCACATCAAGCTTGTAAGATTGAACTGCCAGAATTTGACCAGTCGGTTTCCGCAACTTTTATAGACTTGGGGGCGGTGCTATACTGAGACAGGCAGGTGTCCCCGCCTCTTGTGGAACCACCCAGAAAGCATAAGGGTGTGAAAGAAAATTTAACTACTTGCAAGCTACTAAGGGTTAAAAGCTGTTTTGCTATAACGGCAGGTTATTCATACAGGCGTCTTTTATAAGACAGGTTGCAGTAAGATGACCCAGAATAACTTCCTATTTAGGAACGCATCTGTTAGACACAGGTGTGACAGATTAGGGCTTTCTCGCTCCCTTGTACCCTCAGACCACACGTCAGACACCAGGTAAAAGTCCAAAAGATGAATATTTATTATAATAATAAAGTGCACAAAGCACGCTCCTCTCCACAATTCTTCAATAAACAATACAATAATTCAAAATCACAATCCTCCTCTCCCAGACGCTTAGCCACCCTGCCTCCCAACTCAGCTCGTCCGGCTGGGATTTCCCACAGTCCTTTATACTCCTTGACCCAGAAGCGTTTCCCCCTCTCTGTCCATGTGACCTGGAACACTTCTGGGTCAGATAAAAATCCTTTATCTTCACCCAGGAAGCACATCGTTCCCTTTGTCCACGTGACTCTGACATACTTCCTGGGCGTAAGGCAAATACTTTCTGGGCCTCCCTGCAGCGACTCCTGGCAGCCCCCATGGTATCCAGCAGGGCTGTGCATTAAAAGTCCATTGTCCATAATTCCCTGCTGGCATTCGGGGCACCTCTATGCTGCAAGGAGGGCTCCATCTGGCGGCCTGGGGGTATTGGCTAGGATGAACAGCCGGCCATGTACCATACAGGAAAGATGACCTTTCCTTCTTTGGGGCCCCTCTTGGCTCCTACACAAAAAAGAAGCGGATGTCCAATTTGCGTAATATAAGATGAAATGCTTAGATGCTGTTTCATAAGTAAGTGGGAGGGAGGAAAATGAATATTAAAAGTCGAGTGACACAGGGGAACTTTGCTCTTCTGCCTTGCAACGTGGAATCCACGTACTCATCTGTGACTGAATAAAGCCTGATTGATTGAACTATTCCTGTCTTCCTCGGGGGGTTACTTCCACAAGGGACATAACAGATCATGAATACCCACATAGAAACATAATTACATTAAAATGAAATATTATACACATTACTTAAATAAGTATAATAAACATATAAAAATTATTTAAATCAAACAGAAAAGCCATGAAAAAGAAGCATGAACAGAAAATACAAAACATAAACTGGTCAACACATAACACAACCAATCATCTTTCATGTGAGCCTTTGACATCATGAAAAAGGGACTGTATGCTTAGAGGCCCTACAGACCCTTAAAAAATGTATAGGCCCTTCCCAAGATTTCTTCCATTTTTTTTCCTACTAGGATTTTTTTGGGTGTTATTCCTTGTCTTCTTAGAGAGTCAAGGCTGAGGGGGCTGTCAAGAGGCAGGGCTTGTTAAAGCCTATTGTGGCACTTCATGTGTGATTTTGGGCTATACAAAAAATAAATTGTATTGTATTGAATTGTATAGCCCAAGGGCACCTTAAAAATAGTGAATCCCCCCCCAAAAAAAAAATAACCCAATACTGAGGTAGATAAAACAGCACACGGGAAAGCAGGGGTATTGCAGCGATGAGAGCAAGAGGACTAGGTACATACTTGTTTAAGGACTTTGGGGTCCCCACTCAGAGATATTTGAGAGTGATAGTCTGGGTATATACCATTGCACACAATATCCCCTCAAAGATTTTACAACTATAAAGTACATATAGAAGTGTGAATAGCAGGAGAAGGGGTGTCAGATGAATAAAAAAGATGGCAATAATGCGGGAGAGGTTGAAAAATAGCCCAAGATTTAAAAGTATTTTCCATTGTTTTTAGAAAAGTAGCCCAAAACACCACAACCCACAAAACCCTATTTTTTTCTAATGAATCCCAATCAAAAATAGCCCAGTAGTGCAGGAAACCCATGGACCTGGCAACACTGTTGTTAATAGATAAATAACCTTAAGAATTTAAATGAGAATTTGCTTTTGTTGTCCATGCCCAGATGACATGCCTTTTTGCGAAAGAGATCGGAAGGTTTTTTTTTTTTTTATTTCTAGCAAATGGGGGATTTTGCATGTTTTTTCTTGCACTTTCTTTTTTTTCTGGTGTCAGAGGCTGAGTTTAAAGGTATGCAGCTCTGTGGTTGACATTGAATGATGTTCCTGGAGCACCAACTTCAACCAAATGCTGCCTGACTCACACTGTCTAGTGTAGGACCAAGTGGGCATTGCCCATTCTACTATTCTCAGTAGCAGAACTAACAAGGCAGTAGACATCCAGCTTCACCTTTGGCCAAGTTACTTTCCAAACTAAGTGCTTGAAAAGCAGCTCTGTACTATATATGATAGCAAAGACGTAAATCGGAGTTGAACTGACATCTTTCCAGAGGCTCCTTCAGACCATAAGGAGGCAAAGAGACACTAAGTGAAAACAAAGATCTATAGTTCAATGAGTGTCAACTGTAATTGACAAAATACCGTATCTACGCATGTACCACGCGCACATTTTTTCCCGAAAATTAGCATTAGAAAATCAGGTGTGCTTCATACACGAGGAAATGTAATTCTGTAATGTTTACTTCTTGTGCTTGGGCTCGCTCGCTCGCTCGCTCTCTCTCTCGCTCGCTTGCTCGCGCACTCACTTTCTCTCTCTCTCTCTCTCGCTTGCGCTTTCTTTCTAAACGCTTCCTATACAATCACAACACGTGTCGTACACGGGGCAAAACGATTTTCCCGATTTTCTTTGTAAAAATTAGGGTGCACGTCTTACACGAGGGCATGTGGTACACGAGTAAATACGGTAATAATAATAATAATAATAATATTTTCTTACTACTCAGACTCTCTCTATATATAAAATGTATTATTATTATGATTACTACTCAAAGTGCTTCAGTGAGTCACTTCAACCACCACTAATGTGTTGAAACCACCTGAATGATACGATGGCAGCCATTTTTGTGCCATTACACTCAGCTTCAGATTCGGCACAATGTCACAGTTCGAACAATGTGTTATCATCAAGTTTTATGTGCAAATTGGGGAAATCAGTTTCAGATACCCTAGTGCTGAAGCTGATTTCCCCAATTTGCATATGAACTTGATGTTAGCACGTTGTTCAAATTACGACTTTGCGCCAAAAAAAGAAATTGCGTTGCTCTCTTTCTCTCCCCACCACATTGGCCACAACATTGTGTCTCTGCTGGTGAGGCAAACCACACTACGTGAAGTCCCTGTTCTCTGACATGGTAAGAGATACACGTCTAGAGAGAATTAAACCCCCATGCAGTGGTGTAGAGAAGATTAAAACTGGGATATCTTGGGAAAATACAGTCCTTCTTGTTCTTCTTTTGGTTGCTTCCGTTAGTGGTCGCCACAGCGGATCATCTTTTTCCATATCTTCCTGTCCTCTGTATCTTGTTCTGTTACACCCATCACCTGCATGTCCTCTCTCACCATATCCATAAACCTTCTCTTAGGCCTTCCTCTTTTCCTTTTGCATGGCATTTCTATCCTTAACATCCTTCTCCCAATATACCCAGCATTTCTCATGTCCAAACCAATGCAATCTCTCCTCTCTGACTTTGTCTCTGAACCGTCCAACATGAGCTGACCCTCTAATGTCCTCATTTCTAATCCTGTCCATCCTCGTCACACCCAATGCAGATCTTAGCATTTTTAACTCTGCCACCTCCAGCTCTGTCTCCTGCTTTCTGGTCAGTGCCACCGTCTCCAACCCATATAACATAGCTGGTCACTCTACTGTCCTGTAGACCTTCCCTTTCACTTTTGCTGATATTCGTCTGTCACAAATCAGTCCTGACACTATTCTCCATCCATTCCACCCTTCCTGCACTCTTGTCTTCACCTCTGTGAAGATACAGTCCAAATACAATAAACTAAGGATATGATCTTACACAGTACAAAATATAATAAACCAAGGGGAAGATGCTATAAAAATAAACTGTAAATACACTATTAAAAGCTGGTTATGTAATTATAGTTTAAAAAAGCGTCAATACCTGGTTTCTTTCTGGTAGTTAAAGTGTGCATATAATTAATGCGGCGGTTAAGAAAACAAGAATTGAAAAAATGAAAAATACATCTATTGAAACCAAAACAAATTAACTTATACTACATTCTGATACTAGAAAAATAAATATAGAGTTAGATAAATGTCAATAAAAGTTAAGTAGGTATAATAAAACTTGTAGCGGTATATCGGCAGCAAAAAATATAGGAATAAATTTTATTAGAATTTCAAAAAAACGTTAGGGGGGCATGATTAAAACTGCTATGAAAACTCAGGTCGCAAATACTTAAAGATTGAGAAACACTGAATTAATGGAAGAAATGTCAATATAATAACTAAAGCTTAAACATATTGTCAATAGCTGTGTACTCTATTGTAACCATTTAGCCAAGAAGTAGCCATAAGCCAAAAGTGGGCCAAAATGTTCATATAATTCATGAAAGAAATATCAATATAATAATAGTAGCTTTAAAAAAAGGAAAGGGAAGACCAAAAAACAAAATAAAGTTTAAAATAAAATAAAATATATAGTTATGGCAAAAAATGTCACATTACAAATGCTCCAGAATGCAAGCTTCAAGTAAAATTTTCTTTGCCTTGCCACAACACGGTATGACTCATGGTTGTTTGTTTCAAAAGAATGTCGGGATCAGTCTTTTTAGCTCTTTATCTGCTCCGTCTGGAGAACTAAAAATGTAAAACTGATCTTCACTAACCAGTTTCAGTTTGGCAGGGTACAAGAGTCTGCATCTGATTTCAGGTCTATATAGGCACTGTTTAATACTGTAGAATGCAATGTGTTTATCAGCTGTTACAGGAAAGAAATCTGGGAAAATGCGAATGTGGTTGCTTTCAAATTTAATTTTGTTTTTCTGTCTGAGAAGGGACATGAAGTTTTTTTGGCCTGTGGTTTGTCAAAACGGTCAATTAGGCTTTTCGGTTTGGAAGTATTCGATCCACGTATACGCTAGGCTGCTGAGATCTCGATGTCCAATTTAAAATCCTCTCCAGGTATTTTAGAGAATAGTTCAGCTATGAATTTCACTGGGATTGGACTTACTCATTTTTCAGGAAGAACTTTGATTCTAATGTTGTTTCTTCTATATCTCTCGTCCAGCTCAGCCACTTTGTCAGTGAACACTTTGCATTCTAATTTTGCAGCCATTGATTTTATATTTGTGGCGGAAGCGGATTGTTTAACTGATTTCAGTATGGGTTGTAAACGTTTGCTTAACATCTTCAAGCTGAGCAGCAAGTATTCTAATTTTACTCTCTAGCTTACTCAAATTTTCTTGTATTTTTTCAATTTGTCGTAGCATTTCTGTAAAGGTTGTAGTAAACTTAGTACTTAAGTGTATCTCCATGTCATTTATATCCTGATGCTGTTTCTCATTTTCTTTCTTTATTTCCCTATTGCCCATCTTTATATCTCACTTTATATCATTTATGTCCCCACTGCATGAGGCAAACATTACCTTCAGCTCAGAGAGTGAGTTTCAGTCTTCCCTGAGTTGCAAGCCCTGGGGGACGGGGAGCTTTTGTGCGGTCAACTCTCTAGGGTATTAGCTGAAGTTGAATGTGGGGATGAAAAGGCCATGTTCGACTCCAGTAGTCCTCCTGGCATTGACGAATACTCCTTGCCCTCCTCACTTGCAGTTTCACTCCCATTAGTGCTATCGACTGGAGCCATTGCTGTAGTGTCAGGTCCTGGCAAGTCCGTACCTTCACCCGACTCTTCCAGGTTCATCTCTGGGAAGCTGTACTGTGAACCTGAGGCCAGTTTAGACTTTGACGAGGCTTTTGCTGCCTTATCCTTTTCCTCCTGAGCCGTTTGTTTGCTGCTCATGCTTATTTTTACTTGCGTGTAGTTTTATTACATCCTCTTGGGATTTGAAAATACAGGATATCTCAGAATGGTATTTGTTTAAAAAAAAAGGGTAAAATAACACCGCAGCATAAATTGGTGGCGATGGACTGGGAGATCAGAATCTGCAGAAGAATACAACCAGCGCCAAGGATAAAGTGATGGAGAGTAAAAGAAGAAGGGTTTAAGAATGGGTTGAAAGCTTGAAATAAAGGGCAGACATTTGAGATTGCGGAGGAATGTTGGGAGAAGAATAGCAAAGTTATATTAAGAACAGGTGAAGAGGTGTTGAACAGGACACCTGGGGACAATGAGACATGGTGGTGGCACAGAAAGGTGTAGGATGCGATACAGGCTAGAAAGGAGGCAAAGAAGACATGGTACCAATCAGGGAGTTAGGAAGATGGAGAAATGTATAGGCAGACAAACATGGAGGCAAAGAGGGCAGTGGTGAGAAGTGAGGCACAGGCTTTGAAGGAGGTGTGTAAAAAACTGGAAACAAAAGAGGGAGAGAAGGGCTTTTAGAATAGCAAAGACTAAGAACAAGGCTAGGAAGGATTTTAGTCAGACAAACCAGAAGAAAGATGAGCAAGGTGTGGTCTTGAGTGAGAATGAAAACCTGCTGAATAAAGAAAATTCCAGGGTAGTATTTAGCAATGGAGTCCTTAATGAAGGACTAATACAAAAGAATAAGGAGGGAGGAAGTAGAAGAGGCACCAAAAAGAATGAAAAAATGAAAGGCAACAGGAATGGATGAAATATCCTCAGAAGGGTGGACGAGGATGAAGAGGATGGTGGGAAAATTAGATGGCATCATGGAAAATCCCCTCCATCCTCTCCAGGAGGTGCTTTCTTGGAGCACTTTTAGCCACAGGCTCATTCCACCATGGTGTGCTAAGAGGTGCCTCTGGGGGTCTTTTCTGCCCACTGCTGTCTGTCAATTCAGTGCTTCCTCCTGACACACTCTTTAAGTTTATTTTGAAAGTTCTGAACAAGATACATTTATTTATTGATTGATTGATTGATTGATTGTTTTACTGTCTGTATTATCTGTCCTGTGAGTCTGTATTCTGTAATGCTTCTGTATTTGAATTTACCTTTGGGATGAATAAAGGTTATCTAATGTGGCAGACAAACAGGGACCTTGCCCCACCGGGATGCCTGGATCAGGGAAGGACCGGGAAAGGGGCAATATCTTCCCTGGACGCAAGAGGACAGCCCCCCTGATTTCCACCAAGGACCACGGATACGGAGCTGGGAAGCTCAATCCTGTGGGGGTCCGAGGCCAAACCCAGGGGGCGCCTGGATGGTTCCTGAGCCCTGGAGGACAGCACTGCCACCACACCAAGAAGTGCTGCCGCTCCACGAACTGTGTATGCCCGAAGTACTTCCGGGTGCAAGGGCAGCACTTCCGCCATACCAGGAAGTGCTGCTGGAAGACCATCACCGATCACCTGGAGCACATCTGGGGCGTAATAAAAGGGGCCGCCTCACTCCCTTCAAGGAGCCGGAGTCGGGAGGAGGAAGACGGAGCTTGCGAGAGAGGAATGGAGGTCGTGTGTGAGTCACTAGAACCTGTTGTAAATAGTGTTGTAGATAAACCGTGTGTTGTGGACATTGGTGTCGTATCTGCCTGGGGCCGGGCTATCTGTTACACTAATTTAATCTGATCTGATCTGATCTAATCTAATCTAATCTAATCTAAAGATACCATTTAATTGAAGATCAAATCTTGATATGTTCACATGTGTTAAAAAAGATAAAAAACATTTTGTGGGGTGCATTTACTTTTTCCCACGACTCTAGATGCATAACAAGCCCTTAAGGGTCCTGTTCTAATGTGTTACCAATACATTTTACAGTAACTAGGATACAACTTGCAAAAAGCAACCTTAAACTATAAAACGTGCTACAAGTAAAGCATAAAGAGAAGACATCTGCAGCCGGATATCACAGTCAGTGGGAGAGCAAGCTGGGAAAGGCAGCCTGCCACTTTAAACCTCCCAGTATGATTTTAAACTCCGGTCAGTTGGCCTCCTGCCAATTAATTTTGTAATAAAAGATTCCTTGCAGGTGTTTAAGCAAATTGATATTCTTTTAAATTAAATACCTCTTAAAATTGAACATGCTTAAATAGCTTTTTCCATTTTTTCGATTGTGAAAGCAGTAAAAATTCAAGAGAAAAGTATGTCCTGTGACTTTAAACCATAGCAATAAGAAACTAATTTTAATTAGGAGGATTTTATTACCAAAAGAATTCCACTTCTTTTTTGCAGACTATAAAGTATTTTACAAGGGTAAATCATAAAGTAAATGTAATTTGAAAATTTTGTGGTAACTGCAATAGACAGAAGCTGATGCAGTAAGCACTGACTACAATTCCCATCTGGCAGCAGGAGTGCACTGGGACTGATGGGAGGATGTCTTCAGCGCACACAGAATTTTGTAGCCGTCAAAATGCGATATCATTAGAGGCCGTAGGCACATATGGCAGTTTCTTCTCAACTAATTTGGAGAACAGTTTCATTGTCTCGCTGGAGTACAGCTGTTGTCTAAGAGGAACATCTCTTTGGCCCATTTGTGGGTTGTGATTAGCAATGCTGAATTTCCAAAAGACAGCTTTTCCCCTTTTATTTGTAATGAGGCAATGCTGGGTGCCACAGTTAGTTAAATATATGCCTATAGTAGGACTCGACAGAAGTGTGAATGTCTAAAAAAGGTCTAATGCATAAACTTTTACATTGATTCACAAAGCTTCGTAAACCAGTAACTTAGAAATGAATTAATCGTTTTTCTGTTGCTTATACATGAGAGGGTAGAATGTCAGTGCCTGATCTGCACGATCAACACGCCCCTTGTGTTATTGTAGGCTACCACAGTGCAAGACTTAGTGCAGTGTTTCCAAATCTTTGCGTCACATGATTGCAAGTGGGTCACAGCTAACCCTGGACGAAACCTCGCAATCCCCCACTACCACCACCACCACTAGGGAATCCATTCCCGGACGGGTTTATCAATTCCTGGGAATTCAGGAATCCTGCATGTCACTCCCGGGAATCCCGGGCACCCGGGGATGACACAGTGCAGGGACATCTCACATGTGAACAGTTTTAGAACGACCAACACTTATTTTTAATAAAACTACTGCAATATGTTGACACCAATAAAAGACTAACCTTATCTACAAGCAGTCCATGCTGTCATATAAGTAAATGTATCTAGTTCAGGGGTGCCCACACTTTTTCGGCTTGCCAGCTACTTTTAAAATGACCAGGTTGAAATGATCTACCTACATTAAAAATGCTATATACTGTGTATGTATATATATATACGCGACACATGTTTCACCCTTTACATTGCGCCACAGCGTGTGATTCATTTATTTGACAGCATGTAGATTGGGGTAATTACATTCATGGCATTCGTAGTCTGAATCACAATTTGATTGTATGGGTGGTTACCTACCAGGTAATGCTTGTGTCGGCAAACATCCACCACGCTGCCCTCTTCAGTTGCGAGAAGCAGATCATAGAATGTTGCAAAGTTTTACTGTCAATTAATGCAAAGAGTATGCGACACGTGTTTCGCCCTAATTCTGGGCTTATCAGGCGTACACACTCACTGCACGTCAGAGTCAGAGGCGAATCCACGGCGTGTGGGTCGTTTATTTGACAGCATGTAGATCGCGGTAATTACATTCATGGCATTCGTAGTCTGAATCACAATATGATTGTATGGGTGCATGTGGGATGACCAATGTGTTAGAAGAAAAGAGATCTCAGACTGGCCGCCCTGTATGTCAATCAAGTGGCAAATGCCATAGGGAGGATATATGATAGACTAACATTTAATAAAATTTTTTTTTGGATGCAGCGCGATCTACCTGATCAGATACTGATACACTTGTTCTAAACAATGCCCGCGCTTGCGTTGTTCTGAAACACCGCCATTTCAGCTTTTACTGGTGCATCCAATTTCTTGTCATCATTCTGTGATGGCAAGTTTCTTGGCACAGATAATGCGGATGCAACAGACTGACGCATTGCAATTTCAAGTTGCTGTTCAAAGCTGTTGTCTGACAGACGTCAATGAAGTCTGCCCTGTCCCGGCATTCGCGAGCTGCCGAGGGCCGACTCCTCCCATTCCACAATACTCAGTCTTAGTGGGAGCTGGGAGATTGACGACTGCTGCTGGTTGACTGAATTAATCTGAAAAACACTACACCGTGGGCCAAAAAACCGTGCGCCAAAAAACCATGCCACTTAATTATTTTCAACTATAACTCTATTATTTCTTGATCGATTCTTACACGCTATATATGCGAGCTTGGCCATTCCCGGTTTCCCGAGAATTACAGCAGTTTCATTCCTGGGAATGAGAGAATGAAAAATGTCCGGAAATGGATTCCCTAACCACCACCATCCTTGCTCCGATAATCGTGCTTGATTCACAATGGCAGCACAACCAATCCTGGATAACCTCCGAAAACTCCACTTATACTCAATTCACCAAGGAGGGAAAGCATTGCTCTGGTGATTATATGGGACCCTCATACGCACCCCACCAATGCTTTGACAATTATGCTAGTTTACAAAAAGCTTTTTCCTGTGTAAAATGCTATGCTTATTTTAAACACATACTATGTACTCTCTGCAAACAGAGAGGGGATATTTTAGGAGACTTTTCCGCTGCAGAAAAATCGAAGACGTCACTTCCGGTTCTGGGTCCAATGACGTCACTTCCAGTTCCCGATGACATCATTTCTGGTTCCTGCCCTGATGACATCAATTCCCCTGCCCAGCTTTAAAACCACCATCTTTGCCTATTATGATTGTTCTATCATTGGACTGATGTCTGTTGAGACCTGTTCTATGGAACGAACATTTCAATTTTGACACCCTAGTTTAAGTATACAGGCAACTGACCCCAAACCTCTTCCTCTGTTTGTCCAATCATTTCACAATATATACTATATAGTGTAAATGTAGACGCTGTATAGCGCCCGACCCGGCACAGACTTGACACTGAGGCATGTGTAAAACACAACAAAAGACTTTTATTTTTCTTCACCTGTGGGGCACGTCTTCCCCGTGAACCCCACAGGCAATACACAGTCCCAAAAGCACTTAAACTCAAAGAAAAACACTCCTGTTTGGCACCACCACTCCTCCCTGGCAACCTCGTCATCTTCCTCCCGATTCTGGCTCCTGAGTGGTGGTTGCTGGCCCTTTTTATAGCCCACCCGGACGTGCTCCAGGTGCTTGATCACCTGTTTCTGATTGCACTTCTGGGCAGGGCTGCAGAGTTGTCCAGGCTGGCTCAGGGACCCATGCAGCACCCCCTGTTGGCCACCCCAGATCTCAACAGGGCTGTGGAGAACTTCATCTCCAATGGAGCCCTGTGGGAAACTGAGGCACCATTGTCAGCCAGGGAGGCTGCCACCAAGCGTCCCGGGGGATGTACTGAGGAGCCCATGGTTGTCCCCCGGAACATATGTAGAAGGGGTGTCCCGGCCGGGCATGAGAACCTCGTGGAACGTTGGTTCACGAACGTCTCGGACCACATAAAAATAGGGTTACGACCAAAAAGTTCGCCAGACTTTTGCATCTTTTCATGACCACACACTCGGGTCATGAACAAGCCAGTTTCCCTTCCAGTTCGTACGTGTCAATGATTTCTGCATGTGTTCAGTCTCTCCCTGTGCATTTGCTGTGAACTCTTTGTGCTCTATTTCATTACCCTTTCGGTTCATACGCGCCGGTGATTTACGCATGTGTTCAGTCTTTCCCTGTACAGTACATTGTTCTCGGTCAGACGTGCATCGCGCAGAGGGACTTTGCGGTATAGCGGGTCCACAGCTCACGTCAAGAGGCAAGTTATAAATAATCGCCACGTTTGCAGCTTAGCGAGGGGGCATGGTGGTTGATTGCTACAGCTGCCACATCCTCTTCATAAATAGAAGCGCGAGGCAGATAAAGGGAGGTAAAAGAAAAGAAAGACGGAGGTTGCGGAGTGAGGAATTAAGCAGGAAGCAGTGTGGAAAGAACCGGTGTGAGCGAGCGAGTGCGTGCTCGCAGGCAGGCAGCTGGAGAGTGAGCAGTGCTTGGCCGACACTCGGTGGGGCAGAAAGAAGCGGTCGCTCCAGCTGAGTGATCAAGGAGCTGGAGACACCAGAAGAAGGACAGCTGGCTGCGTAAGGCTGAGAAGGCAGTTAAAGAATGCACCGGGCTTGCTTTTAAAGAGACTGCTTCCAGTATTGTTTTAACCTCGTTGTATTTAATGAAGACTTTTTTCTATTGGATTTGAACCTCCACTTCACTTCTGTTTTTATGGGATTATTTATTTATTGAAGGATTCTGAAAGCACTGCACTTTATTTAATTTGGACTTTGTTTTTGATTGTTGTTTTGTTGATTTTAATAAAAGCACTTGCCACTTTTTGCACCATTCCCTTGCTCCATTGTAGTGCCTCACTGTCGTGCTCATCGGTAACAATACCGACGGTGACAGGTTTAAGGGCTCCCGGAAGAGAGATGGGAGCATGCAGCGAACCCGCTTCATCACAGACTTTACCTCAGAACTGTAATCTCGTCTCCACCCAGTTCCTCCTCACTTCCTTCATGCAAGAACTCGAATCATGTAAGGTTCGTTTTCTTGGTTGTTTATGGTTAGTTTTTGTATAAATTATGGATTTTTCAAATGTTCATTTTTTTCCGTGCTTAAAACTCATTTAAAAAAAAGTGTTTACAGCGAGCGGTTCGTAAGGCTGTAGCGTGAACTCTTGCAATGTTAGTTTTCAATGTTCAAGGTTTTCTCAGTGTTATTCAATGTTTTCACATTTTGTTTACTATTACACTGTGCATTCTATGGTATAATTAACTATTTTTGTCACTCACGCTTGATTGAATCCCTAGTGATAACACTTTAAGGTCCTCTTTAATAACAGTACACTTTGGTTCGAGCCATAGCAGAAGCAGAAGCCATAGCAGGGTCTGAAAAGCCAGACCCGCTCCACCGATCAGGCATTTGTGGACTTGGAGAAGGGTAGAACTTATGTTTTTGTTGTTTAACGCCATTATGTGTTTATTTTGTTTTCAGTTTGTTTGTTGAATTATACAGGATAACTCGGATGATGTCCAATTATTTCTTTAGGACCCAATCCTTACTTCCCACCTACCACAGATGAAGTCCAGAGCTGACTACAGTAGGGTTGCGTGGCATACCGGTACTGAAACGTACTGAAAAAAAAAAAATTTAAAACAACAACAACAATACATTTATTTATAACACATTGTCATACAAAGGCTGGAGCTCAAAATGCTGTATAAGGTGTCAAGTCAAGTTGGGGAGCATGCACTGGTACAGTTCGTTGGCACACCCACTACACGGTGAAACAACTCGAGATCCTGGTTGGCAACCCCCCAGGCAGACACGTGGTCTAGTCCCGCCCTCCGGAAATAAACCTCTATCTGCTGCAGCCAGGTGTTAAATGTACGACCCCTTGATCTGGTCCAGCCACTCGGGTCCCCAACAATGAGGATCTTACAAGCCGGATCACCCTCGGGGAAACACGCCACATGGCCATAATGCTGTAACTGACGCTCCCTCACAATGCAGGTCATGTGCTTCATTCAGGACTCCATGAGCAACACAAAGTCAAACCAACGGTGCCCAAGGATTTTCCGAAGAAACATAGCAGCGAAGGAGTCCATTCTTCGTCTCAGGTCACTGGATGACGTCCATGTCTCGCAACCATATAGCAAGACAGGAAGCACCAGGACTCTAAAGATTTGGGCCTTCGTCATTTTGCAGAGATATCGGGAGCGCCACACACCCCTTTCCAGTGACCTCATGACCCCCCATGCTCTCCCAATCCGTTTACTGATGTCAAAGAATAAAAAAGGATTAGATGAGAATAGCAATGAATAAACAGTACACAAAAAATACAAATGCACACTTACATAAGATAGATGTTAAATGAAGAGAAATACAGTCCTTAAATATAGATTTGTTTTTTTAAATCTCTAAGTGCGAGTCTGATGATAAGGTCAAGTGGCCAGGGTGGAAAGAAAAAATAAAAAAAAAAACAAATCCAGTTAAGCTGGAGATAAAAAACAAAATTTAAAATGGTACCAGCATTTTGGTATTAAACATCAACTTTCCTCTCAATCTCCCCACCTCGGTACTTGCTTCTGCAGCTGTGAAAAAACATCCATTTTGTAGACTTTTCTAAACAAAACTATACCTTTTGGTGTGATCCAGACTTCATGGGGAACCCCTAAATCTTCATGTTACCCCCCTCATAAGTGCTACAATGCAATCACGACTTCGGTCAAGAGGAAAGAGGTGTGTAATGTATCGCAATGGCGTACAAGTACTTACAACAGGTCAGGTCAGGTCAGGTTGGGGAGCATGCACTGGTACAGTGCGTTGCCGCACCCACAACACGATGAAATAGTTTGGGATCCTGGTTGACACCCTCTCCAGGCAGACACACGGTCCAGTCCTACCTTCCGAAAATGACCCTCTTTCTGTCGCGGCCAGGTGTAACGTGAGGGTCCCCTTGGCCTGGTCCAGCCACTTGAGTCCTCAGCAATGAGGATCCTATGAGCCGGATCACCCTCGGGGGAATCACGCCACATGGTCGTAGTGCCATAACTGACGCTCCCTCGCAATGCAGGTTATGTGCTTCATTCGGGACTCCATGTGCAACACAAAGTCAAACCAGCGGTACCCAAGGATTCTCCGAAGAGACACAGTACCTTTGTTACTGTACTACAATGCCATCGGGAATTCTCAGGGGACGCACCACACCATTGATCAGGGCTCCAGTCTAAAGGAAGGCGGTACATAGTGTGTTGCAATGGCGTCCAAGTACTACAATGCAACTGGGATTGTCCAGGTACACCCTCCTCACACACCTTTAATTGGGACTTCAATCAAGAGGGAAGAGGTTCAGAGTGGGTCGTAACACCAGCAGCAATTGTGTGGTGTACCAGGGAGACTGTAGTATGACTTGTCTTTGAATTTTTGGTACCATTTTGGTACCTGCACTGAGGTTCAAAAGCCAAAGTCAAAGTTTTAGTACCAGTCTAGCACTAGAGCAAAGTGTTGGATGGGCTGCGTTGCAGCCATTATCTCAAGTGTTCACTCAGGAATATGGGTTGTGGGGTGCAGTGGACTTTCTTCATCCCTTTTAAATCTGCTTGGGCTGAGTGTGCCACTAAAAGCCTAACAAAATGGGCAATGCCCACCTTGTCCTTCACTAGTGCATTGTGTGGTCCACTTCTGCACAACTCCACTTTGCTATTCTTTTAAACCTAACTTGCCGTGGTCCTAGCCGCAACCCCCTGAATTAATAACAGTCCAATGAAGTTCAATATTTATTAAAAAAAAAAAAAATCAGAAATGTAATCAATTTAGATTTAGTTCCTTAGATTCAATAATTCTTACCATTGGTATTCTTAATCTGTTTCATTTCATCTGGCTTCTTGCAGTTGGTATTGTCCGTTTGTGACTTGCTTTTACAAAATATTGTTAAGCATTTTTTTTTATAATAATAATAATAGGTATAAAGTCCTGAGATAGAAGGATTTCAGAAATGGCTACCATCATATTAGTGATTAAAAAATGGAGCATGATAAATTAACACGACTCTCATATGTTTCTCCACGCTGTATCAGATAATTGATCACACCTGAAAAGCTGCTTCTTGATAGGGAGGCGCTTTTACAGATGACGGTGATACCCGGTATCTGGAGTATCATAATTTCATAGCAAAATAAAATCGGAAGCTCAAGTCGAAGGGATCAGGGACCAATAAAAATACTAAAGCTCTGAAGAGAAATAAGTGATCTCTGACAAAACAGACAAAGTAGAAGATAAAAAAAGCGCACCCTGAGACCCATAACTTCTGGTTGTCTCATTTCAGAAAGCGGGTGGCTGCTATAAAATTTTAAGGGAAGACTTAGCGGACAACCCTGTCGAAAGAATTCCGAATGAGTTACCGATGCGGAAAAGTGGTCCTGGTATTTTTTTTTTTTATTATTAGCCTGTTTTTGTATAGTAAAAAATTAATCTCTGTTGCTTCTTTTATTTGTTGTTAAAAGAAAAAAAAAGAAATATTAAGAGGCAACATAAACTGTTTAACACAGTTTAACACTTTCATGTCTAATCTTCTTATATTATAAGCTACCACGACTGTCTGTTTGTCTGTCCAGGATTTTAAATCACCTGTAGCTCACAAACCATTTGACCTGAAATTTGGTACACATACAGTATACTACGTGACACCTGCTATTCGCTTTCGGGTGATGATTGACCTCCAACCTTATTCCTCTTTTTATTTTTATTTTATTTTATTGTAGAATCAACTCTCAGCAGCGGGCAGCAGGGCGGCCGTGCGGCTCATGTGTACGAGTGCCGTTCTCATCCCTACCACCTTCGCCGTCACTTCCCCTAACTCTTCATATCTTAAATCATTCTTGAGGCAGATTGAAGACTTAAGTGCCAGCTTAAGTGAAAAATTAAAGAAAACGTACTAAGTAATTGGAACACAAACACTGACATAATCAGTTTCAACGTGAAAAGATGCTGACAAGAGAAGAGAAGAAGCGAGGCGCTAGGGTGGAGAGAAGAAGAGCTGCTCAGGAAGCAGCAAGTGCATCAACCTCTGAGCAAACACATGATAAACGTACAGAGAAAGAGGATGAAAACTAGGAATGCTCAAGTCAAGTGTATTCACTTCACGTTATCGTGCAGTGCGACGTTACAGGTTAATTAATAATTAACTTTATTTCTCCTCCCAAAGAAATCCCACTGGAATATTTTACAGCTCAAAGGTAAATCTTTGATGGCTCCTGAGACTTCACAGAGATTCTCATTTGTGTTTCATTTAAGAATCGACTTTGTCACAAAAGTTTCTCCTTAAATTAGAAGAAGCAGTATCAGACAATAAGGAGACATGAAATACAACTGAGGTAAAAGGCAGGGGTGGGCAAAGTCGATCCTGGAGGGCTGCAGGTTTTCATTCCAACCCAGTTGCTTAATTAGAAACCAATCCTTGCTAGTCTCAGGCCTTATTTAATTTTATGGCTTGTTAGTCTGAAATGTTAGGTTCTTATATCGTACATTTTTTCCTTTGCAAGGATATC
>JANRMT010062820.1:23488560-23508342 GCA_026402145.1 Polypterus bichir lapradei
AGTAGCGATTTGGGTAGTGAACACTTCGATGAATGAAACCTGTTATCTTTACAACGGTTGACAAACACAGAATGTAACTTGAACACAACACGTCCTCCAGATACGAACCTGATTGAAAGAAATAATGATAATCACATCATTGATGACAGCAACACTCATAACAGTCACAAAACAATTACATTGACAATCATGTTACGTTATTTTTAAAATGTTTCCTTTTCTTTTTCATAACTCATTCATATATATATATATATATATATATATTGTCACGCACGCGCGAGTAGGAGACCGCGGACGGATCCGAACGCACTTGGAAAGACATTCGCCGGCAGGGAATGGCGGGGTACTAATTTTCTCCCTTTACTTTCTTCCAGGAAAAAAGACGCTCCGCCACCATAAACCTGCTTTGACCGCACTACGGTTACTTCCGCCCTTCCTCCGCCATCTTGTCTGACGTCAGCAATCCCATCCTCCCTCACGGCTCCTTCCCAGCATTCCTCCACTTCCGGCTCCTCCCTAATAAAATGGCCGCCGACACCATTTTGGGTGTCGCGTATATGAACTGTTTGTTTATATTTATGACCAGAGTTTTTTCTTTAAATATTGTGGAGCGTCTACAATATACGGGGCCGGAAAACCCCAAACCTTTATGTTGTGACTTGCTTTATCTTTTACAATATATATATATATATATATATATATATATATATATATATATATATATATACCAGTAATGGCGTACTGCACGATAATGTGCAGTGAACACACTTGACTTGAGCATTCCTAGTTTTCATCCTCCTTCTCTGTACGTTTACCATTCATTTGCTCAGAGGTTGATGCACTTGCTACTTCCTGAGCAGTTCTTCTTGTCTCCACCCTAGCGGCCCGCTTCTTCTCTTCTTTTCTCGGCATCTTTTTGCGTTAAAACTGATTAAGTCAGTGTTTGTGCTGCAATTACTTAGTATGTTTTCCTTAATTTTTCACTTAAGCTGGCACTTAAGTCTTCAATCTGCCGCAAGAATGATTTAAGATATGATGAGGTAGAGGAAGTGAGCGAAGGTGGTAGGGCTGAGAACGGCACACGTACGCCGTGCAGGCCGCTGCCAAAAGTTGATTCTACAATAAAATAAAATGAAAATACAAAGTGGAATAACTTTGAAGGTCAATCATCACCCCAAAAGCGGACAGTAGAGGTCACATATTATACTGTATGTGTACCAAATTTCAGGTCAGTAGGTCGGTTTAGTGGCAACCAGGCGACAGTCAACTCGGCGAAAAGACAACTCGGCGAAAGACAATTCGGCGAAGAAACAACTTGGCAAAATGCAAGAGATTTTCAAATTATATTTAAAATGACAACGTGATTTAAAATGTTGAAAATAAGTTTATGTAATTGATGAACAAACTTTATCCTGCAGATGGAACAAACCCTATCTTACATTATCTTCTGCAACGAAAATTGCTAATCCTTTGTATAAATTGTATTGATTGTAATCATATGATAACGTTATTTAGAATACAAAAGGTGACCTGTGAGTACGACTTAAGGAATATCTTTACTCTGAATGCACTGGGTCTCTCGTAGGGGCAGGTGATCCTGTGGATTTTCCGGCACCCTACGTTGTCATTTAAATATCCTTAAAAAATCTCTTTGAAACTAAATATTATGTAACTGGTAAAGGATGTCGGCGAGTTGTCTTTTCTCCGAGTTGTCTGTCTCCCAGTTGCCCCGAATGCAATAGGTCAAACAGTTTGCAAGCTACAGGTGATTTAAAATTAAGGACAGACGAACGGACAGCCATGGCAGCGTATTATAGAAGATCATCTCCTGTTGAATTCTACTCTGTACTTGTAATATTTCTATCGCACTGTTATATTGTATTGAGGATGACTTGTGTTATGTTCTGTGAATTCTGTTGTATTTATCCCCCTTTTTTGACACCCACTGCAAGCCCAACCAACCTGGAAAGGGGTCTCTCTTTCTGAACTGCCTTTCCCGAGGTTTCTTCCATTTTTCCCCTACAAGGGTTTTTTTTGGGAGTTTTTCCTTGTCTTCTTAGAGAGTCAAGGCTGGGGGGCTGTCAAGAGGCAGGGCCTGTTAAAGTGCATTGTGGCACTCCTTGTGTGATTTTGGGCTTTCCAAAAATAAATCGTATTGTATAATTACGAAATACAATCCTCTTGTGCAAAATAAAACAGATCTACTACTACTGCGTTTTCTACTACCAGTACTACTACTACTACCACATCAACTCTAAATCAACAGTACCAGGCTGTATAGTGAATATAAATTTTAATTTTTATCTGACCCTCATGGACCTCCTGAAACCCATCCAACCCATATATATATATAATTTTTTTTTTTAAATATACTGTCAGGGATGCCAGGGGCAACAACCCGGCCGGGACGCCTTGAGGGACCGGAAGATGGTCTACGCCCACCATGGATCACGTGGGGGTCGCCATCCTGGTTGCTTTGGGGGCCACGGGTAGAGGGCTTGGAAGCCCAACCCTGTAGGGACCCATGGTCACCGCCAGGGGGCGCCCCAATGCCTTGGGCACCCTGGACCTCAGCACTTCCGCCATACCAGGATGTGCTGGGGGGAAGAAGAGAAGGGACACCCGGAGAGCTTCCGGGAGAGCAGCCGGCATTTCCTCCACACTGGGGCGTGTCCAGGGAGGAATGCCGGGAAACACCTGGAGCTCATCCGGGATGAGATAAAAGGGGCCGTCTCCCTTCATTCGAGGCTGGAGTCGGGTGGAAGTAGGACAAAGCAGGAGAGAGAGTGGAGGCGGCCCGGAGAGGAAGGCATTGTGTGGCCAGGACTGTGTTTGGGGTTTGTCTGCACTTGATTATTGTAAATAGTACTTTGTAAATAAACGTGTGGTGGTGGAGTACAGCATGTCTGCCTGTCTGTGTCTGGGCCGCGTTCACAATACTTTATTAATCCCCAAGGGAAATTGTCTTTTCACATGACGTTTTGAAGGTTACAGCACAGGGTCGGTCATTGTTCAGCACCACTGGAGCAATGCTTGGGCTAACAGCCTTGCTCAAAAGCCCAACAGAGTAGTAGCCTTCCAGATACCAATGCAGATCTTCAGAGCCTCCACTCCGCCTTAACGTGTGTGAGAGTATGTGTGTGTTTTTCTCAATTTATTTAAGGGACTCTCACATCTTTGTTTTATTAACCTTGCTAGAACAAACACATTTGTTGATTTCCTTTGCTTTTATTCCTGTTTTTCTGAATGTTGAACCTACTATTATATCCCCCCTAAGTTACTTAGCTTGTCCCTAGGAACAGACTCATCATTATATTATCTCATTGCCAAGGTAATTTATCCTGATGCGCCTGGATTGGTTGAGTGGCTTCTTTATAGACATTATTCCCTGCAGTAATTTAGTTGCTTTGTAATCAGATGCACAACAGTCGTTACCTCCGAGTTTCATCTCTGCTTCTGTCAGCTTGCTCAGCATTAAGATTTTTTTCTTTACATTCGAAAAAATAGTACAAATAAAAGATTGACGTTTGGCACAGGAAATACAAAAAAAAAAAAGTGTACTAAAAATATATATATCCATCCATTATCCAACCCGTTATATCCTAACTACAGGGTCCCGGGGGTCTGCTAGAGCCAATCCCAACCAACACAGGGTGCAAGGCAGGAAACAAACCCCGGGCAGGGCGCTAGCCCATCACAGGGCACACACACACACACACTCCAAGCACAAACTAGGGACAATTTAGGATTGCCAATGCACCTAACCTGCATCTCTTTGGACTGTGGGAGGAAACCAGAGCACCCGGAGAAACCCACACTGACACAGGGAGAACATGCAAACTCCACACAGGGAGGACAAAAATATATACAGTCATATGAAAAGGTTTGGAAACCCCTCTCAGCCTGCATAATAACTGACTCTCCTTTCAACAAAAAAGATAACAGTGGAATGTCTTTCATTTCCTGGGAACATCTGAGTGCTGGGGTGTTTTCCGAACAAAGATTCTTAGTGAAGCAGTATTTAGTTGTATGAAATTAAATCAAATGTGAAAAACTGGCTGTGCAAAAATGTGGGTCCCTTGTCATTGTGCTGATTTGAATGCCTGTCACTGCTCAATGCTGATTACTTACAACACCAAATTGGTTGGATTAGCACGTTAAGCCTTCATAGACAGGAGTGTCCAATCATGAGAAAAGGTATTTAAGGTGGTCAATTGCAAGTTGTGCTTCCCTTTAACTCTCCTCTGAAGAGTGACAGACAGCATGGGATCCTCATAGCAACTCTCAAAAGATCTGAAAACAAAGATTGTTCAGTCTCATGGTTTAGGGGAAGGCTACAAAAAGCCATCTCAGAGGATTAAACTGTCAGTTTCAACTGTAAGGAATGGAATCAGGAAATGGAAGGCCACAGGCACAGTTGCTGTTAAACCCAGCAGGTCTGGCAGGCCAAGAAAAATACAGGAGCGGCATATGTGCAGGATTGTGAGAATGGGTACAGACAACCCATAGATCACCTCCAAAGACCTGCAAGAACATCTCACTGCAGATGGTGTATCTGTACATCGTTCTACAATTCAGCGCAATTTGCACAAAGAACATCTGTATGGCAGGGTGATGAGAAAGAAGCCCTTTCTGCACTCACACCACAAACAGAGTCGCTTGTTGTATGCAAATGCTCATTTAGACAAGCCAGATAAATTTTTGGAACAAAGTGCTTTGGACTGATGAAACAAAAATTGAGTTATTTGGTCATAACAGAAAGTGCTTTGCATGGCGGAAGAAGAACACTGCATTCCAAGAAAAACACCTGCTACCTACTGTCAAATTTGGTGGAGATTCCATCATGCTGTGGGGCTGTGTGGCTAGTTCAGGGACTGGGGCCCTTGTTAAAGTCGATGTTTGGATGAATTCAACCCAATATCAACAAATTCTTCAGGATAATGTTCAAAGTCACAAAGTTGAAGTTAGGCAGGGGTTGGATATTCCAACAAGACAATGACCCAAAATACAGTTCGAAATACAAGTACAATGTTCTGGAATGGCCATCACAGTCCCCTGACTTGAATATCATAGAAAATCTATGGGATGATTTGAAGCAGGCTGTCCATGCTTGACAGCCACCAAATTTAACTGAACTAGAGAGATTTTGCATGGAAGAAAATACCTCCATCCAGAATCCAGACACTCATCAAAGGCTATAGGAGGTGTCTAGAGGCTGTTATATTTGCCAAAGGAGGCTCAACTAAGTATTGATGTCATATCTCTGTTGGGGTGCCCAAAATTTATACACCTGTCTAATTTTGTTATGATGCATATTGCATATTTTCTGTTAATCCAATACACTTAATGTCACTGCTGAAATACTACTGTTTCCATAAGGCATGTCATATATTAAAAGGAAGTTGCTACTTTGAAAGCTCAGCCAATGAGAAACAAAAATCCAAAGAATTAAGAGGGGTTCCCAAACCTTTTCATATGACTGTATATCCATCCATTATCCAACCCGCTATACCCTAACTACAGGGTCATGGGGGTCTGCTGGAGCCAATCCCAGCTAACACAGGGTGTAAGGCAGGAAACAAACCCCGGGCAGGGTGCCAGCCCACCACAGATATGACTGTATATAGTTAATGAAATAGTTTTTTCATCTAAGACTTAGAATTAATCTGAAGACTTTTATGATGTTAAAAACATATTAAAAACTTGGATTTGTTGATCTGATAGAATAAAAGGGAGGAATTGTAAGGGAAAAGAAAAACTGCCTGTCAGTTAAATTAGGCACCATGACTTAATTTGTACCTGCACACTTTATATAAGAAAATGAGATCATTTAACTTTGTGCTTTGTTCTCTGATAACAGTTTACATATAAGAAGTCTCATTCTGTAAACCGCATGTTTAGATAAGACATTTCACGATTAACTATTTAACCATTGGATGTTTTTTTATGGCAGAGGGTTATCGTTAGCACGTTGCTTTTATCTGAGTGCTCATTGGTGTGATGGAAATGTTTCCTAGCTACTATATGTAAATGAACCCAAGTGAAAACAGGAGCCACTCTCTTAAGCCTAAGCAGTCTTGCTATGGAGAGCCTTGCTGCTCACATAATGAGCCTCCACCAGTTGGTATAAATAAAGGATATCCTAGGATTTTATTTATAGGGATGACTAAGACTTTGTTTTTCTTTACTAAACTTTAACTGAAAGGAGTCAAGCAATAACATTTTTCTGGGAATAATCTATATTGCAACCACTAGGGATATGCAGACCAAGACTCAAGAGCTTAAAGTATGGACTTAAATAAATAGATAATGATTTGTACATTTATTCTTCTTGGTATTTGTCTTTTTTCTTTCTTTGTAGGTTTTTTTCTTCTGAAAAGGTGGTTAAATAATTATCTAGCAGATAAATGAAATGTCCACTGTCACACACATGTGATTTGGAGGCAGTTAGAGGGCCTAAATAATAGTAGTACCATGCCAGACCAGGGGGTGGCGAACTGCACTAACTTTCTCTCTCCGTCCTCTGCACTGTCTCTGGGAAATCCCACTGGGTGCTGACGCTATTGATGACCTCACTTTCGGTACCAGCGTCATGGGTGATGTCACTTCCGATCCCCAAAGATGTCATGTCCGGATCTGGCGCAATGGATGACATCACTTCCAGTCTCAATGACATCACTTCCGGATCCTATCCAGATGACATCACTTCCTGTCATGGCTTTTAACGCTAGAATTACCTAGAGCCTACGAAAAAACTCGTAGATCCGTCCCACCTTAAATCCAAAAGCAGTCATGTTAAAGACGCGTCAATGTCTCACCCTAACGCAGGTTCTTTTTCTGCAGTTAAATTCTTGAATAAGTACTTGTTCTGTTATGTTTGTACCTTTTGTGAAAGTGTTTATTTGATATTTGGACTTCTGGCTTTACACATTATATGCTTCATGCCTACATTTTGTTATTTACTCCTAAAACATGACAAACGTTTCTGTTTTAACTATGTGTTTACATAGATTGTTGTAGACACAGAACACACATGAAATGCAAGTGTTCCAGATAACGATATAGTATTTATAAAAGGTGTCATTTTGCCTGACTTCTCACTCTATGCAACTCTAAGCAACTGACATGCAGGTAAACAGATTTGAGCTGAGAAAACCTTGTGCGGTGTTGGGGGAATGGTATAGTAAGCTGCTTGCTGCTTATCGACACATTTAAAAGACAAAAGACGCTGACAGAGAGGTGCGAAGGTATTTCAGGTGGGCCGTATTTACAAGTTTTTTTGTAGGCTTTGGTAATTCTAGTGTTAAAGCTGCCATCTTGTCAAAACAAAATCAGTTCTGTTTTGGACTTCAATCTGAACACAACTCATCAAAAACAATATATGTGTGGCTTCCCCAAACCTTTTTTGATGTTTCCGTGTCTTTCTTATCACACCACTGTCTGGCAACTTTCTTTACCTTTCTAAACAGTAGCATTTGGAGCGTTCTTCAGGCCGGAGTATCGTGCTGTACGAAAGTCACTGATGAACTGCTCTTTCTATCTTCAGTCCTCCTTCATGTTTTTTTATGTGTGTGTGTGTGCATCGTCATATCTGTCTGTCTGTCTTTCACAATACAACTCAGTTCCCAGTGGACATTTATTACTTAAGGAACATTGACGGGATGGTTCAATTTGCAGTGAGATATCTTGACTAGAGCCTGCAGGAAAATGATCAAAATGTATTGTGAAGAAACAAACACAGAAGCAAAAAGATCAAGAGTTGGGGGAATTCCCCGAATAATGTCGTAACACTTGAGTCATCTTGAAGGACTGATACTGTGGTCAAGAATGCAAAAACAGACATTTGACAATAAGAAAAATCTTTGCAGGTCTTTTATGCAATGATGGCAGGAACTGATACACAGAAAAGAAGCAGAACTGAGCTGGAAAGAAGTGACATCAGTAATGGGGGCGGAAGTGACGTCTTATTGGGGAGCCAGAAGTGAGGTCATCAAGGGAAGACAGAAGTGAAGTCATCAGTGTGGGACCAGAAGTGAAGTCATCAAAATGGGTCCGAAAATTACGTCTTCGGGAAAAGGAACCAGAAGTGAGGTCATTACGGGGAGACGAAAGTGGCAGTATTGTGTGAGATTTGAAGTAAGAGTATTATATTAATCTTCCATTGGTCTGTTGAGAGAAGAGGAAAGGTGTTAGCACTCTGTTCCAATCCTCTATCTTTTGTTCTTTCACGCTCATTTGGGCCCTTTGGCTGCCCCTTAAGAACACATGTGTCACAGTATTTTAGAAGCAATTGTCCATTTTTGAAACCGTTGGTCCTAAAACAGAGAAATCTTCCGTGCAATCTCAATTACTGATTAGTTTATGTGTTATAGTGGGTCCACGGCTTAGAATAAGGTAGTAGATTTTAATAAAATCTGCCCGATCTTTTTGGGTGTGTGCGCTCACGCAGCTGCAGGAGAGGTTGGTGGAGTAATTGGGCAAAATGGCAGAAGGCATATAAGAAAGAGCCAGTAAAAGAAGAAGACCGATTAGAAGACAAAAAGAAAGAAATGGAGGTTAAAGGATGGAGAAAGAAGACAAGAGGCCGAGTGAGCCAGTGCAAGTGAACAAGAAAGAAGGCAGAGGGAGAGGGAGAGTGCGGCCGACGCTCAGGGGTGGACGGGGTACACTTCAGTCGACGACCTAGAAGCTGTTGTGACTGACACACACTGCTCAGTTGAAATGACTGGCTGGAGAGAAGCAGCGCAACTGCAGAGGAAGGGCAGGCTCAGTAAGGTGTCCTATGGGTGTAGCCATGGACTGCGGGGACATGGCCCAACAGCAAGACTGAGATACTTGGGGATAGTGCCCTGCCAAGAGCCAGAGATGGCTACCCAAGCCTAGGAGCAGCATGAAGGTTGGCTAAACTGCACGCTAGGTGCCTACTTGGCTGCAAAGAACCATTTAGGTTAAGCCAAGGAGATGTCAGTTTTTAAAAGGATGCACCAGGGCTCATGTTTTTAAGGACAGCTTCCTGCACTGTTTGTTTAACCTCATTTTAATGGATTCTTATTTATTTGTTTTAAGCTCCACCAGCACCTTGATTTTATGGATTACTTATTTTTTGGAAGATCTGCACTACACTTTTGGTCAGTCAGTCAGTCATTATCCAAACCGCTTTATCCTAAACACGGCACAAGGCAGGAACAAGTCCCGTGCAGGGTGCCAGCCCATCGCAGGATACACACACACACACACACACACACACCAAGCACACACTAGGGACAATTTAGGATCACCAATGCACCTAACCCGCATGTCTTTGGTCTGTGGGAGGAAACCGGAGCACCCGGAGGAAACCCACACAGACATGGGGAGAACATTCAAACAAGCAAACAAGCGAACCCAGGTCTCCTTACTGCGAGGCAGCAGCGCTACCCACTGCGACACTGATTTGGTTTTTGATGTTTTTAATAAAAACACTCAAAACCTTTATGCACATCCCCATTGCAGACAATTTTTTCTGCACCAAGGAAGGCTAACAGAATGTTTGGTTATATAGCGCCTTGATGTGTGGAGTACAAGTCACAGGAGGTTCTGCTCAACCTTTATAACACACTGGTAAGGCCTCATCTGAAGTGGTGTGTGCAGTTTTGGTCACCAGGCTACAAAAAGGACATAACAGCACTAGAAAAGGTCCAGAGAAGAGCGACTAGGCTGATTCCAGGGCTACAGGGGATGAGTTATGAGGAAAGATTAAAAGAGCTGAGCCTTTAGCAGTTTAAGGAAAAGAAGATTAAGAGGAGACCTGACTGAAGTGTTTAAAATTATGAAGGGAATCAGTCCAGTGGATCGAGACGGTGACTTTAAAATGAGTTCATCAAGAACACGGGGACACAGTTGAAAACTTGTGAATGGTAAATTTCACACATTTTCTTCACACAGACAACCATAGACATGTAGAATAAGTGACCAAGTAGTGTGGTAGACAGAAGGACTTTCAATACTCGACTTGATGTTATTTTGGAAGAAATAAGTAGATAGGACTGGCAAGCTTTGACGGGCTGAATGGCCTGTTCTCATCCAAATGTTTCTACTTCTCCACCTGCCCCCTTATCAAAACGCTCAAGAAGTGCAGAATTTCTGCAAGTGGACCTGTGAGACACCATGTCACTGAGAAAGAAAATACACTCATGGATTTTTTTTTTTTTTGGGCATACACCTAATTAACAAAGGTTACTAGGTAAGTGTGACCATGATTTTTCAAAGGCAAGGAATATTTTGCAAATTTTATCCTGAAAAATATTCAAGGTTTACTTTTCCAATTACACAAAATGACCTTTTCCATCTGGGTTTGTCATATGATTCTGTAAATGCCAGACACTAAAATCTTTGCTTCTGTCCCCTAACTAAAACTGTTAACCTTTTGCTTCAAGAATTCAAACAGCACACCATAGCTGTTCAGCTGACATCTTTTGTAACGCAGGGGTCTTTAACTCAACTCTTCTTCTTGTTCTTCACTTGTTCTTTTTTATTGTGCCTTATAGAAATTCTTGTCTGAGGAATTTGTTAGTCAGAACACAGGGTCAGCCATTGTACGGCACCCCTAGAGCAATTTTTGGGTTAACAGCCTTGCTCAAGCGCCCAGCAGAGTAGGATTTCTTTTGGCAGTAACTGGGATTTGAACTAGTGACCTTCCAGATAGCAGTGCAGATCCTTAGCCTTACAACCACCAACTGAAAGATGTAGTGACTCTGATGGCTGCAGGAGTTTAGTAAATGAATGAAGAGTTTTATCGATTTAACAGAAAGTTTATCAAGAACACGGGGACACAGAATGCACAAACATTAGAAAGCTTTCCTGCACACAGTGAAACACACCTAGAATTAGGGGTGATGCCAACATTGGGCCTGGGTGGGCCATTTTCCTCATTAGCCCACCCTGTTGTTTAGAATTTAATTTTTTTTTCCCCAAAATGAAATGACCCCGTACTACATATACACATTTTAATACACTTGAATTAAAATATCAGTTGATTATAAACTTATACAACCTTCACTTCACAGAAAAGTGCATTTAACTCTTAAAATGTATTTGGAAAGCGCATATACACTCACCTAAAGGATTATTAGGAACACCTGTTCAATTTCTCATTAATGCAATTATCTAATCATCCAATCACATGGCAGTTGCTTCAATGCATTTAGGGGTGTGGTCCTGGTCAAGACAATCTCCTGAACTCCAAACTGAATGTCAGAATGGGAAAGAAAGGCGATTTAAGCAATTTTGAGCGTGGCATGGTTGTTGGTGCCAGACGGGCCGGTCTGAGTATTTCACAATCTGCTCAGTTACTGGGATTTTCACGCACAACCATTTCTAGGGTTTACAAAGAATGGTGTGAAAAGGGAAAAACATCCAGTATGCGGCAGTCCTGTGGGTGAAAATGCCTTGTTGATGCTAGAGGTCAGAGGAGAATGGGCCGACTGATTCAAGCTGATAGAAGAGCAACTTTGACTGAAATAACCACTCGTTACAACCGAGGTATGCAGCAAAGCATTTGTGAAGCCACAACACGCACAACCTTGAGGCGGATGGGCTACAACAGCAGAAGACCCCACCGGGTACCACTCATCTCCACTACAAATAGGAAAAAGAGGCTACAATTTGCACGAGCTCACCAAAATTGGACAGTTGAAGACTGGAAAAATGTTGCCTGATCTGATGAGTCTCGATTTCTGTTGAGACATTCAAATGGTAGAGTCAGAATTTGGCGTAAACAGAATGAGAACATGGATCCATCATGCCTTGTTACCACTGTGCAGGCTGGTGGTGGTGGTGTAATGGTGTGGAGGATGTTTTCTTGGCACACTTTAGGCCCCTTAGTGCCAATTGGGCATCGTTTAAATGCCACGGGCTACCTGAGCATTGTTTCTGACCATGTCCATCCCTTCATGACCACCATGTACTCATCCTCTGATGGCTACTTCCAGCAGGATAATGCACCATGTCACAAAGCTCGAATCATTTCAAATTGGTTTCTTGAACATGACAATGAGTTCACTGTACTAAAATGGCCCCCACAGTCACCAGATCTCAACCCAATAGAGCATCTTTGGGATGTGGTGGAACGGGAGCTTCGTGCCCTGGATGTGCATCCCACAAATCTCCATCAAGTGCAAGATGCTATCCTATCAATATGGGCCAACATTTCTAAAGAATGCTTTCAGCACCTTGTTGAATCAATGCCACGTAGAATTAAGGGAGTTCTGAAGGCGAAAGGGGGTCAAACACCGTATTAGTATGGTGTTCCTAATAATCCTTTAGGTGAGTGTATATCGATGGCGATTATATGGTGTACGTCTGCATAGCAAGGTTTAGAACATAAGATTGACATACAGTGTTGCTAATCACAGCTACTCAAAACATGCGATGTTATCAACGAGTAACTTAGTAGCTTTCGCACTCCACTTGAGCTCCACAGAATCGATTCATAAGATTCACTGAAAAGAGTCATTCACTGTTCATGAATTGTCCATCACTACTGTTGAGCTGCGTCTTGTTGGAGGGTGGATGAGGAATGTCTCAACAAGCAGACATTTTAGGTTTTATCACCGAAAGGAGACAAGCAGAAGTACAAAACGTGCCAAAGTCTGTTGCCGGCACTAAAAATTTCGGTGATGCCCAAACGGTGAGTGGAAACCCCGCCGCTAGCTGTGTTCACTTTAACGATGGGTGTGCTACCAACGCTGTTATTGATTGTGCTGGAAAATGAATAATGACGGATCACGGATTTGTCTGATGTCCACGAGCCTCCAACTCAATCGATATTAAAGTTTCCTACTTTTGTTATAGCTGTTAAGGCGTGCAGCACGGCCCATTGGTACAACAGATAACAGTGCGTGGGGGGCATACAGGATAACAAAAGATGAGATTTTGGCATTTTTGTAATAATCTAGTTAAAGACAGATTCACTGTTTGATTTGGAGACTGGAAATGCATGTATCAGGTATGCACAAATTGCAAGGAATGACAAAACAATAATCGGACTGTTTGCTGCTATTGATTGTACTGGAAAATGTGCAACGACCGAGCTGCCAAAGGTGAAAGATCAGCCAGGTTGTTGATTTGTCTAATGTCGACGAGGCTCCAACTCAATCAATATTAAAGTTTCCTACTTTTATTATAGTTGTTAAGGCGCACAGCGTGGCCCATTGATACAGCAGATAACAGTCAGTAGGGGGGCATACGGGATAACAAAAGATAAGATTTTGGCATTTTTGTAATAATTTGAGGACAGATTCACTCTTCAATTTGGAGACTGGAAATGCACGTATCAGGTATGCACAAATTGTGAGGATTGATAGAATGATGATCGGACCAATTGCTCTTATATAATGCTATACTGGTCAAAATTATCACAAGTATTATTTGGCCACCACTAACGGCGTAACGTGCAGTGAATACACTTGACTTGACCATTCCAAGTTTTCATTCTCTTTCTCTGTACGTTTAGCATTCGTTTGCTCAGAGGCTGATGCGCTTGCTGCTTCCTGAGCAGCTCTTCTTTTCTCCACTCTAGCTTCTCGCTTCTTCTCTGTATCTTTTCACGTTGAAACTGATTAAGTCAGTGTTTGTGTAGTAATTACTTAGTCTTAATTTTTCACTTAAGCTGGCACTTAAGTTTTCAATCTGCCTAAAGAATGATTTAAGATACGAAGAGGCAGAGGAAGTAACAGCTAAGGTGGTAGGAATGAGAACGACGCCCATACACCTGCGCCACATGGCCACCCTGCTGAGTGGTGCTGAGAGTTGATTCTACAATAAAATAAAATAAGAGTAATAAAAATCATCACCCTTCAGGCGGCAGTAGAAGTCTCGTAGTGTATATATGTGCAAAATTTTAGTTCAATAGGTCAAACGGTTTGCAAGCTACAGGTGATTTAAAATCCTGAACAGACAAACGGCCAGCCACGGTAGCGTATTATGTAAGAGGATTTGTGCCTTGTGATGGGCTGCTGTGTCTTAAATATCAAAAAGGGTAGTTAGTTAATTTACCTCCACCATTTGTAACTGGATTGAAATTAGCATTAACAAAAAACATTTAGTCTAGACATGCCAAAAAAAAATGCTGTGGATGACTGGACATTTAATGAATGTATATTTAACAGTAAATAAAATAACAATAGGCCTACTCGTGACAACTTTAGGTCTACCCTTTTATAAAATTCTAGCACCACTACTGCTTGCAATAAATTACTATGCTGTGTGTTAGACTGTAGTACTTTTGTGACTCACATTTAAAACCCATTTTGAAGTCATTTTGGAGAAGTAAAGTGAACAGAGTGTTCTTATACAAATTGTTATAATCTTCCAGTCTATTTTCTGAAATAGTTTAATCCATTTCTCTTATAATTTTCACCACAGGAAGATGAACCTTTTCTCACCATCCTCACATACAAAGTAAAAAACCAAACCTGGATGGTAAACCAGTCACAAGGCACAAATGGCCGAGTTCTGGAAGACTTGTCAAACTGGACAGGTGTGAGGTGCATTCTGGGAAAGCTGAAGGGCTAAGTAGGGCTATAGCACATTGTGTATAGCTGTTCTGTTTGCAGCTCTTTCGATTTCCATAGGAATCAACCTTGAGCTGGTGTGATAACTTTCCCGTGCTTTGAGAAGCTGCCTGCTGTTCTAGCAGAAAGCAACCAGGTGCTCACTTTGGGTGGGATGAAGGGGAGAGAGTGGTTGCCGTTTATTCAAAATTTTAAGAAGGTGCCAAATCTGTCTCATCTGATTCTTGGGAACTTCTACCACTGTTCCATTCTGACCAATTAAAATTTGGTATGGTATGAGAACTACACGCTCTAAGGCTTGTACTGGGTGGTGAAAACTGCCCAGCACATCACTGATGTCTCGTTACCTGTCATTGAGCGGCCCCAGTGCAAACAATGCCTGCACATTGCACACAGAATCATCGGTAGATTCACTGAAGCCAGACATACAATATACATACGTCTGGAGACAACGCTGAGTGGATTTTACGTAAAACTGAGATGGAAGAATTAGAAGGCTCCCTGAGAGATGCATTTCTAAACCAATCCAACGCCACATGAAGGCGGCACTCAAAGTAGGGGCAAAGGTCAGAGCTGCTCTTGTTAACCTGGTCCGATGTGTGTAGCATGTGCAGAGAGCACCTTGTACACTTAAACATAAACATCACCTGTTTTAAAAATAAATAGCACCTGATGAAATGGAAACACCCTTTAGAACATTACAACAATCTAGACACGAACAGGCCATTCAGCCCAACAAAGCTTCCTTGTCCTATCCACTTACTTCTTTCAAAAAAACATCAAGTCGAGTTTTGAAAGTTCCTAAAGTCTTACTGTCGATTACACTACTTGGTGGCTTATTCCAAGTGTCTGTCGTTCTTTGTGTAAAGAAAAGCTTCCTAATGTTTGTGCGAAATTTACCCTTAACAAGTTTCCAACTGTGTCCATGTATTCTTGATGAAGTCATTTTAAAATAACAGTCTCGATCCACTGGACTAATTCCCTTCATAATTTTAAACACTTCAGTCAGGTCTCCCCTTAATCTTTTTTTCCTTAAACTGTAAAGGCTCAGCTCTTTTAATCTTTCCTCATAACTCAACCCCTATAGCCCTGGATTCAGCCCAGTTGCTCTTCTCTGGACTCTTTCTTGTGCTGCTATGTCCTTTTTGTAGCCTGGAGGCCAAAACTGCACACAGCACTCCAGATGAGGCCTCACCAGTGTGTTATAAAACTTCAGCTGAACCTCCTGTGACTTGTACTCCACACATCAAGGCCCTATATAACCAAAAATTCTCTTAGCCTTCTTAATGGTTTCTGAACACTGTCTGGATGTTGATAGCTTAGAGTTGTGATAAAAGGCGTTATATTGCGCCCGACCTGGCACAGACTGACCCACGTTTAAAAGCACACAGACTTTATTTTTCTTCAGCTGGAGGGCATGTCTTCCCTGTACTATCTCCAGCCACAACACAGTCCCAAAAGCACTAAAGGCAACACTACCATTCCTCCCAGGCAATCTCGTCCTCTTCCTCCCGATTCTGGCTCCTGAGTGGTGGATGCTGGCCCTTTTTATAGCCCACTTGGAAGTTCTCCAGGTGCTTGATCACCTGTTGCTAATTGCACTTTCGGACGGGGCTGTAGAGGTGTCCATGGTGGCTCCGGGATCCATGCAGCACCCTCTGGCGGCCACCCCAGATCCCCACAGGGTGGTGGAGAACTCCATCTCCCATGGAACCCTGCAGGAAACTGAGGCACCATCATCAACCAGGGAGGCTGCCACCAAGCATCCCAGGGGAGGTACTGAGGAGCCCATGGCTGCTCCCCCAAAACATAAGTAGAAGGGGCGACCTGGCCGGGCCCACCACAGAGTCCACTACGACTCCTAAATCCTTCTCATAAGGTGTACTCTCGATTTTCAGACCACCCATTGTGGATTCAAACCTCACATTTATATTTCCTGTGTGTGATTCTTTACATTTACTGACATTAAATTTCATTTGCCACAAATCTGCCCAAGCCTGTCTGCTGTCCAAGTCCTTCTGTAATAATATAATGGATTCCAAATTATCTGCTAATCCACCTATCTTGGTATCATCTGCAAACTTAACCTGCTTGTTACTTATATTCCTATCTAAATAATTTATAAATATTTAAAATAGCAGCGGCCCTAGCACTGACCCCTGCTGGACACCACTGTTAACGTCACCCAATTCTGATGAGGTTCCTCAAACCATCACCCTCTGCTTCCTGTGTCTGAGCCAATTCTGCACCTTCCTACACACCACACTCTGAACTGCTACTTCTTTTAGTTTGAAGACTGACCTCTCATGTGGCATCTTACCAAATGCTTTCTGAAAGCATTCTGTAGCATCAAAATATACCCAGGTATTTGATGAATCAATGAAATAGTGGTAAACGTGAATGATACTTTGTCGTAGGTGCTCTCTGTTGTTCAGCATTATGATGGTTCCAACAAGAGTCGATGTGAGTTTGAAAGAACTGGCAGCCACATTCATAAAAATACTTTATACATTTGAAGTAAATGGTGCATCACACTCCATCAAAAGGACAGCTGTCAAGAGAGTGGATAACGGAGAACGACAGGAGATGCAGATATCACTAATCAAAACACCCACATTGACAAATCTGCCTAATGACACCAGCAGGCGCAAAGATGAAGCTGCACAACATCCACCTTCTGACTTCACGTCGAAACGATTAACCCAAGAAATGTAACATTACTGTCTAATTGGAAATGAAAACATGCAATTGCAAACAGCTGCCGCATTTTAACACGATGCATCTCTGTAGACCACAATGCTTATCTACACTCTATTTGCTGTTGCTATGTCATATACAGTAGTGATGCAATAGTTACAGTTACAGAGAGATATCATAGCAGACAGAGGAACCTCTCACATGTGTGGAGCTCAGTACCTGCGGTGGTCTACGTGTGTGTGTCTGTCTGTCTGTCTTCACTGTCACAGTGCTCATTACAACATGCACATTAATTATTAAGCTTCAGTTACCTTTAGCTTGTCATTTTCTCTCAGCTTCAAATCTTTTGTTCACTGTCTTTTTCTCTCTTCCTGAAACCCCGATGGTGCTTTAAATCCCACGGACTGGAGACATTGGTGGTGGGTGTTTTAGGAAGAAGCCCTGTGGGTATAGCCTTTGAAGTACAGGATTTTGCCGCCATTCACTACACACCTTTTAACAGGTTGTCCTAAGATGTTTATTCTCATGTGACGATCATGTTTGAGACTAAACCATCCAGGAACCCCTTCTCCTCTGGTATGGTCTGTTTACTCCTTTACCTTCTGAGAAGCAGTACAGTAGCTCTTGCCTGGTACTTTCTTGGCCAGATAAGGGACAGGAACTGCTTCTAACCCTGTAGTCATCACCCTTCTGACCTTAAACTCCACCCTTCCCACCTCACCTTAAAATCATACATGTACATCCTGGGACTCTGTACCTGCCACAGGTCTATTTTGTTTGCACTACAGTCTTGAACCATTAATAACAGAACTACCAGGACTTGTGCCTATATAGCTGTCTACATGTTGCAGTTTCTAAAAAATGATAAGGCCATCCTGCTCCCACTCTAATACTTAAGACCCTTTTATGATGCTTTTTACTGATTGATATTTTCATCATAGAAGGTAGGATTATTGCCATTTTACCCTTTGATACAACTTTACCTGAGTCCCATTTGTCATCTGCTTGTGTAAATGGAATAGGAGCTGATTTACATATTCACATTCATATTTGCATTTGTGTTGATTATAGGTATATATTTGTTTAAATGAATTTCTCAGTTCTTGGAAAATGATGTAAAGCAAAACTGTTACCTCAGATGTTAAGTAAATTATTGTAAATTTGACTTAGCATTTTGAAATTGAGCATATTTATTTACAAAATGTGTTACCACAAAAATACAGTGTCTATAAAAAGTATTCACACCCTTGAATGTTTTCACATTTTACTCTTGTATAACATTAAATCACAATGGAGATCATTTGGCTTTTTTGACATTAATCAACAAAAAGACTCTTTAATTCCATAAGTATTCACGTACAGCCATGACTCTTCCTAGAGCCAAAAATCGTGGCAGAAGGGCCTTGGGATTGGAAGTGACCAAGAGGTCAAATGTCATTCTAGATGAGCTCTAAAGAACCTGTCTGAAGATGGAAGACACTTTCAGAAGGACAACCAGCACTGCAACACTCCACCAATATAGGCCTTATGACTGACTGGATGGACAACACATGAACGCACACCAGAGGTGTGCATCTGGTCTGAAGAAATCTTTGTCTTTTCTTTTCTTGTCATTTTAGTTATTCTAGTATCTATCTATCTATCTATCTATCTATCTATCTATCTATCTATCTATCTATCTATCTATCTATCTATCTATCTATCATATAGAGCCTAACACATCAATCTATCTATCTATCTATCTATCTATCTATCTATCTATCTATCTATCTATCTATCTATCTATCTATTGTGAACGCTAGGGGTTGCTGTTGCCCCTTTAACACCAACAGACAGACACACTGGACACAGGTTAAAAGCACCAAGAAGTATTTTAATGGTTTTCTTTTTTAAATAGTGCCTTTCAAGAACCACAGCTACCATAAACAATTAAATAAACAATAAATCTACATAATAAAGTACAATTCTCTCCTCCACCCCTCCCAGCAAACATTGTCTACTACCTCCTGACTCTGGCTTCCTTGCTGGGTTCCCAACAGTCCTATATATAGTCTTCAACCCGGAAGTGCTTCTGTCTTTCCGACCATGTGACTGGCTAGCACTTCTGGATCAAATGAAGAACTGGCTTTTTTCTTCAGCCTGGATGTACTTTGGAGCTTCCATCCTGGTCACTGCCTCGTACTTCCGAGCTATAGGGAAAGGATGAGTCCCCAGGTCCTTCAACAGCTCCCCCTGGTGGCACCCATGGCACCCAACATGGCTGAGAAGCCAAACTCCAAGTCCCAGGATGCCCTGCAGGAATCCAGGGCACCACTACACTCCAGGGGAGCTGCCATCTAGCATTATGGGGGAGGCAGTGTCCAAAAATATTTGCCTTCCCCCATACTTCCCTTCTTTGGGCGTCCTGGGCAGGTTGAGCTGCCCTCCGTCCCTATTGATCTATCTGTTTTATAGTGCCTTTCACATCTATCTATCTATCTATCTATCTATCTATCTATCTATCTATCTATCTATCTATCTATCTATCTATCTA
>JANRMT010062820.1:23510799-23537536 GCA_026402145.1 Polypterus bichir lapradei
AGATAGATAGATAGATAGATAGATAGATAGATAGATAGATAGATAGACACTTTATTCATCCCAAGGGGAAATTCACATACTCCAGCAGTAGCATACTGATACAAAAACAATATTAAATTAAAGAGAACAGACAATAACTTTGAATAATGTTAACGTTTACCCCCCTGGGTGGAATTTAAGAGTCGTATAGTGTGGGGGGGGGAACGATCTCCTCAGTCTGTCAGTGGAGTAGGATGGTGACAGCAGTCTGTCGCTGAAGCTGCTCCTCTGTCTGGAGGTGATACTGTTTAGTGGATGCAGTGGATTCTCCATAATTGACAGGAGCCTGCTGAGTGCCCGTCGCTCTGCCATCGATGCCAAACTGTCCAGCTCCATGCCTACAATAGAGCCTGCCTTCCTCACCTGTTTGTCCAGGCGTGAAGCGTCCCTCTTCTTTATGCTGCCTCCCCAGCACACCACCGTGTAGAAGAGGGCGCTCGCCACAACCGTCTGATAGAACATCTGCAGAATCTTATAGCAGATATTGAAGGACCAGATAATATTTATCCTCGAGTTCTTAAGGAGGCTAGCGAGTACAGAAATAAACCCTTGACACTTGATATTTTTAGGAAGTCAATGGAGAGATTCTGAAGGACAAAAAAATGGTAAATATCTTCCCATTATATAAAAAGGGTGACAGGGCAGATCCAAGCAATTATAGCCCAGTAAGTTTAACATGCATCACAGGAATGAATGGAAGGAATTATTAAGGATAAGATTGAGTAACACATGGCAAGGACAGGAGTTATTCTGAACAGTCAGCATGGGTTCAGAAGAGGGAGGTCGTGTTTTACTAACAGGCTGGAATTCTATGAGGAGGCAACAAAAGGATACAATCAAAGTGGAGCTTATGATATTATTTATCTGGACTTTCAGAAAGCATTTGATAAGGTGCCACATGAGAGGTTGGGCATCAAACTAAAAGAAGTGGCAGTTCAGAGGTGATGTTTGTAGATGAGTGCAGAATTGGCTCAGACACAGGAAGTAGAGAGTGATGGTGCGCGGAACCTCTTCAGAATTGGCCGATGTTAAGAGTGGTGACCAACAGGGGTCAGTGCTGGGGCTGCTGCTATTTTTAATATATATAAATGATTTAGTTAGGAATATAAGTAACAGGCTGGTTAATTTTGCAGATGATACCAAGATAGGCGGATAAGCAGATAATTTGGAATCCGTTATATCATTACAGAAGGACTTGAATAGCATACAGGCTTGGGCATATTTGTGGACGATGAAATTTAATGTCAGTAAATGTAAAGTATTAAACATAGGAAGTAAAAATGTGAGATTTGAATACACAATGGGAGGTCTGAAAATTGAGAGTACCCCTTATGAGAAGGATTTAGGAGTCATAGTGGACTCTAAGCTATCGACTTCCAGACAGTGTTCAGAAGTCATTAAGAAGGCTAACAGAATATCAGGTTATATAGCACAATGTGTGGAGTACAAGCCACAGGAGGTTCTGCTCAAGCTTTATAACACACTGGTGAGGCCTCATCTGGAGTCCTGTGTGCAGTTTTGGTCTGCAGGCTACAAAAAGGACATAACAGCACAAGAAAAGGTCCAGAGAAGAGTGACTAGACTGATTGAGGGCTACAGGGAATGAGTTATGAGGAAAGATTAAAAGAGCTAAGCCATTACAGTTTAAGCAAAAGAAGATTAAGAGGAGACATGACTGAAGTGTTTAAAATTATGAAGGGAATTGCAAGAAATGGGTACAGAATAATGCCTGGTTCCTCATCCAAAAATAGACAACTAAAGAGGAAAGGCGCTGGGCTTTTATAATAGCCAGAAAGGAAGAGGTGGGGTCCAGTAATCAAGGCTGGAAGTGACCTGGGTAGGAGGCGTGGTTAGGAAAGGGAAGCAGGAAGTGGAGGAATTGTATGCTATTTTCTGTTTGGGAGATCTGTATGAGAGGGAGAGGAAAGGTTAGTGCACTTTGGATAATCCTGCTCTTGTATTCCGCCCTCGGTTAAACCCTTAGCCTGCCTCTCAAGCGCACGCGTGTGACACAGTGTAACGCTATAGTTAAGAGCTCAATTGCAATTGTTATTCCACAATTTTTATAAGTACCTATTGTGACGTGTGAGTCCCTGTCTTGCACCCCAAAACACAAGGCCGAGTCTCAGTACTTTAGCAAAACCAGCTTTATTCAGCTTAAAACAGGAACAGCATGGTTATTTATTGTAGCAGGATCTACCAATTCTCCTTTACACAGACACAGCAATCAGGCAGGCTTGTGGCCAGGTTAGTGGCCATTACTGTTTACTGTTGCATTACAGGTTACTGTTCCCTGCATTTATAATGTTCCTACCATCATCCATCGGTGACAGGCACTTATAGCGCGACCGTGGTCAGCTCGGATTTGCTTTCGCGACAAGCCACTGCAGTGCTGGGAGCCTGAGGTTGCCCTGGCAACAGATACGCTGTCTTCCACAGGCGTGGCGATCGCACTTCGAGATGCTCTTCGGCATTGTCATCCCATTGGGGGGGAGTCCCAAAAGAGTTTAGAAACCTTACACTATATATATAAATTGTGGGATAACAATGACAATTAAATGCTTAACAACAGCATTACATCGTGTTACACAGTAAATACAACGTAATTACACATAGTCACTCTGTAATTATACATTATGGTAAGCACAGCATAATTTGGGACAACTAATTTTAAGTGATACCAAGAAAAGAATTTAAAAAAATAGCAATGTACAATACAATTACAGATAAACCAGCTGATGGGTACAGCACACAGTGCAGGGTAGGTAGGATCAGCTTATTGGGAGTTCAGGAAACTTATGGCCTGGGGGACGAAGCTGGTCCTGAAGTAAGGGGCACGAGTGGTGATGCTCTGGTAGCGCTACCCAGGAGGCAGAAGTGAGAACAGGAGATGAGCCTTTTATCGGAGATAATGAATTCAGCAATCTTCAGACATCTGTTTAAGTATTTTAGTATAAAGCTGAGGAAGGTCAACCATACATGATTTTAGGAGCTGTATGAATTTTAGGAAAAATATTCAACCCTTGGACAAAAAGAAGGGAAAAAATAATTAGCCCTAAAAGAGTTAAATCTACAACACAATAAAGTATATGGTTGCCTACTCCGGTCCTGGAGGACCACCGTGGCTGAATGTTTTCATCCTAACCCTTCATTTAATGAGTGCCGTGTTTGTGCTAATTAACTTCTTGTGAATTCATTTTAATTGAATTGCTTCTTTAAGATTTGTTCCCCTGAATTTCTTCACTGTTCCTCTAAAGTGCTTATTTTCTTATCTTAAATGGAACCCAAACAGAAATTAAATGAGAAGTGAGGGAGTCAACAGAAGACCAACTAAGTCAGGGTCTCAAACTCCAACCAATTTCACTTTAACCAGTTGCTTAATGAGGTGCCAATTCCTGTCAATAATTAAACGAGTTCTTCAATTCCGTGGTTTGTTGCTGCTCTCATTGTGTATTAGCAGACATTCTGAAATTGTTGATTTTCTCTTTTCAAATGCTCTGGCAGAATGTTTTGTGGACCTGAGCAGACCAACATTCCTGAGACCTTCATCTTTCTTTATTTTCAGATATTGTACGATGGACAACAGTTGTTTAGGCTCATTTTGTGTCTCATTATTGTTTGGCTGCTAATTAAGGAAAAAGAAACAATTAAGGGGTCTGAGTGTTCAAGAACAGGTCAATTAAAATGAATTGAAAAGATGTTAATTGGCAGCAGAAACAGGTCACTCATTAAGAAAAGGGTTAGAATGAAAGCCTGCAGCCATGGTGGTCCTCCAGGACCAGAGTTGGTGACCCCTGTAATAAAGTGTGCAGAAAATATAGGGGTATGAATACTTTTTGAATCACTGTAAATGAGACTTTGTCAACCAAACTGTTATAAGGCCACTCTCTTGGACCGCTCTCCAACGTCCTGTGCTGGGTTTTGTGTTGCCTTACTCTCTCAAAACACAGTTGCTGGATTCCCACCATGTGGTCTGTGCAGCAGGAGATGTTTTACAGCCCCTTGTGGAGATTATGTCATGGTACAAACAGACAGCACGGGGATCTTTTGTGACGAATGGTATGCTGACCTAATGGCACTGCCTTATGTGCAGAAGGAGGTGAACGACAGACCGGAACAGAAATGTCATTTTTGTTAAAGCCTGTTTTCGCTAATTATAACTCATCACCAAAGAGACCTCAGGATGACAATGTCTGGAGAACTTCCAGGTGTTCCTTAACATATGCCTTTTTAATTTTCTTTGTGAATGCTCCCCCATACAAGACCACTTCTGGTAATTTCCATCTCAGCGTGAGTCTGGGCTCTCCGTCACTTAACTCCACCAAGCTACTCACAGACTACTAATTAGATCCTAGTTCCTAGACGATTAAAAACATTTTCATTTTAGCATTCCCCATACAATTAAGAAGTCATCTTCTGCTTTACCCAGAATTTTTTTTCCCTTCTTTTTCACTTGAGACGTTTTCTTTTAAATGTGTGACAAAAAGCTCCCAAGGACTATTAATTTAACACATCTACAAACACCATAATTGCCACAACGTTTGACTGTGAGCTCTCTCTGTGAGTGAGTGCATAGTAACATTAGGTTACAAAAGTAAAAAGCAAACTTGAATGCTTGCAGCTTTGTGCTGGATTAGTCTATTGAGACCGAATTAAACAATGAATGGACTAAATTTAAACGACAACAACACTGAGACTCCTGGGCATTTTGCTATCCGTCTTCCAGAAGCGTTTAATCAAGTCAGTCACCCCTAACATTTATTGTCCATTTTGCTCTTTGGGCCATGCGCCATTACATAAATGTCTGCCAGAGGCAAAGTTTATTGGCTGATCTTAAAACTGGGGAGAGAAGGCTGATTAGTCATGGATACTTACTTTAATTCAGATGTTCTTAACCTGAGGTCCTGAGGACCCCTATGGGGTCCATGAATGGGTTTCAGGGGGTCCTTAAGGGTCAGATAAAAATTAACATTTATATTCACTATACAGCCCGGGACTGTTGATTTAGACTGAACACAGTAGTAGTAGTAATGGTAGTAAAAAACACAGTAGTAGTAGATCTGTTTTAATTTGCACAAGAGGATTTTATTTTATAATTATACAATACAATTTAGGACGGCATGGTGGCCCAGTGGTAGCGCTGCTGCTGTTTGCTTCCCGGGTCCTCCCTGCATGGAGTTTGCATGCTCTCCCTGTGTCTGCGTGGGCTTCCTCCGGTTGCTTCGGTTTCCTCCCACAGTCCAAAGACATGCAAGTTAGGTGCATTGGCGATCCTAAATTGTCCCCATTGTGTGCTTGATGTGTGTGTGTGTGTGCCCTGCGGTGGGCTGGTGCCATGTCCGGGGATTTGTTCCTGCCTTGCGCCCTGTGTTAGCTGGGATTGGCTCCAGCAGACCCCCGTGACCCTATGTTAGGATATAGCGGGTTGGAAAATGACTGCCAATACAATTTATTTTTGTATAGCCCAAAATCACACAATCCTTTTGTGCAGTATTTGTGTGAATAAACCATTTATTTTGAACCTGGAATTTGTGTTGTGATGGCGGTGTCTGGGTATTTGGGTGCTGCAATACCTCCTAGTGGTCACAACACTTTATTGAGGTGTAGATTTCTTTTTAAATGGATACATTTGTCATGTCATGTTTTGACAATGGCACAACTATTGGTTTTCACAAAGTTTGCTGCTTCAGTGTTTTTAGATCTTTTTGTCAGATGTTTCTATGGTATACTGAAGTAGAATTACAAGCATTTCATAAGTCTCAAAGGCTTTTATTGACAATTACATTAGGTTTGGGCAAAGAGTCCATATTTGCAGTGTTGGCCCTTCTTTCTCTGCAATTCACCCTGGCAGGCTGTCTGTCAATCAACTTCTGGGTCCAATCCTGACTGATTGGAGCCCATTCCTGCATAATCAATGCTTGGACTTTGTCAGAATTGGTGGATTTTTGTTTGTCCACACACCTCTTGAGGATTGACCACAAGTTCTCAATGGGATTAACCCCTTGTTGCCTGAATTTATTTACAATTATATAAAAAAAAAAATGATTTGTGTTTTTGCTGTCAAACAGATGTTAAATTAAGTGGACATTGTTAATTTGAATATAGCACATATATTAAATATAAATTTAGGTATGATGCAAATTAGCGACATTAGGCATAACTGGGTGTAATAGTAATTAAACAAATTTTCCACTCTCAGGTATGTAGGTTATTTTATTGATGCTGTTATTGATCAGTTCCTCCAGTCAACAATCCAAATTTTCCAAAAATCAGTAGAATGTCATGAAATTAATAACAAGTCACATGAGGAGAAACAGTCTTATTCATGGAATTCTCAAAAGCAGCTGTTGTTCTTGTTATCAACAAAATGAAAAAAAACCTATGATAGTACTTTTTTCTCCTTATGTGGATGCGATAATATGCAATCAGTGCGTCAAGAGCATCAAAGCCACCCATGAACTTGTTGTACAGGCTGATGATGTTTGGGCATTCTATAGACACTTTCGTTTTCGACTTTCTGTCCCATGTTTCTATATTAGAAATAGGCTGAGCACTGGCAAAAGTGCTGGCAATGATAACCCCTGTATTATCACACCATTTTACTGCTCTTATTTCTACATTGATTACAACAGCCTTCTTCTCTTCAAATGTCCCTCTTCCCTTCTTCTTCATATCAGTGCCTACACTGAAATTGCACCCTTGCAGGCAACTTTGCTTCACAGTCCCAAGGGCTAGTATTCCCTTGTTTGCAAGGGCAACAAACAAATCCAAGCAAGAAAACCAGTTGTCAAAATACAGTAAGTGATTGAGAGCACCACGAATAGCTTATGCAAGCTTTAGCACAATGTTTCTTCTTGCAGCAATGTTAGGTTCTCCAGGTACAGGATCTATTTTCCGTGCAAATATGTCAAATGAATGCACCAGGCCTTTAGTATCACAAAGCACAAAGATTTTGTATCCCCATTTGTATGGCTTCTTGTCGATATATTGCTTTAGGCTAGATCTACCTTTGAATGGCACCATTTGCTCATCAATAGACAACATTTGATCTTGTGGGAGACCATGAAATTATGGGAGAAGTGAACCAATAATTGGCCTGATTTTGAAAAGCTTATTCATTGTCAGTACTCTCATTACTGCTGCTTTCATCTTCAGAAACATCACCTTGTGATAAATGTGTAGGCATGTAGTCTTCATCGCAATCCTCACTATCACTGAGACAGCTGTCATCACTTTCAACTGGTGGAACCCTGATCTGAAGTCCACCAGCTCGCTTCCTGTAGAAAGCTGATGTGTTCATTTAGTTCTGCCTCAAAATAAAGGGCAGAAATCTCATTTATATCTCAGTATGCTATTTTTACATTAATTCTAGAAATTAACTAGGATAAAAATGCAAAGCATTTGAAATCTATGCACAGGAATTCGAATTTCTACGATATTGCACCTAAATACATTATTATTCATATGCAGCCGTTATTGCCGAATGTAGCGAAAAAGCGACATAGCGAAAACGGCGTATAACTTCCGGAATTTTCGTCACATGTAGTTTATTCTGAAATATCAGCAATAGAAGAAAACAATAAGCTTATATGTATTTTTATCTTAGCGCAATTTACCTCAAATGTGGAGAATTTCTCGAAGAAAGCAGCCAAAATCCACGCGCACGGAAACACCAACACTTCGCTTCCATCAGGCAGTTGTAGTTTCCACTACGACCACTAGATGGGATGAGAAGCGCTTTCAATACAATCCTTGGAACGTATCGAATACGCAGCAACCGGCATTAGCGGGATACATGTGCAGCCACGGCTGCAATCAGCCTGCAAGCGGTTTGATGCGAATTCGCAACAATCGTCTACAAGGGGTTAAGGTCTGGGGAGTTTCCCGGCCATGGACCCAAAGTGCCGGAAAAGGCTTTGTGGGTTATTAAACTGTTCTTGGATGGTTGGGAGAAGTTGCTGTCTGAGGATGTTTTGGTCCCATTCTTTATTCATGGCTGTGCTCTTAGGCAAAATTGTGAGTGAGCCCACTGCCTTGGCTGAGAAGCAACCCCACGTGACATGAATGGTCTCAGGATGCTTTACTGTTGGCATGACACAGGACTGATGGTAGCGCCGCTCACCTTTTCTTCTGGATGCCCCAAACAATCAGAAAGGGGATTCATCAGAGAAAATGACTTGACCCCAGCAGTCCTTAGCAGTCCAATCCCTGTACCTTTTGTAGAATATCAGTCTGTCCCTGATGATTTCCTTGGTGGCTTCTTTGCTGCCTTTTTTGACACCCACCAAGCCATTCTCAAAAAGTCCTTGCCTCACTCACACCTGCCTGCTGCCATTCCTGAGCAGGCTCGACACTGGCGGTGCCTGCAGCTGAATCATCTTTAGGAGATGGTCCTGGCACTTGCTGGACTTTCTTGGGCGCCCTGAAACCTTCTTCACCTCTCTATTCTAACTCAATCAGCATGACAGAATGATCTCCAGCCTTGTCCTCGTCGACACTCTCTCCTGAACGAGAATCACTGAAATGACGTCAGCAGGTCCTTTTGTGGTGGGGCTGAAATGCAGTGGAAATGGGCTTTTCTGAGATTAAGTTCATTTTCATGGAAAAGAGGGACTGTGCAATTAATTTCAATTCACCCAATCGCTCCTCATAACATTTTGGAGTAGATGCAGATTGCCATCATAAAAACGGAAGCAGGAAACTTTGTGAAAATTAATATTTGTGTCATTTGTGGTATATGGCCGGCAGTTCATCCTGGCCAATACCCCCACGCCGCCAGGTGGAGCCCTTCTTGCAACATGGAGGTGCCCCGAGTTCCAGCAGTGGAGTTTTACATCACAGCCCTGCTGGATACCATGGGGGCCTCCAGGGGACGCTGCAGGAAGGCACGAGGATTTTTATTATAGCCCGGAAGTACTTTCTAGTCACGGGAATGGAATTAATGAAGTACTTCCGGGATGAAGAAAAGAAGGAGTTTTCACCTGACCCGGAAGTGTTATGAAATCACGTGGACTGAGAGAAAGAAGCACTCTAGAAGACTATAAAGGACTCTGGGAAAACCCAACAAGTTGAGCTGAGTTGGTAGGAAGGGTGACGAAGCGTCTGGGAGTGAAGGATTGATGATTGTATTGTTATTATTGTTGTTATTAGAAGTATTGTGGAGGTGGAGGTGCTTTGTACACAATTTATGAAATTAAATTCATTTGTGACTTTTATCTGGTGTCTGGCATGTGCTCTGAGGGTTCAAGGGGACGACAGAATCCCCTATCTGTCACAAATTCTTAAAACTTTTGGCCACGACTGTACACTCCACAACAACCAAGTGAAAACGTGTCTTTGGAAGCCATTCCAGCTTTGAGTCTTCTTGGGTAAATCTCTACAAGCTTTTCACACCTGGGTTTGGGCAGCTGATCCCATTCTTTTTGGCAGATCATCTCAAGTTCTATTAGATTGGATCGGAAACATCTGTAAACTGACATTTTCAAGTCTCTTCAAAGATGTTCTATGGGGTTTAAGACAGGGCTTTTGCTGGGCCACTCAAGGACACTCAGAGACTTGTCCTGAACCCATTTCAGTGTTGTCTTGGTTTTATACTTTGGGTCACTGCCATGCTGAAAGATGAACCGTCACCCCACTCTCAGGCGGCATTCACTCTGGACCTTTCTGTATTTGACTGCATTCTTCTTTCTCTCAGTTCTGACCAGTCTTCCTGTCCATGCTGTTGAGAAGCAAACCCTTAACATGATGTTGCCAATACCATACTTCACCATGGGGATGGCATTAGACTGGTGATGAGCAGTGCTTAGTCTTCATTGGACATAATGCTTAGAGTTCAACTTTTGTCTCATCAGATCAGAAAATGTTTCCCATCATGTTCTCAGAGTCTTTTAAATGCTTTTTGTCAAACTTCAAGCAGAAGTTTGTCACTCTACCATAAACACCTGACTGACAGAGTGCTGCTGTGACGGCCGTTCTTCCAACAGGTTCTCCCATCTCAGCAGAGGACTTCTTAAGACCTGATAGAGTGACCATTGGGTTCTTGGTCATCTCCCTGACCAAGGTCTTTCTTGCCCAGTTACTGTTGAATATACATAAAGCGACACTATACTCAGAACTAATGAGACAGCATCTGCTGTATTGTGTGTACAGTTATGGTAGCCCTGTTATAGAAATGACATAACATCACTTGAAGCTCTGCAGAGGAGAGCAACCACTTTGCATCCCAGTACTTTAGGACATGTCTCACTATGGCAGATTCAGAGAATTAACCCTGCTTAGTCTCGAGCAGAGGAGGCTGCACGGGGACCTCAATCAAGTCTTCCAAATCCTCAAAGTCATTCTTAAAGCACATCCAACTGAATTCATTTGACTTAACGGTAAATCACGTATTCCAGAATACCATTTGAAATTAAGGGGACGCACACTAAGAGTTAAAGCCAGGAAACACTTCTTTAGTCAGGGAGTTGTGGGAATTTGGAACAAAGTACTAAGAGTTAATGTTGAAGCAGAAAGTTTGACAACCTTTAAGAAGTGTCTGGATGAGATATTGAGACAGTTAAGCTATCAGCTAAACAAATGAGCCTGATAGACTGAATGGTCTCCTTTGGTCTGTCAAATTTCTTACATTCTTACTTTAGTCTGAACTCTTAGAAGAGTCCTGGTGGTTCTGAACTTCTTCCATTTCACAATTATTGAGGCCAATGTGCTCATGAGAAGACTCAAAGCTTTACAAATTGTTGTGCTCCTTTGACCTGATGTTTACCTCACCACAATTTGATTGTGGAGGTCTACAAAGAGTTCCTTGCGCTTCATGGCTTGGTTTTTGTCCTGACGTGCAGTGTGAATTGCAGGACCTTCTATACAACAGGTACATGTGTGCCTTTCTAAACGATCATCTATCAATTCAGTTTGCCCTAGGTGGTCTGCAGTCACTTTCTATGCATATCTTAAGGAGAATTAAAGCAAATGGGATGCACCTACTGTAACCACAGTTTGGCATGTGTCACTCATGCGCCTCTGTGAATCACTGCCCAGGCTTATCTGAGAATGGTACTACCACCCTGGGTCGAGTGGGTGGAGTTTGTGACTCACACTGACCTTCTCCTCTTTGTTTCCCTCAACAGCACTGAGAAAACACCCAGTGATGGCAACTGACTTCCTCCCCTTCTGGTCTACTGCCTTTCCGGAAGGAGACGGTCAGTTCTGAACCAACTGCACCACAGAACAGAGCTCCCCAAACCCTTTGCATCTGCACTCTTACACAATACTGAGAACTGTATTATATTATAGTCACGTGACCCTAGTGGTTCAATCACCTCTACACCCTCAATTCTATCCTGATTATTACAAAATACTAAATCCAAACAGGCTTCACCCGTGTTGGTGCTTTAACATACTGTGTTAAAAAACAGTCACTGATTACTTCTAAAAACTCCTGCTCTTGTGCTTCTCCATCTGCAAGGTTATCCCAGTTAATATTTGGATAATTAAAGTCCCCCATGACTATAATATCTCCCTGTAAACTTGCCTTTTTGATATTACTAAAAAGATGTGTGTTGAAATTACTGTCTGAATTGGGTGGTCTATAACACACTCCTAAAATAAGACCTCTTTCCCTAATATTTTCCAGGCGAAGCCAGACGTCCTCACTAAGGCTCATCATCCAACTGAAGAGAACTTACATTTAAATCCTGTCTGGCATAAATAGCAATCCCACCTCCTTTTTTGTTCTGTCTATCCTTCCTAAAAATGTGTATCCCTCTATGTTACACTCATCCCCATCTTTGTTATTTAGCCAGGTTTCCCTTATTGCTATAATATCATAATTATGCTCTGCTACATACAACTCCAACTTACTTACCTTATTTTTGATACTTCTAGCATTAAGGCAAGCTATTTAGAATGTGTTCCTCCTTCTACATTTAAATCCATCCATCCATTATCCAACCCGCTGAATCCGAACACAGGGTCACGGGGGTCTGCTGGAGCCAATCCCAGCCAACACAGGGCACAAGGCAGGAACCAATCCTGGGCAGGGTGCCAACCCACCGCAGGACACCTACATTTAAATGTTTGCTTAAATTACATTACTACGCATTTTTATCTTTACACCGTTGTTTGTTCTTCCTTGTATAGATCTAAATCTGGCTTGTCCTAAACTCTCTGCCCCCTCATTCCCTAGTTTAGACAATCTTTGACTAGCCTACATATACATCTCCCCAATACATTGGTGCCCCTCCAGTTCAGATGTAACCCATCACAGCAAAACAGGTCCCATCTGTTCCAATAGGAGTCCCAATGCCCCATAAACCTGTACCCTTCTACCCTGCACCAAGATTTGAGCCATGCGTTAAGCCTTCTAATCTCCTCAATCTTATCTGGACTGGCGCATAGCACAGGCAGAACTTCGAAGAAGACTACCTTGTCATTTCTGCTCCTCAGCTTGGCACTTACTCTTTGAATTTGGATCACAGAACTGACAGACTACCCTTATGTATAGTGAATGAAGATTAGTAGAGAAATGGCTTACTTTGCCTTATTATGTTGTTCTGCTACTTATAGTGGCACTCATTGCAGCCCCTTTGGTTATAGTTTGGTGCCTATATTAAATGGGGAACAACTGGGTTGGTGCCCCAACATTTATCTGTAAAAAACTGCAGTGCCTTATTTGACCATAAGTGACACAACAGAGAGTTCTGAATACTTACTATTCTTTATGAACTGTGTAGAAGCTAATTTTAGAATTTTTTTTTGGATATACTTTATTAATTGTGTAGTTGAAAAAACAATTCTTTATCTGCACACAGATATGCACAAATGTCAATGAAGTGGATCACTTAATTAAACAATTCATTCCCTTTTATAATTTTCTGTTACCGTGACCTTATCTAATACATCAAGTCATCTGACTCTTAATATACAGAATTCTATTATCTTAACCAATCAACTACAGCCACAAGATAATTCATAAAAATGTAGTTTCTTCCATTATTCTGAACACTGCGTCATTAATATGGGTCATCAGGGATGCCAGGGGCGACAACCTGGCTGGGATGCCGTGAAGCACCGGAAGAGGGCGTGCGCCCACCTGGGATCACGTGGGGGCTGCCACCCTGGTTGCTTTGGGGACCACGGGTTGAGGGTTTGGAAGCCCAACCCTGTAGGGGCCCGTGGTCACCGCCAGGGGGCGCCCCGATGCCTTGGGAGCCCTGGACCTCAGCACTTCCGCCACACCAGGAAGTGCCGGGGGGAAGAGAAGCAGGGACAACCAGAGTGCTTCTGGGAGGACAGCCGGCACTTCCGCCACACTGGGGCGTGTCGGCAGGTGATTGCCGGGGAGCACCTGGAGCACATCCGGGTGTGGATAAAAGGGGCCGCCGCCCTGCAATCAAGGCTGGAGTCGGGTGGAAGAAGGACGAAGCAGAAGAGAGTGTGGAGGCGGCCCGAAGAAGAAGGCATTGTGTGTCCAGGACTTTGTGGGGGTTTGTGTGCACTTGTAAATATTGTAAATAAACATGTGGTGGTGGAAAAACAGCATGTCTGCCTGTCTGTGCCCGGGTTCTGTTCACAGGGTGTCTGATGGATTTTACCATCGATCTTATCACTGCTTTATAACAGGGGTGTTTGGGCTTTCTTTATAGTTTGTCCTCGCTTTTTAAGGGGGTGTTCATTACTCATTTACTTCATTTTAACCTTAGCAACTATCTTAGCCACATGTGCCTCAGCTTAAAGCATACATTTAGTAAATCCTTCAGTTACATTCAATTCTTATCCTTATGTTTAATAATTAACCTTTATAACTTCATATAAGTATATACCAAATTGTAAAATTATATCATGTATTGATTAAAAATACTGATTAAAATTCTATAATCCCTGTGGAGAAATTGTGGTTTCGCATGACCTTTGAGGGGGTCAGGGTCAGCCAGTGTACAGAACTCCAGAGCAAATTTTCAGGTTAAGGCCTTGTTTAAAGGCCCAATGGAAAAGGATCCCCACTTTAACGGGATTTGAACCGACAACCTGTTAATGTTAAAATTCCCATAAGTGTTTGCTTAATTTAAATAGACCATCAGTTTCACATAGTTAGGTAATGGTATAACCTTCTAACCTGTGTAAGCTAACATATAATTGGACTTTCTTAGCTATTTCAGTTATAACAGAATAGTAATTTAGACATTTAGGAATAAAGTCTCTCTGCTAGAACTCTGAGATTATCTTATAAACAGATCGATGGCATGCAGTTTGCTGACTGTTTTATCAATGTATGGACATTTGAAAGTATGATGGTCTGCCCATATAAAGAGGAAGAAATGAAACAGTATATGTATAAGCCTTATAGAGAAGTTCCCTTATATAAAAGCTTTTCATTTCTTTGTGATTTTAATTTTTCTGTTAATTTTTGTGAGAACTGTTTTTGAATTTTATTAAAACTTTTCAAGTGATCTGTCAAGTGACCTGACTCCTTTGGTACCGTGGCTCTTCAGAGAATTCTTGGATACCACTGGTTTGACTTTGGCCCGAATGAGTGGCTCCTCGTGGAGTCCTGCATTATGAGGGAGCGTCAGTTACGGCACTACGGACACATGGTGCAATTCCCCATAGGGTAATCTGGCTCACGGGATCCTCATTGTTGACATCCACGTAATACCTGGCTGCGGCAGATAGAGGGTCATTTCCGGAAGGGTGGGACTGGATCGCATGTCTGCCTGGGGGGGTTGCCAACCAGGATCCCAAGCTGTTTTCGTCATGTGGTGGGTATGGCGACACACGGTACCAGTGCATGCTCCCCAACCTGACCTGACCTTTTCAAGTGAAGATAGTTGGATTGTGGAAATAGCATCACACTATTGCCTGAATTGTTCTATAAACTGAGCCAAAGCTTCAGAATTTTGGAAAACTTCAGATAAATGCATCCACAAACTGCATTCAGGTGTAATTTTCCATGTGTAACCAACTACACTGGAATTCTAGTTAAGGGGAAATGTGCTATTGCTATACTGTTTTTACTGTTATTCATACTCATATACTCACGTAGGGCGGAGTGGTGGATCCAAGGCTAAGGGTCAGTGCTGGTATCTGGAAGGTTGCTGGTTCAAATCCAATTACTGCCAGGAAGGATCTTACTCTGTTGGACCCTTGAGGAAGGCTTTTAATGTGAAAATTGCTCCAGGGATTCTGCACAATGGCTGACCCTGTGCTTGGACCTCCAAAGGTGAAATGAAAAGATAAATTCTCCTGGGGGATTAACAAAAAAGTATATCAAATCAAGTATTTAGATGACAAAAGTTTGCCTCCGTGTTTCTGATGCATGGTAATGACAACAAATGGGATCTGGAAACAACCATGTATATTTCTGCTATTCTTTAGCTTGAGGTAAGGACATATTTACTATTTGCTTGTGTGGTAATAGTGGCATCGTGGGAGGTCTTATTCAGTAATAGATCAACACGATTCCCAGCACATGGCAGGAAAAGTTTGATGTGATTTAGATATCTGAGAGGAAATCAAACTGCTGGAGCTGACAGGTTGTTGTGGAGGAAGGTAGCACACACTTCATTTAAAATGGCTGAATCCCATAATAGTGGTGTTTTTTACTTTCTTGTATACATAGTATAATGAAAGTATAGGAATCATGAAAAAATTTGACATCGTTTTAGACCTTCCTGAATCCAAAAATAACATTTTTGAAATTGTCTGTCTGTCTGTGTGTCCATGTGTAAACGTGATAACTCGAAAACGCTTTGCCCTCGGTTAATGAGATTTTTGTACACCTGCTTTATATCAAAAATAAGGAAAATTAACTTTTGGGCCACTTCAGCAACCGGAAGTAGTACTTTAACTGAATAATTTCACGAATTTTCAAGTAAACTGTGGTTATAATTACAGATGGATCATTCACATTTTGTATAGCTATTTATAATGATAAAAAGCAAACAAATATGAAATTTGAGGAAAATGACACAACCGGAAGTGGTATTTTATTTAATCAACCATCTGACTTTTTTGTATCATGTAAAATATAACAAGATATTAAAAATTACATTCAATATAATGCATATTCTTTCAATAACTATTACTGATTTTATTGAATTTATACATCATCAGTTTAACAATAATGTGTAAACATTGAACATGCCATGTAAATATAAAGATGTAATGGGAACAATAAGCTGCTACCTTCCCATCGTGTTCCTGGTAATACATTCAATTTTAATGATATTTTTATTTCCGCCATCATTATCATAATTAAATATAGCTAAATGCAGTTTTAGCTCTATCAATTTATTGCAACAAGTTATTATATAACACTTTTTCTATGTTTTTATGTGACTATAACTATTTTTACTTTGCACATAATCGAGGTAATGCATATGTAATCATGAAAAACATTCCACCATCATTTTCAACCTCCCTAAGTGCGAAAATATCCATCCATCCATCCAGCCCGCTACATCCTAACTACAGGGTCACGGAGGAGCCAATCCCAGCCAACACAGAGCGGAAGGCAGGAAACAAACCCCGGGCAGGGCACACACACACACCATGCACACACTAGGGACAATTTAGAATCGCCAATGCACCTAACCTGCACGTCTATGGACTGTGGGAGGAAACCCACGCAGACACGGGGAGAACATGCAAACTCCACGCAGGGAGGACCCGGGAAGTGAACCCAGGTCTCCTAACTGCGAGGCAGCAGCGCTATGTGGAACTATCATTTTAATATAAAGTTTGTTCATAAATAGAGATAAATGATTGTGTATTGATATTATCAATTAATTATGATGAGAAATAAAGAGATATGATATTTGAGAAATATTGCACAACTGGAAGTGATTGTGATGACCTTTTCCTCAGTAAACGAGAAAGTCGAGGGGAGCGCATTCCCGATTTTTTAAATGTGAAAATGATATGCATAAGCTATTTTACAATGTGTGTGTTATCTCAAGATGTGGATCAATGTTCGACAACTTTCTTGGCTTGAAAAATAAACATATTCATTAAGTTTTGTTTCTTTGTTTCCAGTGGTGCTCAATGCCCCAGAGCTTCCATTACAAAATATCAGGAGAAGCTATGTATTCTTTAAAATGTAAAAAAAATGCTTACATTTAGAACACAGTTTCATGTGGGCAATGCATAGAAGTGGTGGCTCTGTGGCTAAAGATCAGTGCTGGTATCTGGGAGGCTGGCAGTTCAAATCCCATTATTGCCAGAAGGGATCCTACTCTGTGGGGCTCTTGAGTAAGGCCCTTAACCTGAAACTTGCTCCATAGGTCATGAAAAAAGACAATTTCCCCTTGGGGATTAACAAAGTCTATCAAATCAAATGTTTATGAAGAAATAACTTCCACTTGAAGTCATTCAACGTATCCTTTAAGTAAGTTGTTACAAAGAACTAAGTTGAATGAAATGTTTTAGTGTCCATAAAGCACATGAACAATTTTTGATCTTGTGCAAAACCTGCTCAAAACTGGACAACTATGTCAATAAGGCAGAACATTAGATTCATCTTCTAACCATCAGAATGACAGCACCGAACAGATTGCCTTTTGCACATTAGGGCTCCAGAGCTATCGGAGCAGCACTTTCACTAAGGTATAAAAGTGTCAAGAAGAAATAAGAATGAAATTGTTAACATGTTATGAGGTGAAATACACAAAGAGCAACTCACATGAAAAGAAAAAAAAAATCTCCGGAAGTTAAAAAGAAGTCACTTAAGCCACTATCAATCATCACTCTTTATACAACAAGATCCAATTGATGGATTTCTTCCGTTCTTAGCCGTCCAGTCTTATTCAAAATCCGTAGGAATGAAAAATCCAAAAAAGAGATCTCCTTAATATCTTTTTGGTTTCTCCTAAACAACAGTGAGACCAGGAATAAATAAAATGGAGACATGTTCTTTGTCTCTTGAGAAGAAATACCCCGGTGTTCTCACATATGTCTCCTCTTGAGCTTCAGCAGAGACCTCAGCAAAAATCACACAGTGGGCTCAGATTGTCCAAGTCGTTTCTTGACATATTTCTTTTTTTTTTGTAATTTAAAAATATTTGCATTGTGTGCTCATTAGTATATGGTGAAAAGTATTGTGAAGGCAACGGGGCACCAGAGAGCCCCAAACCCCAAAACAAACACAGCAAGACAGTCCCAAGTTCAAATAAATGGATGTTTATTATATTAACCCTAAAACCACGGGAAAACTGGCTATAGTCGGTTCCCAATGCAATTTGCCAGCATGCTGGAGCCGAGTATATTAGGTGATGTCCATTCGTTGAGCAGCCAGCTCGTGACCACTGGCGCCCCCTAGCGAATCAGCATCACTGTCCCTGGGATTCAGCCGCTGCACTAGACTAGCCTGTGAGCATCAGTGTTGGCCTCTGTTTGCAGCCAGTTCAAGCGCAGTTGGCAATTTACTGAATTTCATCAATGCCGTCAGTTGCACCTTCTACATATAATAAGAGATTGTTCCAGTAGTTTTTTATAGTTTCTACAGTTCATTGGCAGTATGTAAAATGATCAGTGTGGCAATAATTGTGATGCTCTTTGCATGAAAAAAAATGTGTGTTCCATTAAAATTTCACTTGGCGAATTGTGACGTTTTCTTAAAAAGTGCATCGAAAAAGTATTTGGCATTCAGAGGTGCATTAACCCCCCAAGTATGTGGTGGTTTAAGGGTTAATACATCATGAAAAGCACCAAGAAAAATTTACTTCTCCTCCAAGCACCTCTCATCTCTCCACTGCACCGCTCTCCTCCAGGTGAGTGTCGCTCTTCTTCCTCCCAGCTCCGACTCACCTGGACCCGCAAGTACTTCCTGTGCCAGGGCAGTTACCCGATACTTCTAGGTCACACAGATGTCCCAAATGAGAATGATTACATCAACCTACAGCACCCTCTTGTGGCACCCATGGACACCCGGCAGGGCTGTGGTGCCAAACAACAGCTCCCAGCATTCCCTGCTTGTTTTGCTATCAAGGGCTGCTGCCATCTAGTGACCGGAGGGAACAAATACCACCCAGAAATACTCCATCCCTGTCCTTGTTTATCCCGACCAAGGAAAGGTGCTGGTGTACATGCCCAGTATTTGTCTGGTGCTTACTGCCCAGGTAAGGAACCTTATTCTCTGGCTGGGATGTCCATCCATCCATTAGGGAGGCCTTATCTGGGTGCGACATCTTTCCTTCTCTTGGCCGGGATGCCTTTGTGTCCACTTAGGGCCTCCCATCCAGGTTAGGTATCTTCTCAAATCCTTGCCAGGATGTCCGTCCATCCCGTGTGCCACCTATAGTATGTACAGCTGAGTGTGGTAATAAAACACATTACTTTGATTACAAAACTGTAGCCATTGCTTCTGATTAATACTATTATTTGCTCAAATGTATATTGCTGTCCTCCGATTAGATTTATCATTCTGGAAAAAAGGTAGGCACAGTATGGCATAGTGGTTAGGACATTTGACTTAAAAGCCTGTGATTGTAAGTTCAAATCCCACTCCTGACACCAGTGTGACTACAAGAAAGTCACTTCATCCCCCTGTGCTCTGTTTACAAACACAAAAGAAAGGCAACCAAATGTATCTCAAATGTTGTAAAATTACCTTGGATAAAGGCATCAGTTCGATAATAATTAAAGTCTAAAAACAAGTCTGCAAAGAGATCTCACAAAATACACCACGGTTTTCAAACCAGATTCTCAATTTTAACTCCTTTCACCTCCACTATACTTCATGTCTCCTTTTTGTCTAATGCTATTTTCTCCATCTGTGACAAAGTTGATCCTTACATGAAACATACACGAGAATCTCTTTTAGGTCTCAGTGTGGTATAGCGTGTCCATGGCTTCCAAAAAAAGGGCCAGGTTTTAAATCCGTAAAGCTGTGTCACTCTCCGTGGGCGCGACTGCACGGGCGCGGGGAGTTAATTGAAGTAGTTGGAGCCAGTCGCACCTGCACGTGTAGGGCGATCGTTCGCGATTGCTTCATTGGCTTCCTGCGGCGTGTGATTAAGGCGCTGTGCCCACGGAGGTGTGTGTGTGTATATATACAGGCCGGCACAAAGGAAAGGGGATGGATGGATTGAGGAAAAGAAGAAGAAAAATGGAGGTTAAAGGATATGAAAGACAGTCTTGGAAGTTGCAATCTGGCCACCTGGAAGGAGGAGACAGCACGAGCTGGGGCCGCGCGAAGGAGCGTTAGACTGTAGTGCTCTAGGGGCTAGTTCACCCCACTGAATGTTCGGGTGGAGTGGAGTGAGCAAGGCAGGCGTCCTCACGAAGGATCTGAGGAGTGACTATGTGAGCACAAAGGAAGAAGGGAGGAGAGCCGACCTCAGACAGTCTGGCCGGGATGCCCTAAAGACAGCTAAGACAGAGGTCGGCCGAAAGCAGCTCGTGGCTGTTGGGTCTCTGCCGGCTACAGGAGCAATGAGTGAGCCAGGGAGGATGAGATGGAGGTGTGCTGAGATCGGGATTAGAGACACTGCCTTTTAACATTCTGATTTTAACTTCGGATTTTAACGGATTTATTTATTGATTTTGTTTTATCACCACTTTGCACTGTTTTCCTCCTTTTAACATATAAAGCATTAAATGGCCAAGGTCCAGCTTACTTGTCTGAACTTATCATGACTTACAAACCAGAGCGCACATTAAGATCTCAAGTCTCTTTATGATTCCAAGAATTAATAAAGTAACAGTGGGAGGTCGAGCTTTTAGTTACAGGACCTCTAAACTGTGGAGTGGTCTGCCTGCTACTATAAGAGATGCCCCTTCGGTCTCAGCTTTTAAATCTCAGCTGAAGACTCACTACTTCAGTTTAGCATACCCTGACTAGAGCTGCTGATTAACTGTACAGACTGCATCTCTGTTGTCAGTCATTAGCACTAAAACATAAGTAACATGATAGTTAGAATTTGATACTAACCCTCACCTATTCTGTTACTCTTCTCGGTACTCAAATGTGGCACTTGGTGCCAGGGCCCACCTGCCAAGTTGTTTTGCCTGCATAAGGTAACGTCATCCCTGATGGAGGATCACAGGATTCGTAGGAAAGAGGGGTCCTTTCATCGGATTAGCACTATTTCAGCTGTGGAATGTCCAAAGGGGGGAGGCAGCTTGATGAATGAGGTCTCCAGAACTCTAAACAAATCCAAATCATATTATGTGATATCATCGACTGTTAAATTCTACTCCGTACTTCTAAAATTTTTATTTTTATACTGTATTGAGGATTTGTTCTGTTCTGTGTGTTGTATTGTATTGTATTGACCTCCTTCTTTTGACACCCACTGCACGCCCAACCTACCTAGAAAGGGGTCTCTCTTTCAACTGCCTTTCCTGAGGTTTCTTCCATTTTTTTCCCCATAAGGATTTTTTTGGGAGTTTTTCCTTGTCATCTTAGAGAGTCAAGGCTGGGGGGCTGTCAAGAGTCAGGGCCTGTTAAAGCCCATTGCGGCACTTCTTGTGTGATTTTGGGCTATACAAAAAATAAATTGTATTGTATTGTTTTTATGGATTTATTTATTGGAACTTTGGAGCACTGCACTTTCTGTTTGGACACAATTGTTTATTTTAATAAAAGCACCTTGACACTTTTTACACTATCCCCTGGCTTCATTTGAGAATTGTCCTTATTTGTCAGCTCATCTCGGTGACATTTCCAACGGTGTCGGGTTCAAGAGCTCCCTGAACTCGGATGGGAGCTTGGAGCGAACCCGCATCGTTACACTCAGGAGCCATCAAAGTTCAGCCCTAGAGTAGTAAAATTTTCAGATGGGAAGAGGAATAAAGGAGAAATGTGTGAGCACATGCAATTTTAATTAAAAAGTGTTGGGTGCAAACTATTCCTTATATTAACATATTGGATTAAAATGAAGACGTGAATCAGCAATCAAAATTGAAAAAAAATAAATGAAAAGAAAATTTCTCCTCAAGAATTAACAAAGTATTTTAAATCAAGTATTTATATGACAACAGTTTGCCTTCTGTGTTTCTGATGCATGGTAATGACACCAAACGGGATCTGGAAATAACTGTGTTAATGTATACAGGTGCTGGTCATAAAATTAGAATATCATGACAAAGTTGATTTATTTCAGTAATTCCATTGAAAAAGTGAAACTTGTATATTAGATTCATTCATTACACACAGACTGATGTATTTCAAATGTTTATTTCTTTTAATTTTGATGATTATAACTGACAACTAATGAAAGTCCCAAATTCAGTATCTCAGAAAATTAGAATATTGTGAAAAGGTTCAATATTGAAGACACCTGGTGCCACACTCTAATCAGCTAATTAACTCAAAACACCTGCAAAATCCTTTAAATGGTCTCTCAGTCTCGTTCTGTAGGCTACACAATCATGGGGAAGACTGCTGACTTGACAGTTGTCCAAAAATCGGCCATTGACACCTTGCACAAGGAGGACAAGACACAAAAGGTCATTGCTAAAGAGGCTGGCTGTTCACAGAGCTCTGTGTCCAAGCACATTAATAGTGAGGCGAAGGGAAGGACAAGATGTGGTAGAAAAAAGTGTACAAGCAATAGGGATAACCGCTTGCACCCTGGAGAGGATTGTGAAACAAAACCCATTGAAAACTGTGGGGGAGATTCACAAAGAGTGGACTGCAGCTGGAGTCAGTGCTTCAAGAACCACCACGCACAGACGTATGCAAGACATGGGTTTCAGCTGTCGCATTCCTTGTGTCAAGCCACTCTTGAACAAGAGACAGCGTCAGAAGTGTCTCGACTGGACTGCTGCTGAGTGGTCCAAAGTTATGTTCTCTGATGAAAGTAAATTTTGCATTTCCTTTGGAAATCAAGGTCCCAGAGTCTGGAGGAAGAGAGGAGAGGCACAGAATCCACGTTGAGGTCCAGTGTAAAGTTTCCACAGTCAGTAATGGTTTGGGGTGCCATGTCATCTGCTGGTGTTGGTCCATTGTGTTTTCTGAGGTCCAAGGTCAACGCAGCTGTCTACCAGGAAGTTTTAGAGCACTTCATGCTTCCTGCTGCTGACGAACTTTATGGAGATGCAGATTTCATTTTCCAACAGGACGTGGCACCTGCACAAAGTGCCAAAGCTACCAGTACCTGGTTTAAGGACCATGGTATCCCTGTTTTTGATTGGCCAGCAAACTCGCCTGACCTTAACCCCATAGAAAATCTATGGGGTATTGTGAAGAGGAAGATGCAATACGCCAGACCCAACAATTCAGAAGAGCTGAAGGCCACTATCAGAGCAACATGGGCTCTCATAACACCTGAGCAGTGCCACAGACTGATCGACTCCATGCCACGCCACATTGCTACAGTAATCCAGGCCAAAGGAGCCCCAACTAAATATTGAGTGCTGTACATGCTCATACTTTTCATGTTCATACCTTTCAGTTGGCCAACATTTCTAAAAATCCTTTTTTTGCATTGGTCTTAATTGATATTCTAATTTTCCGAGATACTGAATTTGAGACTTTCATTAGTTGTCAGTTATAATCATCAAAATTAAAAGAAATAAACATTTGAAATACATCAGTCTGTGTGTAAAGAATGAATCTAATATACAAGTTTCACTTTTTGAATGGAATTACTCAAATAAATCAACTTTGTCATGATATTCTAATTTTATGACCAGCACCTGTGTTTCTGCTATTGGACACCTTATAACTTTGCAAGAAGCTGAAAAATTAGTTAACGCTTTTGTTTTCAGTCGGCAAGATTACTGTAATGCACTCCTCTCAGGACCACCCAAAAAAAGACATCACTGGATCACTACAAGTACAGAATGCAGCTGCCAGAATCTTAACTAGGAAAAGAAAATCCGAGCACATCACTCCAGTTCTGATGTCACTACATTCGACAAAGTTGATCCTTAAATGAAACATACATGAGAATCCCTTTTAGGTCCTGGGAGCCATCAAAGATTAGCCCTAGAGTAGTAAAATTTTCAGATGGGAAGTGGAATAAAGAAGAAATGTGTGAGCACTAGCAATTTTAATTAAAACATGTTGGGTGCAAACTATTTCTTACTTTATCATAGTGGATTAGATTGAAGACGTGAACCAGCAATCAAAATTATAAAAAAAAAAAAAAACATTGTCCGACTTGTATGATTAAGGGGCATCTTCAAGGCTCTGAAATGAAGTGTAAATTGCCTCTGGAACAAGAGTGGGCGCTGTCACTAACTCCTTCAGAGTGCTTCAGAGTGGATGATGGCCAGTCTGAATTATAGCGTCATTCCTCTGATATCCCAATGCCCCTGCCGCCCCCATCTCCATATAAAAATAGTGACACGTGGAAGTTGGGTTGAGTTCGGATAGTCAGAGACAACTCTCTGCAGTAGCTATTTTTTTGAGAAGAAGACAGACTTATGAAGTCCACCATTGCCATTTTCAACTGTTTTTGTTTCTTATTTTTTAATAATAATAACAATAATAATAATTATAGGGTGATCCAGATCTAATTATGCAATTTTCATTACGCTATAACTTATTAAGTTTATTACATAGAAAATTCACAAAAAATTAATTTGTTGCCGAATGATGGCAGCACCTGCCCTGCATTCCAAAATGGTGGTCAGACAGTTGTCAGTCAAACACCGGGTGCGATGTATTCGCCTTTTCTTGATAACGGGCAATGTTTCCGAGGTGCATTGCATTAAAAGTTGCATAATTAAATCTGGACCACCCTGTTGTTACATTTATATAGCGCTTTCCTTGCTACATTTAAGTGCTTTACATAGATAGATAGATAGATAGATAGATAGATAGATAGATACTTTATTAATCCGCAAGAGGTTCAACCACCATCAGTCTGTAGCATCCACCTGGATGGTGCGATGGCAGCCACTTTTGTGCCAGTGTTCTCACCACACATTAGCTGGTGAGGTGATGAAAGAGATAGCCAATAAGAGACAGGGGATGATGGCCATGATGGGCAATTTATCCAGAACATCAAGATATACCCGACTCTTTATGAAAGATGCCCAGGGATCCTTAATGACCACAGAAAGTCATGGCCTCAGTTTTAGGTCTCATCAAAGGACAGCACCATTTTTACAGCGCAGTGTCACTGTCACTGAACCTGAGCATTGGGATCCACATTCAGACCTCTTTCAGCAGCAAACCAAGCTTTTCCTAGATGGTCTCCCATCCAAGTATTGGCCAGGTCTGAACATGCTTAGCTTCAGGTGGGTGACTTCTTCTTCTTGTATTACCCAGCGAAGGTGAAATGGTCATGAAAAGGGCAAGAACAGACATTGTGGTTGAGAGAGCACAGTCAAAAGCGTTACAGATGACATTTTTCGTTTTCATTTGCATAGGCGCCTTTTTGTATTTTTGAGATACATGTTAGATAAAAGAGTCTCCATGACCCATCATCTTTGAAAAGTCAATCAGGAAAAAACTGAGTAGTTCAGGTGCCCACCACCGCAACATCATGGAGTGACTTCCACAGTAACCGACGTGACAGAACATTTTATTAAGTCATCAAACACTGACCCAAATCACATAAAAACAATAAATAAAAATCAAAACCAACAAAAAAAAAACAGATGGGCAGAAAATTTCCAAATAAAAAACAACAAACAAATCTAACAAAAATGGCAATTATGACAAAAAGAATCACTTAATCAGTAAATGGAAAGTTTTGAAGGTTTTCCTCAAGGTAAATTAATTAAATATCAGTAACAACAGTCTTTAGGTGCAGAATAAAATTTTTATTATATTGTTGTTTGATTTGGAAAAAAAATTAAAACCAGCAACAAAATAAAAAAAGAACCAAATGTTCAATACGTAAACACCCAGTTTTGAAGTGTTTAAAATGAAATCATCTAATTGCTCATACGTGTCAGAAGACCTCCTCGCAGGCTCAGTAATAACCCGCCAAGGCGAGAGGAGGCACTGCTGCTAATGCTGCCATCTCCTTTTTTCTCACAAGGCCGAGAAGCCACCCGGTGAAGGTATTTAACTCCGTCCCTTCATGTCCAGTCACCATAAAATCCCAGGCATCTCGGAATGAGGCGTCATTGCTGGCTTGAGTGACCTGCCGGACGGAGCTCCGCTACAGCGACTGCATCACTTGTTCATTTTGAAATCCTCATTGATGGGACACACGCTAACGAGGGTTATTTTGTTTGCCAACTCTGCCAGTTGGAACCCTAAAATTTCCTTATTGTATCCTGAGCGTTCATCTCCGTACTGTGTTCTGTGAGATTACTCTGTAATAATTGCTCTGGGCCCTCATACAAGCACTGCTCAGGTTGCAAATTGAGTTCCGTTCCTGCTGGAATTTGTAACACGATTTTGTTACTCAAAATGTGCTGAAAATATCTATTAATAGAAATATTAGCTAAAATACTTAATATGTTACTACTTATTTTACATAAAAATATTTCACACATTAAAAAAATGACAGCAATACTAATGTAATGTAAATCATCATAATTGAAATAAAACAATAAAATTATAAAAAAATAATTTTAATCTTAAATGAACCATGGTTTTATGTTAAGTTGTTTGGCTTTATTGTCACGCCATCCATACACCGTATTGCAACATGCAGTGGCATGAAATGACATTCTCTAGTGCAGTACAAAATAAACGTAAGGCAGAGAAAGAGTTTGGACCGCCAAGAAGCTGTTGAAGAACCTAGCAGAACTGGTCTGGATACTGCAGTGCCTTCTGCCAGATGGAAGTGGGACA
>JANRMT010062820.1:23537850-23562503 GCA_026402145.1 Polypterus bichir lapradei
GATAGATATGAAAGGCACTATATAACTGATAGATAGATAGATAGATATGAAAGGCACTATATGATAGATAGATAGATAGATACAGTAGATAGATAGATAGATAGATATGAATGGCACTATATAACTGATAGATTAGATAAATATGAAAGGCACTATATAATAGATAGATAGATAGATAGAGAGATTGGGGTCTGGACCAGAACCAGAAGTGATAGATAGATAGATAGATAGATAGATAGATAGATAGATAGATAGATAGATAGATATGAAAGGCACTACATAATAGATAGATAGATAGATAGATAGATAGAGAGATAGATAGATAGATACAGTAGATAGATATGAAAGGCACTATATAATAGATAGATAGATATGAAAGGCACTATATGATAGATAGATAGATAGATATGAAAGGCACTATATGATAGATAGACAGATAGATAGATATGAAAGGCACTATATAACTGATAGATAGATAGATATGAAAGGCACTATATAATAGATAGATAGATATGAAAGGCACTATATGTTAGATAGATAGATAGATAGATAGATATGAATGGCACTATATAATTGATAGATAGATAAATATGAAAGGCACTATATAATAGATAGATAGAACCATAAGTGATGTCCCCGGGTCCAGAAGTGACATCATCAGGGTCAGGCGAAATTTTCCTAATCTGGTCTGCATTGGAAAGAGAGAAAAGATTAGCGCACTCCGCCACCCACTGGTCTGGTCTGGAATTACCCTCATTTGAGCCCGTTAGCTGCCTCCTATGCATGCATGTGTGACAATGCATTGCAGCGTCCTTGTAATAAATGATCTAGCAGTCAAAGTGTAAATTGAGATATTTATAGGAATTCTGGAAGACATCATCACAAAAACAGCATAATTAAATTAAATTTCTTATGCACAGCATCCAAAGCTGACAAAGACAAATTTTAATTATGATCAATTAAGAGGAAGTTTGAAATAAACTTTTTGAAACAATAATGAATTTTGCAAAGCTGACATTTGCCCGTGGCAGTAATCTCTAGTCAATAAACAGTATTTAAAAAGAAAAGGAAGAACAGCTTTCAATGTAATAATGAGTGTAAATGTGCAGCTCTTTAGTGGCGCAGCTCTCCTTTCAAGAATGATAAAAGCGTATTAATGAGTTTCACCGTTCATGCACTCTAAAAGGTGATTTTGTGGAGGGTCTTTTCTTCCTGCCCGAATGCAGTTTTGAAGCGTAAATCCGCTTTCAGGCACAGACCACAACAACTGCTCTAATGTCTTTAATGTCTTACCCACTAGACCTTGCATCTCACTTTTTAACATCAACTAGGAAAACACAATTCCCATTTCTGCTCCAAAAGTGAGATTTGGTGTAAATGATTTATTAGTAGGAGGTGTACAGATCTCAAGAAAACATCGTAGCAGCCTTCAGATTGTTGACTGACCGTTTGTAGGAAGTGGTCAAAGGTGCCCTTGTGGGATTGGAAAGCTGAAGGTTTCACACCAGCACTGTACAGTCTGTGTTTTCTTTTTTAAGACAGTGCTATTTCATATCTGAATATATGCTTTTGTTCTAACAGTGCATAATAAAAATTACATTGCATGTAGTTCAATATAATTTTACCATCTAAAATGTGTTGCTATTAATAAATAAACAGTGGCGGTTGTGTTGAAATGGTTATCCACTTACATTGATTAGAAATTCTGTGTTTTGTTTATTCTTTCTTTTTTGGTTTCTAGCTGGCAGCCGGAAGAGGGGCTTGGCCATGCAGCCAGTACACTGCTGTGGGTGTTGCAGGATTTAAACTTTGCATGTGTTTCACTGGCATTACAATCCAGGTCAATGGTCCTGGCCTGATCGAGGTCGCCCCAGATAGAAAATGAGTCCTGGCCAATGCTCACCACTTTTTCTTGGCCCACATACTGATGTGGAATGAACATCTGACTTCAAGCCACAAATCAGCCCATATTAATCTTTATCCCAGGTGTGCTAAAGGGCCAAAGCTCAGCCACAAGTGAACCTTCTTAAGACAATGTGTGGAACACAACTGGGCCAGAGCACAGCTATAGCTCAACCATGATAATACCATATACTGTATGAAGCAGGATTTGGGCCACAGCATAGATGTACCCCAAAAATGGCACACAAGTATCCCCAAGAGAACTGAGGCTGTGTGGTCACCTCAAATTTTGATTGAATGTAGTTTTTCATTTGTAGAAAGTTCATAGCTTCACTTCGTTATCCTACACAGTTCTGTTAGCCATGGACATTAAAGTTAAAGTGTCCCTGGCAAATGGTCCATTCATAGATACACGTGGCTAGTAATACATTCATATGAAAAAGTTTGGGAACCTCTCTGAATTCTTTGGATTTTTGTTTCTCATTGGCTGAGCTTTCAAAGTAGCTACTTCCTTTTAATATATGACATGCCTTATGGAAACAGTAATATTTCAGCAGTGACATTAACTTTATTGGATTAACAGAAAATATGCAATATTCATCATAACGAAATTAAATAGGTGCATAAATTTGGGCACCCCAACAGAGATATGACATCAATACTTAGTTGAGCCTCCTTTTGCAAATATAACAGCCTCTAGACGCCTCCTATAGCCTTTGATGAGTGTCTGGATTCTGGATGGAGGTATTTTTGACCATTCTTCCATACAAAATTTCTCCAGTTCAGTTAAATTTGATGGCTGCCGAGCATGGGCAGCCTTCTTCAAATCATCCCATAGATTTTCAATGATATTCAAGTCAGGAGACTGTGATGGCCATTCCAGAACATTGAACTTCTCCCTCTGCATGAATGCCTTTGTAGATTTCGAACTGTGTTTTGGGTCATTGTCTTGTTGGAATATCCAACCCCTGCATAACTTCAACTTTGTGACTGATGCCTGAACATTATCCTGAAGAATTTGTTGATATTGGGTTGAATTCATCCGACCCTTGACTTTAACAAGGGCCCCAGTCCCTGAACTAGCCACACAGCCCCACAGCATGATGGAACCTCCACCAAATTTGACAGCAGGTAGCAGGTGTTTTTCTTGGAATGGGGTGTTCTTCTTCCGCCGGGCAAAGTGCTTTTTGTCTCATCAGTCCAAAGCACTTTGTTCCAAAATGAATCTGGCTTGTCTAAATGAGCATTTGCATACAACAAGCGACTCTGTTTGTGGCGTGAGTGCAGAAAGGGTTTCTTTCTCATCGCCCTGCCATACAGATGTTCTTTGTGCAAATTACGCTGAATTGTACAATGATGTAAAGATACACCATCTGCAGCAAGATGTTCTTGCAGGACTTTGGAGGTGATCTGTGGGTTGTCTGTAACCATTCTCACAATCCTGCGCATATGCTGCTCCTGTATTTTTCTTGACCTGCCAGACCTGCTGGGTTTAACAGCAACTGTGCCTGTGGCCTTCCATTTCCTGATTCCATTCCTTACTGTTGAAACTGACAGTTTAAACCTCTCAGATAGCTTTTTGCCTTCCTCTAAACCATGATACTGAACAATCTTTGTTTTCAGATGTTTTGAGCGTTGCTTTGAGGATCCCATGCTGTCTGTCACTCTTCAGAGGAGAGTCAAAGGGAAACACAACTTGCAATTGACAACCTTAACACTAGAATTACCAGAGCCTACGAAAAAACTCTCAGTCAGTGTCTTTTATCCTGTAAATTTGTTGATATGCAGCAAACAGCAAGCAGCCTGCTATCAAATCCCCCCACCGCCTACAGTTTTCTCAGCTCAAGTCTGTTTACCTGCATGTCAGTTGCTTAGAGATGTATAGAGTGAGAAGTCAAGCAAAATGACACCTTTTATAAACACTAGATCGTTATTTGGAACACATGCGTTTCATATGTGTTCCATGTCTACAACGATCTATGTAAACACAACATTAAAACAGAAACGTTTTTCATGTTTTAGTAATAATTGACAAAATGTAGACAAGAAATGTACAATGTGTGAAGCCTGAAGTCCAAATATCAAAGAAAAACTTTCACAAAAGGTACAAATATAACAGAACAAGTGCGCTTCTATTCAAGAATATAACTGCAGAAAAAGAACCTGCGTTAGGGTGCGACATTGACACGTATTTGCTATGACCGCTTCAGTTGTGCAACGATATCATCTGTTGACTGGTAATCAAAACTTCACGGGTTTAACCCCAGACGAGCCCGTTTTGAGAAGTGAGCTGCTCTTATTCTTACTATTTTAGGATAAAAACATACATTTGATTCCGGTCTGTAACAGCCGGTGTAAATGTATGATACTTGTAAAGGTTAGCTTGGTTTTTTTTTTTCATTCAGTTTTATTCTCTCAGTCACGTTCACGATCCCACGCATTTGACACTGCTGTTTTCACCTAAAGATGCGCTAAAACAGAGGTAAACTCAGATGACGACGACGGTTCTACATTGGAGCAAGAATTCACGTCACACTTTTGCCATCACTGTACTTTGTATATGTACATGGAAAGCTCTGCACTCTACTTGTGTCTTTACGCTGCAGGAAGTAAGTAAATAAATAAAGGTAAATAAGTAAATAACACTTGATCTGGCTTTTATGTAAGTAACATATAAATGTTAATGTTTTGGGCACATGCACCGTCCAGATCTAAACACTAGCGTGGAGAGTCGCTCACGTACTGAAGAGTCTATAGCTGAAGGTGGAAGCTGCCGTCGCTGTGCTTTGTATGGAAGAGCCAGATCAAATGTTATTTACCTATTTACCTTTATTTATTTACTTACTTCCTACAGCGTAAAGTCACAAGTAGAGTGCAGACCTTCCCGCATACATATACAAAGTACAGCAATGGCAAAAGTGTGACATGCATTCTTGCTCCGATGTTGAACCATCGTCATCATCTGAGTTCACCTCTGTTATAGCGCGTCTTTATGTGAAAACAGCAGTGTCAAATGCGAGGGGGGGGGGTGTGATCGTGAACGCGACTGAGAGAATAAAACTGAATAAAAAAAAAAACAAAGCTAACCTTTACAAGTATCATATATTTACACCAGCTGTTACAGACTGGAATCAAATGTATGTTTTTATTCTAAAATAGTAAGAATAAGAGCAGCTCACTTCTCAAAACTGACTCATCCGGGGTCAAACCTGTGAAGTTTTGATTACCAGTCAACAGCTGATACCGTTGCGCCACCGAATTGGTCATAGCAAATACGTGTCAATGTCGCACCCTAACGCGGGTTCTTTTTCTGCAGTTATATTCTTGAATAGAAGCGCACTTGTTCTGTTATATTTATACCTTTTGTGAAAGTGTTTCTTTGATATTTGGACTTCAGGCTTCACACATTATACACTTCATGTCTACATTTTGTCAATTATTACTAAAACATGAAAAAGTTTCTGTTTTAACGATGTGTTTACATAGATCGTTATAAACACGGAACACACATGAAATGCATGTGTTCCAAACAATGATATAGTATTTATAAAAGGTGTCATTTTGCTTGACTTCTCACTCTATACATCTCTAAACAACTGACATGCAGGTAAACAGACTTGAGCTGAGAAAACTGTGCGGGGTGGGGGATGTGATAGTAGGTTGCTTGCTGCTTATCGACACATTTACAGGACAAAAGATGCTGATGGAGAGGTGCGAAGGGAATTAAGGTGGGATGGATCTATGAGTTTTTTCGTAGGCTCTGGTAATTCTAGTGTTAAATACCTTTTCTCATGATTGGACAGACCTGTCTATGAAGTTCAAAGCTTAACGAGCTAATCCAACTAATTGGTTGTTACAAGTAATCAGCATTGAGTAGTTACATGTATTCAAATCAGCAAAATTACAAGGGGACCCACATTTTTGCATAGCCAGTTTTTTATATTTGATTTAATTTCATACATCTAAATACTGCTTCAATAAAAATCTTTGTTCAGAAAACACCCCAGTACTTAGTCAGATGTTCCTAGGAAATGAAAGACATACCACTGGTATCTTTTTTGTTGAAAGTAGAGTAAATTATTAAGCAGGCTGATAGGGGTTCCCAAACTTTTTCATATGACTGTAGCTGGGTTATTGTTGACCCAAAATAGAAGCGACACCCACACCCCACACACCCACACTTTATTTTATGGTTTATTGCACTTGGGCTGCAGTAGGCCAGGAATTCAAATGCATCAAAACCCTGAATGCTTCTGGTTACTTTTAGGTCTTATTTGGCTCAAAACTTCAATGCCTGGGGTACTGGACTTGTGGTTAATAGTATATTGGGCAGTGCCTGGTCCAGAATTTAATGACATGAAACTCTTACATAAGGTCGAAATAGCACAAGGCCATTTTTGGCCCATAATGAATATGGAATGAACGCTTCTAAATGTGTCTGGGGACAGATTTGGCCATAATTGGTCCAGAACTCTAATGCCAGGCATACTTTACATGCAACTGATTGTGTCTGGGCCATATTTGGCCCTGAATTTTTATACCATGAAAATCATAAATTGTAGCCGGTTACATTTGCCTTTACCATAGCTTGAACCAAATTTTGCGCAGAATATTTTGTTGTCTGAGAGGTGCTGGAAGTTCAGGAGTGCTGATCGAAACCTATTCTGCCATTCGGCTGGGTTGATAGATGTAACCCCTAGTCTTTCATAGTGGGAAGTCGGAATTATTAAGACTTTGACAACCTCCAGTATCTCGAGTATGTGCCCCTTATATAGCAAAAATGGTGTCCATTCGTGTATATAATGGGGATTTTAAGGATCACAAGCACTTTTACTTTATAAACGGCGGCACTCAGTATAATCGGAGTTCAACAACCAAGGTAGGAGGTTCCCCCCTCAACCTTTACTTTTGTGGTGTATATCCACAGAAGATTATTGATGATAGAGAATTGTGTATTAATAATATGAAATGGATTTGAATTTAATAATAATACTACACTGCATGTGTATTATGTTAATATTACCCTCGACTTACTCCAAGTTCATTACCCAGTTGGTCTACTCTCGCACCTTAAGATTAACATCCACATACTGTACATAGATATACCTCACAGACCTTAACCACATACACTGGAGGAAATAATTATTTGAACAATATCTAATTTTTAAGGTAGTTTCATCTTACTGTTGAGTGAGACAGAATATCAACCTAAAATCCAGGAAAGACACATTACATAAAAGTTATAAATTGATTTGCATGTCATTGAGAGAAATAAGGATTTGATACCCGAGCAAAACATGACTCAGTACTTGGTGGAGAAACCCTTGTTGGCAAGCAAAGCAGGTCAGACATTTCTTGTAGTTGGTCATCAGGTTTGCACACATCTCAGGAGGGATTTTTGCCCACTCCTTTTTACAGAAACTCCAAATCCTTTAGGTTTCTTTGCTGCCGCTTGGCAACTCGAAGCTTCAGCTCCCTCCACAGATTTTCTATAGGATTGAGGTCTGGAGACTGGGTAGGCCACTCCATGGCCTTAATGTGCTTCTTCTTTATCCTCTCCCTTGTTGCCTTGGTGGTATGTTTTGGGTCATTGTCTTGCTGGAAGACCCATCCACGACCCATCTTCAATGTTCTGGTTGAGGGAAAGAGGTTTTCGTTCAAGATTTCACGGTACATGGCCCTGTCCATTGGCCCCTCGATGTGGTGAAGTCATCCTGTACCCTTAGCACAAAAACAGCCCCAAAACATAATGTGTCCACCTCCGTGCTTGACTGTGGGGATGGTGTTCTTTGGGTCATACTCAGCATTTCTCTTCCTCTAAACACAGCAGGTCGAGTTGAAGCCAAAGAGATCGATGTTGGTTTCATCTGACAACAGCACTTTCTCCCAAGCCTTCTCTGAATCATTTAGATGTTCACTGGCAAACTTAAGATGGGCCTGTACATGGTCCTTCTTGAGCAGGGGAACCTTGTGGGCGCTGCAAGATTTCAATCCATTATACAGTGTAGTGTGTTACCACATAATTAACAAGCTTGTCCTGTATGGTTTTGGGCTGGTCCCTCACCTTTCACATGATCATTCTCACCACAAGAGGCAAAATCTTGCATGGAGCTCCAGACTGAGAGCGATTAATGGTCATTTTATATCTCTTCCATTTACGAATAATCACTCCAACAGTCGTCACCTTCTTATCAAGCTGCTTACTGATGGTCTTGTAGCCCATTCCAGCTTTTTGCAGGTCCCTGACGTCTTTTGACAGCTCTTTGGTGTTTCCCATGGTGGTGAAGAGGTTGGAATGGAAGAAATTGATTCTGTGGACAGGTGTGCTTTATATACATAACGAGCCAAGATCAGGAGTATCTGTATTTGATTGATTGATTGATTGTAATCTGTGTGCCACATGGGCACACAGCCAATCTGTGGAAGCCAGAATTCTGGCTGGGTTGTAGGAGATCAAATACTTATTTCACTCAATGACATGCAAATCATTATGTGTTTTTTTCAGATTTTTGGTTGATATTCTGTCTCTCTCCATTAAAATTAAACTACCATAAAAATGAGAGACTATTCATTTCTTTGTAAGTGAGCAAACTTACAAATTCAGCAGGGGATCAAATAATTATTTGCCCCAATGTAAGTGCTGTATAAATGACGTATGCACTGCCCGTCACTCTCTAGTTCTTTAAGGGACTTACTTATCATTGGCATAATCAACGTACAATGTCTTAGATATATGTCAGACCTATTTCTTTGGTCTCCAAGAATATATTTAAACATACAAAGGCTCAAACTCTATGGCTATAGGCCATTTATCAACCAACGATGTCTTACTTTACCACACTGTTCCTTCTTTCAGATGGATCTCCCCTTATCAGCCTGAAAAAGCTCACAGATTGGAACGTATACAATACAATACAATTTATTTTTCTATAGCTCAACATCACACAAGAAGTGCCACAATGGGATTTAACAGGCCCTGCCTCTTGACAGTCCACCAGCGTAAACTCTCTTAGAAGACAAGGAAAAACTCCAAAAAAAAAAACCATTGTAGGGAAAAAATGGAAGAAACCTTAGGACGTCCAGGTAGGCTGGGCATGCAGTGGGTGTCAAAAAGAAGAGGGTCAATACAATACAATACACAGAACAGAACACATCCTCAATGCAGTATAAAAATAAAAATATTACAAGTACAGAGCAGAATTTAACAGTAGATGATATCACATAATATGATTTGAATTTGTAGGATTTGAACGTATGGCAACTTCCAGATTCTCCAGATGCTCTTAATATTTACTTTATTACTTCAAGGATCGAGGATCAAGGATCTTTTGTTGTCATTCCAACATCCATATGCAGAAAACTAAATTTGGTACTCAGATCCCCGTAATTAAACAATGCCCACGATAAACTCACTAAAAAAAAACAAAAAAACTACACAATAAAAAGTAGCCTTTTTACCCTGTAGCCTTTGTGATAAAGGTATCACAGATAAACAATAACAGAATAAAACCTAGTGTAAGAGCCAGTCTTAGAAAGTTAAAGTTTTGAGTTAAACTCATATTAATGTTTTTTCAATTTGTATAGAATATAAATTTCTTCCATAGTCATAGACAATGGTATAGTCTTTTCCCCCTGTAAGTTAGTAAGAGATAGAACCTTCTTGCTATATTTGAGAAAGAGTGTGATAATAAGCTCAGTTGTTGTTTAGAACAGGTCCCAGTACACAGGGACTTGAAAGACCAATTTTCAGCTCAGAAATGGGATAAGCATACAGCTTTCTGACCATTTTGAAATGGTTCAGAAATGTTAAGTAAATAGTAATGATTTGAGTTGTAACAAGATTAAGCTTAGAACTGAACTTTTCTTAAAATGAATTTTTTCCTTTTTTTGCTATTTTAATTTTCTTTTTTGTGTGAACTGTTTTACTATAAAACTTAACTAAACTTTTAAAAATGAAGATATTTTGCCTGTGGAATCATTTCTGTGCGTCAGGCTTTTGTTGAATCCCATTTTTTGAGTTAGAGCTGCTGAACTTTGGTAACTTCAGAAAAACGCAGCTACACCTAGCAACCAAGTTACCCAAACCATTCTATAACATTTCAGTAATTATATACCCGATAGCAATTGACAACAAGATTCATAATAAATTACGGTTTTTGAGGGTTCCTCTAGAGCAGGGGTCCTCAATCACGGTCCTGGAGGGCCGCAGTAACTGCAGGTTTTTGCTCCAACCCAATTGCTTAATAAGATTCCCTTACTGCTCAAGTGACACTTCTGTTTCACTTTAGTTGTCTTGCTTATTAAGGTTTTGAACCTTTTTCGCTTATTTTAGTCTTAAACAGCCATATTCTTGGTTTTTAATGGCTCCTAATTAGCAATAACATGCAAATGACAAAAGAAACCAGCATTCCTCCATTTAGCTTGTTAGCATTTACACCCGTGTGTTTATCATGCACTATTGGGTTCAATTAAATAGTGAAGGGAAAAAAGTGAAGGACTGAGAATTACTCCTCCATTTTAGCTTTCAGATCATTTGGATGATATCCTTAGAAAGGGGAAGAAAATCCAGGATATGAGAATGAGCTGACATAGCAAAGTTAAAGCACGAACAAGCCATGAAATTAAATTATTGGCAAGAATTGCTTTCTAATTAAGCAACCGGATTAGAACAAAAACCTGCAGCCACTGCAGGACTGGGATTGAAGACCCCTGCTCTAGAGTGCCTCTTTTTCTTGAACGATTTGACTCAAAAACTAATCAGCACATCGTCATCTCATAACAGGCTTAAGTTTCAAGTTTGGTATTTTTCTGTTTTTCAAGAAAATGTGACACACAGAGACACACACACCCATCATTGAGATGTCGATGTTTTCGGTATCGTTGAGATCCATTGAAAACCAGAGATTTTTGACAAATCTAAAGCTTTCGCTCCTCCCCCATAAATGATTGGTTATGGCAGAGAAGGGCACGATACAAAAAAAAAAAAAAAAAAAAGATCATCCTGCCATTTTTTGGGATTACAAAGGTGGTGGAAATGTTGGGAGTTGGCTAAACCACCCAGGTATGCAAAGCTTGTAGAAACTTAATTATGAGGGCTCGAAGCTGGAATTTCTATCAAAGGGTTTTCTACAAAGTCATGAACTGAAGGTCTGGATACTCCTATGAATGAGAGATTTCAGTTTTTGATTTTTAATAAATTTGCAGACCTTTCGGTAAACATGTTTTCACTTCGTCATTATGGGTTATCAAGTGTAGATTGGTAGAAAAAAATGGCAAATGGATCCATTTAAAATTAAACCTACAACACAATAAAGTGTGCAGAAAGAGAAGGCAACTGAATACTCTCTGAATCCACTGTCAGTCCCTAATCCCACCTGAATGTTGCAGCATTTTTCTAAGCTGTTCATTTGGATTTTTTTACAATTGCTTTGGGTTCATGCTTCTTGATTGAAATGGCCATTTTGTGCTTTAAATTAGAACAAATTAAGCATTTGGCTACATTTGCTTCCTGCAGTCTTGCCATATAAAATAATTGCATTTTTTTAAAAACATATGTTATACATATTGTTATCCGCAGAAAACAAATGCAAGGCTTACAGGGACCATTTTGAACGGGAGAATGAGGAAGGATGTATAGGTGTGATGGACAGCTGGAGGTTCAGTCCGGCCAGGACATCCCTGAAAGAAAAGAGTGGAGGAAGACAGCCTTTTCAGGGCACTGCATCCCCCAGGACGCTAGGTGGCAGCTCCCCTGGACAGCAACGATTCCCCAGATTCCCTCAAAGCATCCTGGAACGTGGAGTCCGTGTCCTCAGCCCTGTTGGGTGCCGTGGGTGCTGCCAGGGGGAGTTCACCATGAACCTGGTGACTACTACTGCTACAACAACCTGGAAGTACTTCGGAGTCACGAGGACAGAAGCCCGCAGTACTTCCGGGCTACTTGAGGAAGGATGATGTGGCGTTTGACATGGAGAAGGAGTACTTCTGGGTCAAGGACTATAAAAAGGACTATGGGAAACCCAGCAAGCTGAGCCGGAGTTGGAAGGGTGTGTAACGGAGCTGCTGGGAGTGGAGGACTGTGTTTATTGATTATTGATTTAAGAATTGTGGAGTGTGCGGGTGCTTTGTGCACTTTATTTAAGAAAATTATGAATTATTATTAATAAAATTATTCTTGGTGTTTTTTACAAGTGTGTCTTGGACGTCTGTCTGGTGGGTTTCATGGGGCAACAGCGCCTCTAGCTTCCACATAGGGTACACCTCATCTCACCTTTTGTTTGTATCAACAACCTGGAATGAACCCTCTGAGCCCACCTTTAACCATCTGCCAACTACCACCCCTTACAGCCCCCTGTCTACATGGCCCAGAAGATTGAGGAAATGGCCATCATTTGTGAGAGACACCTGAACATAGAAAAGGGAAAAGAAGAAGAAGACGAAGCAGCCTATAGTATATTTGTATGTTCTGTATAACGACAACATTTATTTATATAGCACATTTTCATACAAATGATGTGGCTCAAAGTGCTTTACATGATGAAGAAAGAGAAAAATAAATAAGAATTAAAATAAGGGAACGCTAATTAACATTGAATAAAAGGATGGTCCGATGGCCAGGGAGGACAGAAAAAACATAAACAAAACTCCAGATGGCTGGAGAAAAAAAAATAAAATCTGCAGGGGTTCCAGGCCATGAGACCACCCAACCCCTTCTAGGTATTCTACCTAACATAAATGATCTCAATCAGTCCTCATGGTTTTCAGGGTTTACATGGAAGAACTTGATGATGACAGTCATGTGGACGTCTGGCCTTTAATCCATCAATGTAGCAACATCACTGTGCTTTGATCAGGTGGTGGTGGTGCAGATCACAACAACACAGAAAGCCAGAAAAATAACAGCAAAGAAAGTAGGGATTAGTACAGATTACGGAGCCACCAGGAATTAAAATGTTAACTAAATGCATATACAGAGTATCAGGATTCAACAAAAATGAAGCTATGAGAAAGCCATGTTAAACTAATGAGTTTTTAGCAGTTTTGTAAAGTGCTCCACCGTATCAGCCTGGCGAATTCCTATTGGCAAGCTATTCCAGATTTTAGGTGCATAACAGCAGAAGGCCGTCCGCCTCACCACTTCTTTTAAGTTTAGCTCTTGGAATTCTAAGCAGACTCTCATTTGAAGATCTAAGGTTGCGATTTGGAGTGTAACATTTAAGACATTCCGAAATATAAAATGAAGCAGATTATTTAAGGCTTTATAAACCATCAGCAGTATTTTAAAGTCAATTCTAAATGACACAGGTAACCAGTGTAGTGACGCTCAGACTGGTGTGATGTGCTCAGATTTTCTTTTCCTAGTTAAAATTCTAGCAGCTCCATTCTGCACTCATTGCAATCGATTGATGTCTTTTTTGGGTGGTCCTGAGAGGAGTGCGTTACAGTAATCTAGCCGACTGAAAACAAAAGCATGAACTAATTTTTCAGCATCTTGCAATGCTATACGAGAATTATATATATAATAGAGAATTGCTCAGTTAATAGTGGATTATGAACTTGGTTCAGAGAGAGGGGTTAGTCAGTCTGTTTAGTAGACCCAACATTAGACTGGGTCAACACTCAAAACTCATACCAAATCAAATTCAGAGTATTTCTCACCCATGTTCAGCTTCCATAGCTCATATATTTGATTTCTGCCCATGGTTATCCCAGTCCTGGGATTCGGATTTTATATTTTAATTGCTATAACATAAGCCAATAAGGTTGCCTCCTGTCATGGTGGACTTCAATTGGATATGCAAGCTTTTGCGTCTTTGTTGGTTCACTGGCTTATTTTAATTAATAGGAGGCTGGCTGCTGCTCTCCACCATTCGCAGTGAATGAGAAATATACTGAGTTTCATTAAACCACAAAAGTTCAGGAATACATTATGAGGTTCAATATGCACAATCTTTTTATTACTGATGCAATAAAGCTTATGGAGTGTTTCTTCCTCAATGAAATGGCTCTGATTCAATTGTATTACTTACATCCAGTTTTATTTGCGGTCTCTTGCCAGCCTCTTTCCTCCTTGAAATATCATTTATTTGATTGTAGAGTTGGAGTGCAGCTTCATTTACGAGTGGATCTGCAGCTTTAATGGGGAGAAAAGTAAGAGAGCCTATTGCCCAATGTGAAGTTTTTAGTTCCCAATTTTTTGCCAGTTTTTATGCGATTTTTTTATGTATATGCTAATGCTTTGCCTTTTGCCATTCTAATGATAGGAAACAAACCTTTAGTGTGATTATCACAAAAGTCAAGCATAATGAATACAATTGGGCCCATTTCAGTCTGAGTTGCTAGGTCAGTCAGTCATTCTCCTAACTTCAGGGTCACGGGGGTCTGCTGGAGCCAATCCCATCCAGCACAGGGCGCAAGGCAGGAACAAACCCCAGGCGTGGCACCAGCCCACCGCAGGAGTTACTAGGTAAAGATGAAAACTTTCCTGTTGCATTATATATACAAGGTGGCACCCAAGAAAAACCAAAAGTTTGTTATAAAATTTTCAGCAATTCCATTTAAGTCACCTCCAAAATCCTCTCCTTGAAATGCAATCTACTTTTCCCAGGGCTCCTCTCAATCCTGGAATCGTTTCCTGTGGTCATGTTTTGTTACCATGTCTAGATCCTGGATATCTAACAGGGTAGCAAATCTCCTTCCCAAGAAGAAGTGTTAATGTTGGGAACGAAAAGAAGTCACAGGGAGTGAGATCTGGTGAAGGCGGAGGGTGTGAAGAAACAGCCATATTGTTTTTGGTCAAACACCCTTTGATGGACAACGTGATGCGTGTAGGTGCCAAGTGTTCTGGATGCTTTCCTGTCGATGCTTCAGCAGTTCAATGTAATGTCACTGATTATTAGTCTGTCCACAGGGAACAAACTCTTTATGAACAAGTCTATCAGTGTCGAAAAACGCGATCATCTTTGTATCTTAAAAAATCTGCCATGGAGGTTGGTAGAAGAAAAAATGCCCAATTCCTGTGCACAAAGTACCATCTCACTATTATAATAAAAAATATCTAGGGACGAGACGTGACTTTTTGAGAGACTTTTTGGAATTAAGTCCTGTGAGATGGAGACTTTTAACATGAGATTCTTTCAAGTCACGCCATACTTACAACCTTGTGAAGAACGTCCCGCGAGATGGTGACTTTTGCCATTAGATTCTTTCAAGTCACACCCTATGTACAACTATTTTCAAACAAGACCATGACCATCTAACCTCTAAGTCGTGTGAATGCTTTTGGCAGACACACTTCTTGTGCTCTCAGCTCTTATAAATTTTATCAGGACAATAATTTTTACATTCTAGATGACACATCAACAACATTGAAGAAGAAAGAGCAGGGACAAACATTCAAAAAAGTCAGGTAATTTATTACAGATAAACTAAATTCACTCATGGGCAGTTACACGTTGCCTTGTCATGATGTAAATCCAAACATGGAATCAAAATTCAATGCGATCTTGAAGAAAAGTTAATTCCAAATAAAGTTTTAAAGTAAAAGTAAAAATAATGCATATGTAACTATGCCCATTAAAATAACAATCTCTTTAAATTGTATATCCAGTTAACCAAACCCGGGGGTGGGCGAGCAAAGCAAGCAGGGGACGGAGCACCTAGTTATTAAAAATAATTAGAATAAATAATTCTTTACATTTATATAGCTCTTTTCTCACTACTCAGAGTGTTTTACATAGTGAGTGAGGACTCACTTCATCCAGCACCACTATGCAGCATCCACCTGGATGAATCGACGGCAGCCATTTTGTGCCATTATACTAACCACACATGAGTTATTAGTTGGTGATGGGGTGAGAGATAGCCAAATAGAGAATTAGGGATTCAGAATGACTAGGCCATGGTGGACATCAGGATAATAATAGTTATTTGCTTTTATATAGCGTTTTTCTCACTATTCAAAGCACTCAGCAATTGCAGATTAAGGGCCTTGCTCAAGGGCACAAACAGAGCAGAGTCCCTTTTTGGCATTTACGGGATTCGAACCGGCAACCTTCCGATTGCCAATGCAGATCCCTAGCCTCAGAGCCACCACTCCGCCATACACCCTACACTTTCTGAAAGATGACCAGGGATCTTTTATAACCACAGAGACTCAGGACAACACCATTTTTACAACAGTGTCCCTGTCATTGCACTGGGACATTAGGTTCCACACCCAGACCACAGGATAAGCTCATCCTGCTGGCCTCACCATCACCTCTTCCAGCAACAACCCACATTTTCCTAGAGTCTCAAATCCAAGTACTGGCCAGGACTGAAAATGCTTAGTTTCAGGTGGATGGTCTCTTCTGAAGTGCATTTAGTATGGTCCTCCACTATTGAGTTTCTCTTCTTGGTATCTTGGTGCCACCATTCTACTGCCAAGCAGATCTCCTGCATGTGGAAACGTCATCTCAGATTGGGTGTTGAAATCATCGGATGCAATGATTCTTTCATCAAAGTGGACAGCCAGCCCAGACTCCACTGTAGAAAACCCAGAAGCAGGTGAGTGGCCAGTGAAGTTGAAGTTTCCAAGACTGTGACTTTATTATTGATTTGCAACTGGCCATATTTTCTCAATTAATTAATCGAGAGATATTGTTGGTTTCCATTTCTGTTTTCTGTTTACAATCTATACTTGTATTTTAACTGAGAATTATTTATGACACAGTGAATTGTGCTATATAAAAAAAATTAACTGATTGTACAATAAATACCAGAGCACTAAGCACTAAGTGTACTCAGCCCGATGCCATTTTGCAGACTGGTTAATCAGGCAGTAGGCATGCAATACTTAATGACATATTTTATAACCATACCATACTCCCATATACAGTATATATATTGTGGTGGACGGCTGGCAGCTCAACCCGGCCGGGACGCCCCTGTGATAGAAGCATGGGGGAAGGCAGCTTTTTCTGGACACTGCCTCCCCCAAAATGCTTGATGGCAACTCCCCTGTAGTGTAGCGGTGCCTCGAATTCCGGCAGGGCATCCTGGGACTTGGAGTCCGGTTTCTCAACCCTGTTGGGTGCCGTGGGTGCTGCAAGGGGGAGCTGTGAAAGGACCTGGGGAGTCATGCTTCCCTTGCAGCCCATTAGTGCTTGGAAGTTATGAGGACTGAAGCCCCACAGTAATTCCAGGCTGATTAAAGATTTGGGATTCTCTGTCTGACCCAGAAGTGCTGGCAAGTCACAGGGACGGTAGAATGGAACCAATTCCGGGTCAAGGATTATATAAAGGACCCAGCAAGCAAGCCGGAGTTGGGAGGGAGTGTGACAGAGAGTGTGGCAGAGCTCACTGGGAGGTGTGGAGGAGAATTTAGTAATAAGTTGTGCTGATTTATGGCTGTTTATTGTGGTGGAGAAGCTTTGGGGCAGAATACAAAGAAGAAGAAAGAAAATAAATATGTTCTTGGTGATTTTATCCCGTGTCCTGCATCTGTCTGTTGGGAAAAGATGAGCAACAGTGCCACCAAGCGGCCATGCAGTTACTATATATATATATACAGTACAGGCCAAAAGTTTGGACACACCTCCTCATTCAATGTGTTTTCTTTATTTTCATGACCATTTACAGCACTCCATCACTCTCCTTCTTGGTCAAATAGCCCTTACACAGCCTGGAGGTGTGTTTGGGGTCATTGTCCTGTTGAAAAATAAATGATCGTCCAACTAACCTGACTTCTGCACAACACAACTGCTGGTCCCAACCCCATTGATAAAGCAAGAAATTCTACTAAATAACCCTGATAAGGCACACCTGTGAAGTGAAAACCATTTCAGGTGACTACCTGTTGAAGCTCATCGAGAGAATGCCAAGAGTGTGCAAAGCAGTAATCAGAGCAAAGGGTGGCTATTTTGAAGAAACTAGAATATAAAACATGTTTTCAGTTATTTCACCTTTTTTTGTTAAGTACATAACTCCACATGTGTTCATTCATAGTTTTGATGCCTTCAGTCATGAAAATAAAGAAAACACATTGAATGAGGAGGTGTGTCCAAACTTTTGGCCTGTACTATATATATATATACTGTGGCAGATGGCTGGGGCCCCTGCGGCATATGTTCTGGGGGAGCAAGGATGGAAAACCCAGTATCACTCCCAGGATGCTAGATGGCAGTCTCCCTGGGTTGCAACGGTGCCTTGGACTCCCAACTCCCACAGGGTTTCATGGGAGTTGGAATTTGGTGCAGCCATTTTGGGTTCCCCAGGTGCCACCAGGGGTGCTGCAGCAGGAGCTGCTAGCCCCTTTTGGGCACTAGTTTCACCACACCAGGAAGTGCAGCCAGATGTCGGCAATCAAGCACCTGGAGCACTTCTGGGTGCCGAATAAAAGGAGCCAGCAACCACCATTCTTTGGCCAGAGTCGGGAGGAGAAGGACAAATATACAGTTTGGGCAACCTTGTTAATAGTCATTATTTTCAAGTATAAATCGTTGGTTGTTACGATAAAAAATGTCAGTTAAATATATCATATAGGAGACACACACAGTGATATTTGAGAAGTGAAATGAAGTTTATTGGATTTACAGAAAGTGTGCAATAATTGTTCAAACAAAATCAGGCAGGTGCATAAATTTGGGCACCACAAAAAAGAAATGAAATCAGTATTTAGTAGATCCGCATTTTGCAGAAATTACAGCCTCTAAACGCTTCCTGTAGGTTCCAATGAGAGTCTGGATTGTGGTTGAAGGTATTTTGGACCATTCCTCTTTACAAAACATCTCTAGTTCATTCAGGTTTGATGGCTTCCGAGCATGGACAGCTCTCTTTAACTCACACCACAGATTTTCAATTATATTCAGGTCTGGGGACTGAGATGGCCATTCCAGAACGTTGTACTTGTTCCTCTGCATGAATGCCTTAGTGGATTTTGAGCAGTGTTTCGGGTCGTTGTCTTGTTGAAAGATCCAGCCCCGGCGCAGCTTCAGCTTTGTCACTGATTCCTGGACATTGGTCTCCAGAATCTGCTGATACTGAGTGGAATCCATGCGTCCCTCAACTTTGACAAGATTCCCAGTCCCTGCACTGGCCACACAGCCCCACAGCATGATGGAACCACCACCATATTTGACTGTAGGTAGCAGGTGTTTTTCTTGGAATGCTGTGTTCTTTTTCCTCCATGCATAACGCCCCTTGTTATGCCCAAATAACTCCATTTTAGTTTCATCAGTCCACAGCACCTTATTCCAAAATGAAGCTGGCTTGTCCAAATGTGCTTGAGCATACCTCAAGCGGCTCTGTTTGTGCTGTGGGCGGAGAAAAGGCTTCCTCTGCATCACTCTCGCATACAGCATCTCCTTGTGTAAAGTGCGCCGAATGGTTGAACGATGCACAGTGACTCCATCTGCTGCAAGATGATGTTGTAGATCTTTGGTGCTGGTCTGGGGGTTGACTCTGACTCTTCTCACCATTCGTCGCTTCTGTCTATCCGAAATCTTTCTTGGTCTGCCACTTCGAGCCTTAACTTGAACTGAACCTGTGGTCTTCCATTTCCTCAATATGTTCCTAACTGTGGAAACAGACAGCTTAAATCTCTGGGACAGCTTTCTGTATCCTTCCCCTAAACCATGATGGTGAACAATCTTTGTCTTCAGGTCATTTGAGAGTTGTTTTGTGACCCCCATGTTGCTACTCTTAAGAGAAAATTAAAGGAGGAGGGAAACTTACAATTGACCCCCTTAAATACTCTTTCTCATTCTAGGATTCACCTGTGTATGTAGGTCAGGGGTCACTGAGCTTACCAAGCCAATTTGAGTTCCAGTAATTAGTTAAACAATAAAATGACAACGGTGCCCAAATTTATGCACCTGCCTGATTTTGTTTGAACAATTATTGCACACTTTCTGTAAATCCAATAAACTTCATTTCACTTCTCAAATATCACTGTGTGTGTCTCCTATATGATATATTTAACTGACATTTTTTATCGTAACAACCAACTATTTATACAGGAAAATAATGACTATTAACAAGGTTGCCCAAACTTTTGCATCCCACTGTATATATACTAGCTGTGTAAGCCTGTGCTGTAAAAAGCCCAGGGTCCTAGAAACTATTGAAATCATTTGAAAAAAAATTGAAATGTAGAGATGTCAGGTAATTGAAAGGAACTACTCTGGGCGTCTCTGTACTAGGAGGTTTGGTTTTGCCAACGTGCTTGCATTGTTTGTGCACTAACAGCTAAGCTAAGCGACTGTCTTTCTTTGGAGGTTTTGTTTTGCTGGCGTGCTGGCTTCGCTTGTGTTTTAGCGGTGGGAGGAAAAGTAAAAGGGATACCGTTTTGCCGATGTGCTTGAATTGTTTCTGTATTAGCCACTAAGCGAGTGACTCTTTCTTCGGAGGTTTCATTTTGCCGACGTGCTGGCCTCGTTTGTGTATCCTTAGAGGTGGAGTCCTTATTACGACTCCACCTCTCACTTCCAGGATGGACAAACAGACACACACACACTTCCATGTGTAGATGTTTAAATATAAGATATATCTATATATATATATATATATATATATATATATATATATATATATATATGTCACAGACATGTGAGTAGGAGGCAGCTAAAGGCCTGAATAATTGTAATACCACAATAGACCAGGGGTGCTGAGGTGTGCTGATTGTCTTTCTCAGTACCTTACAGACAGAAATCCGGCCGGGTTCTGGCACCCTCGATGACGTCACTTCCAGTCCTGATGACATCACTTTCGGTTTTGCTCCAAAGATGTTGTCACTTCCGGGCCTAATGATGCCACTTCTGGTTTCTGGCCCTCATGATGATGATGTCACTTTCCAGTTCTGGTCCTCATGATGACATCACTTCCTGTGCAGGCCTTTAAAGCTGGCATCTTTCTTGCATCTAATCAGTTCTGTCTTGGACTCAAATGAGTGAACATCTCTGTTCAACTAAACAACCTATTTTGCAACCATGGAATAATATATGGATGACTGCCCCAAATAGATAGATAGATATGTGGGATGGTTGGGTTGCATGCTGGAGCCTCTTTAACCCCTAAACCATCAATAGTCATGTACTGAAGTGAGCTGGACAAATGAGGATGCATACATCCATCCAAGAGGTGCAAAATTGTCAGTGCTTCCATTTAAAATCAATCAAAAACTGTTTTACGATTAAAGTGCAGTGCAGTTCTTCAATCAAATAAGTAAATAAATAATCCACAAAACTAGTGTAAATCCATGCAGGTTAAAAAATCTATAATACATATGTCCATTAAAATGAGTTTAAAAATGCACAAGCCCTGGTGTCTCCATCTAAAAGCCGACATCTCCACTGCCTGCAGGATCCCACCTGTGGTGAAAAGAGGAGATGTCCTTCTGATAAGCACAGCCAACTTCAGATTCCAGAATCATCAGGCTGGAGCTGTAGTTGCTCTGCCAAGGTCTGGAAGAAGATTCAATCTGTCTCCCTCAGCTGAGAGGAGTTTGATCCTGATGGTTAAATGAAGTCCAAAAATGTCACCAAGAAACATGCCTACCTTGGAATGTGATCTGCTAGAACACCAATGTCACGGTCCACAATTGAGTCTTACATCACCATGGACTGAAAGGCTGCAGTCCAAGAAAGAAACTCCTGCACCAAAATCAATGCCATCAAGCTTGAGTAAAGTTTGTGGCTGATTACACGGACAAAGAAGTAAGCTTTCTAGAGGATGGTCGGATGAGTCAAAGTTGGAGTTGTTTGACCACAATGACCAGAGGTACATTTAGAGAAGAAAGTTTTAAGCATTGTGCCAGCTGCTATGCATGGTGATGGAAGACATCATGCTCTCTGAGGCTGTTTTGCTGCCAGTGGACAAAGTGTACAGAATAAAAAAGAAAGAGGACTATCTCAGAATTCTTCAGCCTAACCTCAAATCATCAGCTAGAAGTTGAAACTCGGACACAATTGAGTGTTCCATCAGAACAATGACCCTAAACACACATCAAAGCTGGTTCTGGAGGGGCTAAAATTGAGCATTTGGAATGAACTTCTCAAAGTCCTGACTTCAGCCCTTCTGAAAATATGTGGACTGTGATTAAAAGTCAGGTCTGTGCCAGGAAACCCAGCAAATTTGGTTGGAATCTACCAATTCTTTCCAGTGGAGTGGTTAAATGTCCAACCAGAATTCTGCTAGAAGCTTGTTGATGGCTACCAGAAATGTCTGATCAAGGTGAAATTTCTTTAGGGAAACTTAACCAAATCGTAGGTGTGTTGTATGTATATTTGTGACTCTGTATTCATCATTTTGACCCTGTGATGGTCCCAGAAAACCCACAAAAATGTTTGATTTTTTTTTTTGCAGTAATGATGAAGGTTGTAAATCATTCTGCCACAGGAAAAGAGCAGTTGTACTATTCATTAAAAGTCCAATATTACTGTATACTGACTGACTCACAACTGTATCTTGAACATGTCATACTGTTTCAATTCCCATCTAACACGTGTCACACATGCGTACCAGAGGATCATCTTCCAGGTTCCTCCCAGACATGCAATACCACTTCTAGCCCAGAGGGGGCACTGCCACTAACTGTGTCATCTTCCTTTGCCTCCACAGTTAGGGCAACTGACTTGACCCCTTCTGGTCCATTAGACCATAAAAGATCAACCTCCCGGAAGGAAGCATCACTTGTTGACATGAGAGCTGAAGAGTCAGAGTTCCTTCGAGCTGTAATAAGAAGCCTTAATAATAGGCAGACAATTTCTGTTAAAATTCCCAGAGGTCAAAACTTCTTTCTGTAATTACACCATCAAGCACAATTTTCTTTCGAGAGACAGGCAGGTTGGCGCCCCGACATTTATCGATGTTATCAATCCGTTATTACCTTGGATGACCACTCATTGTATTTCAACAAAAATACTGTCCCCAAAACCATTCTTGAAGAATAAGTGTGCCGAACATCAACAAGATCAGTCACCTGAGACCTGTGTTGTTCATTGTGGGCAGACAGAGAGTCATGTCTATCGCAGTAGGTTGTTCTTGAATTAGAAGTGAATGCACTGTCACACATGTGTGCCTAGGAACCACCTTAGGTTCCAAAAGGTGCCAACCTAGGGACGAGAATGAGCACTGGCACCGTTTCCTCTCTCTCCACCACAGGTCTGAGAAGAAGTCCCAAGAAGACTCCAATCCCTGCCCTTGATGTTAAGAGAAAGATACGCACCTGTCTTCTTTGATGCAATAAAAGGAGGCGTTCATTCTGAACCCGAACCTCAATGGAGTCAGAGGTCACACTGAAGTGTGTTCCTTGGGCTACTGAAGCCTCAGTGACCTGACTGCCACTATTTCTTTTAATTTTTGCTTTTTGTGATTAAATGGGGTTGCTCAGTTGGCAACATTTCATTGGCATCCTTGGTGTATTTCTCCCTTTCGCGGCACATAAAAAGCCAGGATAGGAACAGAATTTGTTATTCAAAAAAAAAAAGTAAAACAAAGATATCATAACAGTAGGCTTGTTGTTTTATCGGCAAATGATGAATTGGCTGACAGTGTTTTTGGCTGCAAAGCCTGGGACTGCGAAAGTAGTCTTGAGTGTCTCTGATGCTAAAAATCAGTGTGCGATGAGTCTTAACCACCTGTGGTCTGCTCATTTGGTAATTCCAGATGGATTTAAACCATCCACTCCTGTTTATTGAATGCAGCTTTATGCTTGTAAATGTTTGCTTAGATGTGCAAATATCGCTCACCTATTGTATCACAATAATAACTGTGATGTTTCACGTACAGGGCCTTTTTTTTGGTTTGGTTTGAAGATGATTGCCAACACAGCCAGCTGTTTCTTTTTTAATTGATTTGCAATGACTGAGTTCCTAAAGGAATAAACAAGTCAACACAGGAAAAAAAAATAAATTCATGCGTGCTTCAAGATAGACGCAGGAACAATTCATCTATTGATCTTGTTTGCTAATGTGTGAGGAGTAAATTTAATTAGCATTCACATTGCAATGTAAATATGCATTCCCTTTGGATTTAGAATGAATAATGAATGACAAGATAAACAGCACACATTGGAAACACCAGCTATTACTGTATATTAATAATATGCAAACAAGCAGCTTGTAATCTGTGGACAATGAAAAGTAAAACAAAACTGATATCCTTGGATTTTGGGATGACTGGTGAAAACGAGCTGAGCACAAAATAGTACTTTTAAGATGAGAAAATATTTTGGTAATCTTCCAAATGCCTTGACTTTTATGTTAAATACTTTTTGCAAGCTCAGAAATAGTCTGTCAGCCTTAATCAGTTAACTGAGCAATCTTTTCTGTTTATAACAGATTCTGCAGAGCATCATAAGATGCTTTACAAAGTACATAGGATTATACAAGAGTAAGTCAATAATTACATGCGCTTTTGTACATAATGATGTACAAACGTAAGTCAATAATTATCCACAATTTCTTACACATGAGGATATTTAAAAGTACGTCAATAATTATCTGCGCTTTTGTATATAAGGATATCCAATAGTAATTCAATAATTAGCCACATTTTCTTATACATAAGGAACTACAAAAGTAAGTCAATAATTATACGTGCTTTTGTATTTAGGGATATCCAATCAGTAAGTCAATAATTATCCACACTTTCTTATATAAAGATATCCAACAGTAAATCAATAATTATCCACACTTTCTTATACATAAGGATATACAAAAGTAAGTCAATAATTATCCGTGTTTTTATATATAAGGATATCCAACAGTAAG
>JANRMT010062820.1:23562808-23581804 GCA_026402145.1 Polypterus bichir lapradei
TATTGGATATCCTTATATACGAAAGCGAGGATAATTATTGACTTACTTTTGTATATCCTCATGTATAAGGAGTAAGTCCTTATTTATTTCAAGTCAGAGACGCACAAGGGCTGTCCCCGGTCCCCATTCCTTTTTCCACACAGCTGTTGTCCAAGCACCTGCCACGTGTTTGGCTCCCATTTTCTATACATTAACGACATCCCACGCTCATGTGCCTCTTTACTCACTTCCTTACTTTCCTCAGCTGTTCGTCGTGCTCACTGCTCCCTTCTTCTTTTCTCCACCGCTTCAAACCTGTTATTGTTTGCCTTGTTTCACGTCTTCCTACTGGTGACTCCTGTCTTTTCATTTAGTTTCTTCACACTCTTAGTCCTCCGACCATGCCTCCACATACTCTACTTTTGAAGGTTGGTGCACCAATTAAGTTACTAAGAAACTTAAAACCACCAAAACTTTGTTACGGCACCAGGCTTCAGATCAAGAACCTCATTGAGGCGACTGTCTTCACTGGAACTGGCTCAGGGGAGACTGGATTTATTCCTTGCATCCCTCTCATACCCTCTGACCTCCCATTCCAATTCAAATGCCTCCAATTTCCAGTAAGGGTCTGCTTCACTGTAACAATAAATAAGTCACAGGGGCTGACTCAAGATGGCTTCTCACATGGCCAGCTGTACGTTGCATGCTCAAGAGTGAGCTCAGCAGACAGCTTGGTCATTTTATAGCCCGAGGGCATTGTTTACAAAGAGATCCTTACATCCTAAAAATGTGTATTTCTCATACACAACATTTACAATCATAATTTAAACTCTTTCCAATCATCAAATTCACTCTCAATACTAAAATAAGCCTACGACAATTACATTGACAATCATGTTATTTTTAAAATGTTTCCTTTTCTTTTCCATAACTTCTTTAACAGACTACTTCTCTGCTGCGAAGCGCCGGTATTTTGCTAGTATGCTACATACCATTTACTGATTCATTACAGTAACACAGACAAAGTCGCTGTTAATGTTACACTGTGAAACTGTTAAATAGCAAAGGTATACAACTGTAAAATGTAAAACGATAAAGAGCTGTTTCAGTAACACCGGTTACGATATTCGCTAAGGACACGTCCCCTTTTACCTTTGAACAGTAGGAAAAAAAACTTAAAGTTAGCAGACTTATTATTCCCTGCATGCTGAAAATTTTTTTGAGGTCATGGAAGTCGAATTATGGTGGGTTGTAATCGATAAGCTTCCACACCGTACACCACAAAAGCAAACTTTACCTCTCCACCAGACAATGTACCGTAACTTTCCTTAAACACTGAACTGTTTTCAATGTGTATAATTAAATGAAGCTCGTTTGCTATTGGTTGCTGTTGGTGTTGAATCTGCTTTCTCTGGTTGTTGTTAGTTTACTGATGCAAACTGTGAACTGGGGTTTGATCCTGACAATACTTTCTAATGGTTTATTGATTGGCATATTTATTATAGTGCATGGATTTCTGGTTATGGTTAAACATTCCCTTCTGTTGGAATGTGTTGTAAAGAAAAAAAAACTGTTAGTGATTGGCAATAATGGATATTATTTATTTATTTTTTTGTTGTATATTTTGCCTTACACAATTTCTTGTATTAGGAATTTGTTAGTTTTAACATACCCCTTGGGGTCAGAGCGCAGGGTCAGCCTGTATAGCGAGAGCCCCTGGAGCAAATGAAGGTGAAGGGCTTTGCTCAAGGGCCCAGCAGAGTAGGATCAATGAGGTTATTAGAAATAAACTTGATGCATTAGGATTAAAAGTCAAGATGGAGGTAAATAATTTAGGGGTAACTATTGACTCTGACCTGAATTTTAAATCACATATGAATAAGATTACTAGGACAGCATTTTTTCCACTTAAGAAATATAGCAAAAGTTAGACCTCTTATAACATTGCAAGATACTGAGAAATTTGTTCACACTTTTATTTTCAGTCGGCTAGATTACTGTAACGTACTCCTCTCAGGACCACCCAAAAAAGACATCAATCGATTACAATATGTCCGGAATGGGGCTGCTAGAATCCTAACTAAGAAAAGAAAATCTGAGCATATCTCTCCAGTTTATATGTCATTACATTGGTTACCTGTGTCATTAAGTCATTTAGTATTGACTTTAAAATCCTGCTGATGGTTTACAAAGCCTTAAATAATCTGTTCCATCCTATATTTCAGAATGTCTTTTACCTTACACTCCAAATCGTAACCTTAGATCTTCAAATGAGGGTCTACTTAGAATTCCAAGAGCTAAACTTAAAAGAAGTTGTGAGGCGGCCTTCTGCTGTTATGCACCTCAAATCTGGAATAGCTGACTGATAGGAATTCACCAGGCTAATACAGTGGAGCACTTTAAAAAAACTGCTGAAAACACATGAGTTTAACATGGCTTTCTCATAGCTTCATCTTTAATCCTGATGCTCTGTATATTCAATTAATTATCATTATTATTCATGGTATTCATATTCAATATCCGTACTAACCCTTACTCCCTCTTCTGTTCTTTTTCTGGTTTTCTGTTGTGCTGATCTGCGCCTCCACCACCTAATCAAAGCACCGTGATGTTCCTACATTGATGGATTAAAGGCCAGAAGTCCACGTGACCGTCATCATCAAGTTCTTCCATGAGAACCCTTAATACCATGAGGACTGATTGAGATCATTGATGTTAAGTAGAATGCCTAGAGGGGGCTGGATGGTCTCGTGGCCTTGGAGCCCCTGCAGATTTTATTTTTTTTCTCCAGCCGTCTGGAGTTTTTTTTTGTTTTTGTTTTTTTCTGTCCTCCCTGGCCATCAGACCTTACTTTTATTATATGTTAATTAGTGTTTTCTTATTTTAATTTTTATTTATTTTGTCTTTTTTCTCTTTCTTCATCATGTTAAGCACTTTGAGCTGCATTATTTGTATGAAAATGTGCTATAGAAATAAATGTTGTTGTTATTTACTACAAAGTTATACTGCAGACCTAAAATTATTGTCACCTTATTTATTATGGTACAATTTTGGCAACCCAGCTGCCAGTACTTTACCGTAAATGTAGCATTATTTTTTGACAACAACAACAACATTTATTTATATAGCACATTTTCATACAAATGATGGAGCTCAAAGTGCTTTACGTGATCATCAGAGGCGACTGTGCAGAGGGTGCAGACCTATAAATACCTGGGAGTGTAGCTGGATGACAAATTGGACTGGACTGCCAATACTGATGCTCTGTGTAAGAAAGGTCAGAGCCGACTATACTTCCTTAGAAGGTTAGCATCCTTCAACATCTGCAGTAAGATGCTACAGATGTTCTACCAGACGGTTGTGGCAAGTGCCCTCTTCTACGCGGTGGTGTGCTGGGGAGGTAGCATAAAGAAGAAGGACACCTCACGCCTGGACAAACTTGTTAAGAAGGCAGGCTCTATTGTAGGAGTAAAGTTGGACAGTTTAACATCTGTGGCAGAGCGACGGGCATTAAGCAAACTCCTGTCAATCATGAAGAATTTACTGCATCCACTGAACAGTGTCATCTCCAGGCAGAGGAGTAGCTTCAGTGACAGACTTTTGTCACTGTCCTGCTCCACTGACAGACTGAGGAGATTGTTCCTCCCCCACACTATGCGACTCTTCAATTCCACCCGGGGGAGTAAATGCTAACATTACTCAAAGTTATTGTCTGTTTTTACATGCATTTTTATTACTCTTTAATTTAATATTGTTTTTTGTATCAGTATACTGCTGCTGGATTATGTGAATTTCCCCTTGGGATTAATAAAGTATCTATCTATCTATCTATCTACATGATGAAATTTGAATTAGACCAACAAGCATCTAGAGCACTTAAAAAAGATGCCAGCACCCGCTACTCCAGGTGCCAGGCTAGGGTGGGAGAAGTCGAAGCTTGCCAGGAAGAGTGGAGAATAAGAGAGAAAGAAGAGAAGTGTGTTTTGTGTTTTGGACTGGGCTTGTGACTGTGCTGTACACGTGGGAAAGAAGGAATGGCGTTTCCCATGAGGAAAAGAAAAAAAAATGAAAATGTGTGTTTGCACTTGTGTCCCATGTCTGTCTGTGTCGGTTTTGGCAGCGGTGTACCCCCTGGTAGTTCACACTGTCTATATATGTTGAACTGTTTAATGATGTTTTAACATTTTGTAGTAATGTACAGTGTCCCTGGGTATCTTGTAAGGTGAGCATGGGAAAGGTGCTATATAAATTTATTGCTATTATTATTATACATAAAACTATGTTGCTGGGTTGTTTCCCACCACAAACCTAACACATTATTTTACTTCTGTGTTCCTCCCGGCTCCATCATGGCCACACTCTCATTGAAAAGGTGCAATGAAATTATCCAGAATAAGTCTTGGAGACATTTTCTTTAAGTGTATGTAAATTTCCCACCATGTAAAAGCACATCCTCGCCCTCTATTGCAATCCAATATGCTGGTCATATTTTAACACTTTTGATCGATATTTTAATGTCTTGTGAAGAGAAAGAGCAATTTATTTGCCGTGGCTTTCTTGCAGAGTTCCCCTCCCACAAAATGTCTGCAGGCATTACTTTAAGTCTTCGTTACAATCGGCCAAAATATCTGCCGTGTTTTGCATTTCTTTGATCTTCAAAAAATGCCCGAAGTATAAGAAAGCAAGAACATTTTATTAACTTGCAAATGGAATTTTATAGTTTTTATCTTGTCATGCATTTCTCATAAGAGTCGTAGTGTTTTTAAAAGAACAAACTTCAGAAATTTGCTTGAGGAAGTTTGGGTTTTCAGGTGATGATATCATTGTGGTAAAGTTGAAGTGTCAACAGAATCATTTCTTTTCCTCTATTTAGATTCACATGCAATTCATGAGCATGGATATAAAAATCAGATTATTACAAGTGCAACCTTCTGTTTATACTAGAAATCTCAAACTCTTATTGGAAGCCATGAGGTATTATGAAAATTTAGTTTACAAAAGATTCACACAAGAAAATCTACTATGTAATAAAACTCTAAGTTCTGTGTGTGTGTGTCCAGTTCCTTTGATAGGTCAGTTTGTCTTTTGTGTGATTGGTAAGTTTGGTGAAGCGATCGAAAAAGGGAGTGTGAATATGAGTCACACAAGAAGGAGTAAAGGCGTAGGAGGCATGCTGAGAGTCCTCTTCAAAGACAGGAAGTATGAAAGCAGACAAGAGGGAAGCATGGCACCTTGAAATGACAGAGGCTGAGAAGCAGGCTTTATGGGAATACGCTCGGGAGAACTGAATGCTGGGAAAGAGAGCTTCAGACACATGAGGATACTGAGGAAAGGGTCTAAAGATACATATAGGGAAAGAGATATCAAATAATTTTAAATTAATTTTATTACCTGCCTTTGACAAGTAACGTGACTAGTAATAAAATAATCCTTTTACTTTCATCACTGCAGTAGCACCCCCACATATACGTTTTGAGTCTTATGTTTCTAGCTTGTTAAGAAGAAAGTAAGGGGTGCAGCAGGCAGCAATTTATTTTGGATTCTCTGCCGAGTGTGAAGCAACTGAGATGAGGATCAGCACTACCACGTCCGAGGTGATAATTCTCTTTCAGAAAAATCTGGATGGCTCGATGCAGGTGAGAGGGGTACAACTGCCCTTATTTTACGATTTAAAGTATCTTGAGACTTTGTTCACAAGTAATAGAAAAAAGGGAACATGATATCAATAAGTGGACTGGAGTGGTGGCAGCTGTTCAGCAGGTGCTATACTGGTCCATGGTGGTGAAGGAGGAGCTGAATCTAATGACAAAACTCTCAGGTTACATCTACATCCTTATCCTCACCTATAGTCATAGGTTGTGGGTAGTTACCAAGAAAATAAGTTAAGGTTTAATAATTTTGAAGAGGAGTAACATTTTAAAGGCAATAAAAAATATAGTTCATAAATCTATAGATAAATGTCTAACCCAGAAGTTCTTCAAGGGAATGAATGATATGATCCAGATCTCCTACTCCTCTGTCAGGAGAGTTTGGGGTTGTGAGAGAAGGAAGGACAAAGACTCACCTGGGATGGAGGAGAAAATGTATGGACTAAACTCAGATGCTTTGTAGTGGCCTGCTATATTATGGAACAACGTGACAAAAAAATTGAGCTTTTTGTACCTGATATTTGTATGGAATTTGGAGTGTTAGATGACATCTCTCTTCTCACAATAGATAGACAGACAGAAAAGGCACAATATAATAGATAGATAGACAGAGTATTTGTTGTTATTAGTGTATTTTATTAATTTTATGTGGCGAATGACTTCACTACTGGTGCCCTGCCTCTGCTGGTACCACTAAATATAAAGAAGTTTCCACCGGATGTAGAATTTCATTCTTAGAGCACATGACGAACAGAGCAGACCTCTTTTTTAAGCCCTGGAGAATTACAAAATCTAATACTTATTATCTTTAACACTTTTGCCACAAGCAGAACTAAATGGGGTTTATCCTGGCGTTGGCTGCCACTGGTTTTACGTTTCTGTTGTGTTTTTTTACAATATTGGTAGATAGAAGCAAAGGGGTTTAATGGTGAGCGAGTGACCCAATAATTACAAGCCTCTTTTCTTTGTTAATTAAAGGTTTTATTTAATTAAATGTTGTGTTTTAGCTCTTGGTCTGTAGTCAATAAAAGGTTTAGTAGGTGGCCATAGATTATTATGCTTCATTCACTTAATGTTCTTTTTTTATTTCTTGCTCTCAACAGTTAGTGTATGGGACAAATTACATCTAGTTAGCTGCTGTCTAAGTAACCACAATAATAATGTGTGCTTATATTGTACAAGATTGAAGTAGAGGACACAATTATCTATCTGTTCCAAAGACCTGGACAAAGCTGGCAGCACTGTGACGATTCTGTTTGTTGATACTCCAGCACCTTCAATACCATCCAGCCATCCCTGTCAAGGGGTCATCTCAGAGACATGCAGGTGGAAGAGCCTGTGGTGTCCAGGATGATAGACTATCTGTCTGTCAATTCGCAGTTTGTGAGACTCAAGGACTGTGTGAGCAACACTGGAGTATCTCAAGGAACAGGCCTGTCTTCTTCTCTGTTCATTCTGTACACCTCAATACCATAAATATCAAAAAGCAGGTCAGGTATCTTGAAAACCTTCTCAGATGATTCTGCACTTATGGGGTGCATTGACAAGAGGTATGAGACAGAGGAGAGGAGTCAAAGGTACAACTTTGAGAATTGTCTGCAACTTAACATCAGCAAAACCAAGGAACTGCTTATTGTCTTTCATTTCACCACACAGCCTCTATGTCCAGTCAGTATTGAGGGAATGAATGTGGAGGAGGTCCACTCCTGCAAGTACTTGGGGGTCCAAATTAATGACAGGATGGACTGGTCTCGGAACACAGAGGAGTTTATAAGTAAAGGAAAAGAAGCCAAGGTGAATGTCTCCATACGAACCTACCTATCTACTTTCAAAACGGTGCTGCAAAGAACTACTGCTTCTTCAGGAAATAAGATAGGAAATGATAATTTGCCAAATTAGATTCCTCGGTTCAGAAACCCAAATTAGCTGCAAAAGTTGTCCCAGAAACTCACGAGTAAAGCCACATAAAATTAATAAAATACACTAATGACAACTAAGACTGTCTATTTGTATAAATCATATTTATTAGTAAAAATCAACTCTCACAAACATTAGAACAATCTGGACTAGAACAGGCCATTCAGCCCCACACATTTTTTCAGTCCTATCCACTTCATTCTTCCAAAATAACATCAAGTCAAGTCTAAATCTAAACTGAAAGCCTTTCCCTATCCACAAGATTCTTTGACATGCTTTTATCCCAAACTTGGATGTTAAACTGCCTTGCCACCATCACACGTTGTTAAGTCAACATGCCATGTGACTCTCATTGTTAATAACAGCAATATGGCAGCAACAATAAATCCATGCCTCAGAATAGCAGTGTCTGCGACAAACATAAACATCCAATATGGTGGTGAAATGCCATAATTTGCATAATCATAAAAATAATAGTTCAGAATGTTATAAGCAACACGTGCCAAAATTTAAGAAATAAATTGATGCCACCGAATGCTTTAACACTAGAATCCCTGAGGCCTACGAAAAAACTCATAATCCCGGGTCACCTTAAATTCCCTCGCACCTCCTCATCAGCATCTTATGTTTTGTAAATGTGTTGATCAGCACAAGCAGCAAGCAGACTGCTATCCCATCCCACCCACTGATGCAGCTGAAGTTCTCCCAGATCAAGTCTGTTTATCTAGGTGTGAGATGCCTGGAGTTGTTCAGGGCAAATAATATATCATTATTTGAAATACACAGATTTCATGTGTGTTCTGTGTCTACAACAACCTGGGTTAAATGTAGGATGAGAGGAAATGCGAGGCAAGAAATGTTGAACACGAAACTAAAACAGAAACTTTTTTCATGTTATAATAATGACAATATGTTCACATGAAGTATATAATGTGCGAAGACTGAAGTTAAAATATCAAATAAACCGTTTCACAAAAGGTACAAGTATAACAAAACAAGTGTGATTTTATTCAAGACTTTAACTAAAGAGAAAGAAATCGGGTTAGGGTACGACGCTGATGCAGTGGTAAAAACTGCTGACTCATAATCAAGAGGTTGTGGGTTTCATTCCAGCTGCTTCCCAGAATTATTGTTTTGAGTAGTGAGTTGTACAATAGAAACAAACATTTGATTTGAGTTTGTAACAGCCATTGTAAATTTATGGTACTTGTAAGGGTTAGCATTTTTTTTTTGTTTTATTCACTTTTATTCTCTCAGTCACATTCACACTCCCCTCGATGTGACACTTCTGTTTTCAAATAAAAGACGTGCTATAACAAAATACGCTAATGGACAGGTGCGAAGGGATTTAAGGTGGCCCGGGGTTATGAGTTTTTTCGTAGTCTTCAGGGATTCTGGTGTTAATTCTTGACATGCAAAGCTAGCAGCACCATGAGGGACTTTAAAAAACCAAAAACAACTACAGGTAAAGGAAATAGTGGATAACAAGCTAAACAACTTGATGAGTGAGTGAGAAATGTGATTATCTCCTTCTAACTGTCAAGAAAACTCACTTGCTTTTCTCATGGTGAATGCTTTAGGCCAGTCTGTACAGATCCCTCAGACAGGCTCACTTTAACTACTCCAGAATGGGGTGCAAGAAGTCCTCCAAAATATATAATGAGTAAAATCAGAAAATCAAATCCATTTGAGGAGAGTGTGTAGGTTGCTCAGAGAGCTAAATGTACTCCTATCATCCATGCTTCACAATTTCCTATGCAGTCCTGGCCATTTGTATTGATCTTAGAATAGATATTTGGTTCATAAGCATTAAACTCCAACACACACCAACATTTCATTCTTGTTGAACACTAGATTGCCATGCACAGACAGTATGAATAAACGTTGCATTTTGGGAATGGATTCACCATATCAATTACCGACCGACTACGTGGGCTGAAAGTCATTTTTAAGCATTGATTCCTGTCTTTCCAAATTGTAATTACTGCGTCTCTAAAAGCACTGCTTTCTGCAGACGTTGCTTCACACCGCTATTTTATCCAAAAGAAGACTACAAATTAAATGTAGGGCCAATTCTTAAAAAGCCTGTTTGTCTTTCATCCCCTAAATAAAGCAGACTCTTGTGTCCCTCCATTACTGTTAGATGTACATGATGCTGGGGACTTGTTTCTTTCTTCTTCCTTCTCCTCCTTTTTAATTTTTTATATAAGGGATTTATAAAAGGACTGTGCCAGCATTAATTGACAAATGAAGAATAAAGACAATCATTATTATATAAAAAAAGATTAAAAAAATAAAGATTTGACTAACAAAATAAAAAGCCTTGACAACTGTAACAAGAGTTTCTACTTTTTTCCTTTATTTTCCCTTTACACATTATGAGTTTTTATTGTAGACTGAAAGTCTCAAAGCTACAGAGCCCCAGAGGGGACATGGTGTAATTTTTATTAATTATTATTTTTTTTAAAATCTTTCACAAAGTACATAAATCCCAATAAGTTCCAAAAGCATTTCCTATAATGCCCACTAGAGGGGGATGTCAACATCAAACCCTGGCTAAAAATAAGGGCAGTCACGGATTCTTTATAAAATATTAGGGTTTGCTTTTTAGAGGTTGGCCATCAAACTAACAGAAGTGGGAGATCAGGGTGTGGTATGCAGATGGGTACATAACTGGCTCACAGTTACCTTGGGTTCAGATGAGGGAGGTCATGTTTTACCAACATGAGTGAATTTCTATGAGGAAACAACAAAAGGATTTGATCAAAGTGGATTTCAGGACTTTCAGAAAACATCTGATAAGGTGCCACATGAGAGGTTGGGCATCAAACTAAAAGAAATGGCAGTTCAGGGTGATGTGTGTAGATGGGTGCAAAATTGGCAAAGACACAGGAAGCAGAGGGTGATGGTGTGAGGAACCTTATTAGAATTGGGTGATATTAAGAGTGGTGTCCAGCAGGGGTCAGTGCTAGGGCCGCTGCTATTTTTAATATATATATATATATATATATATATATATATATATATATATATATAAATGATTTAGATAGGAATATAAATAACAAAAAGGTTCAATTTGCTGATGATACCAAGATAGGTGGATTGGCAGATAACATGGAATCCACTGAATCATCACAGAGGGTCTTGGATGGCATACATGTTTGGGCAGATTTGTGGCAAATAAAATTGAATGTCAGTAAATGTAAAGTATTACACATAGGAAGTAAAAATGTGACGTTTGAATACACAATGGGAGGTCTGATAATCGAGAGTTCACCTTATAAGGATTTAGGAGTCACAGAGGACTCATTACTATCAAATTGCAGACAGTGTTCAGAAGCCATTAAGAAGGCTAACAGACTGTCAGGTTATATAACGCCTTGATGTGTGGAGTACAAGTCACAGGAGGTTCTGCTCAAGCTTTATAACACACTGGTGAGGCCTCATCTGGAGTCCTGTGTGCAGTTTTGCTCTCCAGGCTACAAAAAGGACATAGCAGCACAAGAAAAGGTCCAGAGAAGAGCAACTAGGCTGATTCAGGGCTACAGGGGATGAGTGATGGAGACATGACTGAAGTGTTTAAAATTATGAAGGGAATTAGTCCAGTGGATCGAGACGGTGACTTTAAAATGAGTTCATCAAGAACACAAGGACACAGTTGGAAACTTGTTAAGGGGAAATTTCGCACAAACATTAGAAGGTTTTTCGTTATACAAAGAACCCCAGGCACAAGGCATAAGTGACCAATTTGTAGACAGCAGGGCTTTAGGGACTTTCAAAACTCTACTTGATGTTATTTTAGAAAAAGTAACTTAATAGGATTGGTGAGCTTCGTTGGGCTGAATGGCCTGTTATCAACTAAATTATTCTAATATTTCATAAAACGCTCTGTAAATGCATGAAGCTCCATAGAGCACACAAGGCAAAAAAGCAGTTACCAACAAGGACCATCCAGGGTGACGATACGACATCCGAAGAGGAAATCCATAAGCTTCAAAAATTAACAAAAAAAAAAAAAAAACGCAAAACACAAAAACTCGCCTGTTTTAAGGAGCTCTCTATTCTCACTGGACATGCCTGATGCATCCAAGTTATCTGCCATCTCACCTCAAAGCATTTCATTGCCTCTGTAGAGACAGACACCATATAATCACACCCGTCAAATGTATTTTTTAATTTCAGGTCAACATCAAGCTCTTCTTTTATTTTATTTAATAACATAGTCGCTTGTTTCTTGAATGAAACATTGTGCTTCAACTCAGCAGATTTGCTCCCTAACAGAATCATCATTTCCAACATTACTTCACCACATCTCTGAAGTTCTTTTAATAAGATGCAATTTTACAAGAACAGAGGAATATTTGAAATAATAACTCATTTAGCTGGAGTTAAAAAGTTGGCTAAGAATTCGTTTAATACCAAGCCCTCAAGAAGAAAGGTTTCATCCTTCCAGAAAATAACAACTGCTTTATTCGTCCATGAGCTTGATCATACATTAATACTGCACAGTCTTTTTGTCACTTTAACCACACAAGTCTTGACAGAGACTGAACCACAACCACCATTATTCTGTTCTTCCTCAAAAGTTTTTCAAAATTTTGAGGTGCAGCCTGTGAGGCATCCCTTCGGGCACAACCATGGGTGTGATGGCTGCCATCACTCTCATCTTCTGCAATACAGACCAGAAAAAAAAATTAATCTTAACAAATAGTGAATCAATAACAAAACCCCTAGATGTTAAACAAAGGATAGAAAAAATACATATAAGAAACAATAATACTTCTAGAGAAACCGCCTATGTACAAAACTACCAGCAATCCCAGACATGCCCACAACAGACCAGAGCAATCGAGAGAAGCAAGATAGATAGACAGCTAAAAAGACAGATAGATACAAGATAGCTAGACAAGAAAAGCACTACATATTTCATTTTTAAAACATCTTTATTTACCGTAGATCCCGGAATACAAGCCGACCCGGTATATTAGCCGATCCCCTTCTCTACCGACTAAATTACATGTATTTGCCGATGACCGGTATTTAAGCCGACCCCCTTCTCCAAGCAAAATTTTCTAAATTTCCTTAAAAGTGTTTCTTCGGTTATATTTATAATGTTTATCGGCGAGAATTTGAGACTGCCGGCATTTTTGATGGAAAACAGGAAGTGATTGCGGAGAAGTTTGGTAAATTGGAACCTTTGTGTTGAAACTATATACGCAAATACGGTAAATCGGTGGGTGGATTTCCGGAGACTTGCTATAAATTTGATTAACTTAAATACGCAATACAGTGGACCCTTGACTTACGAACGAACCTCCCACTGCAACACTTCCTTAACCTTTTCATAATAAAAAACACCAATATTTTTTCTAATGTACTAACCAAAAAGTTATAAAAAGTGCCTAGCCTACTTCGATTAGGCTAGGAGCATGGCGGCGCGCAGCGGCTCAGGGCTCTCCTTTTCAGTGCACTTTTGTTGTTTTTGTACTTTTTTTTTTTGTCCTTGTTTGTGCACGATCGGTTCGGCGAACATCCGCTACACCATTCAGAACCTTATAGACATCGGTGTCCAGAGCCAGACATCTGTTTTGAGTGTTTTTCATCACACGCACAACATCCCAGACAACATAGCGAGACCAGCGGGCTCTCCGTGGTTTGTTGTCGGGTCTAAGAGACGACACAGACGGAGGAGGGAAAGAAAGCAGAAGCGGGGCCGCAGATACGGCGTTATGCTAAGGCTAAAAAACAACCATACAAGCCCTATACAGAACTTTTTTCTGCACTGAAGGAGCTGCTTTTAATCTCAATGTAGATGCGTATAGTGACATTAAAAGGCATTCTATTCTAGAAACAATTTCATACTGTACTCACCATTTAATTTGACATCTTTGGGCTGCAGGAAGGGAGGAGGAGGAGATATTTCCACACAATGTCCATCTTCGTTTCGAAATCACATCCACAAACATATGTATCTGGGCTCCGACTGACGCTACTAACGCTCTCGGTTGTTTGTTTACAATCGCGCAAGCGGATACACGTGACCGCATCCGTTTCGTAACGCAAGATGTGGATTGTAAATCAAAATAAAAAATTTTATTTTAAACTTCCCGATAATTTATTATAAATTTTATTAATAAAATCAACAACTAAAACACTTTTTTGAATAAATTCTTTATTTAATTTAAAGTACTGGCATGCAAAGTTACTTCTTCATCTGAAAGATGGCTCTGTGGTTTCGTCATTATTTACTTCCGTATTCATCGGCAAAACCGGCATTGCGCTGGAAATCTTGAATCTGAAATGATACTCGTTGTATAAACCGACCCCCAAACTCCAAGCCAAAAATCTAGGACGAAATTCTCGGCTTGTATTCCGGGATCTACGGTAAACGTATAATACTCAAAAAAGCAAAAAAATGAAAGCATAAGATCAGAAAAGACAACAATAAAAAAATGTTAAATGCAGAAATTCAAGATAATCCACGTTAATATAAAGATAAGTGTGTGTCTGTGCATCCTTGTGGTTACTATGTCTCTGTCATTGCAGCGGATGGACAACACAAACATTAACAATAATTTTTCAAATCCTATTTGTGGCACATAACAGAAACTTATGTATTGCATTTGTTATTCCAACAGATGGTGCATCACAAACATTTGTAATAATAACTTTTAAGAGCACTGACATCCTTAGTATTAGTCAGTTATCATTATCAAAATGTCATCCTAAATGATTTACTCTTTTCAAATGTCATAGCAGCATCCTCTTTGTACACACACATACACAAATAGAGCACTAATTAAAACAAAAGAAAATGTAGAAATAGGGACAAAAGAAGAAAACTGCTTTCATGAAACAACCAGAAACAATGACCCAACAACAAGAAACCCCATACACACCAAAGACAGACCTGAGCAATCGAAAAACAGATAGCATGACAGATAGATAGATAGAGTCTTTGTAGAAAATGCGCATATTCCTGTCTCTATGGTTCTGATCTTCTATCTTTAACGTATTGTGAGAGCATATCAAGAAATATCAAATATCGAATTCTGATAGATAGATAGATAGATAGATAGATAGATGGATGGATGCATGGGCCCAAAACCATGTAATACTCTCCAAGCTCACATGTCTGACAGTTTACATGAAGATGTACTTTTGCCCCTCTACTCTGTCACTTTAATTCGAGAGGAATGTGTAGTGGCATGTCATTAATTGGGAGAGGGCGAGATTTTAATGACCTTGGCAGTGCTATTTAATGGGCAATCAGAAGCCCAGCAGAGCAAACCAAGGAGAAATATGAGGACAAAACAAGACAATTACAGTACAATACAATACAATTTAATTTTGTATAGCCACAATGGGCTTTAACAGACCTTTCCTTTTGACAGCCCCCCAGCCTTGACTCTCTAAGAAGACAAGGGAAAACTCCCCATAAACCCCTGTAGGGAAAAAATGGAAGAAACCTTGGGAAAGGCAGTTCAAGGAGAGACCCCTTTCCAGGTAGGTTGAGTGTGCAGTGGGTGTCAAATAAAAGAGGGTAAATAAAATACAAGACACAGAACAGAACACAAGTAGTCCTAAATACAATATAATAGTGCAATAGAAATATTACAAGTACAGAGCAGAATTTAACAGTAGATGATATCACATAATAGGATTTGGATTTGTTAAGAGTCCTGGAGACCTCGGCCATCAAGCTGCCTCCCCTATTGGCCATTCCACAGCTGAGTCAGCGCTGGGCCAGCCAATCCGATGAAAGGATCCCTCTACAAAATGATTCCTGTGATACTCCATCAGAGATTAATTTAACTTAGGTAGACAAAACAATTTGACAGTTGGGCCGTGGCACCAAGTGCCACATTTGAGTACCGAGAAGAAAAGCAGAATAGGTGAAGGTTAGTAACAAATTATAACGATCATATTACTTATGTTTTATTGCTAATGACTAACAACAGAGATGCAGTCTGTACAATTAATCAGCAGCTCTAGTCAGGGTGTGCTAAACTGAAGTTGTGAGTCTTCAGCCGGGATTTGAAAGCTGAGACTGAAGGGGCATCTCTTATAGTAGCAGGCAGACCATTCCACAGTTTAGGGGCCCTGAAACTAAAAGCTCAACCTCCCACTGTTATTTTATTAATCCTTGGAATCATAAGCAGACTGGCATTTTGCAATCTTAATGTGCGTTCTGGTTTGCAAGTCATGATTAGTTCAGATAAGTAATCCGGACCTCGACCATTTAAGGCTTTGTATGTTTTCAAATCTGCCCTAATCTTAACCCGGAGCCATTGTAAGGATTTAAGAATTTGGAGTTATGTGTTCGTATTTTCTTGTTCTTGTAATAATTCTTGCGGCAACATTTTGGATTAACTGGAAGCAGCAGAAAGAATAATTTGAACATCCATTGAACACAGCATTGCAGTAGTCAATCCTACTAGAAATAAATGCATGAATTAATTTTTCAGAATCCCGCTTATTTAGAAAATGCCTTAATTTCTCAACATTTTTAAGATGGAAGAAACGTGATTTAGATAACTTTGTAATGTGCACTTTAAATGACAGGCTAGAGTCAAAGATAGCTCCTAGATTGCGGGCTGATTCAGTAAAATTAAAGACTAGCTGCAGTATTGGTCTCATTCTGCTATTCACTGAGACAGCAGTTAGACCCGAGGATCATCTTCTCTTAGTACCATACTACATAGGCTCATCTAGATTCGCATAGTATAATCTCGGTACACTGCAGATGACCCTATGTGTTTATTTCTTGGCATTTGTAAAAAACTGAAACTATTTTCCCACTACGTCAGAATAATAGCAGGGTGACAGACTAGGATGTTTCATTTATATTATGAATGAAACACAAATAAGTGCATAAAGGGTTGGGGCACTGGCAGGTGATCCCTGTATAATCATTGGGAACAAATAACAAAGCAATTTAACAATTAGGAAGTTTTTCTTTACACAAAGAATGATAGACACTTGGAATAAGCTACCAAGTAGTGTGGTAGACAGTAGGACTTTAGGGACTTTCAAAACTCAACATGATTTTTTTTTGGAAGAAATAAGTGGATAGGACTGGCAAGCTTTGTTAGGCTAATGTTCTAAATTCACGGAGAGTTTGTCTTTTCAGAGGTGAGTCCAACATGGTGGTTCAGCTGGTTATGAGGTGGCAGAGAAGGAAGGGATGGACTCAGGTGACCAGAACCCACAAATGACGTCAGACGTAGTTCTGTTGTAGGCAGAAAATGAGGAGAGGCATGTGGCGACGGTGCCAACCCTTGACTCGTGGTGACAAGCCCCGATCTTGTCTCCCCATCGCCCGTGTGGGACAACTTGTTAGCTCATAGAAGATAAAGCAGAACTTCCCCTCATCTATATGACTTTTGTCACAATCTTCAAGGCTCTGCTCAGAATTGGAGCGGGTGCTGTTTCTTGCTATCTCTCCCCTTTTATCTGCATATCTGAAATTGCTCTGGACTCCAGAGTCTGACCATGATAAACTGAGATCCAGGGAAGAAGAGGGCGTTCATTCATTGGAGAGAGAAGGACTGAGAATGTGTAAGGAGATGGAGGTGACTACTGTATAGCCTATTTTTCCTATTGTTGCTAACATATTTGTGTTGCTATTAATCAGGGGCTGCCGGGCTGGTACCCCAATGGTGTCCGAGTCATCACTTCTTTACAAATAAAGCCAAATATTTTATAATAGCTAAACAAACACTTATATGAATTTCATATAAAAATGAAATTACTAAGAATGGCTCTTGCACTCATTTATCAAATTTGGACCAACAACCAAATAAGTGGGTGGAAGACCACGGTGAAGCACCAGCCCAACACATCCTCACATCGTGAGATCTCAAATCAGCAGCCAGTTAACTAATTAAGAGATTTCAATTAACTAACGTAACTGATCACCTTCAGCTGCACACCAGCACGTGCAGGTAGTAAAGTTAATAATTTTATTTACCTCCATGAGGCACATAAACAAATCTCTTATGCTTCTATTAAATGAAAATGAAATTCACATTACGACCTAGCTTTTGATCAAACTGATACTTTAATGTGCATTACTTAAGTGATTCAGACAGCTATAAGCCGAAATGGCAAAACATTCTTCACGACATAATTGTTCTCGGGAAATGCACTAGTAGCATTCATCTAATTACACTTCGAGCTAAAGGCCGCCTTCTTCGAAATGTGAATGGGGCATTTTGAAACCTATTAGGTTGATGTATTACTGTAGGATATAAAATGATATCCGTTTAGAGTTTAAAGCATGTTACTGAATGTAAAAGTCAGGCAAGCTATGAAGCATTACTAAATTCCTAATAGATCAGCACTCATTACTTCTAGGCTGAGAAATTATTTCTCGGAAAATTATATTAGCAGTAACTATCATCCCAGCGACTGTAGGTTCACTTCAAACTTTGCACCTGACACTACCAGCACACTCGCTGCTTCCTGCTACCCTGTGATAGAGAAAGCGAAGCCAGCCAAATGGAAGCTTAAATGGATATTAGCAAAGTGTTTGAACAAACCTGTATCACTGTACAAACACTCTGTATATAATGCTTCGATATTAGAAAACTGGCATTTGTAAATGTCACTCATTTGTATGTACACATGTAGTAGCTTTTAATTACTGTGGTGGGCTGGCGCCCTGCCGGGGTTTGTTTCCTGCCTTGTGCCCTCTGTTGGCTGGGATTGGCTCCAGCAGACACACATGACCCTGTAGTTAAGATATAGCGGGTTGGATAATGGATGGATGGATAGCTTTTAATTAGAAGCACACAACATTCAAAGCCATACATAGCTACTGCCTCCTTACACAACAAACAATAAACCCCTCCATGCTGAAGTCTCTGAAATAGGCGCTTCATCACAGGCACAGTGCATTGTGTCCCTGCGGACGCCGTCGTCAATTTCCAGAGTTTGACACATCATTTAAACCCATCTAACTCTGAAGCGCTGATATCAATTGCAACAAAGTTTGCCTGAATGCAGTGATCCCCTCAATAAAGATGTCTGACTTCTCCTGACTGGGAGACTGACTTTCATTGATGAGAAAATCAACCAAATGCCTGCTCCTCTTTTTGTGTCCGAGCCACAATCAATCACAGACACAGAGAGACTGGCAGCCTGAGCTGCGCAGATAGAGCGATCATTTTCAAAATAGACTACTAAAGCGTACAGTGCCTTTCACATCTATCTATCTATCTATTATATAGTGCCTTTCACATCTATCTATATATCTATTATATAGTGCCTTTCACATCTGTCTATCTATCTATCTATCTATCTATCTATCTATTATATAGTACCTTTCACATCTATCTATATATCTATCTATATACAGTATATATCTATTATATAGTACCTTTCACATCTATCTATCTATCTATCTATATATATATATATATATATATATATATATATATATATATAT
>JANRMT010062820.1:23581904-23593718 GCA_026402145.1 Polypterus bichir lapradei
CCTTTCACATCTATCTATCTATCTATCTATCTATCTATCTATCTATTATATAGTACCTTTCACATCTATCTATCTATTATATAGTACCTTTCACATCTATCTATCTATTATATAGTGCCTTTCACATCTGTCTATCTATCTATCTATCTATTATATAGTACCTTTCACATCTATCTATCTATATATCTATTATATAGTGCCTTTCACATCTGTCTATCTATCTATCTATCTATATATATATATATATATCTATTATATAGTACCTTTCACATCTATCTATCTATCTATCTATCTATCTATCTATCTATCTATCTATCTATCTATTATATAGTACCTTTCACATCTATCTATCTATATATCTATTATATAGTGCCTTTCACATCTATCTATCTATCTATCTATCTATCTATCTATTATATAGTGCCTTTCACATCTATCTATCTATCTACTGTATATATAACAATTTATTTAATTTAATGTCATAACAAATTATTATTTCAGTCCTGAGCACTTCATTCTAATGGAATCTGATCTGTATATTCATTACTCATCTTTCAGGTTAACATCATCAGACCACATCCATAAATCACTCGATGACTGGAACCCCTAACCTTTGATTTACAAAACAATGATCACTAACTCTTCAGCTTAATAAGATCCACACCTGGATAGTTATCAGGACTTTTATTTATAATCATTGCCATACAGATGATGATGATGATAATAATAGGGCGACATGGTGGTGCAGTGGTAGCGCTGCTGCCTCGCAGTTAGGAGACCTGGATTCGCTTCCCGGGTCCTCCCTGCATGGAGTTTGCATGTTCTCCCCGTGTCTGCGTGGGTTTCCTCCAGGTGCTCCGGTTTCCTCCCACAGTCCAAAGACATGTAAGTTAGGTGCATTGGCGATCCTAAATTGTCCTTAGTGTGTGTGTGCCCTGTGATGGACTGGCACCCTGCCCAGGGTTTGTTTCCTGCCTTGCGCCCCGTGTTGGCTGGAATTGGCTCCGGCAGACCCCCGTGACCCTGTAGTTAGGATATAGCGGGTTGGATAATAATAATAATAATCATCATCATAAGAAGAAGAAGAAAAGAAGAATTTTCCTATTTAAATCTACTTGACTGTGTACCAACAGGCTGATGTAAAGATTATTGCAGTTATATAGAAGAGTGGTCCCCAACTACCGGGCCTCGGATCGGTAATGTGTAGTGGATCATTTGGTACCGGGCTGCCCAGAAAGGATTAAAAAAGTTTTTATTCTATTTTATTTTCATTCTATTGACTATTGGAGTCTGCAGGGTGTTTTATTTTGAGAAATAACCAGATCATCTCCCCATCACTTCCGTCTGTGTCTTTCTGTCCAATAAATTAACCATATCAAAGTACATGCCCTTAACTTGCATCTGTTCGAGCAACTCTATGAGATGGACGCAGAGCACAAACGTCTTCTCTTATACACAGAAGTTAGATGGCTTTCTGAAGGTGGATTGGTGGCCAGAGTGTTTGAGTCACAAGAGCCACTGCAGAGGTTTCTTTTACAAAAACAGTCACCACTGGCAACACATTTCAGTTAAACATGGAATGGATCTCAAAACTCTCTTACTTGTGTGACATATTCAACCTACTCAAAGAACTCAATCTGTCACTTCAGGGGAGAACGACAACTGTTTTCAAGTTGGCAGATAAAGTGGCTGCTTTCAAAGAGAAGCTGGCACTGTGGGGACGGCAAGCGAACATAGGGATATTTCACATGTTTCAGACATTAGCAGGGAATTTGGAAGCACTACCACTCTGCCACCGTGCCACCCCTTATGTGTAACTATTAATAGTATTCATTATTTAAACAAAGTTAACGATTTATCTGTAAAATGTAACATACACATTTTTAATGCATTTCATCATGAAAGTGATATCAAGTATAAATTTAAGAATTGTAAATGTGCAGAGAGCTGGAATATCATAAATTTAATGTCTTCTGTGTGGCAGTCTATTGCTGCTTGCCGCTGCTGTCAAATTAGGATGAAGCCCCAGAAGTGCGTTGGGTCGGTTTTAAGATGACGTTTACGATGATCTGCTTTAATGATAAAGTAAATGTCTGCATTTTGCTTCACCACATCAAACTATTCATCAAACATCGAAGCACGCACCTCGACCCCTTAGGATCCTAAAAGCGGCTTAGAGCAGCAAGAAATTCAGGCTGAAATTCAGGATTTGAATGTGGAGATTTATGACGATATCCCAGAAGAAGATAACGTGACTGTATTTGGATAAATGCATATTGTTGTACATGAATAAATATAAGACATCCCCTGAAAATAAGCCCTAGTGCATCTTTTGGAGCAAAAATTTAAATAAGACCCGGTCGTATTTTTGGGGAATAACGGTACATTTCATGTGTGTTTCGTGTCTACAAAGAACTGTGTAAGTGTAGAATGAAAGGAAATGCGAGGCAAGAAATGCTGAACACATAAGTAATACAGAAACTTTTTCCATGTTATAGTAATAATGATGTGAAGTGTATAATGTGTGAAGACTTTAGTCCAGATATCAAATAAAGATGTGTGCTTTTATAAAAAAGTTGATATGTCTTCTCGGATGATGCAGAGGCAAGAACTGCTGCCCTATAAGCCAAAGGTTCCACGTTTGAGTCCGGGCGCTCTATGTTTTGGGAAGTGAGCTGCTATTGTTATCACTATAATATAATAAAACATACATTTGACCTGAGTCTGTAACACTCGGTGTAAATTTTGGCTACTTGTAAAAGTTAGCGCCTTTTTTTATTATTTAGTTTTATTCTGTCAGTCACGTTCACATGGTACAGCGAACTTGCCTCTCCCTTTCTGAGTTGATGACATTTATCTCCATTCTTTTCACAAGAGCAGCAATGACCCCAGTTGTTGTTGTGGCTGATGCCTGTTCAGAACTATTTGCTGTACCGGCAATCAAAGATACGATGCCTTGTGACCGCTATCAGACTATCATGCGGCAAGATGTTTAAAAGAACAGCTGCTGAAACTGTAGTGATGCTTGAAACTGCTTTTAAAGAGGAAGGTTTAAGTAAAACACAGGATGACGAGTGGTTTTCACGTTTCAAATGAGGGGAAATGTCACCTGATCTTTGCTCCGTGCGACTTTTTTTTGTTCCTGCGTATGAAAAAAGATCTCAAAGGAAAGCGTTTTTGTACCGTGGAGGAAGTCAAAGAACAATCGATGCAGGCCAGCAATTCCAAAAAATGTTTCCACCATTGGGAAAACCATTGGGACCAGTGCATTCATTTACATGGAGAGTATTTTGAAGGAGACTAAAGTTTCAGTAAGTAAGTAAAAAATTATAAAAAAAAATTTTTTTCAGTTCTGGTTATTTTTGGGTATATATGTACAAAAAGAATATTTACAAAGCTGTCAGATAACACAACTGCTCCTTCAATAGCTCAGCAGTCTTTAATCCTACCTCACCTTTAGGTACACTGACATCCCCTGTAAGATTATCCATCCAATCTGCCATCCCCGTATACCCCACACATCTATCCAGGAAGACTCTAGCACATTCAGGTCACGTGCCATGACACACTCCGAGCAACTTTCTATTTAAAATCCAACCCCTGCCTGTCATGAGAGCCTCCCTGGATGGCCAACGGCTATGCTGAGCTCAAGCACACCAGTTGCCATCTCACCAGTAAGTAAACCTCATTTATTTACAATAAGGGATCCCCATCTCTGACTCAACCTTTCAAAAGCAAATGCCGAGTTTTTCTATCAGGCACGCTGTACCTTAAACCGCCTGTGCTTTGGCGGGCTGCGAGGACACCGGCATGTAAAAATAAGCACATGCGGAGGAGCCATTGTACCAGCTCCATGTGTGCCCAGACCCACCGCACCTCACAGCGCTGACCCGATAGATGGCCCCAAGTTTCCATGGCAGAGACTTCAACACACAAATAGTAAGCGCCCTTCCTTTATACTGGCATACTTTTACCCTTATAAATAACAACATTTGGTTTAATGTTTCTTTAACTTGAATTTGGTAATGTGTGGAATCGCGCATTACCACACTGCTATGAAGGAGAACGGCACCGTTAAACTTGAGGAGTACAGTTTAGTAGTTTCCAGCTACATAAGCACTTGCACTGATTTGACTGTGCCCCTCAAACACATCTGCGTATATCCAAAAAGTAAACCATGGATTAATTCAGAGGTCCACTGCATACTTTATGTTCACTCTAACGCATCAGGGATTTGCAGTCATCATGAAGAGTAAAAAAATTAAAAAGATAACAGAAAATAAATGTGTCCACATAGTCTGTACTATAGATTTGTTTTCTGTATGATTCCAATAATTTTGATAATTTTTATAGTCAAAATCGCTGAATTGGCACATTTCCTGTTTAAATACACGGGAGAAACGTGAGGTGCAGCAGCGACGAGCCTCACCTCCCCTCGGACTGCGCTCTCCCTCACACATGGGGTTGATGTGTGCAATTGGCACGTGCCTGGTCCTGTCTCTCTGTTTGTCACCAATATAATGTTTGCAAACACATTTATTATACACCCTGACTTTCCACAGTCTGGCTAATATCTTTAATGAATGTGTGTGGCATATTTAGTCTTGTTGATCGGACATAAAACCGTAGTGAAAAGGCACAAGGTGAGGCAGACAGTACTGTGCCGCCCTGAAGGGGGCGCATTTGAGCCCAATGGGGGCTCGTTGCTGCTGTTCTTCTACGCAGAGGCGCCAATAAGTTAGCGATATCAAAAAGTCAAGTGCACTGCAATGCTCCATTTATTTTTATTTTTTATTCCAACTGACTGACAAAATGGAAGATTAAGATTTTTAAAAGTAAAGGAAAATAAGGAGGACTTTTACAAGAAAGTGACTGAGATTTTTGTGGTTAAGTATAGGCGCATGGACTTCATTTACAAATAAAGGTAAGACCATAAACGGTTTTCAGTTTTATAAAAAAAATGGGATTAGACTAAGACAAAAACAATTCAATATTTAAAAACTAAATTTTGACCTTAAATAAAATATTCTTAAATAAAATATTCTGAAAAAATAATAAAGGAAAGGCACAATATAATAGAGGGCGGCACAGTGGCGCAGTGGTAGCGCTGCTGCCTCGCAGTAAGGAGACCTGGGTTCACTTCCCAGGTCCTCTCAGCGTGGAGTTTGCATGTTCTCTCCGGTGCTCTGGTTTCCTCCCACAGTACAGAGACATGCAGGTTAGGTGCATTGGAGATCCTAAATTGTCCCTGGTGTGTGGGTGTGTGCCCTGCAGTGTGCTGGCACCCTGCCCAGGGTTTGTTTCCTGCCTTGTGCCCTGTGTTGGCTGGGATTGGCTCCCCGTGACCCTGTAGTTAGGATATAGCGGGTTGGATAATGGATGGATAAAATATTCTTTTGTTTTCATGTTATCGTTTTGTTGAAGAGTCTATATTAAAATTGATTAAAGCATCGGAATTAAAAGCTTTTAAAAACAACTATATATTTCAATTAAGGTCGAAAAAATAAGTTTTTTGTACACCTCTTTAATACTTTCACTTGTATTGAACGAGTATGAATTGTGGAACTGCAACGGCAAATTTAGAATACATGGAGGGTGCGGAGCAAATGAGTTCTCTCCGCTCTCTCTTATAAATGTAACGCTTTTTCTTAGCCAGATATGTACCTTACCATATGTACCTTTACACAATGTGTGTGTAAAAAATGCTGACGAGATATGAAACATAACCAGCAGTCAATGTGTATGCTGCCACTTGAAAGTGAATAAGCTACTCTTTTGGGTTCATATATTTGTAAATTTGACTCTGAAGAAGTCCGTGCTTCACCAGCCATGAACCTCACCACACGTCACTGCAATGCATATGCCTCAGGCAACACACATGAGTACAATAAAGCCAGATACGATCTACATAGAGATATTAGGGAAGCCAAGAAGAAGTACAGACTTGAACTGGAAGGTCGCTACGCTACCGCTGACATTCTGAGAATGTGGCAGGGACTGGGAACAACCGCAGGCTACAGAGAGAGAGGCAGTGCGTTGAACACTGATAGCCATTTCTCACCGGATGACTTCAATGAATTCTATGCCTGCTTCGAGGCCCACGACACCGAGTGAATGGGCAGGGAGAGGGCTAGTGAGGGCTCATTGTACTCCTATCACAATATCATTGTCAGATGTGGAAAAGTCGCTGAGGAGGATAAACCCCTGGAAGACATTCTTGCTGTTCACTCAAATCTTGTGTTTCAACCCTGGCTGATGTTCAGCTTGCCATATTTAACCTCTCTCTTATGTAGGCCATAATCCCCAACCACTACGAAACAACCACCATTATTCCACTGCCAAAAAAGAGCAAAGCTAACTGTCAGAATGACTACCGGCCCATTGCATTGACCCCTATAGTGATGAAGTGCTTTGACAGAATCATTATGAGCCACATTCTGACATTCATACCCAACACAATGGACCCCCTACAGTTTACATAAAGACCAAACAGGCTGACAGAGGATGCAGTTAGCACAGCAATGCCTACAATTCTTACACACCTAGAGAACAAGGAATGCTATGCCTGTGATACCAGCTAAGCTCTCCAACAAGCCATCCACTCCAAGTGTGCCACCTACTCTCTGCCACTGGGTCCTGGACTTTTTAACAGGCAGACCCCAGCCAGTCAGGCTGGGGAACAACATTTCCAAACCAATAATCATACATATAGGAACCCCACAAGGATGAGTTTTGAGTCCCATGCTGTACACGCTCTTCACCCATGACTGTGTCGCTTCCCAGCATAACACCAGCATTATTAAATTTGCGGATGATACCACCATCAATGAACTGATATCTGGTGGTGATGAGTCAACGTACAGGAGGGAAGTGGTGTCAGGACAGTATTCCCTTTCTTAACACCAGCAAAGTAAATGAGATGATTATGGACACACGGAGGGAGAGAGGTCAGCACACAACACTGTACATTGGAGGGGCTGAGGTGGAGAGAGTCACCACATTTAAATATCTTGGCATTAACATCTCTGGAGATCTCACTTGGACCTACCATGTCACAGACCTGTTGGGGATATCCGGGAGGCATTTCTAATTTCTGAGAAGGTGGTAGAAGCTTGGCATGCCAAGCACTATCCTTAGCAATATCTACAGAAATATAAAGTATCCTTACCTACTCCATCACAGTCTGGTTTGGGAACAGCACAGCACGGGACCACAAGGCTCTACAGCAGGGGGAGAAAATCAGCACAAAATATCACTGGAACAGCACTCCCTGCACTACAAGACATCCATAACAGCAGAGTTCTCAGGAGGGCCCATAAAATTATTAAGGACACAACCAACCCACTCACAACATGAACTGTACATATATTAGGGAGACGATATAAGAGCACAGCATCAAGAACATCAAGGCTGAAAGGCGATTATCTCCCTTATGTCACCAGGCTTGTAAATAAAACTCATTGACTGTCTCTCTCCTCAGCACTGCCGGCCAGCTTGTGTCTGGAGGATGGAAGGCCATCTTGAGACCTGCAGAGCTTACACTGAATGATTTATTTTTTTTCCCCATGCACTCTTATTTCTGATTGTTTATTGCATATTTTTCACACCTGAGGTGTTTTTGTTTATTGTTGTGTATTCTGGTCTGTTGCTCTGTATTCTTGTTTATTGCTGGAGGACTCGCAGAATAAGATTTTCACTGTACTGAGAACATATGAAAATAAAGTTGAAGTTAAGTTAAAATAGATAGGGCTGGGTGGTATGCCAAGAAGAAAATAGTAATTATACAAACCATACATTATGGTGTAGTTTTAATTTTTAAGGTTATGAGTCAACTATTTGTCCATTTGTAAGGTCAGCATGTACAGACTTGTTTGCCAAGCAGGGAGAGGAATGTTTTTGCATGCCATATATCTACATAATTTATTTACTGATATTGAAGGTTAATGCCATGTAATTGTATTTTGGTATTGCCTCCTCCTGTTATAAATTGCCTCATACAAATGCTATCAATAGGGCATACTTTCACTATGGTGACTTGTGCTCTCTATATAAGCATTACAGTCCTCTGAGAACTGCTGGTCCTCTCGAGATTTTTCCTCAACAATAGGGAAAGTGATACTACTAACCGACACATGCTGGGGGTCTGTTAGTCAGGAAGTCCAAAGTGTAAATGCAAATCATAACATAAAGTCCTAATTCTAGGAGAAAAAGTGATCCGCTTTGATGATCCAATAGCAATAAAAATATTTATGTATTTATTAATTTAATTGCAGTGGGCTGGTGCCCTGCCCGGGGTTTGTTTCCTGCCTTGCGCCGTGTGATGGCTCCAGCAGACCCCCGTGACCCTGGAGTAAGGATATAGCGGGTTGAATAGAGGATAGATGGATTATTAATTTAAAGAGCTTATGTAAAAAGAAAAATTTCACATCTATCTATCTATCATATAGTGCCTTTCATATCTATCGATCTATCTATCATATAGTGCCTTTCATGTCTATGTATCTTTTATATAGTGCCTTTCATATCTATCTATCTATTATATAGTGCCTTTCATGTCTATGTATCTTTTATATAGTGCCTTTCATGTCTATCTATCTATTATATAGTGCCTTTCATATCTATCTATCTATTATATAGTGCCTTTCATATTTATCAATCTATCTATTTTATAGTCCCTTTCATATCTATCTATCGATCTATTATATTGTCAGTCAGTCAGTCAGTATCCAACCCGCTATATTCTAACACAGGGTTACGGGGGTCTGCAGAAACCAATCCCAGCCAACACAGGGCGCAAGGCAGGAACAAATCCAGGGCGCACACACACACACACACACACGGGACAATTTAGGATCGCCAATGCACTTAACCTGCATGCCTTTGGACTGTGGGAGGAAACCGGAGCACCCAGAGGAAACCCACACAGACACGGGGAGAACATGCAAACTCCACACAGGGAGGACCCGGGAAGCAAACCCAGGTCTCCTTACTGCAAGGCAGCAGTGCTACCACTGCGCCACCGTGCTGCCCTCTATTATATTGTGCCTTTCCTTTATTATTTTTTCTTCCTTTTTAGTCCTTCTGGTGTGTGTTCAGACCATAGTGGGCATATGGGCATATATATATATATATCACTCTCAGTCCAGGCCCTCAACAATGCCTCTCTTCACCACCTCCACTCCTCTCTTCCCAACTCCAGCCTTCAAATGGAGGCAGGCGGCCCCTTTTATAATCACCTGGACATGCTCTATGTGCCTCCTGATAACCATTCGCCAGCCCTCCCAGGTGTGGCAGAAGTGCTGGCTGTGCACCCAGAAGCACTCCAGGTGTCCCTGGTCTTCTTCCCCCCAGCAATTCTGGGTGTGGCTGGGCTCCACAGGCATCGGGGTGCCCCCTGGCGGTGACCACGGGCCCCTATAGGGTTGAGCTTCTAAGCTCTGTTCCCGTGGTCCCCAAAGCCACCAGGGTGGTCACCCCCTCGTGGTCTGGAGGAGGCGTAAGCCGCTCACCACAATATATACATATATATATATATAATATATATATATATATATATCAGTTGATACATTTGTTTATTTAAGGCGCTTCTGTTAAAGGCCCAGTTTCCTTCTGGGGACAAGCAAAGTTCTCGCATCATCCTGCAAATTCCTCCCTGGTATGTGACACCCTGCTGAGGTGAGAGGGGGCGCTACCACTGACTGTCTTGCCTTCTTCATCCTCCACAATGCAGAGAAACCACCTAGTGAGAGCAACTGACTCCAACTCTTCCAGTTCCTGGGCCATAAAAGGACGACTGCCTGGAAGGAGTTGTCATGTCTTGACTAAGCAAACTGAGAAAAGAACCTCCACATCCCGATAATACTCAAAGAAACCACTCAGAATGACCTTTCCTATCTATCTATCTATCTATCTATCTATCTATCTATCTATCTATCTATCTATCTATCTTTTTGGAGTGGTGGTGATGACATGCAAACTCTTAGTAACGACTAGAGTGTGCACTTTTGTTTTCTTTGGCTCAGAGTTAATTATCTTTTGAAACAGATGTCAACTATGGCATTAACATTTTCAGTTCTAACACACATGGTGAGACTCCTTCCATTCCAGACAGGCTGTTGACTCATTTTCACTATCCTCCTTATGCCATTCGCAGATAGAGAGAAGGCTGAATCATGCGGTGGTACAGGAATCTGCATGAGAGGAGCTTTGCTGTCATGATCAAAGCAGGCATGCAAAGCATTTATTTCATCCTAGAGTGAAAATGGGAATATAATTGGATTAGACACATTTTGTAATCTGTAAGCATCACTATGCCCTGTGACAACGTACCTGCATCGACGGTGCTGATGTATTCAGTTCCCAGATGTGTATCGACTTTTAGCAATTACTTTTCGAAGCACCTACCAGAATTTCTTGTATGTTTCCATAACACTGATCTCAAATGCATTGCTATTGCTATGTAATTTATTGATGTCACTGATAATCCATGGTTTTGTATTAGGAAATGAAAAGATTGTTTTCCCTGTCACACAGATTTCCACACATTTTTTTGATGACAACCACTGCATACTCAGTTAGCTTTGAAATGAGGGTCTGTAGTCTGTTAAGAGTAAAAATTTTTGTAAGAATATCTAAAATGCTTCTGACTATAACTGCCTGTCTAATTAAGACATTCTTGTAACATTTGCACCCAGCACAGTCATCTAGCAAGCAGGAGATGACAATCAAAACTTTTTATTCTATCCAGTATAAAAATGTAAAATATCAAGTTTCTCTTTAGATATACTGTAAATGTGTGCCAAAGCCTTTAAATCTATTTAACTATTTTGGGACCTTCAGATAATATTAATAGGTAGGTGCGTTAAAGATTGTACCATTTATCTGTATGCTGATTGGTGCAAACTAAATGTTTCTTGACTGTGTTATGGAAATGAAAGCAGCCTACTTAACATTGTTACATTTGTACATTTTGTACTCTTGTTGTGGTGATGATCTAATTACATGCGAAGGCGCCTTTGGGAAGTTCTAAAAAGTGCGTCCAGGAGCTATTTGTAAAATGTGGCAAGCATCTTTTTCAGTAGGTTTTCTTAAACTGTAGCTCACAGCCCTTTGCCACCATTGTGTTGTGAGTTACTGTTGTATTTAATGATAATGAGTGGTTTGTGAAGTGCGTTGGCTGTGGGTAGCCACAGGTTGATAAAGCAATGCAGTGATTTACCCCCCACCTGATGATAGTCCACAATTCTTCAAGAGGGACACCACTCCCACACTGAGGATGGTCCAGTTGTTGAACAAGGAACGGGTCTTGGAGATAATCAAGAAATCTTCAGGACCAGATAATATTTAACCTTGAGTTCATATTGTCATACACAAGCGACTTGGGAGCAGCTAACGAATCTGACGAGCGGCGCGAAATAGCAAGACAGGGGACAGCGACGGTGTACTAACCGCTCTCTCCTTATTTTAACAGGAAAGACGAGAAACCAACCCCTTGAGTTTGTCTCCAAAAACCTTAGCCAGATGTCCGGGCCTCTTCCAGGTTCCTTCGCTTTCTCAGCTTCCTGTTTCCCAGCATTCCCATTTCCGCTCCCACCTTATAAAATGTTCATGTTCTTACTACTGGATGTCTGTTGTATGTAACTCATGACTGACCATTTGCACGACTTACTGAAAGATTTAAAGTATACGGGGACGGAATCTCCAACCCTTAATCTTGGTCTCTGTATTTCCTTTTATAATATATATTTCTATACAGTACAGGCCAAAAGTTTGGACACACCTCCTCATTCAATGTGTTTTCTTTATTTTCATGAC
>JANRMT010062820.1:23598718-23615641 GCA_026402145.1 Polypterus bichir lapradei
TCTTAAGTTTGCATATGCTAGATTCATGTCCAAGTGTCTGTTGATGGCGTTCTCATTTGATAACCAGGATTCAGCCAGCTCTCTGGCACTTTTATTATTGGCTTTAAATTTTACTTGTACATCGTCCCAATTCCATCAACAGACACTTGGACATGAATCTAGCATATGCAAACTTAAGAAGAACTTATTCATAATAAACAAGACTTTACACCCAATAACCCAACCGACCACACAGACCTAGCCACCCCTCCACAACCCCGTAAGTTATTGCTATATATTGCCTTTGATTCTTGTAAGTCTAAGCATTATCCTCTGATGAAGACCCCTGGTAGGGGTTGAAAGCTCAGGAATAAAAGCTACTTTATGATACGTGATTCATTTTCTCCCTTTGTGGATCTCCAGCTGCAAGTATGCAAACCGTATCACAGACCTTCTCTTCCATTCATATATATATATATATATATATATATATATATATATATATATATATATATATAACTGTATATATACACTTGCCAAAAAAATTAAAGGGACACTTTTGAATCCGAGTATATCATCAAGTCAATGACACTTCTGGGCTCTTGATCTGGTCAGTTAAGCAGCAGAGGGGCTTGTTCATCAGTTTCAGCTGCTTTGGTACACTAGCAGGGCATCAATGAGACGACCCCCAAAACAGGAATGAATGGTTTAACAGGTGGAGGCCACTGACATTTTTCCCTCCTCATCTGTTTTTTCACTCATTTTGCATTTGTCTACAGTCAGTGTCACTACTGGTAGCATGAGGCGATACCTGGACCTTTAAGGGTTTGGTGGCACAGGTAGTCCAACTACTCCAGAATGGCACATCAAAACATGGCATTACCAGAAGGTTTGCTGTGTCTCCCAGCACAGTCTCAATGGCATGGAGGAGATTCCAGGAGACAGGCAGTTACTCTAGGAGAGCTGGACAGGGCCCCTCGTAGAAGGTCATTAACCCATCAACAGGACTCACCGGTATCGGCCAGAGCCTACAAAAAGACCTCTAGCAGGCAGGTCACTGGTGTGAATGTCTCTGAGCAAACAATCAGAAACAGACTTCATGAGGGTGGCCTGAGGGCCCAACGTTCTTTAGTGGGCCCTGTGCTCACTGCCTGGCACCATGGAGCTCAAGTGGCACTTGCCATAGAATGCCAGAATTGGCAGGTCCAACAAAGGCACCCTGTGCCTTTCACAGATAAGAGCAGGTTCACCCTGAGCACACGTGACAGATGTGAAAGCCGTGGAGAACATTATGCTGCCTGTAACATCATTCAGCATGACCAGTTTGGTGGTGGGTTAGTGATGGTCTGGGAAGGCATATCCATGGAGGGATGCACAGACCTCCACAGGCTAGACAACAGCACCTTGACTGCCATTAGGTATCGGGATGCAATCCTTGGACCCATTGTCTTACCCTATGCTGGTGCAGTGGCTCCTAGGATCCTCCTGGTGCACGACAATGCCCAGCCTCATGTGGCGAGAGTATGAAGGCAGTTCCTTGAGGATGAAGGGTTTGATACCATTGACTGGCCCCCACACTCATTTGCCTGACCTCAATCCAATAGAACACCTCTGGGTGGGACATTATGTTTCAGTCCATCCAACACCTCAGACTGTCCAAGAGCTCAGTGATCCCTCAGGATACCATCTGTCATCTCCTTAGGACTTTGCCAGGCATGCATACAAGCACGTTTGCTGGGAGGGTCGTACAAACTACTAAGTACGATTTGGAGTTGCTGCAATGACATTTTATCAAAATGGTCTAGCCTGCCTGTCGCATCATTTTTTCACTTTGATTTTCAGGGTGTCTTTAGCCCTCTGTAGGTTGATCATTTTCATTTCCATCAAATGATGTAGTATCCTTTCATTCCTAACAGACCATGATACTAACTGTTAGTACCAGTCCATATTAGTAGAGATAGATATCCAGCAGGATTTTTTTTTCCCATTGAGATCTGATGTGTTTTCAAAATGTTCCTTTAATTTTTTTGAGCAGTTTAGTTCATGTTGGGCAAGTATGAAGTATTTACGAATAGACAAGCAGCACAGTTACCAGTTATATGCTGTAAAAACAGTAACCCTGTGTAAGTTTATTTAGGATTTGAATATTTTGAGGAAAGAAGCTGCAGAGATGGCGTGTACTTTGGGTGGCAACAGACTTACACTCCTCTGTGATGGCAATTTAATGAACAGATAGATGGCTGCTGGGGTGGCCTGAGTCAGCCGCAATCTTTCCTGCTCTCTTTTTTGCCATGGCAATGAACAGATCTTTTAATGCTAGGAGACAACAGCCAATGATTTTTGCTGTTAAACGAATCACCCGCTGCAACTGAGTCTTAGAAAGAGAGGAGGCAGAAGGAAACGAAACAGTGATGGCGGTGGTCACAATACTCTCAATGATGGCTGAGTAAAAATTTAATGATACACGCTTTGATAAGCCAAGCTTCTTAAACTAGCAAAGGAAGAATAATCTCCGCCTGGCTTTCTTGATGATGGAGGTGAACTGCTTGTCCCATTTTAATGTATTAGTAAAAGTAGTCCACACAGACACAGTCTTGCCATTAATTTGCAAAGGTGGACAGTTAGTGACTTGTCAGCGGAAGTCAATCCTCATTTCCAAGCTTCTACAAGATTGCCCACATCTCTTTGATAGGTGCAGAATTGTCCGTCTACTGACTTCATAAGAAGAATTGCCATAGACATGAATGTCATTGCCCAGGTAAGTAAACCTCTCAACGAGGTCGACACTCTCTCCTCAGATAGACACACTGCTGATGGCCATGACCAAGAGGTCATTAAAGGCCTGGATGTTGGTTTTTATCAGGACAGTCGCAAACCCAGACACTCAGACTCATCGCTCAGTCTCTCGAGAGCCCCGATCAGAGTCTCCATTGACTCCGCGAAGATCACAGCATCATCAGCAAAGTCAAGATCCGTGAATCTTTCTTCAGCCACAGATGCCCCGCAGCCGCTGGACCCCACGACCCTGCCCAACACCCAGTCCATACAAGCGTTAAACAGAGTAGGAGCAGAACACACCACTGATGAACCCCTGAATCAACTGGGGAAAAACACAAAGGTTCTGCCTCCACTCTGCACAGCACTCACAGAACCAGTGTACAGGCCCGGCCATGATATGAGGAGGATAAACATCCATCTGTCCTTTATCCAACCCACTATATCCTAACTACAGGGTCACGGGGGTCTGCTGGAGCCAATCCCAGCCAACACAGGGCGCAAGGCAGGAAACAAACCCCAGGCAGGGCACCAGCTCACCGCAGGGCGCACACACACACCCACACACAATTTAGAATTGCCAGTGCACCTAACCTGCATGTCTTTGGACTGTGGGAGTTAACCGGAGTATCCAGAGGAAACCCACGCAGAAAAGGGGAGAACATGCAAACTCCACACAGGGAGGACCCGGGAAGTGAACCCGGGTCTCCTAACTGCGAGGCAGAAGTGCTACCCACCGAGCCACCCGGAGGATAAACAGATAATCTAAAACCTGTTCAATCATTGCAGTGGGACTTGGGCAGCGTACAGGCTTGGGCAGATTTGTGGCGGATGTTTAAGTTTAATGTCCGTAAGCATAAAGTATTACACACAGGAAGTAAAATTGTTAGGTTTGAATATACAATGGGAGGTTGTGGTATAGGGGGTCCAGGCAGGGCTCAGATGAAAGGCCAGTTTATAAATAGATAATCGCCGCACTCGCGGTTTAAAGATGGGGCGTGGTAGTGTGGCCGGAGCGGTTCCTGGGCGCTTTGTGATGCGGGTGGTCCTTGCTTATGTGCACAGTTGAGGAATCATCCGCATCTGCAATTGAAGCCAGGAACTGCTAATCACCACACTTGAACCACGTCCCCATTATATATAGTAGGAACATGAGTGTGGAAAGAAGGAAAGGAAAAAAAAGAAAAGAAAAAGTGAATGGAGGTTAAGGGAGAAGAAGGCAGCTGGAAGCAAAGGAGCCCGTGCATGAGAGTACGAGCGAGCAAGTGAGCAAGAGCGGGCACACTGTAAGAAAGAAGGTAGCTGAGCAGTGAGCCCTAGCGGGATTGTTTGGCCAGCACCCGGGGGCAGTCGGTTGTGGTCGCTCCCGCTGAGCGTGTGGACGAAGTTTTCAGACCAGACAGCAGGTGAAACAATAAAGCACTTTATTATTTATTAGTTAGGCGCACAGTGAGAACAGTTTCAGAAAAGCAGACAAATCAATACATAAAAGTGTCAGGGCTCTTCTGAACCCCGTCTGTTGGGTGGGGTCCAGTTTTATACCCCTAGAATGCGTGAGTTACTATCATTATAAAATGCAACAGTCAACAAATTTATTATACACAATCCTTGTGCCCCTTACAAAACCTGATTTCTTGGCTCCTTTTGTTATGGCGTTCAGATGTAAGCTAAGGAACAAAATGATAAGGCAGCCTCCTGTGTGGAAGGCATGGGCCTTGAGTCCTTTGCACAAACATTTTTCTGTTTGCTAAAACAAAGCATGATTTTGTAAAGCCTACTTCTCAGACATGACTTAGTACAAGGGAACGAAGAGAACATTCAGTTTCCACAAGCGTTAGTGAAGAGCAGGAGTGACCGGAAGGAGGATGGCTTGCCGCATATGGCTGCAGGAGTCTGGGACTTGGGAAGTGAAAGCCCCAACGTGAGCACCCTGGTCGCTGGGGAGCCCAAGCCAGGGATCAGAAAGGCGAAGAGAACAGCAGAAGATGGAGAAGGTCAGCTACAGGTAGGGTGATTCCCCTGGTTGGGATGGGATGGCCTGTATAGGAGAAGCAGGGGAGTCGCCAGTAGAAAGAAGGCACCGGGCTTTGTTTTTAAAAGGACTGCTTCCGGCCATTGTTAAAACCCTATTTTTTAACTGGATTTATTTATTGGATTTTAACCTCCACATTCTATGGTAGGCTGGCGCCCTGCCTGGGGATTTGTTCCTGCTTTGCACCCTGTGTTGGCTGGGATTGGCTCCAGCAGAACCCTGTGACGCTGTGTTAGGATGTAGCAGGTTGAAAAATGACTGTCTGACTGAGCACCACATTTTTCACTTGTTTTTAATGGATTATTTATTTTTTGAACTTTATGCACTGCACTATTTATTTGGACACTGTTTTTGTTTTTTTTAAATAAAAGCACTTTGCACATTTTGCAGCATCCGATTGCTTTATTGTTGATGTCTTCACTGTCCAGCTCATCCGGTTACATTACCGACAGTGTAATTTGGGAGCATGGAGCAGAACCCGCATCGTCACAGAGGTCTGAAAATCAAAAGTACATCTGATGAGAAGGATTCAGGTATTGTAGTGGTTTCAACGCTATCAACTGACAATTCAGAAGCCATTAAGAAGGCAAACAGAATGTCAGGTTATATAGCGCCTTGATGTGTGGAGTACAAGTCACAGGAGGTTCTGCTCAAGCTTTATAACACACTGGTGAGGCCTCATCTGGAGTCCTGTGTGCAGTTTTGGTCTCCAGGCTACAAAAAGGACATAGCAGCGCTAGAGTGACGAGGCTGATTCAGTGCTACAGGGGATGAGTTATGAGGAAAGATTAAAAGAGCTGAGCCTTTACAGTTTAAGCAAAAGAAGATTAAGAGGTGACGTTATTGAAGTGTTTAAAATTATGAATTGAATTAGTACAGTGGATAGAGACGGAGTCTATAAAATTAGTTCATCAAGAACAGATTTAATTTTAAATGAACAAAGTTGCTATTTTGCCCATCAATCTAAACCCTATACAGTGGAACCTCGGGTAATGACCGTAATTCGTTCCAAAACTCTGGTCGTAACCCGATTTGGTCATGACCCGAAGTAATTTCCCCCATAGGATTGTATGTAAATACAATTAATCCATTCCAGACCGTACGAACTGTATGTAAATATATTTTCTTTAAAGATTTTTAAGCACAAAAATAATTAATTATACCATAGAATGCACAGTGTAATAGTAAACTAAAGTAAAAACATTAAATAACACTGAGACAAACACCCAGACTCCCTGCTCAGCTGCACACGAGTCTGCGCTCTCTCTCTCTCGCTTGCTCGCTCTCTCTCTCTCTCGCTCTCTCTCTCTCATGCTCTCTCTCGCTCGCTCTCTGTCGCGCTCACTCGCTCTCTCTCTCTCGCTCTCTCTCTCTCTCGCTCACTCTCTCTCTTATTCTCATGCTCTCTCTCTCTCTCGTTTTCTCGTTCTCTCTTTCGCTTGTTCTCTCTCGCTCTCTCTCTCTCTTTTGCTTGCTCTCTCTCGCTCTCTCTCTCTCTCTCTCCTGCACCAGCTTTCTCCTCCTGCTTCCTGCTTTCTCTTGCAACCTCCCATTCTTTCCTGTTCTCTTCTTTTTCTCTTTATCCGACTCGCGCTTCTATTTATGAAGAGGACATAGTAGTTGTGACAATTACGGATGCAGACCGCTTCTCACCTGTGCACTTAGGTGAGAAACGCCCACATCACAAACTCCTCAGGAACCGCTTCAGCCACACACCACCACACCCCCTCACTAAGCCGCAAGTGCATGACTATTTATTAAAACTGGCCTTTTTGATGGGAGCTGTGGACCCGCCATACCACAGGAGGAAGCTGGGTTGAGAGGAGGTTACAGTTTTGAGGGAGAGTCAAAGTGCGTGATGCACCGAGAACAATATACAGTACAGGGAGAGACTGAACACGTGCGGAAATCATCGGCGCGCACAAACTCAAAGGGAAACCGGCTTGTTCGTCACCCGAGTGTGTGGTCGTGAGCAGATGCAAAGGTTTGGTGAACTTTTTGGTCGTAACCTGATTTGTACGTGTTCAGAGACATGCGTGACCCGAGGTTCTACTATTCCATTATTCCATAATGACAATGGAGACATGTTTTCAGAAAGGTTTTGCAAATTTATTATAAATCAAAAATGGCCAACTCCAGGAAGAGTCCAAACGTCTTCATTTTCACAACCTTTGAGGTCACTGTGGTCCTGGGAGCACTCAAAGCTGTAGAAATGGCTTAATCCCCTTGACCCTGACCTGTGGCTCACCACACTATGATCACAGAGGTCTAACAGAGAGTTCCTTTGACTTCATGGCTTGGTTTTTTATCCTAACATGTAGTGTGAATTGTGGGACTTCTTATACACAGGTACACCACATGCCTGTCTAAACAATGTCCAAACAAGTCAGTGTGCCACAGGTGGAGACACATCTCATGGAGGATTAGAGCAAACAGGATGCACCTGATCACAGTCTGAAGTGCCATACATTAAGAATGAGAGTTTTCACTTTTTTATTTGTAATAAATCTGCAAACATTTCAGAAAACATTTTTACTTTGTCATTATGGGTATTGAGTGTATAGGGATGGGCAAAAATGGCACATTTGTCCTTTTATAATGAAAGATTTTCTCAAGTTCCGTTAGATTGTATGGGAAGCATCTGTAAACTGCCATCTTCAGGTCTCTCCATACATGTTCTATGGTGTTGATTTCTGGAATTTTGCAGGACCACTCAAGAACAATCAGAGACTTGTCCCAAAGCTGCTCCACCATTGCCATGGCTGTATGCTTTGGGTCATTGATGTGCTGAAAGGTGAACCGTTGTCCCAGTCTGAGGTCATGTGCCCTCTGGAGGAGATTTTCTTCAAGGAGCTCTCTGTATTTGGTTGCATTCATCCTTCCCTCAGTTCTGACCAGTCCCCCTGTCCAGGCTGCAGAAAAGCACCCATATAGTGGGATGCTGCCACCACCCTGCTTCAGCGTAGTGATGGTATTAGGCAGGTAATGAACAGTGTCTGGTCTTTGGCAGACATAACAATTGAAGTTCTGCTCAAACAGTTCAGTTTTTGTCTCATCTTTTCCTTATGTTCTCAAACACTAAGACGGCCATCAAGATTGATAAATGGAATGCTGCACAGATGGTCATCCTTCTGACGACTTCTCCTATCTCAGCAGAGGATTTCTGAAACTCTGTTAGAGTGTTCAATGGGTTTTTGGTCAACTCCCTGACCAAGGCTCTTACCTTATTAATTAATCATCAATCCGGTTACTCTGTTTGGCCAGTCAGCCAACTCTCGGACGAATCCTAGTGGTTTCAGACTTCTTCTTCCAATTTACAACTTTTGAGGCTACGGTGATCCTAAGAATAGTCAAAGTTTTGGAAATGGTTTCATCCCATTGCCCTGATCTATGCCTCCAACAATTTTAATGTCAAGATCTGCAAAGAGTTCCTTGGACTTCATGGTTTGGTTTTTGTGCTGATTTGCAGTGTGAATTGTGTGACCTTCTATACGTAGGCACACGTGGGCCTTTCTAAAAAATGTTTAACCAATTCAGTTGACCACAGGTGGATGCAAATCAAGTTCTAGACACATCTCAAGGAGGATTAAATCAAACAGGATACAACTGGGCATAATTTGGAGTGGCACAGCAATGGCTCAGAATGCTTCTATGTACAAGAGATTTGAGTTTTTGGTTTTTAATAAATCTGCAAACCTTCCTGACATGTTTTTGCTTTGTCATTATGGGTTATTGAGTGTAGATTGATGGGCAAAAATGGCAAATTTATCCAATTAAATTTAAATCTACAACACAATAAAATGTGCTGAAAGTGAAAGGGTCTGAGGTCTTTCTGAATCTACTGTATTACCATCCCTAGTGGGGACAGGTGGTAAGCTAATAATAATTGAAGTAAAGAGATTCGGAATCTGATTTGTTGAAGTCCTAGCAAACAATAAATAATCCCATAGTTCATTCAGTTCACTGCTGGAGAGCTCTATTAGAAGGTAAAGCGGACAGCACTTGATCATTTCACACTTCAGATCAGGTCAACAGATGCCATAAGCTGTCATGTGTTCTTCCTAATGGCCTCCCTAGTGCTTCAGTGGTCTGTGTGTGCTCCTTTTCTGACAGGCTGTCATCATTCGGCTAGTCAGTATTACAAGGGTGGGTATTTTTAATACTCCTGCTGTTGTCTTCTTTGCAATTCGCCGCCAACACTACAGATAATTATGTATTTCTTAATTCTGCAGTTAGGTTTTCTTTATTATGATCTTTCATCATTTTCCCCCCCCCCCAAAGTTATACCTTCTACTTCCCACACTCTTCAGAAAACTACTTCTTAAGCCACGTCGGAATAAGAGTTCTCTATAAATAACTTCACTTTGTACACAGATGGCAGTTTGAAAGTATAGACTGGGGAAAAGTCTAAAACATCCCTTGGCAAAGTGTGAAAAGCATCACTTCATTGCACAACATAACTGCTAACTGACCTGCCTTTTTTCATGTGAGTTAAAATAAAGAATAATCCTACCTTTCCTTGCAGGTGTTGTACTGAAATTTCACTTTTTCATGCTGCCAACTCTGCCAGACGCCAGTGGGGCTCGTTGCATTCACTTTGCCGGCTGTGGCTTTCTAAAGTAAAATTAAAGACAGTGAGGAAAAAAAAAAAACTCAAGTCAGTCAAAGTGAACGACCCTGACTTTGATTAAATTAATTCATCTTAATTTACTTCAGTTTTTTTTATTACAATATGGTAATTAATTTACAATTTGAAGCTACAATAAAGTAGTAGCTTCATTCCTATAGGAGTGCCCAACTTCAGTAGATTTAACTGCTGTCATACATGTGCTCACGGGCTTTGATGTGATGGTCATTACCCGCCAGAGTAGGGGTTGGCGTTGTGTGCTCATACCGTCCCTTCTTTAGAATGGATGATTGACACCCACTCCATCACTGACGTCACTTCCTTTGTCCGTCCTTCTGGACCCGCCCCTTGACCACTTAACCCAGAAAACCGCCTTCTTACCCTCATTTCGGGAATGAATTCTGATGTGCAAAGTCAACCCTGCTATTGTTGCATATTGTGACCACAAGGGGGTGCTATTGAGCCCCATGCCTCATGCACAATGCCACCCAATACAATTCTACATTCAAATAAAAAGTTTTTATTTTTCAGGTGGTGCAGTTGTAGCGCTGCTGCCTCGCAACTTCCCGGGTCCTGCCTGCGTGAAGTTTGCATATACTCCAGGTGCTCTAGTTTCCTCCCACAGTCCAAAGACGTGCAGGTTAGGTGCATTGGCGGTCCTAAATTGTCCCTAGTGTGTACTTGGTGTGTGGGTGTGTGTGTGTGCCCTGTGGTGGGCTGGCGCCCTGCCCTGGATTGGTTCCTGCCTTGCGCCATGTGCTGACTGGAATTGGCTCCAGCAGACCCCCGTGACCCTGTGTTAGGATATAGCAGGTTGGGTAATGACTGACTGACTTTCCAACACAAGCGCCATCCAAATACTCAAAAATGTATTACCGCCTCCAGTTGAGTTTCACCCACTGCTTCCCGACTCTGACTCTCCTTTGTAAGCTGGACCTGAGAGTGCCACATGAGAGGTTGGGCATCAAACTAAAAGAAGTGGCAGTTCAGGTTGATGTTTTTAGATGGATCAGACAGCAGAGAGTGATGAGGAACCTCATCAGAATTGGCTGATGTTAAGAGTGGTGACTAGCAGGGGGCAGTGCAGGGGCCGCTGCTATTTTTAATATATATAAATGATTTAGATAGGAATATAAGTAACAAGCTGGTTAAGTTTGCAGATGATACCAAGATAGGTGGATTAGCAGATTTGGAATCCGTTATATCATTACAGAAGGACTTGGACAGCAGACATGCTTGGGCAGATTTGTGGCAGATGACATTTAATGTTGGTAAATGTAAAGAATTACATGTAGGAAGTAAAAATGTTAGGTTTGAACACACAATGGGTGGTCGGTAAAAAGAGAATACACATTATGAGAAGGATTTAGGAGTAGTAGTGGACTCTAAGCTATCAACCTCCAGACAGTGTTCAGAAGCCATTAAGAAGGCTAACAGAATGTCAGGTTATATAGCGCCTTGATGTGTGGAGTACAAGTCACAGGAGGTTCTGCTCAAACTTTATAACACACTGGTGAGGCCTCATCTGGAGTCCTGTGTGCAGTTTTGGTCTCCTGGGTACATAAAGGACATAGCAGCACTAGAAAAGGTCCAGAGAAGAGCGACTAGGCTGATTCAGGGCTACAGGGGATGAGTTATGAGGAAAGATTAAAAGAGCCGAGCCTTTACAGTTTAAGCAAAAGAAGATGAAGAGGAGACATGATTGAAATGTTTAAAATTATGAAGGGAATTAGTCCAGTGGATCAAGACTGTGAGTTTAAAAGAACACGGGGACACAGTTGGAGACTTGTTAAGGGTAAATTTCGCACAAACATTAGGAAGTTTTTCTTTACACAACGAACGAAAGACACTTGGAATAAACGACTAAGTAGTGTGGTAGACAGTAAGACTTTAGGGTCTTTCAAAACATGACTTGATGTTTTTTTGGAAGAAATAAGTGGACAGGACTGGCGAGCTTTGTTGGGCTGAATGACCTGTTCTCATCGAGATTGTTCTAATATTCTAATATGCGACAAAGAACTAAATATGACAATGACTTTAATAGACCTGCCATTGCTGTGTTCAAACATTAATGGGCCCTCAAATTGATTGGGCCACATACTGTAGACACAGTGTGGTGTGACTGAAACATATGCACATCCCTCTTAAATGAAGGTCTTCAATGTGCACTTTAATCATGATGTCTGAATTGTTTATAATTTTAAAGTGAGGAGCAGAGGGTTAAAGCAAGGAGAAATGGGTCTTTGTCCCTAACATTATGGAGGGCGCTGCACATTGTTTTTGCATTATATTTAGAAGACAGCAATAGAAATGTTTTCACTTTAACATTCTGCAATAAACATGCAGAGCACTTTGTTAATATATTTTAAGTGCTTAACAAAGAAAGCTCGATCTTTTCCAAGTCCTTCATCTGTCACATTGTGTTGTAGCCACTAAAGGCTGATTTAAGGAAACAATGCATGTAATGATACATACTGCAGAGCTTATTTATGACCCACTAAAAAACAATGACACTTTGGATGACTGGGCTGATGGCTCAGCTAGCCTGCAGTCACGTCACCCCTCTTCCTGTCAAGGTGCTCATCCTGATTTAGCAGTCATCGGTGATGTTAAGAGATAGGTCCCAAAATGACTAGTCATCCTATTTTGGGCACTAACAGCCTTCTCTAAACCACCATTTCTTAAGGTAATAGGGTGTGGGGAAAATGGAAAAGCATGAACTACCGTATGTGAGGTGAAGCAGTGGTTATGAAAAGTATATGCACAATGTAATGAGTATCACAAAGGGTCACACTGCTAATCTGCCATGACAGGAGCTAAAGCCAAAACTGATAGGAAGGCATTTGTAGATGTATGAAAATCAGTCCTCTGCAACTACATGTGCCTAAGCATAAAGTGAGGGTAACACCCCATACGGGAAGTGAAAATGGCACACCATCATAATAAAAGTTTATGATAATGAGAATGGCCCTAATATGACTAATATGATGGAATTATTTATTTTCAGTAGTGACAACTGGAGAAAGTTCAGCCTGGACTTTATGCAAGGGGGGCTGGCCAAACGTGCAACATGGCATCAGGAGATGAATCCTTACTGTTCTATTTATTTATGTATGTATGTATGTACAGTATGTATGTATGTAGTATGTATGTATGTAGGTATGTACAGTATGTATGTATGTATTTATCTATTTATGTATGTATGTATTGTGGTGGGTAGCCGGGTCCCCTTCTACTTATGTTCCAGGGGAGCAACCATGGGCTCTGCAGTACCTCCCCCAGGACACTTGGTGGCAGCTTCCCTGGCTGAAGATGATGCCTCAGTTTCCCGCAGGGCTCCATGGGGGATGGAGTTCCCCACAGCCCTGTTGGGATCTGGGGTAGCCGCCAGGGGGTGCTGCATGGGTCCCTGAGTCGGCCTCGACAACTCTACAGCCCCGCTCGGAAGTGCAATCAGGAGCAGAGCACTTCCGGGTGGGCTATAAAAAGGGCCAGCAACCACCACTCGGGAGCCAGGATCGGAAGGAAGAGGACGAGGTTGCCAGGGAGGAGTGTTGGTGCCAAACGGGATTGTGTTTATTTCAGTGTTTAGTGCTTTTGGGACTGTGTTGTTGCTGGGGGGCTTCACGGGGAAGTTGTGCCCTCCAGCTTAAGAAAATAAAAGTCTTGTTGTCATTTTACACATGCCTCTGTGTGAGTCTGTGCCGGGTCGGGCGCTATACAGCATTGTATTCACAGTATGTATTTATTTATGTATTTATTTTTGTTTTATTATTTTATTCTTCATAGCATTACTAACCTCATAAGGTGTTATTTTCTATTCAGCTCTCCTTAACACTTTAACTTCTGGACCATTTATTACCAGGGCACTGGTGTGTAGGTCTATGCCTATATTATATACTAGCCATTCCCACCCATGTATTAGTGAAACAGGACAGCGAGGATGGCCCTGTCAAGCTCCCTCCTCCTGACGTCACGCTTCCCCCTCCCCTCGGCTCACAGCCTCTGTCTCGGATTAGTGCAGATACAGGTGCTGGTCATAAAATTAGAATATCATGACAAAGTTGATTTATTTCAGTAATTCCATTCAAAAAGAGAAACTTGTATATTAGATTCATTCATTACACACAGACTGATGTATTTCAAATGCTTATTTCTTTTAATTTTGATGATTATAACTGACAACTAATGAAAATCCCAAATTCAGTATCTCGGAAAATTAGAATATCAATTAAGACCAATGCAAAAAAAGGATTTTTAGAAATGTGGGCCAACTGAAAGGTATGAACATGAAAAGTATGAGCATGTACAGCACTCAATATTTAGTTGGGGCTCCTTTGGCCTGGATTACTGCAGCAAAGCGGCGTGGCATGGAGTCGATCAGTCTGTGGCACTGCTCAGGTGTTATGAGAGCCCATGTTGCTCTGATAGTGGCCTTCAGCTCTTCTGAATTGTTGGGTCTGGCGTATTGCATCTTCCTCTTCACAATACTCCATAGTTTTTCTATGGGGTTAAGGTCAGGCAAGTTTGCTGGCCAATCAGGAACAGGGATACCATGGTCCTTAAACCAGGTACTGGTAGTTTTGGCACTGTGTACAGGTGCCAGGTCCTGTTGGAAAATGAAATCTGCATCTCCATAAAGTTCGTCAGCAGCAGGAAGCATGAAGTGCTCTAACACTTCCTGGTAGACAGCTGCGTTGACCTTGGACCTCAGAAAACACAATGGACCAACACCAGCAGATGACATGGCACCCCAAACCATCACTGACTGTGGAAACTTTACACTGGACCTCAAGCAACGTGGATTCTGTGCCTCTCCTCTCTTCCTCCAGACTCTGGGACCTTGATTTCCAAAGTAAATGCAAAATTTACTTTCATCAGAGGACATAACTTTGGACCACTCAGCAGCAGTCCAGTCCTTTTTGTCTTTAGCCCAGGCGAGACGCTTCTGATGCTGTCTCTTGTTCAATAGTGGCTTGACACAAGGAATGTGACAGCTGAAACCCATGTCTTGCCTACGTCTGTGCGTGGTGGTTCTTGAAGCACTGACTCCAGCTGCAGTCCACTCTTTGTGAATCTTCCCCACAGTTTTCAATGGGTTTTGTTTCACAATCCTCTCCAGGGTACAAGCGGTTATCCCTATTGCTTGTACACTTTTTTCTACCACATCTTGTCCTTCCCTTCGCCTCTCTATTAATGTGCTTGGACACAGAGCTCTGTGATCAGCCAGCCTCTTTAGCAATGACCTTTTGTGTCTTGCCCTCCTTGTGCAAGGTGTCAATGGTCGTCATTTGGACAACTGTCAAGTCAGCAGTCTTCCCCATGATTGTGTAGCCTACAGAACGAGACTGAGAGACCATTTAAAGGCTTTTGCAGGTGTTTTGAGTTAATTAGCTGATTAGAGTGTGGCACCAGGTGTCTTCAATATTGAACCTTTTCACAATATTCTAATTTTCCAAGATACTGAATTTGGGACTTTCATTAGTTGTCAGTTATAATCATCAAAATTAAAAGAAATAAACATTTGAAATACATCAGTCTGTGTGTAATGAATGAATCTAATATACAAGTTTCACTTTTTGAATGGGATTACTGAAATAAATCAACTTTGTCATGATATTCTAATTTTATGACCAGCACCTATATATCACTCCTACAAGCAAACTATGATTCTTAGCACGATGAGAAAAGCTGCTAAATCAACTGTAATGTTCAAGCAAATTCTAGAAAAAAAACCCAATCTAAATCCATTAAGTAGTTTGCTTGTTCGCTAGCTAAGCGGAGGTAAGGAACACCCCGAGGCTGGCGTGTGAGTGAGGAGGGACCCTCTCCCCCACCCCTTGGCCCGCTGCATCTCATATGGATTCACGCAAATAAGTCGGTACCGTAAGCAAACTATGATACATAGTGCAATGAGAGAAGTCGCAAAATCAACCGGGATGTTCAAACAAATTATAGAAAAATACCCGCTCTAAATCTGTTAATTAGCTCTCTTGTAAAAAAGCGGACACACAGAAACAGATGTTGGATTTTATATATAAAGAGATAATGAACTCTATCAAAATTCATAAAAAAAAGAAAGAAATATATTAGAAAACAGAGGTTTTATTATCAACAGTAACTCTGTCGAAAATGTATAAAGAAACAGTTAATGACTTTATTTTCACCAGCAACATGACCAACAGTCTCCATTTGAATGAGAGTCCTCGAAGGATAGCACCACACAGAGTGCAGGCTTAGAAACACATGTGCCATAAATATAACAAGTTTCATTGCATTGTCCGCACCTGCTGCATACAACACGTTTGTAGTTGGGGATTGTTTGTGTTCAGTGGGTGGCAGAATGTCCGTGTAGTGCTGTCCTGACAGGTGTGAAGAGTCGGACACCTTGTAATGGAGAAACATCTTAGGGCAGCGTTTTTCAACCTTTAAGTATTTGTGACTGGAGTTTTAGTAACAGTTTTAATTGCGCCCCCCCCCCCCTAACATTTTTTTGAAAGCAGCCCACTAATACTAATTTGTTCTTTTTTAATTAATTATATATCATAGATGCATATTTTATTATACCTACTTAACTTTTAGTGACATTTATCCAACTCTATATTTATTTTTCTAGTATCAGAATGCAGTTTAAGTTAATTTGTTTTGGTTTCAATAGATGTATTTTTCATATTTTTGATTCTTGTTTTCTTTTTTTCACATCTTCACACCCCCCTTTTTGTTACTTTGTGACTCCCTAGGGGTCCTACCCCACAGTTTGAGAACTACTGTCTTAGGGGCAGCGATCTGCATCAGTGCCATAACCTACAGATTCCACATCATCCAGTTGACTGTCACTATCCCAATCACTGTCATTAGCATCGAAATATTCATATTTCAAAAAATCCAGTTGTTTCCTCTTTTTATTGCCACTACATGGCAGTGGACTGTCTATTTTTAGCAGTATTTTCCACAAGCTGTTGTGTCTGAAAAAGAAAATAATATGGCAGCACCATAGTAGATGAGATGTGGCACCAAACTTCAGCAGCAAACTGGCTGTGTCTACAGTGGCTGTACACTAAGATACAAGTTATCCTGGCAGGCTCAATGAGATACGACTTAATTTGTACTTCATGTACAACCCTTAACTGCCCTCTTCCCCTCAATTAGAGACATTGGTTTCTAATTAAACAACTTGAAAACCACAGACCTTTGTCTCACCACACTTAATGATATATCACTCTGTAGGAGTGTAATTCTAGTTTTACATATATGTGTTTTCATATATATATATACTACTGTATATAATGCTGTGATGGTGTTATGTATTGTATATTGCACTGTTTAATTCTATTTCCCTTGTAAAAAATATTCTTTGTTGACCTTGTATTTTAAACAAGAGATTTTATTGTTCCCTTTCCCTTCTCTCTTTCTATATATATATATATATATATATATCTATACTAATAAACGGCAAAGCCCTCACTCACTCACTAACTCACTGACTGACTGACTGACTGACTGACTGACT
>JANRMT010062820.1:23626288-23648355 GCA_026402145.1 Polypterus bichir lapradei
ATTAATTAATTAATTAATTAATTAATTAATTAATTAATTAATTAATTTGATTAATTTCCCCTTGGGATTAATAAAGTATCTATCTATCTATCTATCTATCTATCTATCTATCTATCTAATTCTAAAACTAGAAGCTGTAGGCATCAGAAGTCAACTATGAAACTGGACCTCTAGTTGGTTCAGCGGTAGGAAACGAAGAGTACAGATAAGAGGAGAATGCTCCACAGGGAGTGAGGCCATCAGTGGAGTCCCTCAGGGGTCTGTCCTAAGACCATTACTTGTTCTGTTTTATATTAATGGCATGAATTCTACTATAGTTAATAAACTTGTTAAATTTGCTGATTACACTAAAATTGCAGGCATGGCAGACACTGATGAGGCAGCAAAAAGAATTCAAAAAGACCTGGACAAGCTTGAGAACTGGGTGAAGACCTAAAAAATGCAGTTTAATGTAAAAAAGTGCAAAGTGGTACATGTGGGCAAAAGGATTATCATAAATACAACACTGGAGACAATGAGCTACCGGAAAAGACCTCTGAAATGGATCTCGGGGTTTATGTTGACACAACATGTTCATCAACTAAGCAAAATACAGAAATAAATTGCTAATAAAATGTTAGGTCATGTCATAAAAAGCGTTGAATTTAAATCAAGGAATGTTATACTCAAACTATTTAATGCACTTGTAAGACCAAATCTGGAGTTCTGTGTGCAGTTCTGGCCACCACAGTACAAGAAAGACATCACAGCACGTGAAGCTGTGCAAAGGAGAGCAACCAAGTGCATCATGGGACCTAAGGACATACAAAAAAGTTTAGGAACCCCTCTTAATTCTTTGGATTTTTGTTTCTCATTGGCTGAGCTTTCAAAGTAGCAACTTCCTTTTAATATACGACATGCCATATGGAAACAGTAGTATTACAGCAGTGACATTAAGTTTATTGGATTAACAGAAAATATGTAATATTCACAACAAAATTAGGTGCATAAATTTGGGCACCCCAACAGAGATGTTACATCAATACTTAGTTAAACCTCCTTTTGCTCCTTTGAGCCTCTAGACGCTGTCCTCCTATAGCCTTTGATGAGTGTCTGGATTCTGGATGGAGGTATTTCTGACCATTCTTCACACAAAATCTCTCCAGTTCAGTTAAATTTGATGGCTGCCGATCATGGACAGCCTGCTTCAAATCATCCCATAGATTTTCGATGATATTCAAGTCAGGGGACTGTGACGGCCATTCCAGAACATTGTACTTCTCCCTCTGCATGAATACCTTTGTAGATTTCGAATTGTGTTTTGGGTCATTTTCTTGTGGGAATATCCAACCCCTGCGTAACTTCAACTTTGTGACTGATGCTTGAACATTATCCTGAAGAATTTGTTGATATTGGGTTGAATTCATCCAACCCTCGACTTTAACAAGGCCCCAGTCCCTGAACTAGCCACACAGCCCCACAGCATGATGGAACCTCCACCAAATTTGACAGTAGGTAGCAGGTGTTTTTCTTGGAATGTGGTGTTCTTCTTCCGCCATGCAAAGCGCTTTTTGTTAGGACCAAATAACTCAATTTTTGTCTCATCAGTCCAAAGCACTTTGTTCCAAAATGAATCTGGCTTGTCTAAATGAGCATTTGCATGCAACAAGCGACTCTGTTTGTGGCGTGAGTGCAGAAAGGGTTTCTTTCTCATCACCCTGCCATACAGATGTTCGTTGTGCAAATTGTGCTTAATTGTAGAATGATGTACAGATACACCATCTGCAGCAAGATGTTCTTGCAGGTCTTTGGAGGTGATCTGTGGGTTGTCTGTAACCATTCTCACAATCCTGCGCATATGCCACTCCTTTATTTTTCTTGGTCTTACAGACCTGCTGGGTTTAACGGCAACTGTACCTGTGGCCTTCCATTTCCTGATTCCATGCCTTACTGTTGAAACTGACAGTTTAAACCTCTGAGATCGCTTTTTGTAGCCTTCCCCTAAACTATGAAACTGAACAATCTTTGTTTTGAGATCTTTTGAGAGTTGCTTTGAGGATCCCATGCTGACTGTCACTCTACAGAGGAGAGTCAAAGGGAAGGAAGCACAACTTGCAATTGACCGCCTTGAATACCTTTTACCACTCGTGATTGGACACACCTGTCTATGAAGTTCAAGGCTTAACGAGCTCATCCAACCAATTTGGTGTTGCAAGTAATCAGCATTGAGCAGTGACATGCATTCAAATCAGCAAAATTACAAGGGGACCCACATTTTGGACAGCCAGTTTTTCAGATTTGATTTAATTTCATACAACTAAATACTGCTTCACTTAAAATCTTTGTTTGGAAAACACTCAGATGTTCCTAGGAAATGAAAGACATACCACTGTTATCTTTTTTGTTTAAAGTAGAGTAAATTATTATGCAGGCTGAGAGGGGTTCCCATACTTTTTCATATGACTGTATCCTACTGTGACAGACTCAGAGAATTAAACGTGTTTTGTCTCAACCAGAGGAGACTGTGAGGGGATCTAATTCATGTCTTCTACATCCTCAAAGGTATTGATAAAGGAGATTCAGCAACATTCTTTCAGATTAAGGGTGAATCTGTTCAAAATCAGTGGAAATGAAGGGGAATTGCAATTAGGGACTGAAGTCAGGAAGCACTTCTTTACACAAAGAGTTGTGGGACTCTGGAACAAACTATCAAGACATGGAGTTGAAGCAAAAACTTGACAATATTTAAAAAAAATCTGAGTGAGATATTGGAATAGTTTAGCTATTGGCCAAACAAGCTGCCCTGATGGACAAAATGGCTTCCTCTTGTTTGTCAGATTTCTTATGTTTGTGTGTTCTTTGGAAGATTTTATGATGACACATTGTTCCATTAGACAAGCTTTGACCTCTGACTAACTTTAGGTTCTCAGGGTATAAAAAGGATAAGTTTCTCAAGTACAATGGGAAGATGAGTATTTCTGTCTTCATGAACACGTTAGGACATTTCTACTGTTCTTTACTTCACTATTTTATTAATTTTATTCTATTTTATTGATGTATACAATGTTGAGTCTCTATTAGTAAATTGCCAATTATTGCACTAGTTATCTTCCAATTATCATTATAATAAATGCTGAAAAGTTACAGCTACTTTTACAGTAGACGCCTATCAAGTTTGCAGTGTGTATATTGCTGTTTGGTGAGTCTTCTTTAGTGGTTAGGCTTTGAAATAAATGTAAAAAATGTTAAGTTCAGCTGCCTAGCCTCCGAGGTTTTATTCTGAAACACACGCTAGAAAATGATGGTTAGCCTCTGAGGCTGCATATGAAATATTAATTATGGAACACACGCTAAGGTAGAGCTACATAGCTTCAGAGGTTTTATTACAAAGCACATGCTAATTAAAAAGCGCTTAACCTCTGAGGTTACAATAATAATAATAATCCATCCATTATCCAACCTACTATTTCTAACTACAGGGTCACGGGGGTATGCTGGAGCCAATCCCAGCCATCACAGGGCGCAAGGCAGGAAACAAACCATGGGCAGGGTGCCATCCCACCGCAGGGCGCACAAACACACACATACACACACCAAGCACACACTAGAGACAATTTAGACTTGCCAATGCACCTAACCTGCATGTCTTTATAAAAATAATGATAATAATTGTATTTATATAGAGCCTTTCCCATGCTTTCCCATTACAGATAAAAAAGTTATTATTAGCTCCAGTCATATTGCTTTAGAGGGGTATATAGTCTAAAGCTTTGAACACAATACTAAATCAAACTAACTCAAATATTACAGTCTTCTTCTTCTTTTGGCTGCTCCCGTTAGGGGTTGCCACAGCGGTTCATCATCTTCTAAATCTTCCTGTCCTCTCCATCTTGTTCTGTTACACCCATCACCTGCATGTCCCTTCTCACCACATCCATAAGCCTTCTCTTAGGTCTTCTTCTTTTCCCATTACCTGGCAGTTCTATCCTTAGCATCCTTCTCCCAATATACTCAGCATCTCTCTTCTGCACATGTCCAAACCAACGCAATTTCGCCTCTCTGACTTTTTCTCCCAACCCTCCACACTGAGCTGACCCTCTACTGTCCTCATTTCTAATCCTGTCCATCCTTGTCACAGCCAATACAAATCGTAACATCTTTAACTCTGCCACCTCCAGCTCTGTCTTCTATGCCACCGTCTAATACCCATATAACATAGCTGGTCTCACTACCGTCCTGTACACCTTCCCTTTCACTCTTGGTGATATCTGTCTTTCATAGATCACTCCTGACACTCTTCTCCACCCACTCCACCCTACCTGCACTCTCTTTTCCACCTCTCTTCCACAATTCCCATTCCTCTGTTCTGTTGATCCCAAGTATTTAAACTCATCCACCTTCACAAACTCTACTCCCTGCATCCTTATCATTCCTCTGACCTCCCTCTCATTTACACACATGTATTCTGTCTTGTTCCTACTGACCTTCACTCCTCTTCTCTCTAGAGCATATCTCCACCTCTCCAGCGCCTCCTCAACCTGCTCCCTACTCTCACTACAGATCACAATGTCATCAGCAAACATCACAGTCCACGGGAACTCCTGTCTAATCTCGTCTGTCAACCTGTCCATCACCATTGCAAATAAGAAAGGACTCACAGCCGATCCCTGATGTAATCCCACCTCCAAATTTAATGCATCCGTCACTCCTACCACAGACCTCACCACGGTCACACTTCCCTCGTACATATCCTGTACCACTCTTACGTACTTCTCTGCCACTCCTGACTTCCTCATACAATACTACAGGTCCTCTCGAGGCACCCTGTCATACACTTTCTCCAGGTCCACAAAGACACAACGCAGCTCCTTCTGGCCTTCTCTAAACTTCTCCATCAACATCCTCAGAGCAAACATCACATCTGTGGTGCTCTTTCTTGGCATGAAACCAACCTGCTGCTCACTAATCGTCACGTCACTTCTTATCTGAGATTCCACTACTCTTTCCCATAACTTCATGCTGTGGCTCATCAATTTTATCCCCCTGTAGTTATTACATTCCTGCACATCCCCCTTATTCTTAAATATCAGCACCAGTACACTTCTTCTCCACTCCTCAGGCATCCTCTCACTTTCCAAGATTCCATTAAACAATCTGGTTAAAAACTCCACTGCCATCTCTCCTAAACACCTCCATGCTTCCATAGGTATGTCATCTGGGCCAACGGCCTTTCCATTCTTCATCCTCTTCATAGCTGTCCTTACTTTCTCCTTGCTCAAATATTACAGCATAACTCAAGTATTACAGTAACATAACTAATTTATATCATTAATTATATTATTTATATAAACTATTTATATCATATACTTAGTCTTTTAGAATAAAATCAATAAACTGGAGTCAGTTTAATGGTCCACACTCCAATTCTATCACTGGCTAAGAAGTCACTAAAACTTAATTTTCTGCATACAGACTTAGACTTCTTCCCTGCTACTCTTGGTGCAGTCAGTGAAGAACATGGAGTAAGGTGTCACCAGGACATTACAACCATGGAAAAGACGTATCAGGGCAAGTGGAATCCATTAAATGCTGGCTGACTGCTGCTGGACACTGAAACAGGAAACATCAGATGCTGACTACAAATGAAAATCAGTCGCAAAACCATTTTTAGCTCAACTGAATTTATGCAATGTGTCAGCATCATTAAACGATTAAACACGGTAATTCGATACTAGTTAATTTCATGTTTCTCCAAATTCCTACATGATACAGTCAATCTGAAAAATAGATCTGTGCCTGTCTTGAAGCTGTCTATCATAATCTCCAAGGAAGGTGAAGAATTGACAAAAAAATATTGTTATCCAGTGTTATTAGATTACCTAGGATTTGATTTTTATTTTATTGTCTTTCCCCAGGATAGTATTATATGCAGTGCATTTGTTTCTTGGCTGATTCACACTTTCAAAAACAACATGAAAGTACAATAATTCAATTCTGTTTTCTATCATATTACAGCATATTAAGGACACTAGTAGGCGCTGTGCTAAACTGACCTGATTAAAATCACACACCAGATGCGGTTATCCCTCTGTTTAATAATTTGTTGGAGTCTACCAGTTCAATTTGCAATAATTATAATTTTAAATTCCTATCACATCTCTATCTGAATGGCTTTATTGATTCTGTACCTGTGTCTGTCACACATAAAAGAATAATCCAACTTTCTGAAAGGGTGATGAGGGGATTGATTTAAGCTAAACAGTGCCTTGTGACCAAATTGGGAGAAAAACTCAAAATTATAAATTAAATCTGTGAATTGTGTAATCAGATCATGGAGAATGGATAAAACCACAAATGAGTAATTAGTGTGTTGACTTTTATTTTGTGATGCTATACTCCTTCTCTCGAATGAAATGCTCATGTAGAAAAAAAACAAAAATACACCACCTCTGGTGGGCCAACAGTCATTTAAATTCACAGCCAATGTGCTGGTTACCTGTGGGCGATTCCTTGCTATACCGTTTATGTGCGAGCTATTCCTTAGTGGGGCAAAATCGTTTGTGCAGTGTGTTTATAGCTCTCTTGTGAATGAGAAATAAATTGCTTTACTACTCTTCTGTTGTAGAGGCAAGTCAGCCAATCTCATGTGTTTTACCTGAGCTATCCAGCTGGTTTGTAAGTACAGCGTGTTCACATGTCACAACATGAAACTTCTCGTCCACATTAAGATCAATAATCATTTAAGGAGTTTAACCAGGACAGTCAAAGCACACTAATTCTGTTTTGAGACTGCAAGCCAAGTACAGAATCGGGTAATGATACAAGCTAGAGAGAGAGAGAAAAAAAATCCCTTATTCCAAAGTGTGTACTGCAGTTGTAAAAACACTGAAACCCCACCAACAACACACCCTATGTGTGTCACCAAACCAAATGTGTCATTGTGATGTGTGCACTGTTTAATGGAAAGGGGGTAAAATGTCAATATGGAGATATCAGTGAAGAATTGTTTATCAGCTTCCATACTGTGATAGATAGATAGATAGATAGATAGATAGATAAGAAAGGCACCATATAATAGATAGATAGATAGATATGAATGGCGCCATATAATAGATAGATAGTGTCGGAGATGGCTGGGGTGGTGATCAAGCCGGGACACCCAGGAGGACCGGAGGAGGGCTCACGCCTTCCCCAGACCATGTGGGGACAACCGCTCTGGTTCCTTTGGGGGCCACGGGTACAGAACTTTGAAGCTCAACCCTGTAGGTGCCTGTGGTCACTGCCAGGCGGCACCCCAATGCCTGCAGCAACCTGGACCTCAGCACTTCCGCCACACCCGGAAGTGCTGGGGGGAAGAGGAGCAGGGACATCCGGAGTGCTTCCGGGGATGCAGCTGGCACTTCTGTAACACTGGGGCGTGTCGGTGAAAGATTGCCGGGATACACCGGGAGCATGTCCGGGGGAGCATAAAAGGGGCCGCCTCCTTTCATGCAAAGGCTAGAGTTGGGTGGAAGATGGACAAGGTTTTGGAGGAGGCAAAGAGGTGGCCTGAAGAAAGAAGGCATTTGTGTTGTGGCCAGGAGTTTGGGGACTTTGGGGTTGTTGTGCACTGTATAGTATGTATAATAAACGTGTTGTGGGTGATTTAAACATGCTCGCCTGTCTGTGTCCAGGCCAGCTACCACAATAGATAGATAGATAGATAGATAGATAGATAGATAGATAGATAGGAAAGGCACAATATAATAGTGCAGTCATCCAAGGGAATGACAGGGTGATAGGCAGATCAATTTGGGGTATAAACCCGGCTGTCCCCATTTACTTAAAGTTTTTCAACAACAGCAATGCATGACGGCACTCAAAAGAAACAAAAATGCTGCCACCATAACACTCTGCCATGGTCATTCTGAGGGGTTTCTTCAGATATTATGGGGATGTGGAGGTCCTTTGTTCAGGTTGCTTAGACAGGAAGTGACACCTCCTTCCAAGTAGTTGTGCTTTCCTGGCCTAGTAACCAGAAGGGGTGGAGTCAGTTGCACTCACTAGGAGATTGGAGAAACTTCCAGAAGGACAACTACCACTGTAATACTTCATCAATCTGGGTTTTATTGCAGAGTGGCCAGAAAACACACAAAAGCCCGCTTGAAGTTTGACTCTTAGGCCGTGTCTACACTACTACACTTTCATTTAACTTTCATTTTTTAAATGAAACTGATCTCCGTCCACATGAGTGTTTTCACACCATTTATGAATGATTTACACTAAAATGACCCAAAATGCATATGAGATGGACATTCGACTACACATCGGTGAAAAGAGTAAGAGGTAGTGTCATCCATACTTGACATTCATTTGCATTTTGCATTTACACACGGAGGACAGCAATGGTGAATACAAAAACCAAAAATACAAGATTGCTTGTACTGACAATGAGGTGGAATTGTTTTTGAGAGTAAAGCATGATTACAAGCCGTGCAATCCAGGTGTAAAAATGTACAATACAATGCAATTTATTTTTGTATAGCCCAAAATCACACAAGAAGTGCCGCAATGGGCTTTAACAGGCCTTGCCTCTTGACAGCCCCCCAGCCTTGACTCTCTGAGAAGACAAGGGAGACACAGAACAAAACACAAATAATCCTCAATACTTGCAAAATATTACAAATACAGAGCAGAATTCAACAATAGATGATATCACATAATAGGATTTGGATTTGTTTAGAGTCCTGGAGACCTCAGTTATCATGCTGCCTCACCCAATTGGCCATTCCACAGCTGGGATAGCGCTGGGCCAGCCAAAATGTAATAAGCAGGATGCAATCAGGAAAGGCCCATGAAGAAGCAGTAAAACAATCAGAGCGCGATTAGAGTGCCTTTGCAAAAATTCTGAAATTTTGCAGCTCTGCAGAATATTTTCAAAAGTCTTCAAATTCGAGGGTTAAAAACCTCAAGACAGGTTGGACAAAAAAAGAAACGGAAACTAATGATTTAAATTTAAACAAAAATGTAGTAGTGTTGACATAGCTTCAGACTATGAAAAATTAAGATTCTCTAATCTTAAGAAAGCAAAATTGAACCGTTTGGCCTCATTTTAAAGTGTCATATCTGGAGGAAACCAGGCACTGCACATCACCTGTAACATTAGAACATTAGAACAATCTCCAGTCCTATCCACTTAATTCTTCTAAAAAGACATTGTCGAGTTTTGAAAGTTCCTAAAGTCTTACTGTCTACCACACTACTTGGTCACTTATTCCATGTGTATGTGGTTCTCTGTGTAAAGAAAAATTTCCTAATGTTTGTGAGAAATTTACCCTTAACAAGTTTCCAACTCTGTCTTCTTTATGAACTAATTTTAAAGTAAAATAATACAAATAAAAATAAAATACAGTAATAGCCTCTAATGGGTGGCACAGTGGTAGCGCTGCTCCCTCGCAGCAATGAGACCTGGGTTCGCTTCCCAGGTCCTCACTGCGTGGAGTTTGCATGTTCTCCCCATTGCGTGGGTTTCCTCCCACAGTCCAAAGACACGCAGGTTATGTGCACTAGCGATTCTAAATTGTCCCGTGTGTTTGTGTGTGTACCCTGTGGTGGGCTGGCACCCTGCCCGGAGTTTGTTGCCTGTCTTGTGCCCTGTGTTGGCTGGGATTGGCTCCAGCAGACCCCCGTGACCCTGTAGTTAGGGTAGAGCGGGTTGGATAATGGATGGATGGATGGATTTTGACCCTGGTTACTGGTGTGTTTATTTGTTTTTTTAATTTTTGCTCTCTTTACATGACTATGATTTTTGTTCAGTTATTTGTCTTTTGTCTTACTGGTTACGACTGTTTTCTTGTTACGTGAGTTGCAATTTTCTCTTGATTCCTTTACAAAATAAATTCTGCTGCTGTGCCCTGCAGTCAGCACTTTTTGTGGTTTAATATACTGTCCATGATGTAAATGGTTTCATGCTTTATTTTGTAACACATATGGTATTAACATTAGCAAGAAAAGTGTGGAATTGAGTTAAGTCTAAAAAAATAATTTAGTCTATGTATTAGACCCTCACACTGTGACAACAGTCAGCACAGTCAGGAGCTCAATGTATCTTTAGGAATATCAGAGAGAATCGGGCAGACAGTGCAGGTGTACTGCCAAAATGTGATAAAATGGCAGTTGTAGAGAAAAATAAAACAATTCAAAACAAGACAGGTTTGGGGGTACAAGCAGGTACCCCATTTTAATACAGATGGTTGGAGCCAGCGTGCTGGCGTCAAACAGAAGATGCTTCTGAGGATGAACTCCATTTCAGCTGCAGATTCTGAAGGAATGCCAACTTCTGGGACTTTATACTGCAGACCTAAAAGGGGTGGAGCTTTGTGGGTGGAAGTGAAAACAACTTCACTCGTCATCCAACCGGCGGGCTTCCAAACTGTGGGTGAAAAAGTAGATGATGGTAATGACGACGCTCCTTCTCTGCTCAGGGTGACATTGCCTACTTTTTCTGAGCCTTCAGGACGTCCCCTAAGTGTCAGTGCATGACAGTCGCCACAAAGGCAAAAAGTGACAAGTCAGAAGATGGAACAATTATTATTCCGTGCAAGGGTCAAAAGCAGAAAATGAATCTTAACTTGCATCAAAACTAAATGTTAACCAAAAATCTTATTAAGTAAACCACAATCAAAAGATTACGATTTTGAAATCCTTAGAAAGACTTAGGCTTAGTCTTAGCGAAACAGAAATATAGATAGAAATTTGCCAGGCTAATACAGTAGAGCACTTTAAAAAACTGCTAAAACCCATTACTTTAACATGACTTTCTCATAGCTTTATTTTAGTGTAACTCTGATATTCTATATACGCATTTAATTATTTTTTTTTTTTATGGATCCACAATCCGTACTAACCCCTACTTTCTCTTCTGTTCTTTTTCCGGTTTTCTATGGTGGCGATCTGCGCCACCACCACCTGATCAAAGCACCATGCAGTCCCTACAGAGATCCACATGATCATCATTGTCTAATTCTTCCACATGAACGAGGGCTGATTGAGATCATTTATGTTAGGTAGAATGCCTAGAAGGGGCTGGGTGGTCTAATGGCCTTGGGAACCCCTGCAGATTTTGTTTTTTTCTCCAGCCTTCTAGGGGTATTTTTGTTGTTTTTTTCTGTCCTCCCAGCCATCAGACCTTACTTTATTCATTGCTAATTAGTATTGCTAAATTTTTATATATTTTTTCTTTCTTCATCTTGTAAAGCACCCTTTGAGCTACATCATTTAGATAGATAGATAGATAGATAGATAGATAGATAGATAGATAGATAGATAGATACTTTATTAATCCCAAGGGGAAATTCACATTTGTATGAAAATGTGATATAGAAATAAATATTGTTGTTGTTGCTTAGAACAGCTTAAATGACAATTACTGCATGCCACCGACTTATATACTGTTATGATAATGACATCACCAAATGCAACCTTTTTTGACCACGCCCCCCAGCAACCACACAACACATCCTGGCAACATGAGGCAACACTGGATTAATGTCCCAACCAGGATTCATAGCATTCCCTATCCCTGACAACATTATAAAATGGATGGACGAGTTAGACAGTCTTCCAGGATTGTATGCTCCCACAATACACTAGGTGGCAGAGTTCTTAGCCTGGTGCACCCATGTACACACCTATAAAGACATATTGGGAATTATAGTTCCTTTAGGCAGCCCTTTTGTGGCCCACAGTTGTCACCATGGCTGTCCTCACTTAATGGGGCCTCCTGTCTAACCTGGTGGTGCTTCCATGGTACAATGGTTTCACACTGAAGATACTTCTGTGTTTGACCTAAATGGAGCCTCCTAATCTGACTGAGGAGGTCAGAGATAAGAAGAGAAGGACAACACTGTCACTGACAAAACTATATTGTGACTGTCTGTGTACAGAAAAGGTGTTTGTGCAGTTGTGTCTAGGATTCGGGATCATGAGATGCTCTAACTGGCCACAACTGATGTTGTTGACAGGACTTCTTGCCATATATGTGTGGTTGGAGTCTGAAATTAATACATTTGTTTTAGCAAAAACTCTAAAATAACACACAAGGGGCCGACGTGACCCAGCAGGGATGCCCAATTTTATACTGTATGCTTATTCACTGAAATGGGGGTTCAAGGATGGTCAAATCTAAACAGAAATCAAGGGCCAGTTTTTGATCCTGGTTCATCTGTGTTTAGCACTAATATATTCAGGGGTGCTTCTGTTTAGAACCAGGGACCCTCCAGTTTGGTTTTCTTCTTTCAATGATTTTTCACCTTAACCTGGATGAAAACTTTCAAGGTCTGACAGACTGGAATTCTCATACTCTCCATTCAAGGCAGTAGCTTTCCTGCCTTGGCGAGAGAAGACGACTAAAGTAATTTATTTCTGATACACAGGGGAGCTATAAACACACCGTAATGACAATTTAGCACCACTAAGGAACAGCTTGCACACAACTTATATTAAAAGGAGCAGCCCACGGGTCGCTGGCATGTTAGCTTGTCGCTAACACACTCGGAATATAAATGACTGCTGGGCCCCAGAAGGCGGTGGTTGTTTTAGAAGAGCCTTTATTTTTATGTTGAGAGCAGCATATACTGTAGTTTAATTGTGAGATAACACCCTAGCATTACTTATTTGTGCCGTGAAATATTGTCAGTTTTTTCATAAAGAAATTCATAAATCTTATTTACAATGTTTTTTTTCCACATTTGTAATCATAAAAGCCCCCATTTGCCTTTTAACAAATTACTCTTGCCATTTCAGTATTAAGTACAACATCTGGAATTTCTATCCATATTGTATCCTTCTGTGTTTTAGACTCACCAAAATACCTCATATGCTTGTATTTGGGATGCATTGATAAAATCTAAGATGCCCACTGGTAGAATATTCCTGCATTACACGGATACCCCCTCCATGAAAGGCTACCTTATTGTGGTAGAAGGGTTTTTGTATCCCAGTGCTCTTAGGAGCTATTTGTCTCGGACAGTCACTCGCTGGAGGGTCACCCAAGGCATACTGCTCCTGGATGAGGGACTAGCCTAAGTGGGGTTCAATTAATCCTTATGAAAAGTTTTCTCAGAGACCGAGTAACCTCACCTGGAAAAGGGAGACTGGGTCCCACTCTGGAGTCAGGCCTGGGTGGACTTGTCACATAGGGCTTGATGGTCGGGCCTTTATATATATAGGGCCCAGCCAGGTATGGCCCGAATGAGGAACCTGGGGCTGTCCTTTAGTGGGACCACCACCTGCCAGAGGAATCATAATACATTGATGCATTCTTGTTCATTTGGTTGGCCTTACTCAAAGGACGGTAACCAGCTTCTTGGAACTCTAAGGCAGCAGTCCTAATAAGGCTTTCACCATAGTGCCCTTTATAATCTATTATCGTTTAAGTAGCAATGTTTTGATTCCATCTAACCCAATAGAGAGTCAGGGAGAGATGAAGTCTATCTCAGTAGAAATCAAGTAGGAACCAACCAAAAGTGGTACCAGTCTGTTGCAGAGCATGGGCACAACTACCACAACACTCACTCATACCGAGCCAGCTCAGAGTTACCAATTAACCTTAATGACACATCACTGGGACAACAACTACCAGTTAACCTTAACAACAACTAGAACATTTGGGCAAAAACACCTGCAGACATGTTGGTGTTCTGCTTCAGCCAGGATAACAGCCCCCATCCCGACTGGTGCTCAAATGTCTAATTATTATTTGTTTTGTTCATTTTTATGTTATCAGTGTGAATTATTTAGTTTTCCTGTGTCAAAGTGTGTTCTGCTATGTTCCTTGAGTTTTAAGGGTGTTCCTCCAAGAGGTGTAGCCACCTGCCCATCACTGACGGAGACTGTCATCAGCCCAGTAAAGGCTGAGGAAAACTCACAGTCCCTTGCGGTTCATTGAGTGAGCGAGTGGTGCTGGCGAGTTCTCCTGTGTTTGATTATTCTGATTTTTGTGACCCCTTTGCTCTGTTTTTTGACTTTACCTCTGGAGAACCATACTGGGATTGGGATTTCTTTGGATTGCCTATTTTAAAGGCATTGCCTTCTGTGTTTTTTGTGCTCTTGGGAACTTCTTGTTAAAACAGAGCCTTTTTCAATAATAAATCTTTTATTTATAAAGATTCTTCATTGCAAAGTTTGTTACTAGCCAGGTTTGTGACAGTTTTATCCCGTCTAGTAGGCATTTTGAGTAGTTATTGGGAGTTAGGAGCTCTCTATTTCATAAAAGTTAGCACAAGGATCTGAAAGTCAGCAGTGCTTACCACAAAATATTTACAATAAATTCATACATACATACTTAAACCTTCTTAATCTAGTTTACTGTCACTGGAGTCTATTCTAACAGTGCTGGGCAGCGCACTAGTCTATTGCAAGGACACACTCTCACTGGTGAGAAATCACTCAAGACGACCTTCGGTGGCTGAAGTCCCAGATGCATAGTGGGCACGCTATGGTTGACAATCCTCAAGTCTAATAATAAAGAAATGTGAATGTGCACGTTTAACTGATGGTCTGTACATAGTGTAGTCTTTGATGGAACAGCCCTAAAGTTACGGATGTACTTTAGTGGCAAAGGTCCCAACTGTCTAGCAGGCACACTATGGCTGACAATCCTGTCCCCTATGATGGGAGGAGCAGGGAGGGAACATATACAGGGAAATACCTCCCCCAGAACATGAGAGAGCGGCCCATAACCCCCAACCCACCAAAGGCCATGTGTTTGGAGCTTAGAATCTGTGCCCACCATCCAGGGAGTGCCTGGACATTTCTGGAGCCCTGGACTTCAGCAAAACTGGAAGTGCTGCCGGGAGAGGATCCAAGAGCACCTGGAGCACTTCCGGGTGACCTTGCAGTACTTCTGCCACACCCGGAAATACTGCTGGAAGAGGAAGTGCACTATAAAAGAGGCCACCTGACACCTGAATTGGGAGGAGGCTGATGAAGCTTGCTGGGAGAGGAGTGGAGGTGACAGAAGAAGACAGAAAGAGAGAGAAGACAAGACTGTATTTGGTTTACCTGTGCTTTATTGTACTGTGCTCTGTAGTGAGAAGTGAAGAGAAAGTGCTGCCCCACTTGGAATAAAATATGTGTGATGGACAGTATTTGCATCTTCCTGTCTGTGTTGGGTAGGGTGGCTTGTATGCCCCCTGGGCCTCACGATAGATAGATAGATAGATAGATAGATAGATAGATAGATAGATAGATAGATAGATAGTGCTATGCATGCACATCTGATAATCACCATCCAAGCTCTTCCAAGATATATAATACCACCCAAAGATTGAGAGGGGGCATTACCACCAACTGTCTTGTCATTTTCTAACTCCACAGTCATGACAAACCACCCAGTGAGGGCAAATGAACTGATCTGGCTGGTTCTGGAGCTTCAAAGGGACGACTGTCTGGATGGAGGGATCATTGACTACAGAGATGACCTCAGAGTTTAAAGGGCCCAACAGCACTAAAGAATGAATAGAGGCCACTTGGCTCCATGGTGCCTGTCTTTATTTAACATTTTCATGCCATTGGGTGTTGTTTTTAATTTTGGACTTGTTAGTAAACGGGGACAGCCATCCCATACTATTCCAGCTTTTGCTGACCCTTCTTCCTTCAGCCTCCACAATAGATATAAATTTAACTTGCTATAATAAATTTCTTTGTATATATTTGGTAGTAAAGGATAAAAATAATTAATATTATATTCTAAGCTGGAGGGGTGATCACACCCCAAGAAGACAAAGACGCCCCTGGGAATACCCCTGAAACACAGACTACCCTCACACTGCTCCTTACCTTCTCACTTGCGCTATAACGCGTAATACAAGCCTCACGCGATACTCCGCTAACTTAAAAGCCTTGCGCAGCGCCTGTCAGTTTTGGGGAATTGATTGTTTGCTTTTATCTCTCTCTCTCCCTCTCTGCTCCTAGCGGAACTGTCATCCCTGACTTGTCATGGAGTACGTTTAAGCTCATGTGTTTGCAGTGTTTGAATAAAAATCCTTCTTGTTTCTATGACCTCCTGTGTCTCTGTGTAAATCTGTGACCCAAGCGTGACAATATATATTCTGCATTTATGACTTAGTAGACCTGTTTATTTTTCTTTACATTTTTAGCCTACCTGTGTTGTAGCAGGCACAAGGTGCTCAGATTCTCACTGTCTTAAAAACAGTGATCAATTAATTTTTTGGGGGGGCTTCCAGGAATGCACCCAGCCTTGACTCAGCTCACACACTCACAAACAGAGACACATAAGTGACAGTTCAATCAAAAGGAAAAAGAAAATAATCAATAAATAACAAAGCAAAGGCAACTAAACACATATTGCATACACTGAAACTCACCCAAAACCCCAATGGAGATAATAAATATTTAACTAAATACAGATACAAAAGAAATCCAACAGAACAATAAACTCAAAATGATAAAACAATATACACTCACGATGATGAGATGATGGTAGAGTAGTTAGAAAATGAAGCCCCCTGCAAACATCTTCATGAAAGTTGTGTAAAGTGTTTTCCTACCGTGATGCCATTGTAAGTGAAGATTTGTAGAATTTGGGAACACTTACCAGAGTAAGATGTTCTCCAACCCAGACAAAATTCACACAAAACAGTGGGTACAGGAAAAGAACGTACATAAAACCAAAGAAAAATGTTAATCTGAGGGGTGTAATCATGCAGTGAAGCATTGATAAAAAAGACAACACTGATTCAAGTCATTCTTAATGCTCCCTTTTAAAAGTAACACCTCATCCTGTTTCACCCAGAAGCCCTCGCGGAAACTGCTGAATCTGTCCAATGGTGCTGTACTTCTGGGAATGCTGGGATTTGCAGTCTATTTAAGTAGCACTGCTATAATGTCATCTGTGGTCACAAAATAATTTCAATTTAAATATTGAGGACATACCCTCAAATAGGTGGATCCACAAATCATAAACCCCCACACTTTATTGTAGGACACTTCATCGCTAAAATATAAAGGCACTGAGCCCTGTTGCATCATACCTTTGCTTGTTATGTGTCCTTATTGCACTAGTCTAACTTCAGTGCATGACTATCGATGACTCCGTGGTTCATGAAGAGTATACCAGCTACAGGCCTCACAGGAGTACACACAAGCAGAAAGGTGTTGCATGATGGATTATTTTCTGCTTCTATGTTTGGTATGGGGAATATGTGAATTTAAAAAATGGATGGATCAATGATTGTTAATCTGTGCAAGCTGATATTGGATGAATCAGTAATTGTAAAACAGCTCTTTCTGTCAGATTAATAGAATGTGTTGTGGAAAAACTTTCCTCTATTTTCAAATCATTCATTCTCGGAGACCAGATAAAAATGCAGAACGATTCTTTATTTGTTCATAGATATGCACAAATGTCTCAGTCCATGGAGTGAGTAATCAATAAAACAATTCATTTCCTTTTATAGTTTTACTAGCTATTAGTAGTAAAACAGGACAAACTTTAAAAATCCAAAAAAAAAAATTTTTAAAATGTAATTCTGGCCAAGAAGAAGGTAGGTACACTAATACATCAAACATTGGCACTGTATCTGATCGTGTTCAGTTCTGACGGGAGAGTATCCCCCGCATGTGGAGAAAAGCATGTAGCCATGATATCTCTGCCAATCAGCAGCTACCTTCTAAAACACATGTAGCTCTGATCTCTTTCTCAAAAATGTCAAACGTTACTTCTTAACAATCTCTAGATGTTACAGGTATCGCTAGCTAAGTAGAGGCAAGGCACATTCCAACACGTGGTAAGAGGTAGACCGACTCGAATGGTGTCCAGGGCGTGAGTCAGGAGGGCCCTGACACCACATCCCTCGGCCCGTAGCATCTCTCTTGGATTTGCACAAATTAATCAGTACCGCAAGAGAACTATGATACTTAACGTGATGAGTGAAGTCACAAAATCAACGGGAATGTTCAAGCAAATTATAGAAAAAAACGCAATCTAAATCTTTTAAGTAGTTCTCTCATGAACGAACAGACATACAGACATACAGATGTTGGATTTTAGATAGATAGATGTTTCTATTACCTTATCTAATACATTACGTCTTCTGACTCTTAATATGCAGAATTCTATCATCTTAGCCAATCAACTACAGCCACAAGTAACTTCATATACTGTACATTTCGACTCTTCCATTATTCTAAACATCGCTTCGCTAATAGGGGTGTCCTACGGGTTTTCCCATTGATCTTAACACCACTTCACAATAAAGGAGTTTGGGCTTTCTCACTAGTTTGTCCTCATTTTTAAAGGGGGTGTTTATTACTCATTTACTTCATTATAATATTATTAATTACTTTGATGATTCGTCTTAAGATGGGGCAACCCTCATTTGCTCAAGCTTTAAGTTACATTTAGTTAACCTTTCAGTTACCTTCAGTACTTTCCCTAATGCTTTTAATAATCCATTGTTACAACTTCATTTAAGTATACGCTCGTATTAAATTGCAAAAATTGCCATGTATTGATTCAAAGATTTAATTAAATTCTATAGCTATCACTCAGGACACAGTAAAGAAGAAAGCAGCTAAAGGATTCAAGTGAATTGCTTAATTTCAGCTAAATGCATTATTAAATTAACCAGTAAACTTTTACTATAGTGTGGGGAATGCTAGTTGACCACAGTAAATTTACTTGACAGGAGTAACATATCCAGTTTAACACATTAAAAATTAAGTGCACATTAGATATATACAGCACCATTAGTGCAATAAACATCCACATCAATAAATCATAATCCCCAGATCTTGTGTGGGAGGAAAAAGAAGAGACTTAGCATAAGGTTAAACAACAATTTATCATTGATGGAAATCACAGTAAATGAGGTGAAAATTTTAATTAAAGAAGAATTGTCATTCTTTGGCTTTTGACACATTTGTCATATTCTACTCTATATGACATACAGGAAATACTAACACTTGGCTCCAAAATCTGTCCCCATGATGAAAGTGGGACAGAAGTGAACCCTGGGAGATGAAGAATCGTGTGACATTTTAATATAACTGTTTCCTACCCCCCAACCTTACTTATCGGGCTAATTACTAATAATCAAGTAATTGCTGATATAACATAAAGCATTACAGTTTATGTTAATCAGATTTGAAATTGCAGCATTTTACTGTTCGCTTAACATAGCTGAAATGTTCATATGTTAATGTTGCCAGGTCTGACAATTTGCTACTAATGCATTACAGCTGTAAATTTGTGCAAGCGCTCCAAGCCTTTACTCAATGAAGAGTTCTGGGCCAAAATAAATTGCATTTAATTAAGATTTTGAATGCAATTTAATTGAAAATAATATTTGTGTTTAATAAAGACCTATTCATTTTAACATAGTTTTACTGTTATCATGATTTTATTTTCTGTAAATTATCCAGCTACTATACTCATACACATAATGGGGTATTTCTTGTGACTATTTTTGTAATATGCAGGTTGAGAAATTAGATGGAACAATGGGTTCATTTTTTAATACATGGTTGGAAGCGTTTATTTTGAAATGCAACAGACGCTTTTATCCAAAGGAACCTACAATGACAATATAATTATTACCTTCACCTTTTATTTCTATGTTGCCTTCAGAAAGTATTCAGAACTCTTCACAATTTTTTACGTTGTTCTATCTTGCAGTCTTGTGTTAAAATTGTTTCTATTCATTTTGTTCCTACATCAAGCTAAACTCAATACCCCAGAATGAAAAAGCAAATTTTGCAAATTTATGGAAAACTAGCTGAAGAAACTGACTTTGCTTTTATAGCTTTTTTTTTGGAAATTTAGCAGGAGACAAAAAGACATAATACTACAAAACTGTTATCCAGATTACTTGAGAAGAACACGAGGGTACATAACTGTGATCTTTGAAATTGTGCTTTGGCTAGTATAAAACATTCTGCTATATCTTCCATCATTCTTAGTGCACTCCTGCTGCCTGATGGGAATTGTAGTCCCCACACTGGAAATGGTTTTTGGGGTTTCTCCCTTCCATTATAACCCTTTTCCCAATATGACATATAAGCTGTCTTTTAAGTTGGGCAAACATAAAAGTACATGCAAAATTTTGTGAAAATCAGTTCAGTCATATTTGTGCAATTAACAAACAAAAAGGTAGACAAACAAGCAGACATTCAAATGGCTGATGGTTTTAATTATATACAGAAGATGAAAAAAATAAATATCACATTGACACAAGTATTCAGACTCACTTTTGTGTTGCTTGAAATTTGGCTCAGGTGCATCCCATTTTATTGATCATCGTTGAGATGTTTTTATACCTCATCCGAACAGACACAAAGCTCTCTGTAGAAGGTCTCAGAGTTGAGCAAAAACTAAAACCACAAGGTTGAAGGAATTGTCAGCAGAGAAAGGATTGTGTCAAGCCTCAGATCTGGAGAAGGCTACAAAAATATTGCTGCATTGAAAGTTCCCAAGAGAAGAGTGGCCTCCATAATTCTTAAATAAATGTTTGAACAACCACAACTCTTCCTAGTAAACTGAGAAATCAAGAAAAGCTGTTGGAAGAGAGGTGACTAAGAACAAGATGGTCACTCTAGCTCAACTCCAAGGGAACCTGTATGGAGAAAGAAGAAAACTTCAGGACATTCCATCTATCTGGCCTGAATGAGGGAAATTCCACGACAGACCAGGGGGTGGCAGAGTGTACTGACCCTTTCTCTCTTTCCACTGCAGATTGATTACGGTAAATTCCACCTGGGTCCATTGACGTCACTTCTAGTTCCAGGCCAAATGATGATACTTTCCGGTTCCGGGCCCAATGACGACTCTTTCCGGTTCCGAGCCTCTACTCTTCCTTAAAACCGCCATCTTTGCCTCCTTAAGTCAGTTCTGTTTTGGACTCAAATCTGTACACAATGTACTCCCAATTTAACTCTTTGTGTGACTCTATTATCTCATTTTTGACAATGACAGAGTGGCCAAACAGAAACCTCTCCACAGTAAAACACACATGGAACATTAGAACATTAAGATAGTCTAGATGGCATTCAGCCCAACTATGCTCGCCAGTCATAAACACTTAATTTGTTCGCAACTGTACTGTGAACTCGAGGATCCCAAAGCACAAAATTCCCAATAATTGCTCTAAATGCCCACTAGAGGGGAAGATACAACCAAAAATCCAGCAGTCACACAAAGGGAAATGTAATATCTTTGTGAATAAAAACACTTTACCTTACCTCTCTGACCCGGTTATGGATGTGTTGAGTCATGAGATAAAAGAGCAATCCCCCTGCTGCAGGCTTTTTGCTGATGACACTGTGCAGTTAATAACCAGAAAAGAGGATGTGGAGAAGAAATTGTAAGTTGGAGAAGGCTTTGGAAGACAGAGAGTTTAAGATAAATAGGGAGTTGAAGACAGAATATATGAGATTTAATGATGATCAGAATTCAGAAGTTAGCCTGCAGGGAGAGCTACTAAAAAAAAGAGTGGATAAATTTAAATATCTAGTATCATTGAATAGCCTGAGATGGAAAATTAGATGTAGAGATAACCCAGAGAGTGCAGTGTGGATGGAACAACTGGAAGAAGGTATTAAGAGTATTGTGGGATCGAAGAATTAAGGTGAACGTTAAGGTTGAGGTTTTTATGGCAGTGGTGACAATAGCAATGATATGGAGGTGAGATATGGGCAATAAAGGCAGAGCAAGAGAAGAAATTAAATGTGGTAGGAATGAGAATGCTGAGGAGGACGTGAGGACAGAATAAGACATGAGACAATCAGATGTGCAACAAAAGTGTGAGAGATATCTAAGAAAGTACAGAAATGTTGGTTTAAGTGATATGGGCATGTGATGAGAATTGACAATAAATATGTGGGCAAAAGAGTGATGGGAATGGAAGTCCAGAGGAAAAGAAAGTGAGGGAGGCCAAAGTGAAGGTGGGTGGATAAAGTAAAAGAAAATCTAAAGGAAAAGGGCTTGAATGGGGAGGATGTAAAGGACTGACCTGTAAGGAGAAGGTTGATCAGGCACATCGGAAAATATGAAGAGGAAGAAGAAGGCTTTATTTAACTGGTAGCTCTGA
>JANRMT010062820.1:23670312-23692296 GCA_026402145.1 Polypterus bichir lapradei
ATATATATATATATATATATATATATATATACATACATATATATATGCAAATGATCCGACGGCCCGCCTTCACAACATGAGTAGCATTATATGTCCTGCAAGAAAAAGATTTAACCATGCCCGGGAATGGAAATAAAGGACAAGTACAGTATTGTTTTTACAAAAGTTTTAAAGTATAAGTGAAAATAATGCATACAGTGGGTACGGAAAGTATTCAGACCCCCTTCAATTTTTCACTCTTTGTTATATTGCAGCCATTTGCTAAAATCATTTAAATTATTTTTTTCCCTCATTAATGTACACACAGCACCCCATATTGACAGACAAAAAAAAAGAATTTTTGAAATTGTTGCAGATTTATTAAAAAAGAAAAACTGAAATATCACATGGTCCTAAGTATTCAGACCCTTTGCTCAGTATTTAGTAGAAGCACCCTTTTGAGCTAATACAGCCATGAGTCTTCTTGGGAAAGATGCAACAAGTTTTTCACACCTGGATTTGGGGATCCTCTGCCATTCCTCCTTGCAAATCCTCTCCAGTTCTGTCAGGTTGGATGCTAAACGTTGGTGGACAGCCATTTTTAGGTCTCTCCAGAGATGCTCTATTGGGTTTAAGTCAGGGCTCTGGCTGGGCCATTCAAGAACAGTCACAGAGTTGTTGTGAAGCCACTCCTTCGTTATTTTAGCTGTGTGCTTAGGGTCATTGTCTTGTTGGAAGGTAAACCTTCGGCTCAGTCTGAGCTCCTTAGCACTCTGGAGAAGGTTTTTGTCCAGGATATCCCTGTATTTGGCCACATTCATCTTTCCCTCGATTGCAACCAGTCGTCCTGTCCCTGCAGCTGAAAAACACCTCCACAGCATGATGCTGCCACCGCCATGCTTCACTGTGGGGACTGTGATGAGCAGTGCCTGGTTGTCTCCACACATACCGCTTAGAATTAAGGCCAGAAAGTTCTATCTTGGTCTCATCAGACCAGAGAATCTTATTTCTCACCTTCTCAAAAAATTGAAGGGGGTCTGAATACTTTCCGTACCCACTGTATGTAACAATTCCTATGAAAATAACAATCTTTTTAAATTGTATATCCGGTAAACCAAACCCGGGGGTGGTGAGCAAAGCCCCCTAGTATATATATATATATATATATATATATATATATACAGTATATATATGCAAAGATGAAAAGAAAATGCCCATGATTCAAAGCAGACCACCTCATCTGTTAAACATGGCACTGCTGGGGGTGTTATGGCTTGGGCATGTATGGATGCCACAGGTGCTGGCACACTTCTTTTCATTGATGATGGAACTGCTAACAGCAGTGGCACAATGAATTCTGAGGTATGTAGTAACATCTGATCTGCTCAAGTTCCAGTAAAGGCCTCCGAACTCACTGGACGGCGCTTCATCCTACAACAAGATGATAGGCCAAACACACTGATGAGGCAACACAGGAGTTTATCAAAGCTACAGAATGGAAAATTCTTCAATGGTCAAGCCATTCACCCGATTTAAATCCAACTGAGCAGGCCTTCCATTCGCTGAAGAGAAAAGTTAAGGTGCCAAGCCCTTGAAACAATCAGGTGCTGAAGATGGCTGCATTAGAGACTTGGCAGAGCATCACCAGAGAGATCCTCAGCACCTGCTGATGTCTATGAATCGCAGACTTCAAGGAGTATCAAAACCTGTATTTTAACTGCTCACAGCACTCTGCACATGCACTCAGTGAAGAGCGCTAGACAATAAAATAACGTTCAACAAACAAACAAACAAAAAAGTTAGCAAAGGGCTTTTGCACTCTCATTAGATTGCACCTGCTGCCTTGGAGCAGTTCCTGTCTCACTGGCTGCCAGTCAGCTTTTTATGTTGCAATTATAAATTGAGAAGGAATCGTAGGTGAGAGATGACTGATTGGGCCAAATACAGATGATGCCAGCAGGTCATCTGAGGAGGACATCTAAAATGAATTGCCTGATGAACACAGAAGATTCCAAGTATTTTATCTTGCAGCCCAACAGTGTTGAGGACCATCGCTATCCCATGTGCTGCCATCCTTACCGACACTAAAGGGGACTTCAGCTGCTGCCCTGGAGTCGTTCACATGGCATTGCCCCAAGTTTCGATATTCTATAGTGAATCAGCTTTCATAATCGGTTTCTATTCTGCACTTGACATAATCCACACATTTATTAATAAATCACCTCAGATCCTTTATATTTGCTATTCAGCAAGAAAAAAAAGTAACATAAACAGAAATTGATCTGATGTCTGTTGTTTTTCTAGTCAGCATGGATTTCTTATGCTAAATAGATGTAGATCAGATATTACAAAGCCACAAGATATTCATCTCTTTAAAATTTTAAAAGATGATCATAAAATTTGCAGCATCAGTCCATCAATGTGGCCTTCGTGCTTCAACAATGCGAGTAGACGCACACACACATACACACACAGAGAAAACGAGATTGTTTTCTCATTTTCAATGCAGGGTCCCTTTTATTTTTTTTTAGTCAAATGTCACTCAAATCAGTATGGCTTGTTGGACTCTGTTCAGTGTACAGCTTTGTATTTATACTTTGGATTTAAGTCTGTCACAACTGATAAAGAGTGATAAATGTGACATTATTGCGTCTAAAGATCATTAAATGTCAGCTCATGCACTGGCAGCAAAATGGCTGGCAGAAAGTCAATGATGCGAGAATTGTATGATACGCGGAGCCAGAGATGAGAGCGAGGGGCAGCGGGGAGTAAGGCAAGCTGTGAGGGATCAATCAATCATGCAACACAGCAAGAAGGAAAAAAGGATGGCAAGACAGTTGGGTGTGTTGTTAAGAACGGAACACAAATAGGGGTCTTGAACATTTAATTTAAAGAGGTGATTGATAAACAAATTATAAGACTAAGCACTGGCAGCCCTGCTTTTAAAGAGGATGCTCCGGTGCAGACATTGTTGTACTCCCTTACCTCCTATTGATTTCATGAACAACTTCAAAGTTGTTTTATTTCTCACTGTGCTGCCAAGGTAAAAAGACAAATAGCTATGCATTGTGTTTTATACTGCTAACTTCCTGGGCATTTATCCATCTAGCCGCCCAACACCACACCACTCATTGTATCATAAAGCCATTTTTTATTTGATATTGTAATGAATGGTATGTGTGTAGCGCTGGTCAGGTCAGGACAGGTTGGTACAGCACATTCCTGCACCCACCACATGACGAAACAGCTCGGGATCCGGGTTGGCAACCAAGCCGGACACACGGTCCAGTCCCACCATCTGGAAATGACCCTCTATCTGTTACATGGGTATCTTCCTTGGCCTGGTCCAGCCATTCGGGTCCTCAACAATGAACATCCTGCAAGCCGAATTACCCTTGGGGAATCGTGCCACATGGCCATAGTCACGTAACTGACTCTTCCTCACAATGCAGCGCTGATAATGGGAGCCAATCGATGGGAGCACATTTCGGTGATCTATTGGGTGGCAACTCTTGGGATGGGCAGTGGTTATTTTGTATGGATGCCTACATATAAAGCATCACAACCCAGTGAGGTAAGGCCAGCAGGGGTCTGAATGTGGATCCCAATGGCCCACTGCAGTGACGGGGATATTCTGCTGTACAAATGGCACTGTCCTTTGGATGAGATGTAAAAGCGAGGTCTTGATTCTCTGTGGTCATTAAAGATCTCTGGCATATTTTTTAAAGAGTAGGCTGTATCCAAATGTCCTGGCTGAATTGCCCACCACAGCCTAGTTATCCATCCATCCATTATCCAACCCGCTATATCCTAACCACAGGGTCACGGGGGTCTGCTGGAGCCAATCCCAGCCAACACAGGGCGCAAGGCAGGAAACAAACCCTGGGCAGGGTGCCAGCCCACCGCAGCAGCCTAGTTATTCTGAACCCCAAATCATTCCCCGTCTCGTACCACTTGACCACCTAACAGCTAATTTGTAGTGAGTGTACTGGCACAAAATGGCTGTTGTCGCATCATCCAGGTGGATGCTACACCTTAGTGGTGGTTGAAGTGGCTCCTCACTCACTATGTAATGTGCATTGAGTAGTTAGAAAAGTGCTATATAAATGTAAAGAATCATTATTATTATTAACCCTAACGATGATAATGAGAGAATCAACTGCATCTTTACTGTTTATTGTTTGCTGGGGACATTGGAAATGGTGAATGCACTCTTGGTGTTGAAATCTGTTGTCACATGAGTATTTCACGTATGAGTATTTCACCCTTGCTGATTTAGAGGAAGTGTGAGACAATACAATGCCTTTCATACAGAACTATGCCACACAACTTTAAAATTACAGAGTGTGGCCTGCCGGGGGCACACAGCTTCCAGCACCTGACACAGACAGACGCAGACACAAGTTCCACAACCACAACACAGGCTTTATTCAGTGGGAAACGCTTCCCTCATTTCCTACAGGACAAAGCACAAGAATAAAATGGCACACAACTCTTTGTCTTCTTGTCTTAGCCTTTGCCTTTCTCTCTCCTTCTCTGCTTTGACTCACTTGGAGGTGAGGCAGTACTTTTTATGCTGCACCCGGAAGCACTCCACGTGGCCCACTAGCATGATTCGGAAGTACTCCTGGGTGTAGTGTAAGCCCAATGAAGTAGGGCTTGACCAATTCCAGCAGCACCCCCTGGAGGCACCTCTGGAACACATCAGGGCTGAGCCCACAAACTCCAAGTCCTAGCATGCCCTGTGGGAATCTGGGGTTCAGGTTCTATCCCCTGGTCCATCCTCTATGGGGGCTTCCCAGGCGTCCACCACAAGAGCTAAAAATAAATAATTTGTACAAATGAAATACAGATGGAAACTGTCCATTGCTGATAGACATGCAATTAATTGATGGTGGGCATTAAAACTGCATTCAGCAGCTACCAGTATATTAAGTCACACTGTTTGCATTTGACTTTAAAGCAATAATGCCATTTTTATGTGTCCAGCATATATAGTTCCTTTGATCCATCATTTGTGTGTAGGTTTTATAAATATACTAGCTGTGCTACCCAAGATGTGTTGAAATTCAAGAAATCAACATGGACCTCAGAGTTTTTTTAACACAGCATGTTAAAGCACCAACACAGGGTGAAGCCTGTCTGGATTTAGTATTTTGTAATAATCAGGATAGAATTGAAGGTGTAGAGGTGATTGAGCCACTAGGGTCACGTGACTATAATGTAATACAATTCTCAGTATTTTGTAAGAGTGCAGATCCAAAGACTAAAATTGTGAAGTTGAAATTTGGTAGGGCTAATTTTGAGCAGATGTGACTCTAAGTCTAAGTAGGATACACTGGGATAAGCTTTTAAATGTGGAGACAGTCGAGGGGCAGTGGAGCGGGTTTAAAGATGTTTTACATGTAATGTTGGACAGATACAGACCTAATTTTGGAATTAATTGGAAACTAAAAAAAAAACTCCACGGTAGATTAATAAAGATTTAAAAAAGAAGTAGCAAAGGAAAAAACTGCTTTATACGGCATATAAGACTAATGACTGCAAAGTGAATTGTACAGCGTATGAGAACATGAGAGCAGCCATTAAGAGGGATATCAGGGAGGCTAAAAGACAGTTGGAGAGGAATACAGCAGATAAGGCGAAAGAAGACCCTAAGAGATTCTTTCAGTATTTTAGTAGTAAAAGAACAGTCAAGGAGGAGGTCAAGTGCATCAGGAATAGTAAAGGGGAATTAAAAGATACAGACAATGAAATAGCTGATGCCCTAAACTTACATTTTTCTGAGGTGTTTACAAGTGAGCAAGTGGATAACCTCAGAGCAGTAACAGGGACTACTAAGGAGGTACTGAGGGATTTGGAAATTGTAGAGGGAGAAGTGCTGCTCAGATTAAATAGGCTGAAATCAAACAAATCACCAGGACCAGATAATATTTATCCTTGTGTTCTTAAGGAGGCTAGTGAGTACAGATATAAACCCTTGACACATATTTTTAGGAAGTCACTGCACACTGGAGAGATTCCGAAGGACTGGAAAATGGCAAATATCATCCCATTATATAAAAAGGGTGACAGGGCAGATACAAACAACTATAGGCCAGTAAGCTTAACATGCATCACAGGAAAATTAATGGAAGGAATTATTAAGGATAAGATTGAGCAACACATGGCAAGGACAGGAGTTATTCTGAACAGTCAGCATGGGTTCAGAAGAGGGAGGTCATGTTTTACTAAGATGCAACAAAATGATACGATCAAAGTAGAGCTTATGATATTATTTATCTGGACTTTCAGAAAGCATTTGATAAGGTGCCACATGAGAGGGTGGGCATCAAACTAAAAGAAGTGGGAGTTCAGGGTGATGTTTGTAGATGGGTACAGAATTGGCTCAGACACAGGAAGCAGAGGGTGAGGAACCTCATCAGAACTGGCCTATGCTAAGAGTGGTGACCAGCAGGGGTCAGTCCTGGGGCCACTGCTATTTTTAATATATATAAATGATTTAGATAGGAATATAAGTAACAAGCTGGTTAAGTTTGCAGATGATACCAAGATAGGTGGACTAGCAGATAATTTGGAATCCGTTATATCATTACAGAAGGACTTGGATAGCAGACAGGCTTGGGCAGATTTGTGGCAGATGAAATTTAATGTCAGTAAATGTAAAGAATTACACATAGTGAGTAGAAATATTAGGTTTGAATACACAATGGGTGGTCGTAAAATCGAGAGTACACCTTATGAGAAGGATCTAGGAGTCATAGTGGACTCTAAGCTATTGACTTCCTGACAGTGCTCAGAAGCCATTAAGAAGGCTAACAGAATGTCAGGATATATAGCACGGTGTGTGGAGTACAAGTCACAGGAGGTTCTGCTCAAGCTTTATAACGAACTGATGAGGCCTCATCTGGAGTCCTGTGTGAAGTTTTGGTCTCCAGGCTACAAAAAGGACATAGCAGCACTAGAAAATGTCCAGAGAAGAGCGACTAGGCTGATTCAGGGCTACAGGGGTTGAATTATGAGGAAAGATTAAAAGAGCCGAGCCTTTACAGTTTAAGCAAAAGAAGATTAAGAGGTGACATGATTGAAGTGTTTAAAATTATGAAGGGAATTAGTACAGTTGATCGAGACTTGTATTTTAAAATGAGTTCATCAAGAACATGTGGACACAGTTGGAAACTTGTTTAGAGTAAATTTCACACAAACATTAGGAAGTTTTTCTTTACACAAAGAACGATAGACACTTGGAATAAGCTACCAAGTAGTGTGGTAGACAGTAAGACTTTAGGGACTTTCAAAACTCGACTTGATGTTTTCTTGGAAGAAATAAGTGGATTGGACTGGCGAGCTTTGTTGGGCTGAATGGCCTGTTCTCATCTAGAGTCTTCTAATATTCTAATGTTAACTTGCGCAAAGCACCATACAATGCTTATGTCTCTGTTTTTTGCCAATTGGTATGGGATTTATTAAACCATTGTTAATATATGGAATAACAAATGCAATGAATTTTATCGCTACAGATGTTTGTGATATACCATCTGTTGGAATGTTAAATGCAATACATTTTATTACTAAAAGTGTTTGTAAAACACCATCTGTTGGAATGACAGAGGCATTGCAACTGGTTAGGCACACTGACAGACATTTATCCTTTTATTAAGGTGGACTAGCTGTGCTACCCATCTAAGTCAGGTTGAAATCTAAGTAGTTAACGTAGAGCTCATGTTTTTGATTTGATACATGAGTTGTCCCTTTGGTTAGACATAATAATATGCACCCAATCCCTCTTCTTCACAGCTGCCTTCTCCTCTTCGGACACAACCACACATTTTTGCCACTTCCTCTCAGCATCACACGCCAAACTGATCATTCTTATTGTCAAAGTGTTTTGCTGGTAAAATAGCAACAAAAACAATGTATTTTTTGTATAGCCCAACATCACATAAGGAATGTCGCAATGGGCTTTATCAGATCCTGTTTTTTTGACAGCCCCCCAGCCTTGACTCCCTAAGAAGACGAGAAAAAAATTTCTAAAACAAAAACCCTTGTAGAAATCTTGGGAAAGGCAACTAAGAGACAGACCCCTTTCCAGGTAGGTTGAGCGTGGAATGGGTGTTAAAAAATGGGGTAAATACAACACAGAAAACAGAACACAAGTCGTCCTCTTCACTGAGCTTGATGGTCAATCTATCATGGCCTCCTCAGAAATACAACACAACAGTACAAATGACTTTGTTCTTGCTCAGCACTCCTTTCCAAGTGACCAAGTGACAACTCTCAAGTCAAAATGCATGAAAGACAGTTTTTCTCCATTCAGTGAACCATATTTGGAGTAAATGATCAAGTCAAGTATCGGAGAGTGTGACTTTAGGGACATTGACTAGATGTTATTTTAGACAATCTACAGTATGTGAACAGAATGGACAAGCTTAATTAGCGGAATGGCCTGCTCTTGTCACCATTGTTCCAATAAGTGCACTCCTTTCAACAACAACATCAACAATGTATTTTTTGTATAGCCCAAAATCACACAAGGAATGTCTCCATGTGCTTTAACATGGCAGATTGGTTGTCAGACCCCCCAGCCTTGACACTAATAAGACTCTCAGAAAAAATTTAAAGAAATGACGGGAAGGGCAATTCAGAGAGAGACCTCAGGTAGGTTGGCTGTGGAATGGGTGTTAAAATATGGGGTAAATACAACACAGAAAACAGAACACAAGTCATCCTCTTCACAGAGCTTGATGGTCAATCTATCATGGCCAGCTCAGAAATACAGCACAACAATACAAATGACTTTGTTCTTGCACAGTGCTATACAGTAATCCCTCCTCGATCGTGGTGGTTGTGTTCCAGAAACCCCCACGATAGGTGAAAATCCGTGAAGTAGAAACCATATGTTTGTATGGTTATTTTTATATATTTTAAGCTTTTAGAAACTCTCCCACACTGTTTATAAATATTCTCCGCACAGTTATACAGTGAACCCTCGTTTATAGCGGTTGATCCGCTCCAGACAGATAAATGAATTTCCAAGAAGTAGGATTCTTTATTTATAAATCTAATATTTTCGCAGTTAGAGCATAGAAACCCTGTTTACGACCTTCTAAATACGTTTTTTAACATTATTAGAGCCCTCTAGACATGAAATAACACCCTTTAGTCAAAAGTTTAAACTGTGCTCCATGACAAGACAGAGATGACAGTTCTTTCTCACAATTAAAAGAATGCAAACATATCTTCCTCTTCAAAGGAGCGCCGTCAGGAGCGGAGAATGTCAGAGAGAGAGAGAGTAAAGTAAACAATTAAAAATCAATAGGGCTATTGCGCTTTTAAGTGTGCAAGTACCGCGATAAAGCGGCGCAATGAAGGGATCAATGTGAAGGTAGTCTTTCAGCAGTTTTTACAGGCGCGTCCATATCTTCTAAGCAAACAGCCCCTCTGCTCACACCCCCTCCGTCAGGAGCAGATAATGGGGCCAATCATACACCTCCCTGATGGTATTGCATGATGGATAAGTATCTGCCTGTATTTCTCAGAGAGAGTGAGAGGGACAGAGAAAAGCAAACAATGAAAAATCAATACGGGCTGTTAGAGCTTTTAAGTGTGCGAAGCTGCGCGCGGGAAGCATATCGTATATCATTGAGGAGTTTTATTTAATATGTAATACGTGCTCTGATTGGGTAGCTTCTCGGCCACCCGCCAATAGCGTCCCTTGTATGAAATCAACTGGGCAAACAAACTGAGGAAGCATGTAACATAAATTGAAAGACCCATTGTCCGCAGAAATCCGTGATATATATTTAGATATGCCTACATTTAAAATCCGCAATGGAGTGAAGCCGCGAAAGTGGAAGCGCGATATAGCGAGGGATCACTGTACTCACCAAATGCCCAAGTGACAACTCTCAAGGCAAAATGCAAGAATAGATGATACCACTCTCTAAATACAGAACTGTCACATATGAGGATACAGGTTTATTCAAATAATCAGGATCAGAATCTCTTTATTGTCATTGTAACAAAAACAATGAAATTAGGTGCAGTCCCTGCAGTGTCCATCCATCCATCCAATATCCAACCCGCTATATCCTAACTACAGGGTCACGGGGGTCTGCTGGAGCCAATCCCAGCCAACACAGGGTGCAAGGCAGAAAAACAAACCCTGGGCAGGGCGCCAGCCCACACACATACACATACACACACACACCAAGCACACACTAGGGACAATTTAGAATTGCCAATGAACCTAACCTGCATGTCTTTGGACTGTGGGAGAAAACCCACGCAGACACGGGGAGAACATGCAAACTCCACGCAGGGAGGACCCGGGAAGCGAACCCAGGTCTCCTAAATGCGAGGCAGCAGCGCTACCCCATGCGCCAATATGCCACCCCCCTGCAGTGTCACAATATAAATAAATATAATTACAAACGGATAGGAAAGGATAAGAATGTGACGATGTGGGTTCTGCTCCATGCTCCCATCTGCTGTTAGGGAGCCCTTGAACTCAACACCGTTGATAATGTCACCGAGATGAGCTAGACAGTGAAAGCAACAACATAGCAAGGGGATGGTTCAAAAAGTGCAAAAGTGCTTTTATTAAAATAGTCAACAAAAATATTCAAAGTGCAGTGTTCCACAGTTCAATAAATCTTCATTAAATAAATAATCCATTAAAAGAAAAACGTGGAGGTAAAAAAAATCAATAAATAGAAAAAACACAAAAAAACAACGGGGTTCAAATGACGCTGGAAGCTGTCTTCGAAAATCAATACAAGCCCGTTGACTTCTTTTAACTGGTGACTCCCCTGCTTCTCCCTCTCCAGGCTTCGCAGCAGGGGAGCCACTCTACCTGCAGCTGACCTTCTTTCCATTACTGATCTGGTGGCGTCCCGATCCCTGGCTTCGGTTCCGCTCCCTCCAGACCGAGACTGGGCTTCCCTGACGACCAGGACGCTCACGCCAGGGAGTTTACCGCCCAAGCCTCCCAACTCCCGCAGCCTTCTCGGCCTAACGCGGCCAGCCATCCTTCTTCCCGTCTCTTCCGCTCTTCAAAACATGCTCAGCGGGAGCGACCACTAACACCGGCCCTCAGTTGTCGGCCAAACACCTCCGCTAGGGCTCACCGCCCAGCTGCCTGCGAGCCTAACTCTCGCTCGCTTGCTCTCCTGCACTGACTTGTGTGCACGCTTCCTGCAACCTCCGTCCTTTCTCCCTTTCCATTTTGTTCTCTCTGATCTCTTTTCTAAACAGCTCGCGCTTCTTTATATTGAGTGGGGGGCCATAGCAGCTGCAGCACATTAGCCACAGGAACAATCACGGATGTGGGCAGTCCCTCACCTGTGCACTAGGTGAGAAACGCCCACACCGCAGATTGCCCTGCGGCTTGCTGTGGTCACCACGCCCCCTCACTAAGCCGCCGCGAGCGCGGTGATTATTTATTTAAACGAATGGCCTTTGCTGAGCGAGCTGTGGACCCATAACACCACAAAGAAGAAATATGGTGGAACACAAACGTTCAACATAAGACCTTAATTGCACATGAAACATTATTGCACTGTTACATTGGAGGTGATTAGGTGGCATTCAGTGCCCTAATAGCAACAGGGTAGAAACTGCTATTCAGTCTGTTAGTCTTTGTTTTGATGCTCCTGATGGCAACAGTTGGAACGTGTTATGAGCGGGGTGTGAGGAGTCTTTTAAGATGTTTTCCGCTTTCCTGAGGCAGCGAGAGCTGCGCAGTTCATCCAGAGAGGGTAAAGAGCAGCCGATGATCTGCTGGGCAGGCTTTACGATCCACTGAAGTGTTTTCCTCTGTGCTGTTGTGCAGCTGGAAAACCACACGCAATACATCAATTTTACAGTAAATACATCAAAAACAATGTAGAAAAAAAAATATTTTTGGTGGAGTATTCCTTTAAATGTTAAAATGTGTTGTCTTCAAAGAAATGGGTTCCAGTATTTACTTTCTGTTCATTAGTTGTGGTTTTAGCTGGATGGGTGAATTGAATGTTAGAGCATTTCTAGTCAATATTAACATTTATGTGAAGATGCAACTCCCTTCACCACAATGCAGGTGTATATTAGCCCTGATCAGCTTCTTGCAGGACAGTTTATAGTTCCTCCCAGAGGTGTCCTAATGAGTATAATTAACTGTGCCCTGTCCATCCGCGGTAATACAAATGGCACGTACCTGCATCCTTTCTGGAGCTCATGAAGGAGTGTAGGACAATGTCAGTGGTCACCAGGTGACGCGTCTTGGGAGGACTTTGGATAGCGTTGGTGGCATCTCTCCTCACCAGGCTCTTGGGGAGTATACCGCTCATCCGTTTCCTCCCCAGGTGCTTGCTTGTTGCTTGAGAATTTCGAGGCAGTAAGATAGGGCAGTGCAATAAATCTTTAAAGACAGCATTTGTTTTTAAATTTTATTATTTTTTTGCTGCTTTTGCTGTCAGCTGAGGGAGACACAGTTGAGGAAGCCCTGTGCAGGTGTCGGGACATGTACGTGAGCGAGAATTAGCGCCATCCGGTGAGCAGGTGAGAGTGCGCGCGTGAGGATAACTCCCTGGTGATAGGGGAATGGGTGTCCAGAAACCCTTGTCAGCTCATTGCTAGATGAACTTATAAAAGTAGCAAGTTAAGAAAGAAAGATAAGCTGTGTGGAGGGTAAGATGTCTTGGGGATAATTGAGGCCAGGAGTCTGTTAATAATAGAAATTTGTAGGGAGGGAAGCACCCTGATGGAACAACAATTGGATGGGCGCAATTTTCACAGAAATTGTTTTTTTTTTTTTATTTTGTTACTTGAGATCTTTTTTGTGCATTTTTAGTAAATTCTATAAGTTATTTGAAATTTTTTTTTTGCCTTTTTGGGCACTGTTTAATAAATCGCACCTTTAATCAAATTACACTTCTGTGTCTGCATCTCTTACTATCCCACTGACTTCGGTCCCTCTATCAAGGACTTGGGGTCTGCCAGTTTCTGGTAAAGACCCGACAATTTATCTTGTTCTTATGGGAAATACCTAAAGGCAGATAGACAGACAGATGAGGTAAGGCCGATGTATTACACCGACACTGAACGTATAGGAGTCATGGGCAGTTTCAGTGTAGTTACTTTCTAAATTGTGCATTTTTTCACTAGCATTCGTTGGTGAATGGCTAGGTACAATGTGATTTAATAAAATGAAGTTAAGGAAGAATGGCACGCTAATACATTTAACCAAATACTGTAGAATACTGCTGAATTTTGTAAGCATTTTATAACAAAGGTTCAAGCTATGATTGTTCTTTTTCTCCTCAACGAGAGCACCCGGCCAGCTGACAGAAATAAAACATTCACATTGCTATTGTGTATTATATGAGTAATAAATCTTTTCTCATATTTTGCAGTGAAAGCAGCTGGAAAAGATTTATACTTGTTGGACTTGAAGTAACAAGTACATACTCAAGAAAAAAATTCAGCTCTCCCAAACAGAACTTTACAATTAATTATATTGAACAACTTCACGGCTGATTGACTCTCTGCTAATTTTTGGGGTGATACTCTTTTAAATAAATAAGTAAAACTGGACAAAAATTTTCAAATGCCTATTAGACAGCCTTGGTGTAACAATCCCTCCTAATCTGCTAAGAGCTGTGTTTGGTGGGCTTCCAGATGGACTTAAAGTGGAAAAGGTGTGGAAGAATAATTTTAGGGTAACATAGCATCTTCATCTTGAAGAAATAGCATAAAGGGTTAATAAATGGCAGAAACCCGTTCAGGCACACCAGGAAACCAGATAAAGGTCAAGTGAACAACAAAATGGACACTGGAATATAAGAATTGGTTTAGAAAAAATACCGAGATGCTCCAGTAAATAAAGAATGTAAAAGAAGAAAGGCTGATGTAATATACAAAATGTACTGAAAGATGACTAAGAGATGACTAAGAAATCAGCAGATGTCCTATAAACTACAATGGACAGTTGTTATATGCACGACAATTTCAAAGGTGGTGGCGCAAATCAAAGGTATAAGAAGAACCGGAATATAATAGTCAGTCAGTCATTGTCCAACTTGCTATATCCTAAGACAGGGTCACGGGGGGTCTGCTGGAGCCAATCCCAGCCAGCACAGTGTGCAAAGCAGGAATAAACCCCGGGCAGGGCGCCAGCCCACCACAGAGAATATAATATAATAGACTTTTATTTTATATTAATCATTTGGGTGTAAACCAATGAACCAACCAGAGTAAATATTTACATTGATTGACACTGTATGTAAATTCAATAATTTATAAAATGAACTTCTAGTGTTTGTTTCTCTTATCATTCTGACCAGGCTGTAACAGAATGTGCTTTTGATGAGTGCTTCCTCCAAGGCATTTTGCTGAGGAGTAATTAAAAGATACCATGAATGTTAAATTTCTACCACAAAGAACAAGGAAACTGTAGTGTCCTTTACTTCACTATTGGCACATAGACTTAGATTGCTCAACTGGAAGAATAATAACTCACATCTTTTAAGTCAGTGGGTAACTGATGTTATATACTACTTGGAGGGCAAGCCCCCGGCGCCTTTGGCACCCAACCCCCAGTTTCAACCAGAATATTAGGAAAATCTGTAAATGTACAAAAAAAAATGTTATTTATTGGCATCAAAATCACAAAATTTTATAAATATGTAAAAGAAAAATTAACTATTATTTAACAGAGTAAAAATCATGAAATGAGAATAAAATATTTACTCTCTTACCGATTGGAGTATTCCTATGCTCGATGAGTATTTACAGTGCATCCAGAAAGTATTCACAGCGCATCACTTTTTTCACATTTTGTTATGTTACAGCCTTATTCCAAAATGGATTAAATTCATTTTTTTCCTCAGAATTCCACACACAAAACCCCATAATGACAACGTGAACAAAGTTTACTTGAGGTTTTTGCAAATTTATTAAAAATAAAAAAATCGGGAAAGCACATGTACATAAGTATTCACAGCCTTTGCCATGAAGCTCCAAATTGAGCTCAGGTGCATCCTGCTTCCCCTGATCATCCTTGAGATGTTTCTGCAGCTTAATTGGAGGCCACCTGTGGTAAATTCAGTTGATTGGACGTGATTTGGAAAGGCACACACCTGTCTATATAAGGTCCCACAGTTGACAGTTCATGTCATGTCATGTCAGAGTCAAAGGAATTGTCTCGAGGCACAAATCTGGGGAAGGTTACAGAAAAATTTCTGCTGCTTTGAAGGTCCCAATGAGCACAGTGGCCTCCATCATCTGTAAGTGGAAGAAGTTTGAAACCACCAGGACTCTTCCTAGAGCTGGCCGGCCATCTAAACTGAGCGATCGGGAGAGAAGGGCCTTAGTCAGGGAAGTGACCAAGAACCCGATGGTCACTCTGTTAGAGCTCCAGAGGTCCTCTGTGGAGAGAGGAGAACCTTCCAGAAAGAGAACCATCTCTGCAGCAATCCACCAATCAGGCCTGTATGGTAGAGTGGCCAGACGGAAGCCACTCCTTAGTAAAAGGCACATGACAGCCCACCTGGAGTTTGCCAAAAGGCACCTGAAGGACTCTCAGACCATGAGAAACAAAATTCTCTGGTCTGATGAGACAAAGATTGAACTCTTTGGTGTGAATGCCAGGCGTCACGTTTGGAGGAAACCAGGCACCGCTAATCACCAGGCCAATACCATCCCTACAGTGAAGCATGGTGGTGGCAGCATCATGCTGTGGGGATGTTTTTCAGCAGCAGGAACTGGGAGACTAGTCAGGATAAAGGGAAAGATGACTGCAGCAATGTACAGAGACATCCTGGATGAAAACCTGCTCCAGAGCGCTCTTGACCTCAGACTGGGACGACGGTTCATCTTTCAGCAGGACAACGACCCTAAGCACACAGCCAAGATATCAAAGGAGTGGCTTCAGGTCAACTCTGTGAATGTCCTTGAGTGGCCCAGCCAGAGCCCAGACTTGAATCCGATTGAACATCTCTGGAGAGATCTAAAAATGGCTGTGCACCGACACTTCCCATCCAACCTGATGGAGCTTGAGAGGTGCTGCAAAGAGGAATGGGAGAAACTGGCCAAGGATAGGTGTGCCAAGCTTGTGGCATCATATTCAAAAAGACCTGAGGCTGTAACTGCTGCCAAAGGTGCATCGACAAAGTATTGAGCAAAGGCTGTGAGTAAATTTGCAAAAACCTCAAGTAAACTTTTTTCACGTTGTCATTATGGGGTGTTGTGTGTAGAATTCTGAGGAAAAAAATGAATTTAATCCATTTTGAATAAGGCTGTAACAGAACAAAATGTGGAAAAAGTGATGCGCTGTGAATACTTTCCGGATGCACTATATAAGAGACTAAATAAACCATCCATTAGCTTTAAGTGACATTCTTATAGATAAAAAATGACAGGAAAAATCACGTGAAAAGTAAAGTGGTATGCAATGGGTCATCGTAACTTGACCTTCATCTAACTAAATCACCTAAATACAAACATTGGTGTTATGAATAGATCTTTTTTTTAATAGTTTGTTCCTGTGAAAGAAAGTTTACTAGATCAAAAATAAAAACCACAATTTTCTTGATATTAAAAACCACAACTTTCTTGATATTTTAGTTTAAATATCTCAAAATCTAACAACATCTAATTAAAGTTTGATAAATTCTGAAAAGAATGATACCAAATATATATATATATATATGTAGGTTTTAAAATAAGCCAGATTTAAATCATGACAAAAAACGTTACATAAAATTGTTGCACAAAATCATTGCACTTTTAGGCTTAGGATTTTATATACTGTCATGCTTGGGTCACAGAATTGCACAGAAACACAGGAGATTGTAGAGACAGGAACTTTATTCCAACACTTCAAATGAACATATGACTCTGTCAGAAGTAAAATGAACTCCATATGTAGACGGAGGGAACAGATTCGTCTGTCAATTAAAAGAATGCAAAAACATCTTCCTCTTCAAAGGGGCGTGTGTCAGGAGCGGGATCCCCAACAGGAGCAGAGGATGTCTGGGGGAGGAGAGAGAGACAAAGCAATGAGCAAAAAGGACATGAGCTGTACAGGCTTTTAAATATACGAAGTGCTGCACCGGAAACATATCACGCGACACAGCAGCAGCCAAGCATCTAATGGAGCAAAGTGGAGGCAAACTGTATTTGTTCCCAATACAACAGCATTCAATTGGGGGCCTCGGAGGAGTGACCATTTCCTCCAAGGGTGTACAGAGACTCCTTCTTCACAGTATCCTTCCATCCATTATCCAACCCACTATATCCTAACTACAGGGTCACGGGGGTCTGCTGGAGCCAATTCCAGCCAACACAGGGCGCAAGGCAGGGAACAAACCCCGGGCAGGGCGCCAGCCCACCACAGAGCCCACACCCACACACATACACCCCAGGCACACACTAGGGACAATTTAGGATCGCCAATGCACCTAACCTGCATGACTTTGGACTGTGGGAGGAAACCGGAGTACCCGGAGGAAACCCACGCAGACACAGGGAAAACATTCAAACTCCACGCAGGGAGGACCTGGGAAATGAACCCAGGTCTCCTACCTGTGATGCAGCAGCGCTACCCACTGCGCCACCGTGCCGCTCTTCACAATATATAGAGTAGATTTGAAATAGAAAAAAATCTAATTCTCACTTAGAGGATCTCTTCAAAACTTTTTTGTAAACCTGGCAGGATCTGATCAATAACGTCTTAGAATAAGCATTTATATTGTGGGAAAAGACTCTTTTCTCTCTTTACTACTCTCAATAGTTTTACTCTGGTTGTTGGCCTTTCTCTATTTCTCATTGGTGGGGATGGATTTTAATTTAGTTATGTTAAGTTTGACTTGATTGTATGGAATGTTATACGCTTTTAATAAATTCAATAAAAAAAAGAAAAAATTGATTTTATAAAATAGACTTATATAGAAAGTGTGCTTTGATATTAGAACATCTTTTCTGAAAAATTGTCTTTTGAAAATTGTAATCGTATCATACATGATTGCTCAAATTACCTGGACAAAACTTACTTTTCTTTTTACTGTAAGGACACTGTAGTACCATGCAAGACTTTTTTTTCTATAAAACAAAGTGCTAACAGTTACCTGAATCCTTCAGACCTAAATCTTCACCCCCTGTATTTACAAAGAATGCTCAGAGTCCTGGAGACCTCGGCCAACAAGCCACCTCTCCCTATACTGGCCGTTTTACAGCTGCGTCAATGCTGGGCCATCCAATCAGATGAAAGGACCCTTCTACCCACTGATTCCAGTGCTCCTTTATCAGAGGTGACTTTTCCATAGGCAGGCCAACATCTTGGCAGTAGAGCAAGTGGCACCAAATGCCACCTGAGGATACCGAGAAGAGAAGCAGAATAGGGGAGGGTGAGTAACAGTTTATAAATATCGTATTAATTATATTTTAATACTAATGGCTAACAACAGAGATGCAGTATGCAAAACTAATTAGCAGCTCTAGTCAGGGTATGCTAAACTGAAGTATAAAGTCTTTAACCTGAGACTGAAATGGCACCTCTAATAGCAGCAGGCATCATTCCACAGTTTCAGGGCCCTATAACTTTATATAATATAATTTTATTTTTTTTCTCCGGCCGTCTGGAGTTTTTTTTTTGTTTTTTCTGTCCCCCCTGGCCATTGGACCTTACACTTATTCTATGTTAATTAATGTTGACTTATTTTATTTTCTTACTGTGTCTCTTATTTTTCTATTCTTCATTATGTAAAGCACTTTGATCTACATTTTTTTGTATGAAAATGTGCTATATAAATAAATGTTGTTGTTGTTGTTGTATAACTAAAAGCTTGAACTCTCACTGTTTTGGAAAATGAGGTGGTTGTTGCAATCACTTTAGTCTGGTTTAGTGACCACTAGCCTAGTCATGTCAGAACTTTGGGTTCCCGACATGCGCATTGTTTTTTTTGTTATTGTCACTAAACCATTTCCCACCAGTAGCATTACAGCTACAAACCTTGCTCACGTGGCCCAAACAGGTGAAAAAAAAGTTGCTGCCATGCTGATGTTGCTAGCATATAACATCAGACAACAGAATAAATATAAAGTAGAAGACCAATTTTCTTATTTTTAGATACTTGTCTGTTATTTTTTATATTGTTTTTAGAATATCAATTTTCTTATGTTTAGACACTTGTCTGTTATTTTTCATAAATTTTTTTAATTATTTCTCCCTTCTTTTACAGGTTTTGCCTATTTTCAAATTTTTCTTCCTAATTATAGCAACACAATGGACACACAGACACACACAGACAGACAATCAAGGTGAACCCCTCTGTTTTATATTAATTTATATAGTACCTTTTATCTATGTCATTCTGTCTACCCACCTATCTGTTATACATTGCGTTTCCTACCTTTCTATAATCTATCTATGTGAATTGCAGCTTTGTCAGGATTGCTGCTTTACATTTCTAGAGTGCTGGTCACTGTCTTTTGCATGTTTTACCGATGTTTGTTTATGTTAGAACATAAGAAATATGACAAACAAGAGGAGATCATTCAGTTCTTCAGTCTTGTTTGTTTAGCTGACAGCTAAGCTGCCCCAATATCTAACCCAGATTCTTCTTAAATGTTCTCAAGGTTTCTTCTTCAACTCCATGTCCTGGTAGTTTGTTCCTGAGTCCCACAACTCTTTGTTTAAAGAAGTGTCTCCTGGCTTCAGTCCTAAACGCACTTCCTCTTGATTTCCACTGATGTCCTCGACTACGTTATTAACCTTTAAGCTGAAGGAATGTTGCTGGATCTCCTTTATCAATACCTTTGAGGATTTTGAAGACCTGGATTAGGTCCCCAAGAAGTCTTCTCTGCTCAAGACTTCTCTGTCACAGCAGGACATGTCATGAAGTCCCATTATGCACTTGATTGCTCTCCTCTGCACAGCTTCAAGTGCTGCTATGTCTTTCTTCTACCGTGGTGACCAAAACTACACACAATACTCCAGATATGGTCTTACTAGTGCATTGTATAGTTTGAGTATAATGTCTCTTGACTTTAATTTATCAGCTGTTACAATATGACCTAACATTTAATTGCCTCTGTGCATTGCTTACTCAGTAAAAATGCTGTGCCAACATAAACCTATAAATCCTTTTCCGAGGTTTCTCCCTGTATGATAATGTCTCCCATCTTGTATTTATAATTGTTGATCCTTTTACCCAAGTATAGCACTTTTCACTTTCTATATTAAACTCCATTTGCCAAGTGTTGGTCAGAGCTTGCCCAGGTCTTGTTGAATTGTTTCTCCTCAGTGCCAGCCATTGCTCCAAGTTTTCTAACTGTACCGGCATCTATGTGTAACCCACTTTAAAGTGGTTACTAAACATTAATAGTTTAATTCTAATTAAAAATAGAAGATTTCAAATTGACTGCACTAATGTCATTATATAGCATTCTAAAAAATACTTTTTAATTTTAAATGGTGTCTTTTGGCAGTGGGAATTTTTATTTGATTTGTAAATCAATGCCTAAAACAAGGAGGGAATGTTAGTGTTTAGTGATGGGGCATTTCGATTTACTATAATGATTGTGATTCTTTTGAACTACCTGTTTAAGTCAATCCGTTCTTTTAAATCATTTGATATTTGTTTTTTTTTATGTTAGTCCCTTTGCTCTTTGGATCCACTGTAGAATTTTTAATACTAGATATGCGACGGTTGACGCCAACTGGCGTTATGTTTTTAAATCTTTGATTTTTTTCCTATAAGCGTGTCATGCTCATGTCCCAAATTAGTTAGCGTTTTAATTTTTATTTTTATGTTAGCCCCTTTGTTCTTTGGATTCAACATAGAATTGCAATGTGTGACGTCTTCACACACTTTTTAATACTAGATATGCCACGGTCGATGCCAACTGGCGTTATGTTTTTAAATCTTTGATTTTTTTCCTATAAGCGTGTCATGCTCATGTCCCAAATTAGTTAGCGTTTTAATTTTTATTTTTATGTTAGCCCCTTTGTTATTGGATTCACCATAGAATTGCAATGTGTGATGTCTCCACACAGTTTTTAATGCTAGGTATACCACGATCAACGCAAACTGGTGTTGTGTTTTTAAATCTTTGATTTTTTCCTAAACGTGCACGTCATGCTCCTTTCTGTTTTTAGTTAGTGTTTTAATTTTATTTGTTTTTTATGATTGCCCTTCTGAGGTGGGCTGGCGCCCTGCCTGGGGTTTGTTTCCTGCCTTGCGCCCTGTCACTGCATGAAAAAAGCTGTATCCGGACAAATATGGTATGGGAAATCTCCGCTAAACTCTACGTTTGCCAGATGTATGAGGTAGAGTGCTTGGAAAGGTAGCATGCAAAAGGAAATTTTGTGAAACAACCAGATACCTTACATATGTGGATGTATACAGGAATCGGTGGAAGTTTCAAAGAATCCTCACAGCTAGCAATGAGGTGTGATGGCTGTGAGGTGTAAGAGCCTTTCATATGTTAATGACTATCAAGTAGAGGTGTTGTCTTTGTTATCATAGCCGGGTGGGGGGATTAGCCATGGGACAGCAGATACTTCATTATTGTACATAAAAACTGGATAAAATACCCTGTCTGTACAAATGTGTTTACTACATAAGTTTAATAGTAGGATAGCTTCATTTGTGTTTTTGAGAAAATGTGTATATCATTCAAAATAATTTAAATTCAATAGACATGATTACCTTTTTTAATGTGTGAAAATTACTTTTGTACATGTGTCTGACACTTCGTGGATTATAGTAGTCAAGAGGAATGCAACAAAACATTGTTTCAGAATATCATGAAAAAGTTTTATTGTGAAGGTTTACATTTACAGATAATGACAAAAAATTATGAAAATGCACAATAACAGTATAAACAAACAAGCATTTGTAATTACATTGGCCTAAGTCTCAACCATTGTGCATAGTGGAATTACGACCGAGACCTTCTCTGTAGTGTGACTTAACTGCACAGTTGAAGTACTAAGTACACATCTGCGTGCAATACGCTCCA
>JANRMT010062820.1:23697296-23768116 GCA_026402145.1 Polypterus bichir lapradei
TATATATATATATATAAAGTTTGGTACATCTCTGGGTGTTTTTAGGGGTTAACATATGGTGTGTTTTGCAGTTGCTGGAGTCCAGGTCTAGAGTCATCCAAACAGATGCAACTGTGGCAGACTGCAATTCTGGACCTGATGTCCGATGAAGAGGATGCCATCGTTGATGGAAGACCGGTGTGGGTTGTGAGGTCTCCACCTCACAGGAACCCACAATTGTCGGAGCTTTGCCAGCAGCTTCAGTCCAGATTGGAGGTGGATATGCGCTATGCTCTTACACACCATCAGCGTGTAAGAGCTGATGGAATCGGGCCAGAAGAAGATTCATTTTTTGAACTTTAATAAGCACTGGTGCATGTGTTTGTTTCAGTTTGTTTCATTGCTTGTAATTTACTTGCACCGTCATATTTGCACATTTTTTTCTCCATATTTTCAGTTTTTTCTTATTCTTACGTTGTATATTTATTAGTGTTTGGCTTTATTTTAATAAAAACATTTCTGAATCAATTTTATTCTCATTTTTTAAACGGTGCGGGGGATGTTTAGTAGATTGGCGGGTGGGGAGTGTATATGGTCCGTCTACATACCTGCCCAATAACCAATCAAGTCACTAAGCTATGAGGGCTTGGGTTGGGCTAAATAAAAAGTGTGACTAATCAAATAATAACAGGAAAGTCACTGGGTAATGTCCCAATAGATGTCAGGGTTGTGGAAGTGTTTTTTTTTTTTTTTTTTAATCAACCAATCAATGTTGAGATAAAAGACCAATGTAGAACAGCAGAGTTGTGCAGCGGTGTAAAATGCAAATGGTTCTTGAGGTGTGAATGTCTCCTTGAAAGAGCCTTGAGTGGATTATTTGCCATGGCAACAAATAGCTGTACCATGGAAGAATCCCTCAGCAAGATACATCCGAATTGGTATCAATCCAGAAGTATCCTAGGTTGGTGGAATTTGATGTATACGCTCAGTGGTACTTGTAGATACTTCCGAAAATCAGTGGTGTATACAGGAATTTCCTAGTACAGCTACACCTCTTTTCATGCAGTGTGTGTTGGCTGGGATTGGCTCCTGCAGAGCCCCGTGACCCTGTAGTTAGGATATAGCAGGTTGGAGAATGGATGGATGGATGTTTGCCCTTTGCTGTTCAGACCCACTGTAGATTTGCAGTGTGTGATGTCTTCACACACTCTGTTTAAAACTAGATGTGCCACGGTCGACACTAACTGGTGCTGTGTTTTTAAAATCTTCAGTTTTTCCTAAGTGTGCGCCTCATGCTCCGTTCCCTATTTTTTTAACACTAAAGATCCCCTATTACTGCCACAGACAACGCCATTGAACATTGGTACCCATGTCTGAATCGTTGTCTCTCTCCTCCAGCTCACACAGCATTTGTGTATTTTTTTTCCAATTAAAAATCCAATCTAGTCACTTTTATCAAAGTTATTGTATGTTGCTACTGAAATGGGATCTAAAATTGAATCATCTTGTTCTTTCTTTTTTGAGCATAGAAGAAGATGAACAGTGCTTATAAGAATATGTTTGTTTTAGAAAATTTGTTTTTGTTCTTTAACTCCAATTCCGGTTTATGCTGTTTATTTTGAAAATCTTTCTTTTTCCTTTCTATCTCCTAGTTTTTGACCTCTTGTCTTTCCCTGACTGTTTTTGTTTCTCTTCTTGGTTTCCCTCTGGGAAGTCATAACGGTCTAAATTAAAATGTAAATTTTAATTTACTGTTTAAAACATTTTACCCAATAAAAGTTATTTTCTTTCTAATAATAAATGTCAGACTTTAACATATCAGGAAATGGCATAAAGTGAAAGGTTCATTTAGGTATCTTTGATTCATTTTCGATACAGTCATTAGAAACAGCATTAGGAAGCTGAAGAATCCTGATGGCACTCAGCCTACCGTGCCCTCATCTAGCCAGAATGACCATCTGTGGCCCTTCATAATCTGACTGGGAGCTCTGACCATACGGCACTCTCTAGTGTGCACCCCACCTGTCATACCCTCCTTAAAAGGACAAGCTTCCAGCTGATGTACTCTTGCAAAACTAAATTTAGTGCAAAGCGATTCACATGGCTAGCAAGAATATAAATTATAGCTAAAAGCTCAATGACGTTTACTTTGTATTTAAGTTGGCAGCTTGCAATAGCATTATGACACAATGTGAAAAATTTGAATGATGTCCTGAAGGTCTATAATGAGTTAATGAGTGCATTTAATGTAAATAAAGTCATTTTCAATATGGACTTTTTCATATTATGTTATTATGTGGAATCTGACACTGGATAGTATTTAATTAGCAAATTTTTTAATGTGACAGATTGGAACACAGAGCAACTATAAAAGAGGAGACTGCGTTCCATTAATGTGGGAAGTGACAGCCTTCACATCTTTTACATCTCTGTGATGGCCAATGTGATTTTCTATACTGTGGTGTGCTGGGCTGGTAACATTACTTCAAGAGAAGCTCACTGAATCATCGACTAATTAAAATGGCAGGCTAAACTAGGGGACTCACTATGGACCCCCTGAAGGTTATAACAAAGGAGACAATAAAAACAAAAGTCAGTGCTGTTATGCACAATGCTACACGTCCTCTCTGTGACACACCAACACAGAGGACTTTCAGCAAACAAATTATTTAGCAGAAGTGTGTCAATAAATACAATTTGGGGTCCTTTATATTAACAGCAACACGTCTGTATAGCAACTCACTGGGATTGGGACAGCCAAGTCAGAAGTTTTAGTCTATTATATAGTGCCTTTCACATCTATCTATCTATCTATCTATTATATAGTGTCTTTCACATCTATCTATCTATCTATCTATTATACAGTGCCTTTCAGAACTATCTATCTGTCTATTGTGGATGCCCAGAAAGGAGGACAGGCATCCTGGCTGGAAAGACAATGGAGTCCAGAAGCACAGTCCTGTTGGGTTTTTTTGCAGACTGCCAAAGGGCATTGCCAGGGGGAAGACTGTCCTTGTTCTCGCACAACCTGGAAGTACTTGGAGAGGAGATAAGAAGCAGTTCTCGAGTCAAATTTAAAAGAAAGCCCACTGTCTCTGTTTGATGAGTCAAAGTTGGGAGTCAGTGGGTGACACTCATTGGAGGAGAGGGGGGTGGATAGAGAGAGAGAGCACTTAAAAGACGCTATATTGGCTGTGACCATTATTGTATTTGGGTTGGGTGGATTAAAAAGTCTTATATTTGAACACAGAGTTGTGTTGGGATTTGGGGGCTCATTGGTGCCATATTGTTCACAATATCTATCTATCTATCTATTATATAGTGCCTTTCCTATCTATCTATCTATCTATCTATCTATCCCAATCCAGGTGGTTCATCATGTGGTGGGTACGTCAACGCACTCTCAGCGCATAGATAAATGTTGGGGCTCCAACCCTGTCGTCCCTGTTTAATTCAGTTCTTAAAAAGCGAATGAAAAGGGCTGCTATTCTTGCCAGTAAAACAATCAACTAGAGCAAAATAAGAAGCTGTCAGATCTACACTCACCTAAAGGATTATTAGGAACACCTGTTCAATTTCTCATTAATGCAATTATTTAATCAACCAATCACATGGCAGTTGCTTCAATGCATTTAGGGGTGTGGTCCTGGTCAAGACAATCTCCTGAACTCCAAACTGAATGTCAGAATGGGACAGAAAGGTGATTTAAGCAATTTTGAGCGTGGCATGGTTGTTGGTGCCAGACGGGCCGGTCTGAGTATTTCACAATCTGCTCAGTTACTGGGATTTTCACGCACAAATATTTCTAGGGTTTACAAAGAATGGTGTGAAAAGGGAAAAACATCCAGTATGCGGCAGTCCTGTGGGCGAAAATGCCTTGTTGATGCTAGAGGTCAGAGGAGAATGGGCCGACTGATTCAAGCTGATAGAAGAGCAACTTTGACTGAAATAACCACTCGTTACAACCGAGGTATGCAGCAAAGCATTTGTGAAGCCCTTGAGGCGGATGGGCTACAACAGCAGAAGACCCCACCGGGTACCACTCATCTCCACTACAAATAGGAAAAAGAGGCTACAATTTGCACGAGCTCACCAAAATTGGACAGTTGAAGACTGGAAAAATGTTGCCTGGTCTGATGAGTCTCGATTTCTGTTGAGACATTCAAATGGTAGAGTCAGAATTTGGCGTAAACAGAATGAGAACATGGATCCATCATGCCTTGTTACCACTGTGCAGGCTGGTGGTGGTGGTGTAATGGTGTGGGGGATGTTTTCTTGGCACACTTTAGGCCCCTTAGTGCCAATTGGGCATCGTTTAAATGCCACGGGCTACCTGAGCATTGTTTCTGACCATGTCCATCCCTTCATGACCACCATGTACCCATCCTCTGATGGCTACTTCCAGCAGGATAATGCACCATGTCACAAAGCTCGAATCATTTCAAATTGGTTTCTTGAACATGACAATGAGTTCACTGTACTAAAATGGCCCCCACAGTCACCAGATCTCAACCCAATAGAGCATCTTTGGGATGTGGTGGAACGGGAGCTTCGTGCCCTGGATGTGCATCCCACAAATCTCCATCAACTGCAAGATGCTATCCTATCAATATGGGCCAACATTTCTAAAGAATGCTTTCAGCACCTTGTTGAATCAATGCCACGTAGAATTAAGGCAGTTCTGGCGAAAGGGGGTCAAACACCGTATTAGTATGGTGTTCCTAATAATCCTTTAGGTGAGTGTAAGTGAAGGGAAGTGAATGCCTCCTCCCAGCAGCTGTAGGCTTTATAGGTGGAGAACCAGAAGGGGCAGAGTCAGTGACCTTCACTGGGTGTCTGATTGGTACTGCGGAGGGTTCAAAAGAGCAGAAAGCTAGCACGAGTGCCCCCTCTTGACTTAGGGTGGTATTACCTTAGATGAGCACAGAGGGTGACCCATAGATGTGCATACATGACACCTGTCAGACCAAGAAAGGTGGTCCATAGATGCACATGCGTAAGAGCATAAACAACAACAACAACAACATTTATTTCTATAGCACATTTTCATACAAATAATGTAGCTCAAAGTGCTTTACATGATGAAGAAAACAGAAAAAAAAGACAAAGTAAGAATTAAAATAAGACAACACTAATTAACATAGAATAAGAGTAAGGTCCGATGTCCAGGGAGGACAGAAAAAACCAAAAAGAAACTCCAGATGGCTGGAGAGAAAAAAAAAATCTGCAGGGGTTCCAGACCATGAGACCGCCCAGCCCCCTTTGGGCATTCTACCTCACATTAATGAAACAGTCCTCTTTGTATTTAGGGTTCTCACGAAAGGACTTGATGATGATGGTCATGTAGACTTCCGGCTTTTAATCCATCAATGTAGGAACATCACGGTGCTTTGATCAGGTGGTGGTGGTGCAGGTCGCCACCACAGAAAACCGGGAAAAGAAACAGAAGAGAGAGTAGGAGTTAGTATGGATTTTAGAGCCACCATGAATAGTTATGATAATAAATTGAATATACAGAGTATCAGGATTAAATTAAAATGAAGTTATGAGAAGGCCATGTTACAGTAATGTGTTTTTATCAGTTTTTTAAAGTGCTCCACTGTATTAGCCTGGCGAATTTCTATCGGTCAGCTATTCCAGATTTTAGGTGCATAAGAGCAGAAGGCTGCCCGTCTCACCACTTCTTTTAAGTTTAGCTCTTGGAATTCTGAGCAGACACTCATTTGAAGATCTAAGGTTACAATTTGGAATATAAGGTGGCAGACATTCCGATATATAAGATGGAGTGAGATTATTTAAGGCTTTGTAAACCATAAGCAGTATTTTAAAGTCAATTCTGAATGACACAGGTAACCAGTGTAGTGACATCAGGACTGGGGTGATGTGTTCGGATTTTCTTTTCTTAGTTAGAATTCTTGCAGCTGCATTCTGCACTACTAGTTGTACTAGTACTAGTTGTAAACGATTTATGTCTTTTTTGGGTAGTCCTGAGAGGAGTGCGTTACATTAATCTAGTCGACTGAAAACAAAAGCATAAACTAATTTCTCAGCATCTTTCAATGATATAAGAGGTCTAACTTTTGTTATGTTTCTTAAGTGAAAAAATGCTGTCCTAGTGATCTGATTAATATGCGATTTAAAATTCAGGTTGCAGTCAACAGTTACCCCTAAGTTCTTTACCTCCGTCTTCACTTTTAATTCTAATGCATCAAGTTTATTTCTAATAACCTCATTATATCCATTATTGCCAATCACTAAAATTTTAGTTTTCTCTTTATTTAGCTTGAGAAAGTTATTATTCATCCATTCAGAAACACAAGTAAGACTTTGTGTTAGTGAAACAACAGAGTCAGGGTCATCAGGTACTATTGATAAATACAGCTATGTGTCATCAGCATAACTGTGGTAGCTCACATTATGCCCCGAGATAATCTGACTTAACGGAAGCATGTAGATTGAGAAGAGCAGCGGACCCAGGATAGAGCCTTGTGGAACACCATATAGAATATCATGTGTCTTTGAGTTGTGATTACCACAACTAACAAAGAATTTGTTAAAAAGAATTCCACATCAAGCACAGGGCACAGCCCATGGTGGCAGACCCAGGACACACGGGAGGGATTACATCTCTCAGCTGGCATGGGAATGGCTGGGTATGCCTCAAGAATAACTGTCTCTCTAGTTGGAGACATGGACATCTGGGCTGACCTACTTGGTCTGCTGCCACCTCAACGAGCCTCATCGGGAAAAGCAGTGTGAGCTGAGATGGATTTTCTTAAAATAAATGAATGTAGTAACTCCTTAATTTACCTGTACATCTTTGCTGCAAAACAGTGCAATAATGTGGGCACTAAAGGACAGATCAGTTCCTCAAAGATAACTAACACACTAATATTCACTCTGTAAGTTTGGAGGTGACAGAATCTTGACCTGTCTGCAGCATTCCTAGCATCTTTGTGAGTGAAGAGCAGTAGCTACCAATCATCCAAAATCTTCCATTCATTGAAATTCAGGAAACAACAGAAGAAATGTCATTCGGTCTCATTGACAAATACCACCTAAAGTGAAATGCATACCTTTTCATATTATATTTTCTAGGTATAGGATATAGTGAGAAGTCAAGCAAAATGACACATTTTTGGAGCTAACTCAAAAGATTACAATATGCAAGCTTTCGAGGCAACTCAAAATGTTACATTTTGCCTGAAGAAGGAGCCTGGGTTGCCTCAAAAGTCCGCGAATTGTAATCTTTTCAGTTAGCCAATAAAAGGTGTCATTTTGCTTGACTTCTCATTACATTCATGTAATAAGTTTGATATGTCACTGTGCTCTATCTAATAAATTTGCTTTTTTCTACACAGAGCTAGATTAAGGACAGGGGTTCACCATATAGAACTGCAAGGCAAGCAGTATGACCTAAAGACAGCTTGGAACAACTGGAAAGCGTGCAGATGCTTGTGTACTCTTTCTGTCTGTTTAAGTCAGCATGGAACTGTATCCTTGTCTAAGCACAGTTTCCTTGTTTGGAAGTGCATGTTCATCTAAGGAAGGCCCTGCATGTGAAGAAAGAGTATAAAGCCTTGGAACATTGCCCGGCCCACCTTTGAAGCTGACGGACGGATGGGAGATAACGTCATCCGATCCCGAAAATGCCTTCCACTGCATTGACGAACATCGACAGACTCAACACCTCGGGTCCCCACTCTCAAACTGGGTTTTGTCATTGGCTTCCCTCATCTGGTATGCAGTATAAGCCGGCATTAAATGAAGCTAAGTTATTTCTCTTGCGTGATTTATTTACTGCTGTTATCACTAGGGAGGGGTATTGCCTTTTATTTTATACTAGCTATGTAAGCCCGTGCTGTAAAAAGCTCGGGGTCCTAGAAGCTATTGAAATATTGAAAAAAAAAATTGAAATGTAGAGATGTCAGGTAATTGAAAGAAACTACTCTGGGTGTCTCTCTCCTAGGAGGTTTCGTTTTGCCGACGTGCTCGCCTCGCTTGTGCATTAGCTGTGGGAGGAAACGCAAAAGGGATACCGTTTTGCAGATGTTAAGTGACTTTGTCTTTCTTCGGAGGTTTCGTTTTGCAGATGTGCTGGCCTCGCTTGTGTTATTAGTGGCTAGGTGAGTTTTCTGTTTCCTCGGAAGCAGAGCCCTTACCCCGACTCCACCTCTCACTTCCGGACCGGACAGACAGACACACACACTTCCAGACATAGACGTTTATATATACTGTAAGATCTGTATAGATTCGTGTTACATAACACGCCGCAATCAAAAAAGAAAACATTCCCAGAGAGCTAGCCCTCCCTGCTGGACACAATCCATAATGGCTAACACAGTACAACACCCTAGAACTATAGGTGTAGGATATAAAAGGAAAGACTGTGATGGAAACTGGGGCATCAGTGAGCACAAACCCCAACATGAACACACAAGCATAGTCCCGGGTTCAAATAAAGGTTAGTTTATTAACCAAACTACACAATACCTCCACAAAGTAACAAAAAACCCCACAAAAACACAGGTTTCTCTCTCCGGAATTCAGTTCTTTCCCACAATTCCTCTCACCACTGCACTGCCATCCTCCAGTCGAGTGTTGCCCTTCTTCCTCCCAGCTCCAACTCACATGGACAAGGAAGCGTGGCCCCTTTTATTAAGGATCCGGGAGTACTTCTGGTGCCAGGGTCATATGGAAGTCCATTACAGCAAGGCACTTGTCTTCCTTCAGTGCCCTCTTGTGGCACCCAGGGACCCCAGCAGGTCTGCTCTGAAGGACTACATTTCCCTGCCCGTCCTGCTGGCTTTCCACTGGGTACCGATATCCAGTGCTGCTGCCATCTAGTGTGCTGGGGGAATAACAACTCCCCAGTGATGTATTTTCTTTTCAATGGGATGTCCGTCCATGCAATCCTATCCTTCCTTCCTGGTCTGCTTCTTCTTTCTTCCCTGGCCGGGCCGGGATGCCCGTCCAGCCCACGTAGCATCTACAAGACATAATGTTCCCCATTATCTGATCAGAGGAATACCACATCTAACGTTTATGAGCATATACTGTCATCATATTTCTACAAATATTAGAAACAATTGAAAAAGTAAGAAGTTCTAACCCACATATTGGTAGCTCAGTTTGATTTTGAATTCTGAGTAGGTGGCTGTGTTTACATTTAACATCAGGAAGCAAGCTAGCAAATTTTATTTATAACGCACATTTTAATAACAACAGGGTGCTAACTGAAGTGCTGTACATTTTAAAAATAACAAGTCAGACAATTCTAACATTCAGGTGCATTCGGCAACTGAGTTAACTGATGTGAATAGTTGGAGCATTTCACATTTTTATAACCTTCATCCAAGAGTCAGTTACTATGTTTTCGTTTAATAAATAGTCTTGTAACAATGAATCATATTAAATTGTAGCAGCAATAATAGATTGCAATTGCAAGTGTTATTAGACAACATATAATATGCGCTTTTGAGCGTTGCTTTACAATGGAGTTTAGAAACGGAGCACAAAGAGGCTTGTAGTGGCTTAATGGCCTTCATCCATAGCAAACTGCAATTCAAGCGAAGTGAAAACAGCATTGACTGATGTGTGTTAGTGGTGGAGGGTCAGTGAATAATAGTTGTTCAGTTTTCTTAAACATAACATTTCTGAAAATATACTGAAAAGAAATGCATTCAACAAGTGAAGGATATCTATTAATACAAAATGAGCAATACAAGCATAAAATAAGTATCCTATGAGAGGAGGAAAACAACTGAATAAGTTATATACTGTATTTATCTATTAATTCTTTTAGGGCTACTTATTTTTTCTTCCTTTTGTCCCAGAGCCGAATATTTTTCCAAAAAAACTCAAAGCAATGGTTTCATGCATAAATCAACATAAAATACTCATTTATGATAAATGTCACAGTATGCATATTCACATACTTTCACACCTCACAAGAACTCGCTCAAAGTTCAGTTCACACAGATTAACTCTTTTAGGGCGAATGTTGACTTCTGTCGACACACTGGGTTGAGGGAGATAATCAGCTGTAAACGTCGACAAAACTCACAAATGCTAGGAGGAATAACTTGACATTGAATCCCTGCGTTTGCGTGAGTAGTATAGTAGTGAGTAGTGAGTAAACAACATCTAGATTGGCATCGACATCTAATTAGACAGCAAAACGAATGTGCAACACAAAATACTCAAGTGATCTGGAGATTGAGATCTAAAACAAAAGTGAGGTACTGACATCAGCTGATCAGTCCCCCCGCGCAGCCACAGACCTTTAACATACGAAGACAGGGCATTGCATGCGGCAGAAAATGTTTTATGTTGTTTTATGTGAGAAGCTATTTCTTTCTGTGCTTTTCAGAAAACACAGTTTTTTGGAAAAATATTCACACCTGGAAGAAAAAGAAAAAAAAAATCTTCCCTAAAAGAGTTAAAATGAATAAATTCACGTCAATAGTTCAACATTTCAGTTTTGAACTAGTTCACGTTTAGTTCATTTTGTAGTTTTTAAGGAGTGAGAATAAATGACCCCTGAGTTTACTTTTTTCAGTTTTGCATGCATTACTGTCATATGAAAAAGTTTGGGAACCCCTCTTAATTCTTTGGATTTTTGTTTCTCATTGGCTGAGCTTTCAAAGTATCAACTTCCTTTTAATATATGACATGCCTTATGGAAACAGTAGTATTTCAGCAGTGACATTAAGTTTATTGGATTAACAGAAAATATATAATATTCACAACAAAATTAGAAAGGTGCATAAATATGGACACCCCAACAGAAATATGACATCAATACTTAGTTGAGCCTCCTTTTGCTCCTTTGAGCCTCTAGACGCTGTCCTCCTATAGCCTTTGATGAGTGTCTGGATTCTGGATGGAGGTATTTCTGACCATTCTTCATACAAAATCTCTTCAGTTCAGTTCAATTTGATGGCTGTTGAGCATGGACAGCCTGCTTCAAATCATCCCATAGATTTTCAATGATATTGAAGTCAGTGGACTGTGACGGCCATTCCAGAACATTGTACTTCTCCCTCTGCATGAATGCCTTTGTAGATTTCGAACTGTGTTTTGGGTCATTGTCTTGTTGGAATATCCAACCCCTGCGTAACTTCAACTTTGTGACTGATGCTTGAACATTATCCTGAAGAATTTGTTGATGTTGGGTTGAATTCATTCAACCCTCGACTTTAACAAGGGCCCCAGTCTCTGAACTAGCCACACAGCCCCACTGCATGATGGAACCTCCACTAAATTTGACAGCAGGTAGCAGGTGTTTTTCTTGGAATGTGGTGTTCTTCTTCTGCCATGCAAAGCGCATTTTGTTTTGACCAAATAACTCAATGTTTCTCTCATCAGTTCAAAGCACTTTGTTCCAAAATGAATCTGGCTTGTCTAAATGAGCATTTGCATACAACAAGCGACTCTGTTTGTGGCGTCAGTGCAGAAAGGGCTTCTTTCTCATCACCCTGCCATACAAATATTCTTCGTGCAAATTGCGCTGAATTGTCGAACGATGTACAGATACACCATCTGCAGCAAGATGTTCTTGCAGTTCTTTGGAGGTGATCTGTGGGTTGTCTGTAACCATTCTCATAATTCTGCGCATATGCCGCTGCTGTATTTTTCTTGGCCTGCCAGACCTGGGTTGATTTAACAGCAACTGTGCCTGTAGCCTTCCATTTCCTGATTCTATTCTTTACAGTTGAAACTGACAGTTTAAACATCTCAGATCACTTTTTGTAGCCTTCACCTAAACCATGAGACTGAACAATCTTTGTTTTCTGATCTTTTGAGAGTTGCTTTGAGGATCCCATGCTGTCTGTCACTCTTCAGAGGAGAGTCAAAGTGAAGCACAACTTGCAATTGACCACCTTAAATACCTTTTCTCATGATTGGACACTCCTATCTACGAAGTTCAAGGCTTAACGAGCTAATCCAACCAATTTGATGTTACAGTTAATCAGCATTGAGCAGTGACAGGCATTCAAATCAGCAAAATTACAAAGGGACCCACATTTTTGCACAGCCAGTTTTTCACATTTGATTTAACTTCATACAACTAAATACTGCTTTACTAAAAATCTTTGTTCAGAAAACACCGCAGTACTCAGATGTTCCTCAAAAATGAAAGACATACCACTGTTACCTTTTGTGTTGAAAGGAGAGTCAATTATTATGCAGGCTGAGAGGGGTTCCCAAACTTTTTCATATGACTGTATATTAGGTGATTACAGCGTTCTTGAATAACATACAATAATTATAAAGACTTTTTTATTTCAATACACTTTATTGAGTTATACCCAGCAACAAATATGTATAACCATATATGCTAATATCCTCCCAGTCAATAAAGAAATTAAATAGATACAAGTATACATATACAGTAAATTACCACTCTATTTACAACCATGTGACACAAATGGTGACTGTGGGTGAACTAACTGATTACACTGCCGGTCAAAATTCGTGTCACATATTGCATGTCCAATGGGGAAAAATATAAAATGGCCTCGCAAAGTACGACATTTTTCTAAAGGCGAAAGCAGAGTTTCTTCGCGTGCTCGTGTCAGCGGGACTGCAGCTTAAGCATAAGCAGGCAGACACAGACAGTGCCTATTTGATTTGACGTTATATTTTCCAAATACAAATAAATGGCAAAACATTCGTACAAAATAAATATTTGTAAAAATCCAGTATTTATGCTTATCCGAATACCGTATTCAGATTCGGCTCCACCTCTACATTACAGGGAAAGTAAGGCAAAATCATTTAATCTGGACCTAAACCAGATCCAGAATGTCACCTAAAACTGAACTAGCTCACATTCAAGTTCTTCAGTTGCAAATACATTACGTTAAATTCACCGTTCTTAGAAAAATTAGCTTGTTCAATGAACGCGCTCTTTTGATGTAGTTCATGCACAACACTGCCTGTTTGTCGCATCACTCATAAGCTGAAAGGCAGTAAAAAAATGTCTTGAAGTAGTCGAGTGGCTGCTAATCTGTAGTGTCCACCAGCAGGCCGCGTTGTTTGGTGAAGTCCAGTTGCTAACTTGTCTCTCACAGATCGATATCTGTGTAGTCCCTCCCAGGCACGCTTTCTTTGGTGCACCAGCTGCATGAGCGCTAGGATCAGCTGATGCAGGAACCTGACTTTCGTTTCCAATCTCCAGGTCACTTGTATCAAAATCCGAGTTCGATAAGTCAAAATCCAATTCAGCAATAATATGCAAACAATAAATAAAGAAATAAATAATATGCACAGAGTATTTTGCTTTGTGCTTTTTCTTCGCTCTTTCGCCTGATGCCGATGCCATTCTAGACATTGCTTACTCTACGCTACTCACAAACACGCAGGGTTTCATCATCAAGTCAACAAGTCTAACAGTCCTCCCAGCAAAGAGGGTCTACCTATAACGTAACGGTGAGTTTGATCAACATTTACAGCTTTCTTTCAGCCTTTGCCCTCTATCATCTACCCCTTGTGTCGACAAAAGTTGACAGCCACTCTAAAAGAGTTAATAGTTAAACTATGTGAATTTGTTTAAACTTTATAAATAAGAAAGAACTTGGAAAGGAACTGATTTATCTTATAATTGGAATATGACTCTTAAATGATGAGCAAGAAGATCCGGGGCCCACTGCGATTGTTTGTGTATATCTGGGACTGAAAGATCAGGGCTGAGTGACAGAGATCAGGGTCTTCAGCCACTGAAGCCCCCCACCTTTCAATTCCACTGTCCATTTTTGAAGCCATTCTGTGTTTATATTGTGACCGCTACTGCAGGTGGATGTGGCCGCCCTCGAGAAACCCCTTCTTGAACAATTTTTCAGTGGTGAAACAAACACACTCTTCTGCTCCTCTTTGCTGGCTGGTCACATGATATGCTCCTCGATTAGGGTTTCGAACATTTATAAGATCGTGACGCAGCCGTCCTGTGTTCTCACTCTCCTGTCTCTCTTCCCTCGGACTCCCTCCACTCCGGCTGCTGCTTCCAGGCTGTTGTACCCCCTTGATGAAGATGACTTTGTGTTCTTTTGAGAAGGAGTCGGGGCCGATGCCTCAAGTTTGACAGCTGTTCCTTGTGAGGCCTCTGGTCGACTCTGTAAGAGACTTGTGTTTGTATCTGCCTGAACAGCAATAAAGTTTCTACTCCTTGGAAAACCTTTTGAACTCTCCTGTGCAACTTTGTGACCCAAGCTTGACAAGATTAGTTAGGGCAGTTGCACCTTTCCCCTGTTATTAATGCGTTATTAAAGGCTGATAACGATGGTTCTTTACAATAATAATCCGAAGATGACATCGTTCAATCAATTCAGTCTTATATGTGCTTACCTACTGTATATACTCATGTATAAGTTGGGTCTAGAAACCTAAAAAATCGATCATAAAATCAGACCCCAACTTATACGCCCGTTCAAAAATGCGACACTTAATTTTTTTTTTTATTACATCTTCTTTCCTCCTCCAATCTCGCAACAGTTTCTCAGACACATCGAACTTTGTTGCAGCAGCTCAGTTACTAATTTCTTTCGCCACTTCAACGACATTTAATTTAAAACCAGCTTCATATTTTCTTCTGATCGAACGCTCCATCGTAGATAAGGGATGCTCTTACAATAAAGGTGTATGAGGGTGGGAGATAGAAAAAACACAAAACAGTACAAACGTTGCTTCGGAATAGTTCGGGTATCACCGTGTGGTCACGTAGGCACAATAGAGAGAGAGAGAGAGGTTAGAGCACACGCTGATACAGTGCATTGCCACACACACATAGAAAAAAAAGGCAGTGTGCTCTGTGGTTACTCTCTCAGGTGGGCATTAGCAAATCAGAATCTCTTGGACCAATAGCGTGAGTTTTCCACATTTGACTTATACGACTGACATTATAAAATACCAGAAATTATACGGTAAAATCAAGTCTTGACTTATCCGCGGGAGAACTTATCCACGAGTATATGCAGTAATTGTTTTCCCCTTCCATTTATTTCCAGAGAAGTGAGGATTTTCATACTCCATTAGTTAGATAGATAGATAGATAGATAGATAGATAGATAGATAGATAGATAGATAGATAGATAGATAGATAGATAGATAGATAGATAGATAGATAGATACTTTATTAATCCCCAAGGGGAGATTCACATACTCCAGCAGCAGCATACTGATAAAAAACAATATTAAATTAAAGAGTGATAAAAATGCAGGTAAACCTGCCTAAAGAGGCACGAGAAGGGCACTGCTGTGTGAGCGTTTTATCTGCCTGGCATTTGACTTTGCTTGCATTGGGCATCCAAGTGGCTGTCAGATGAGTAAAAGAAAGAGAATAATCTACAAAATACACAAGATCAAACAACTGCACTCAAAGTGAAATTGAAACAGTTAAACCCATTCCTGGCTGAAGTTGCACAGAATGTTTCTCCGTTTCTAGATGAACGTGTTCACAAATTTGCCAATGCTTTTCAAAGAGCTATTTTGAAATTTTAAATGGTAAATGATATGGTAAGGTATGGAAAAAGGTCTAATTCTCCATCACAGTCGTATAGAAAATCTAACTATTATTCAGGGTACTGATATCAAAAATTTAATTATGATTTCTCTGAATTAAACATTTTCAGGAAGACCAATTAATTAGACTTCACCACCTTATGTCTTCACCAATCATTTCACAATTTCAAACTGGAGCAGAGCTCAATCTAGATAGACTCCAGCACTAAATAGAAATTGATTAATATTATGAGAAACTGTAATGTTACCCTGTAACATTATTGCTAGGTGGAGTGGTGGCTCGGTGGCTATAGGATCTGGGCTGATAACTTGATGGCTGCTGGTTCTAATCCTGGCAGTGACAGAACGACTGCTACTCCATAGCGCCATTAAGCAGGGCCCTTAACATCCATTTGCGAGAGAGAGTATGCGAAAAATGACAATTTCCTAATACAAGAAATTGTAGATGGCGATTAAAGGATTAAAAATCACTAAAAAATATCCTGGAGGGTATAAATAAATAGTATAAAAGCTGTGGAATGGCCAACAGGGGAGGCAGCTTGATGGCTGAGATCTCCAGGACTCCAAACAAATCCAAATCATATTATGTGATATCATCTACTGTTAAATTCTGCTCTGTACTTGTAAAAATTTTATTTTTATACTGCATTGAGGATTTGTTCTGTTCTGTGTATTGTGTTGTATTGACCGCCCTTCTTTTTGACACCCACTGCACACCCAACCTACCTGGAGAGGGGTCTCTCTTTGAACAGCCTTTCCCATGGTTTCTTCCATTTTTTCCCTACAAGGTTTTTTTGGGAGTTTTTCCTTGTCTACTTAAGGCTGGGGGGCTGTCAAGATGCAGGGCCTGTTAAAGCCCATTGTGGCATTTGTTGTGTGATTTTGGGCTATACAAAAATAAATTGTATTGTATTGTATTACATAAATCTGAAGATATATGGCTATAACCTGTCTCTGTAACAGGCTTTAAATATAGTACGACTTTTAAAACACAGCACTTATAGCACAAAGAAGCTCACCATGGCTTAATGATAGCACAAATGCTCTTAAATTAGAATGTAAAAAGCTGAAGCAAAGATGGAGAACAACTAAATTACAGGTTTACCAAACTACTTGGAGTGACAATGTTAAAAAGTATAACAAAGCTTTTCTATCTTGCCTGCTTGGAATACAGTTTGAAATTAATACATTAAAAATAGAAACAACGCCCGTATACTATTTAGAACACTGGCAAATAAAAAATCTGAATGGCCAAGTAAATTGGCCCAGGATCAGTGACGCCGCTTTTAAGAATGTTTTCTTAACAATAACATATACAGAATAAGACTAAAGATTTTAAAATTCTCATAATGTTTAGTACAGTGTCACGCATAAGCGTCCAGGGATGAAAGAGGGAGCCGACACTAACGCTGTGCTGTCCTTTCTGCCCTGCAGCCAAGAAGAAAATTCCTGCACAAGAAACCCCGTCCTATCTACCAATCATGTAAAGTTCTACCACTAATTTCTAAAAGGAAACTCTTTTCATTAGACTTTGTCACAGCAAAGTTAATGCAGAACTCAATTACCATACTTGCAGCTCTGACTGTTACTGATATTCTTATTGATAGACAAAGTTTTTGATGCATTATAAATAGTCTCTTTCAGACTTTTATGGGAAGAAATCCAATCAAGACTCAAATGTACAGTACATAATACTCATTTACCAATTTCAAATACAGTGTCCACCATAATGTTTGGGACAAAGACACATTTTTCCCTGATTTCCCCCTCTATTCCACAGTTTAAAATTACAAATCAAACAATTCAGACATTGTCATTGTCACACTGCAGTCTTTCATTTAAGTGGATTTGCAATCATTTCAGTCACACAACACTTTTTCTACATGGTTCACCCATTTCAGGGAACCATAATGTTTGAGACAATTGGCGTCTCAGGTGTTTGTGATTCCTCAGGTGGGCTTCATGGCTTCATAAGATACCTCGGCTTGCTTCTATCCCTTGGAGTCTGTAGTTGCCATTGTTCACAATGAGGACAAGAGCTGTGCCAATGAATGTGAAAGAAACCATCATGAGGCTGGAAAACAACAATAAAACCAGTAGAGACATCAGTAAAACCTTAGGATGAGCAAAATCAACTGTCTGGAATATCATGAAGAATAAAGAACACACTGGTGAGCTCAGTGATCACAAAGGATCTGGTAGGCCAAGGAGGACCTCCACTGCTGATGACAGAAGAATCCCCACTATGGTCAAGAAAAAGCCCCCAATGTCTGTCTGTGTGTCAGAGATGACTATCAGCAGAAGACTTCATGAACAGAAACACAGAGGACACTCTGCAGGATGCACACCACTATTTAGCCACAAAAACAGGATGGCCAGATTACAGTTTGAGAAAAAGGACTTAAAAGAACCTGCAGAATTCTGGGAAAAGATCTTGTGAACAAACGAGACAAAGATGAACTTGATCAGAGTGATGGTGAGATCAAAGTGTGGAGACACAAAGGAGATGCCCAAGATCCAAAGCACACTACCTCATCTGTTAAATAGGGTGCTGGGGTGTTATGGCTTGGGTATGTATGGCTGCCACAGGTCCTGGCACACCTCTCTTCATTGATGATGGAACTGCTGACAGCTGAGGTGTAGTGAAACATCTGATCTGCTCAAGTTCCAGTAAATGCCTCCAAACCGGAGTCCAGTTCATCCTACAACAAGTTAATGGAAAATTCTTGAATAGACCAACCAGTCACCCGATTTCAATCCAACTGAGCATGCCTTCCATATGCAGAAGAGAAAACTTAAGGAGACAAGCACCCCAAAACAAGCAGGAGCTGAAGATGGCAGAGCAGCACCAGAGAAGATCCTCAGCACCTGCTGATGTCTGTGAATCACAGGCAGGCAGTCCTAAATATGAGGGTTTGAAGAGACCTGACATTGCTGAGTCCCAAACCTTATGGCGCCCAATGTTGAATGTTGACTGAATGTTGACTGAAGTGTCAGTTTCAGTACGTGAGCAATGGCACGAGAATGCAGTCAGACTTCTTTTTTGGGCACATGCACCGTCCCGATCTAAACACTAGCGTGGAGAGTCGTTCGCATACTGAAGAGTCTATAGCTGCAGTTGGAAGCTGCTGTCACACTTTTCGTGGCAGTACACGTGTACTTTGTCATCGTGTCCATGCCGATCAAACACAGGAAGCTCTGCAGTCTACTTGTGACTTTACGCTGCAGGAAAATAAGTAAATAAATCAAGATAAATAACATTCGATCTGGCTTTTATATAAGTAAAATGTAAATGTTTTCATATAAAGACCATCACAAAATATAATCATAAACAGGACTTTGCATGATACCTTGGCGAGCCCTGCTTTTTTTTTGAAGGACACGTGTGTTGCATATTGATTAGCAGGATGATGCCCAACCTGTTGTTGCATCCAAAACGTTTTTATATGTGAGTGAACGTTTCTTGCGTTAAGGGCTTCTGTTCTCTTTCTCCGATGTAGAGCCTACATCCTCATCTGAGTTCACCTCTGCTATAGCACATCTTTATTTGAAAACAGCAGTGTCAGATTGGGGAGAGAGTGATTGTGACTGAGAGAATAAAACTGAAAAAAAAACCACTAACTTTTACAAGTACCATAAATTTATATCGGTTGTTACAGACTCAAATCCAATGTATATTTTTATTCTATAATAGTAACAATAAGAGCAGCTCATTACTCCAAACGGTTAATGTGGGAAGCGGCCGGGATCAAACCTGCGACTTCTTCATTATGAGTAAGCAGTTCACCCAAGCCGTTGTGTCAATGTAGTACATTAACCCGATTTATTTTTCTACGGTTATATTCTTTAATAAAAGTGCACTTGTTTTATTATATTTATACCTTTTGCGAAAGTGTTTATTTGATATTTGGACTTCAGTCTTCACACATTATAAACTTTATGTCTACATTTTATCAATTATTCCTAAAATGTGAAACACTTTTCTTTTTTAGTTATGTGTTCAAAAATTCCTGCCTCTCATTTCATCCTACTCTCACACAGATCATTGTAGACACAGCACACACATGAAATGTATGTGTTCCAAATGACGATAATCTGTATTATTTATCCCATCCAACACCAGGAACCTCACACCCAGATAAATAGCCTTGAGTTGAGCTGGAAGAACTTTTTGTCCAAGTTGAGCTCTGTCGAGGGGGTATGCTTGCTGCTTAAGATGCTGATGAAGAGGTGCAAAGGAATTTTAGGTGAGTTGGGATTATGAGTTTTTTCCATAGGCGTCAGTGATTCTAGTGTTAAAGAATAAACAAGAGGGTTTCAGCATCAATATTCAGGTGGGAGATCTGCTCTCTGGTCTGCTCTCTCTGGAATCTCTACATATAAAAGGCAAAGCCCTCACTGACTCCTCACTAATTCTCCCACTTTCCATATAGGTGGAAAGCTGAAATTTCGAGTGCTCATTCCTTGCAGTGTACTTACAAAAGTTAGGTATGTTTCATGTCCTACTGCATCACCCAAGGGGGAGAAACAGGTGTACCCCCTAAACTGTATATATAGTGTAGATAGGGGAAACCCCTCCTCACTATTTCTGCAACTTCCAATATACATAGGAAGCTGAAATTTAACATTGCTCATCCTTTACACTGTACCTACACATGTTAAGTATGTTTCATTTTGTGCCGTGCCCCAGAACGAACTTTCAAAAATAATGTCTTCTTTTTGGCGGTTCTCACCATTATGGCATAAGGAACTTTTGGAACTGACCCCTCCGTTTGGTGGTTTCATTCCTTATTTCTGTTAACAGACAATTTATTTCATGGCACAGACACAGAAGGCCTGTCCTCCTTTTTCCACACGGCCGCTGTCCACATACCTACCACGTGGTTGGCTCCCTACCTACTGTATACACATTAACGACATCCTGCGCTCATGTGCCTCCTCACTCACTTCCTTACTTTCCTCAGCTGTTTGTCGTGCTCACTGCTCCCTTCTTCTTTAGTTCACCACTTCAAGCCTGTTATTGTTGGCCTTGCTTCACATCTTCCTGCTGGTGACTCCTGTCTTTTTGTTTACTCCACCACTTTACTACAAAACTTACAACCACCAAAAATTTGTAATGGCACCAGGCTTCAGATCAAATTGAGGCATCTGTCTTCACTGGAACTGGCTCAGGGGAGACTGGATTTATTCCTCAAATCCCTCTCATACCCTCTGACCTCCAATTCCAATTTAAACACCTCCAATTTCCAGTAAGGCTCTGCTTCACTATGACAATAAATAAGTCACAGGGCCAGACTCTAAAAAAGGTCAGCATTGACTTGACACAAGATTGCTTCTCACATGGCCAACTGTAAGTTGTATGCTCAAGAGTAAGCTCAGCAGACAGCTTGGTCATTTTACAGCCCGAGGGCAGAACTGCAAACTTCGTTTACAAAGAGATCCTTACATCCTAAAAATGTGCATTTCTCATAGACAACATTTACAATCATAAATTAAACTCTTTACAATCATCAAATTCACTCTCAATACTAAAATAAGCGTACGACAATTACATTGACAATCATGTTACATTATTTTTTAAATGTTTCCTTTTCTTTTTCATAACTTCTTTAACACACTACTTCTCTGCGGCAAAGTGCGGGTATTTTGCTAGTGAGTCAATATGACAAATAATTAACAAAACCAACAATAAAATCTAAAAACATACGTAAGTACCCAACCATAGTAGTAAAATGCATTGCATCTGTCATTCCTACAGATGGTGCATCACAAACATATGTAGTAATAAAATGGATTGCATTTGTCATTCCTACAGATGGTGCATCACAAACATTTGTAGTAATAAAATGCATTGCATTTGTCATTCCTACAGATGGTGTATCACAAACATTTTTAGCAATAAAATACATGGCATGTGTCATTCCAGTAGTTGGTGTATCACAAACATGCGTGGTAACAAAATGCATCACAAGCACTGCTTTTAAGAATCTCATACCAACTGGTATATAACAGCAACATAGCCACTGGACAGACACACAAACTGACACCTTTTATTAAGGTGGTTAGCCTTGTTTTATGTCAGTTGCTGGCAAGTCTCTTCAGATTTAATTTTTAAAATGTCTGGCAAAGTTTCAGATTGGCTGTCATTTCCATTCTCTTTCTCTTCTAATTGTTGTCGTTGGTGTTTGGCATCTTTACCATGCTGATCAAGCTACCCCTCTGACCTTGGAATGAAGCCTCGCAAACCCGACAACAGACCTTCAGTGTATTCTGCCAAAGTCCACATTTGTCTGCATTATGATGGCCAGTGGTGAACAGAAAGTGTGTAATTCATATATTGATTATATGTTATACATATTAATATTTTGATTTAAAATATTTATTTATTTGCACATGTTTATTAATATTTAGTTTAGTTTTGTCTTTTTATTCTTCAGATGTATTTATTTGTATTGTGTGTTGTAATGAAAGGCAGGGATGAGCTGGCTTCCTGAATAAGATGGATGGACCCTTGCTTGGTGAGAAATCACACATAGTGGATGGACCTCCTCACTGGGATGGCTGGTGTTCCCTTTTCCAGGCAGGACAGCAATACAAGACAGGGAACACCACCTACATTATGAGTGTTGCATATTCCCTCTGTACCTTCATGTATTGACCCTGCAGGGAAACCATGACATTTTTATAGAAAGGACTGGCGTTGTGTCAAAATGCTAATAAATTATAAGTTCTTCAAAAATGCATTAAACATCATATTTTACTTCAAAATCTGAATACCTGAGTTTCAGAACCCCAGAACATGCTCACTGATAGTCAAAATCCATTCAAGATGAAGGACAAAAAAATTCATTAAAAATATCAACCATAATCGGACCTTCTCTCAAGTGCCCAGTGTCTGGACATAGCTATCCAGTTTATTTGGGAATCGGGCCTGAGAATGGGACATCAAGGCAAAAGCATGAAGATGGGAGTGACAAACTCCTGAAGTGCACTAAGCATTCAACGCGAGTCTCTCATAATGTTTTTAACACTGTCACACACGTGCGCATGGGAGGCAGCTAAAGGGCTTGAGTGAAGGCAGTTCTAAGGCATGCTGGGATATGGCAGAGTGCACTGACTCTTCTTCTCCCTTTCCTGTAGACCATTCCCGGGAGATTCCACCTGGCTCTCTTGACGCCACTTCCGGGACCGAGCCAATGGAAATAGACCTTACCAGCTCCGGCCCCTCTGATGTCACGTCCGGGCTTGATCCAATGATTGATGAACACGTGCCCAATCCTTATGACCTCATTTCCTGTCTTCCCCTTTAAAAGCCTGCCCTTTTCCTCTTTTCCCTCAGTCTTGTTCTGGACTCAGTGGTATGCACGTTAGTGCTGTTTATTTGATAATAACGACTTTTGCAGCCGGGATACCATATTATACGGGTGGCTGCCCCAAACCTTTATCTGTTCATGTCTCGTTTTTGTGACAACACATTGACTACTAAACCATTGCAGTAGAGGACTATGCACATATAATAAATAATGAACTCAATCGAAACTTGGAAAAAATGTAATGAAATGTTTTAGAATGCAACAATTATTTTATCAACAGTAACCCTGAAAAAGAATGTTAAGAAACTGTTAATTCCTTTATTCTGACCAGAAACATGTCTAAGAGTCTCCATAAGACATCTTGAAGGATGTCACCACGCAGCGTGCAGGGTCTAAAGCACATGTGCCATAAATATAATGTGTTTCTTTGCACCATCCATGCTGGTTTCTTACAACACCTATTGGTTGTTGTTGACTGTTGTGCTGTCCTGACAGTCGGGACAAGTTGGATGCCTTATGATGAAGAAATGCCTTTGGGGCAGCGATCTGAATCAGTACCAGAGCCTACAGAATGTCAGTTTCTTGATCACTGCCATTATCATCACAATATTCACCTTGCAACAAATCTGGCTGTTTCAATATCAACAGCTGTATACAGTGTTACGATGACATAACTACAGACTATTTTCTGCAAGCTGTTTCCAGCGAAAAAAAAAAATTCTAAGGCTATCCACTAGATGGCAGCACTGTAGCATGTAACTAAAATGCAGCAGCAAAGCTCACCAACAGGCTGGCTACATCTATAGTGGCCATATTCTGAGGTACGAGTTCTCTCATATGTCCTATTTTAACAGGCTCAATGAGACACAACATAATTGGTACCTTGCGTTTAAACTTTATAGAGTTTGTATCTCTCTATCCATCAGACAAACTGGAAGTGAAATCAAAAATCAGAAGTCAAAACTGAGAGCAAGAGGCCCAAAAATTGGGAAGGCGAAAACAAAATGCTTGTAAAGAGTTTGAATGTGAGGTTTACTGTATCTGCAAACTCATATACAAAATGGTCCTCACCTAATTGTTCTCTTGATGTTGAGATCTTTAAGACTACGTCCCTAACAAACCATATCTATGTCATGACGATGGGATCCACAAGAGGGCGGCATCCACAAAATGGCAGCCAAACTTCTAATGAAGTTTACATTCTTCAAAGATGTTTTAAACATCAAATTTGACTGCAAATTCAAAATCCCAGAAAAGACACATAAATAGTTAGAATACATTCAGGAGAAAGCATAAAATATAAATGAAAAGTATCAATCATAACACTTTACAGGATTGTAGTTCCATTGGGCAGACCCAGGGGAGCTTTGGAAGAAAAAAAAAGAAAATATCTGTGCCTCGTGTCTTGTGTGAAAAGTTTGTAAAGGTATGACATCAAATAAAAAGATTTATTTGAATTGGGACATGTGTGTTTGTAGTTGTGTCAAGGTTTTTGGGCTCTGAAATGTTCCCTAATAGCAACATTAGTGTAGTCGGCAGGATTCCTTGGCTGTCTGATGGCAGGGACCTTGAATTTAACCTTTTTTTGTGGCAAAAACCCTGAAAGACACAACAGCATTTCTTTTTTCTCCAGAATATGGGAAGAAAAAATGTGACTAATGAACAAATCGTTGGTATTGCGTGCCGTCTAGAATGCCAGGAATTATATGGACAAGAGCAGCTGTCAAGGAACACAATTATGGATGGAATGCGCTTACCCTTGAGCCACCTAGTGGAAGATTCAAAAACTGCTGCTGACAACTACCCAAAGGCTACTTGCTGTGGTGACACTTGTTATGAACAGGGTCCCATTGCAGATACTGAGATACCGAGGGAGTTTGTCAAAACAGCGTGCAACCTCCTTACCTTCCGTGAGCAGCAAAGCTACAGCTTGATGTCTCCCATGTATAACCCCTCCTAAGCAAAATGCCAGTGAAACAATGAGGGGCAACGGTGGCTGTGATGTGGTGCTCTGAGATGCCCCCAAATGGCAACACTGTTTAAATGTTTCATGTTATTTTTGGGTACATAGCTTTTGTGTTGCTTCCAGTTATTTAATGTTTTATTTTAGCTGTATTTGTGTGCACTGGGCTCTGAATAATTAAGAATAAGCTGAAGTGAATTATAGCTCAGCAGGCAGCAGACTTGTGGCATTCCTATTGCAGTAATTATGAATAATTGACTTATGTTTTGTACACATTATTTACAAAGTAACATTTTGCATGCATTTTTTTCAAAGCGACTTACAAAAGAGGTCAACCTAATCAAGTAAACCTCAGTCCAGGGGGTCTATTTTGAAAGAAGTATAACAGGAAACGGTTATAAAACTCATCAGCATAAGTGAAGAGCTCAGAACATAATACAACCGAATTACACTATCTTGTCAATATCAGTTGGACCAGTGGTTCCCAACCTTTTTTTGGTCATGCCCCACCTAGGCCTCCCTAAAATCACGATGTCCCCCACTGTAACATATATCTTATTATTACCTATTCAAAAAGTGAACTCCTACTCATGTGGAGGAAGCTCATAATGTCATTAATTTGGTCTTAACAAGCTTCCAAAGAACAAGGAAACAAAAGAGGGAGAGGATAGTTGAAGTACTGACAAAGAAATCACTAAGAAATTGTTAAAAATAATAATATGATATGAAGTAATATGAAAATACAGTTTTGAAAACATATAATAAGAGGCGTGATATTCATAAATATAAAATAACTTTAATGCTTTTTCTGTAATATTTTGATCATTTTATATTTTTCTTATATTACAAAATTTTATAATCATTGTTACAATTCATATTATTTTAATGGTAAAAATGATTTCTAAGTAGAAAAACCCAAGCCAGTTGTAAAATCATAAATTAAATGGTTCTTTCCCACCATCCCTTCTATGTTTATATAAATGTCTCTGTAAAAAATAAAAATTATTTGTTTATTTTATCTATAATTTTTAACAGTGAATTTCTGTTTTTTCATTTTATAAATTAACGTACCTAAATTCTCGAATTGTTGGGAATCACCAAGTTAGACAAAAACACACCAAACAACAGAGTCTTCAAACGCTTCTTAACACTTTGAATGTGAGGTAGGAGTTAACTCGTATGTCATTGAGCCTGTCAAGGTGTGAGATTATTCATTGCCTCAGCGTACAACCACTACAGACGCAGACAGGGTGGTGGACGTCTCTGCTGCCATGTCTCAGTGCTGCCATCAAGTGTGTAGCCATAGAATTTTTTTTTTTTTTTTGGTGGCAATAGCTTGTGAAAAGTAACTGTTATAATATATGGTTAACTTCATACCTGTCTAATTGTACTCAGTTTGTTCAGCTAAAAAACACTTGATCGCGATCCCTCCCAGTCACTAGTGATGTTCCCCAGGGATCAATCAGTGCTCGGCCCCTTATTGTTTTTAATGTATCTACTCCCTTTAGGTGGCATTTTTAAGAAATTTGAAATAAATCTGCATTGTTATGCAGATGATACTCAGCTCTATATACTGTACCTACAAAAGCCCAACTCTATCCTTCCTTTTTCCTGCCTCTATGACTGTCTACTTGAGGTAAAATCTTGGTTTTCTTCTGATTTCCTCCAACTTAATAGCCATATGTCAGAGGTTCTCCTCATTGGCTCCAAATCTGCTTTATCAAAAACTAATCATTTTTCGCTTAAGATTGATGGTTCATCAGTCTATCATGTTAAGAGTCTGGGGATTATCTTTGATAGTACTCTGTCTTTTAAATCGCAAATTTCAATAATGTTACACGGTCATTTTTTTTTCATCCCCGTAGCATTGCACACCTATGATCCTCTCTATCACTAAGTAACATCGCCATCGTTACTCATGCATTAGTCACTTCCCGCTTTGATTATTGTAATTCTGTAAAACAAAATTTATTTCTTATTTTTATTTATTTATTTATTTTTTTCTCCAGCCGTCTGGAGTTTTTTTTTTTCATTTACGGTTTAATTACCCCCTGGCCATTGGACCTTACTCTTATTCGATGTTAATTAATGCTGATTTATTTTGTTTTTGTATTGTGTTTTTTATTTTTCTATTCTTTATTATGTAAAGCACTTTGAGCTACTGTTTGTATGAATATGTGCTATATAAATAAATGTTGTTGTTGTTGTTCTCTTTGGTCTCCCACATAAACTTCTCCATAAACTCCAGCTTGTTCAAAATTCAGCTGCCCGTATTATAACTCAGACCTCCTCCGTTCCACACATTACCCCAACTCTTAAACTGCTTCATTGGCCTCCTGTAAAATTCGCATTGATTTTAAAATTCTTCTATTTACCTTCAAAGCACTTCATTCCCTTACTCCATTATAGCTCTCTGACCTCAGACATGTTTATACACCCAACTGCACTCTTAGATCCTCCACATCTGGTCTTCTCATCACCCCCTCTACATGTCTGATCATCATGGCCTCTTGGACATTTAGTTGTAGTGCTCCTTTTCTTTGGGACTCACTACTACAAAACATTCAAATCTTGTCTTAAGACTTATCTATTTATATTAGCTTATATTAAATGACCTTAGGCTGTATTCTTATTGCTTTTTTTACAGTTCCATAAGATATATGTATATGTATATGTGTGTGTCTACGTGCATGTTTTTTTTTTTTTTTTCTGTTGGTTTTATGTTATTGCTTGTATGGTGTCCTTGGGTGTTTAGAAAGGTGGCTTGAAATAAAATGTATTATTATTATTATTATTACTAGGGAGCTTACGCCCTGCTCACTTCACTTGTCAACCCCCTTAGCATACATTATTCACCAGCCACTTTGCATCTCTGCAGCTCGTGTTGTGAAGAGGGGGGCTGAACGTACCCCTAAAAGACGCAGTCACTCCTCTGAAACCCTCTCTTAAATGGTGATACTTCTTCTTTCGACTGCTCCAGTTTGGGGTTGCCACAGCAGATCATCTTCTTTCCATATCTTTCTGTCCTCTGCATCTTGCTCTGTCACACTCATCACCTGCATGTCTTCTCTCACCACATCCATAAACCTTCTCTTAGGCCTTCCTCTGTTCCTCTTCCCTGGCAGCTCTATCCTTAGCATCCTTATCCCAATATACCCAGCATCTCTCCTCTGCACATGTCCAAACCAATGCAATCTTGACTCTATGAATTTGTCTCCCAACCGTCCAATTTGAGCTGACCCTCTAATGTCCTCATTTCTAATCCTATCCATCCTCGTCACACCCTATGCACATCTTAGCGTCTTTAACTCTGTCACCTCCAGCTCTGTCTCCTGCTTTCTGATCAGTGCCACCGTCTCCAACCCATATAACATAGCTGATCTCACTACCGTCCTGTAGACCTTCCCTTTCACTCTTGCTGATACCCGTCTATCACAAATTACTCCTGACACTCTTCTCCACCCATTCCACCCTGCCTGCACTCTCTTTTTCACCTCTCTTCCACAATCCCCATTACTCTGTACTGTTGATCCCAAGTATTTAAACTCATCCACCTTCGCCAACTGTACTCCCTCATCCTCACCATTCCACTGACCTCCATCTCATTTACACACATGTATTCTGTCTTGGTGTTCCTACTGACCTTCAATCCTCTCCTCTCTAGAGCATATCTCCACCTCTCCAGGGTCTCCTCAACCTGCTCCCTACTCTCACTACAGATCACAATGTCATCAGCAAACATCATAGTCCACGGGGACTCCTGTCTAATCTCATCTGTCAACCTGTCCATCACCATTGCAAATAAGAAAGGGTTTAGAGCTGATCCCTGATGTAATCACCTCCACCTTGAATGCATCCATCACTCCTACCGCAGACCTCATCACAGTCACACTTCCCTAGTACATATCCTATACAGCTCTTACATACTTCTCTGCCAATCCCGACTTCCTCATACAATACCACAGCTCCTCTCTAGACACCCTGTCATCTGCTTTCTCCAGGTCCACAAAGATGCAATGCAACTCCTTCTGGCCTTCTCCAAACTTCTACATCAACATCCTCAGAGCAAACATTGCATCTGTGGTGCTCTTTCTTGGTATGCAACCATACTGCTGCTCACTAATCATCATCTCACTTCTTAACCAAGCTTCCACTACTCTTTCCCATAACTTCATGCTGTGGCTCATCAATTTTATTCCCTTGTAGTTACTGTAGTTCTGCACATCCCCCTTATTCTTAAATATCGGCACCAGTACACTTCTTCTCCACTCCTCAGGCATCCTCTCACTTTTCAAGATTCCATTAAACAATCTGGTTATAAACTCCACTGCCATCTCTCCTAAACACCTCCATGCTTCCATAGGTATGTCATCTGGACCAACGGCCTTTCCATTTTTCATCCTCTTCATAGCTTTCCTTACTTCTTCCTTGCTATTCCATTGCACATCATGATTCACTATCTCCACATCATCCAACCTCTTCTCTCTCTCGTTCTCTTCATTCATCAGGCTCTCAAAGTACTCTGCTTTCCATCTGCTCAACACACTCTCCTCGCTTGTGAGTATGTTTCCATCTTTATCCTTTATCACCCTAACCTGCTGCACATCTTTCCCAGCTCAGTCCCTCTGTCTAGCTAATTGGTCCTTTTCTCCCTCCTTAGTGTCCAACCTCTCATACAACTCATCATACGCCTTTTCTTTGGCCTTTACCACCTCTCTCTTCACCTTGCACCTTATCTCCTTGTACTCTTGTTTACTGTCTGTATCTCTCTGACTATCCCACTTCTTCTTCTGACTATCCTCTTCCTCTGTATACTCTGCTGTATTTCCTCATTCCACCACCAGGTTTCCTTTTCCTCCTTCCTCTTTCCAGATGTCATGCCAAGCACCATTCTTCCTGTTACCCTTACTACATCCCCTGCCACCACTTTGCAGTCTTCAGTCTCCTTCAGATTGACTCTTCTGCATAGGATGTAATCTACCTGTGTGCACCTTCCTCCACTCTTGTACGTAACCCGATGTTCCTCCCTTTTCTTAAAATACGTATTCACCACAGCCATGTCCATCCTTTTGGCAAAATCCACTATCCTCTGACCTTCTTCATTCTTCTCCTTGACACCATACGTACACATCACCTCCTTGTCTCCACTGTTCCCTTCACCAACATGCCCATTGAAATCTGGTCCAATCACCACTTTCTGTCCCTTTGGGTACACTGTTCATCACTTCATCCAACTCACTCCAAAAATCTTCTTTCTCACCCATCGCACACCCAACTTGCGATACATATGCACTAACAACATTCATCATCACAACTCCAATTTCCAGCTTCATAATCATTACTCTGTCTGACACTCTTTTCATCTCCAAAACACTCTTGACATACTGTTCCTTCAGAATAACCCAACTCCATTTCTCCTCCCATCCACACCATGATAGAACAATTTGAATCCACCTCCACTCCACCTTGCCTTACTCCCCTTCCATTTAGTCTCTTGCACGCACAATACTGTATATCAACCTTCCTTCTCTCCATCATATCTGCTAACTCTCTCCCCTTACCAGTCATAATGCCAACATTCAAAGTTCCTACCTTCAGTTCCGCTCTCTTTACTTTCCTCCTCTCCTCCTGCCTCCAGACATGTCTCTCCCTCTTCTTCTCCTTCATCTTTTTCAGCCAACAGTAGTCCAATTTCCACCAGCACCCTGTTGGCTAACAGTACTGGTGGCGGTCATTGTTAATATGGGGCTCGACCGATCCAGTATGGAAATTTGTTTTCCGCACATTATTTGGCAAAATTTTACACCGGATGCCCTTCCTGACAGAACCCTCCCCATTTATCCGTGCTTGGGACCGGCAGAAAGAAATACACTGGTTTGTGAATCCCCTGTGGCTGGGTTCTGTTAAACGGTGATACAATGGGAACAAACACAGTTTTTTACCTTCTATTTGCTCCATTAGCTGCTGGCTGCTGTTGCTGCCGTGCCACGTGATCTGTATCTCACACGGTGCTTCGAACATTTAAAAGCCTGTACAGCAGCTGTCTTTGTCATCTACTCTTTGTCTTTTATTTCCGGCGTGGTTAAATCTCTTGGCACAAAATCTCATCTCGTGGGACATGAGTTCTTAATATTTTTTAGTTTATAATTTAAAAACGGAATAATAATCTGAATATCTAACAACATCAAATTAAAGTTCAATTAATTTTGAAAAGAATGATACCAAACATATATTTGTAGGTTTTAAAATAAGCCCGATTTAAATCATGACAAAAAAGTGACACGTTTTGAGTAGATTATTTTTATTCAATAGACAGACTGTAGATTTGTCAACGTGAGAAAAGTAAATAATAAATAAATTGGATAATGTGGAACTTGTAGGTTCTGGCACTGATGCTGCTAGCTGCCCCTATGGAATTTTAATCATTTATATTTAATCAATACATGATAATTTTTACAATTTAATACAAGTATATACTTAAATGAAGTTGCATCAGTGGACTGAAGGTAATGAAAGGGTTAACTTGAGTAAATGATCATCTTAAGAGGAACCATCAAGGTAGCTGCTAAGGTTAAAATGAAGTAAATGAGCAATGAACACCCCCTTAAAAAGTGAGAACAAATGGTGAGAAAGCCCAAAAAGCCCTATTGTGAAGCGATGATAAGATCAACACGAAAATCCTCAGGACACCCCTGTTAACGAAGCAGTGTTTCAAATAATGGAAAAACTGACATGTACACAAAGTTAATGGTGGCTGTAGTTGATTGGCTAGAATCTAACCTGCACACAGAACTCCAGATGAGGCCTCACCAGAGTGTTATAAAGCTTGAGCAGAATCTCTTGTGACTTGTACTGCACACATCAAGGCGCTATATAACCTGACATTCTGTTAGCCTTCTTAATGGCTTCTGAACACTGACTGGATGTTGATAGTGTCAAGTCCTCTATGACTCCTAAGTCCTTATCATAAGGCATACTTTTGATTTTCAGAGCTCCCATTGTGTATTTAAGCCACACATTTTACTTCCTACATGTAATACTTTACATTTAATGACATTAAATTTCATGTGCCACAAATCTGCCCAAGTCTGTGTGCTGTCCAAGTCCCTCTGTGATGAATCAACATATTTGAGATGAATTCTGCATATTAAGAGTCAGATGACGTGATGTATTACATGAGATGATGGTAGTACTTGGGCTTTGTACCATGTTAGCCATTATGAATGTAGAGAAAAGCCACACAAAATGACACCTTTTACTGGCTAACTAAAAAGATTACAATATGCAAGCTTTCGAGGCAACTCTGGCCCCCTTGATTACATCTTGCCTGACAAAAGGGGCCTGAGTTGCCATGAAAGCTTGCATATTGTAATCTTTTTAATTAGCCAATAAAAGGTGTCGTTTTGCTTGGCTTTTCTCTACATAAGATAATGGTAACAGGAAAGTATCAAAGGGAATTAATTATTTACTGCTCACTCCATGGATGGAGGCATTTTTACATATCTATGTACAAATAATTAATTGTTCTGAATATTTATATTATCTCCAAGAAATAATAATTTATTTGAAAACAGAGGAAGTTTTTTTCCCCCAACACCTCAAATGCATTTCTTCATTACAAGGCATCCAACTTGTCACTGCTCTCAGGATCGCATTATATGGACACAAAAAAACAACAAATGCTGAAGAGGGAGCTCCCTGTACAACAATCTGCTAAGGGACAGTGCCCTGGGGAAAGGTTGGTAGCCAATGACCAAAGAATAAGAGTTTATATATTTATAAAGAACTGAATTTACATAGAAGTATTGAATGAAAGCCTACACATCAGCTGAAATTTACTCGGATTGGTTCGTTGGCTTGCACACCCATCCAAATGGTTAAAAGAGATGAGATGTTTTGGACAGAGTACAGAGCTAGCTTAAACACCCCAAAAGTCTCAGGTTCAGCTCTTACCCTTGAAATTTCTGTGTAGGTGACAACTGTCCAGTCTTGCTGGGTGCTGATTTCTTAATCCTCCTCGAACATCTTGTGTATCACATCAACCATCTCTTCATACACTCTTGTTCTTTGTTGTTCACTTGACCTTTACCTGGTTTCCTGATATGTTTCTGACATTTATAAATCCTTTAATACTACTTATAAGATAGATGCTGTATTTTAATGTGGTGAGCATACCAAAACCTAATTCTCATTTTAATTCCACATAGCCTGGAGTGTGAGTGAATGGCGTCAAGTGGACAGGTAGTTTGACGATTAGGGAGGAGGCTGGAAACATCAATGGTGGAGAATGTTGTGGTGTGGATGATTGAAACTGACAGCAGATGACAAAAGGTCATCAACAGTCAAGTAGATGGAGGGTGGATAATATTTTAAATGTACTAGGGGGCTCCTCCCCCTGCTCACTTCGCTTGCCAACCCCCGGGTTTGTTTACCCGGATATACAATTTAATGAGATTGGTATTTTCATGGGTATTGTTACAAATTCATTATTTTTACTTTTACTTTAAAACTTCAGTAAAAACAATATTTGGAATTTCATTTTCTTCAAGATTGCATTGAATTTTGATTCCGTGTTTAGACTTACATCGTGACAATTCCACGTATAACTGCCCGTGAGTGAATATCATTTCTTTCTCTTTAATAAATAAACTGACTTTTCGATTGTTTGTCCCTGTGATTTGTTAATTGTCATAGCAAAAGCTATTGTATCGTGCCGTTTTTGAATGTATTTATGAAGTTCTACTTTGTCTTTTACTCTTTGTCTTTTATTTCTTTCGTTATTTTCTGAATTTGCACATAGATTATTAAAGTGATCCCTCGCTATATTGCGCTTCAACTTTCGAGGCTTCACTCCATCGCGGATTTTAAATGTAAGCATATCTAAATATATATCACGGATTTTTTGCTGGTTCGCAGATTTCTGCGGACAATGTGTCTTTCAATTTATGTTACATGCTTCCTCAGTTTGTTTGCCCAGTTGATTTCATACAAGGGACGCTATTGGCGGATGGCTGAGAAGCTACCCAATCAGAGCACGTATTACATATTAAATAAATCTCCTCAATGATATACGATATGCTTCCCGTGCGCAGCTTCGCACACTTAAAAGCTCTAACAGCCCGTATTGATTTTTCATTGTTTGTTTTTCTCTGTCTCTCTCACTCTCTCTGAGAAATACAGGCAGATACTTATCCATCATGCAATACCAACAGGGAGGCGTATGATTGGCCCCATTAACTGCTCCTGACGGAGGGGATGTGAGCAGAGGGGCTGTTTGCACAGTGGCTGTTTGCTTAAAAGATACGGACGCGCCTGTAAAAAAAATGCTGAAAGGCTACCTTCACATTGATCCCTTCATTGCGCCGCTTTATCGCGGTACTTGCATACTTAAAAGCGCAGCAGCCCTATTGATTTTTGATTGTTTACTTTAATCTCTCTCTCTCTCTCTGAAATTCTCCGCTCCTGACGCGCACCTTGAAGAGGAAGATACGTTTGCATTCTTTTAATTGTGAGAAAGAACTGCCATCTCTGTCTTGTCATGGAGCACAGTTTAAACTTTTGACTAAAGGGTGTTATTTCATGTCTAGAGGGCTCTAATAATGTTAAAAAACGTATTTAGAAGGTCGTAAACAGGTTTGCTATGCTCTAAGTGCGAAAATATTAGATTTATAAATAAAGAATCCTACTTCTTGGAAATTCATTTATCTGTCTGGAGCGGATCAACCGCTATAAACGAGGGTTTACTGTATAACTGTGCGGAGAATATTTATAAACAGTGTGGGAGAGTTTCTAAGAGCTTAAAATATATAAAAATAACCATACAAACATATGGTTTCTACTTCGCGGATTTTCACCTATCGCGGGGGGTTCTGGAACGCAACCCCCGCGATCGAGGAGGGATTACTGTATTGTCCTTTTTTGCATCCTTTTCTCTTTAACGCATTTGGGTCTCATTTCGACGCGCTGCTCTTTCTTCTTTGCTTAGTCGTTGACGTGTCATCTAGAATGTATAAAATTATTGTCCTGATAAAATTTATAAGAGCTGAGAGCACAAGAAGTGTGTCTGATAAAAGCATTCACACGACTGAGAGGTTAGATGACCAGGACTTGCTTCCAAAGGTTGTACGTTTGACGTGACTTGAAAGAATCTCATGTTAAAAGTCTCCGCCCCACAGGATTTCATTCCAAAAAGTCTTTTCAGAAAGGCACGTCTCGTCCCAAAATTTTTTTTATTATAATAGAGAAATATTAAATAATAAAAAAGATTAAAAATAGAAAAGTTGCATAACATTTTTTCAAAGGAAGCATCCATTTTTAGTTTGGGGGCTACACAATAAAACCGTAAATGAAAAAAAAAAACCCTAAGTCATTCCACTTTTTAGTTTGTAGGCTTTCATATTATTTAATTAATATAGTATACTGTGTTTTGTAGGACTGAAGAAAGCGAGCGTGACCTAGTGTAATTTTTCTCCACATTGGAACATACTTTGTCTGAGATGTATAAAAGAAAGAACAAAATGGAAGGGTTTGGAAAAATTTTTATAATTAACCTGGCACACATACCCCTGAATAATACGTCTGATATTGTTTTATTGTGTATGGGTAGAGCTGATCCTTACTAAATGAAACTCAATGAAAGAATAAATGCATTTCACTCAAATCACATTATAATAAAGAATAACCATTATGTCTAAAATGTTCATGTTAACGGTTATGACCTTTACAAGAAATCATTATACGAAGATGGCTGAAGGGTTTATTTCCAAGTGTTAAAAAAAGAAACCCTGAATCTGTGGCGAAGAAAATAATGTAAGGTTTTCAAATGAGACTTGGAAACACTCTTCAGCGCATTTTTATGACTTTTTAGAAATTCCAATTAAATTGTATTACCATTTTTTTAAATGTCACCACCCCACTGCTTCTAATGTAAGGAGTAAGACAGTGCAAAATGCCTTTATCAAGTTAGACATTATTTCTCATCCCTTGGCCAGCCCAGGGACAGGCTTCTTCAAGTCATTAAGTGCTGTGAAAAGCAGTCGGTAACAGGTTTTCACTAACCTGAAATGCATTTTCTTGATAAAACTTGTATAAATATTAGTAAAATGATTATATATGGCATACTACATAGTAATATTGCATATAATCATTCTTAATCGAAGAGTTACAGGGTGTCACACGATTACTCGGACACAAGTGCAAAGGATTGGGGGTACCAGCCTGGCAATCCCCCTTTAACACTTTGGACGAGAGGGTCGTATGTCACTGAGCCTGTCAAACCGAAACGTGCGAGAGAACAACCGTATACAGCTACTATAGACAAAGCCAGCTTGCTAGTGAGCTTTGCTGCTGCCTCTCAGGTACTTACTTAGTGCTGCCATCTAGTGGACAGTCATAGAATTTTTTTTCTTTTGGTGGCAACAGTTTGTGGAAAACGGTGCTATAAATAAAAAAATAAATAAAAATAAAGCTATGTTTTGTGTTGCTGCCAGTCTAATGTTTTATTTTAGCTGTATTTGTGTGCACTGGGCTCTAAATAATAATTAAGAATAAGCTAAAAATGAATTATGGCTGAGCAGGCAGCAGACTTGAGGCAGTCCATTTACTTTAATTATGAATGATACAGCCTTTATTTTGTCCATCCATCCATTATCCAACCCGTTATATCCTAACACAGGGCGCAAGGCAGGAAAAAACCCCAGTTCAGGGCGCCAGCCCACCGCAGGGCACACACACACCAAGAACACACTAAGGACAATTTAGGATCGCCAATACACCTAAACCTGCATGTCTTTGGACTGTTGGGAGAAACCGGATCACCCGGAGGAAACCCACACAGACATGGGGAAAACATGCAAACTCCACACATGGAGGACCCGGGATGCAAACCCAGGTCTCCTTACTGAGAGGCAGCAGCACTACCACTGCGCCACCATGCTGCCCCCTTTATTTTGTATACATTGTGGACGCTAGGGGTCCTGTTGCCTCATTGAACCCACCAGACAGATGTCTAAGACACACATTTAAAATACCAAGAAGATTCTTTAATAATATTTCTTCAATAATAGTGCACAAAGCACCGCACACTCCACAATTCTCTAATAAATCAATAACGATACTCAATAATAAACAATAACCAATCCTCCACTCCCAGCAGCTCAGTCACACTTCTTCCCAACTTGGCTCCGTCTGCTGGGTTTCCCACAGTCCTTTTAAAATCTATGACCAGGAAGTTTTCCTTCTCCGGGTCAAACACCTTCTTCAAGTATCCCGGAAGTACTGCGGGTTTCCGTCCTCGTGACTCTGAAGTACTTATGGGTTAGAGCCACGGTAATAGTCCCCTGGTTTTTGTTGAGCTCCCCCGGTGGCACCTATGGTACCCAACAGGGCTGAAGAGATGGACTCCATGTCCCATACTGCCCTGCGGGAATCCGAGGAACCATTTTCATCCAGGGGAGCTGCCATCTAGCGTCCTGGGGGATGTAGTGCTCCGAAAAGGCTGGCTTCTTCGGTTGAGGGACGTCCTGGCTGGGCTGAAACATCGGCCGTCCATCACAACATATTATTTACAAAGTAACATCCAAATTGACTTACAAAAGTGGTCAATATTATCAAATTAACCTCAGTCTGGGGGTCTATTTGGGAACGTGTTACGGGACAAGGTTTCAAAATGCATCATGGCAAGAGAAGAGCTTAAAACAAAACACAAGTTTAGACTGTCCTGGTCCTGGTCCAATACCAGTTAGATAGAAATTCACCAAATAGGAGAGACTTCATACACTTCTTAACACTTTGAACGTATGGTATTTAGGACATTGGAACATTTGAACACTCTAGACGAGAACAGGCCATTCAGTCTAACAAAGCTCGCCATCCTATCCACTTATTTTAAGTCGATGTTTGAAAGTCCCTAAAGTCTCACTGTCTACCTCACTACTTGGTCATTTAATTTCAAGTGTTATTTCAAGTGTCTGTGGTTCTCCATGTAAAGACAAACTTCCTAATGTTTGTGCAAAATTTACCCTTCACAAGTTTCCAACTGTGTCCTCATGTTCTTGATGAACTCAATTTAAAGTCACCATCTCAAACCACACCTTATGAGAAGGATTTAGGAGTCATAAGCTGTCGACTTACAGAAGGCTAACAGAATGTTAGGTTATATAGCGCCTTGATGCTTAAACTCTAAAGGCTCAGCTCTTTTAATCTTTCTTCATCACTCATCCCCTGTAGCCCCCCCATAATCAGCCTAGTTGCTCTTCTCTGGACCTTTTCTTGTGCTGCTATGTCCTTTTTGTAGCCTGGAGACCAAAACTGCACCCAGTACTCCAGATGAGGCCTCATCAGTGCATTATAAAGCTTGAGCAGAACCTCCTTGGACTTGTACTCCACACATCAAGGCGCTATATAACCTGACATTCTGTTAGCCTTCTTAATGGCTTCTGATCACTGTCGGGAAGTCAATAGTTTAGTCCACTATGACTCCTAGATCCTTCTCATAAGGTGTACTCTCGATTTTACAACCACCCATTGTGTATTCAAACCTAATATTTTTACAGAACCTTCTGTGACTTGTACTGCACACATCAAGGCGCTATATAACCTGACATTACTTGTTTCACTTAATCCACTTCAGGATTGCCTAGGCAATTAATCAGAAGCTCTATAAAGGTGGTCTCTGTGGTTTTTGAAGGAGCACCTGACCCTGGAAGTTAATTTCTGGTTTTTTGTCTGACATGATCCTGATCCAGGACTTCAATCACCCTGTCTCTGTCAGCAAATGCTCTACTGTTTCAAGGAACACAGCAAAAATCAGTAGTTTGTAATACACTTTTAAAGGTTACTTTAACACTAGAAATGTTTATTTAAATCTGGTGATTCTTCCCCAAAGAGACTGTCCAATTATCTATCAGTCAAAGACATGGGAAGTACAGGAAGCCAGAGGGGTCAATTTAAAAAAGGTCGAGAGACCCACCAGGGTTTTGTTTATCTGACTATTTTGCATTAACCCTATGATTATCCCTCTTGGATAGTTCTTTTTAGTAATTCAAATTCTGTTTTTGATTGACTGGTTTACTTGATATTTATTTCTTGGTTTGGGGACAAGTCAAGAGTGTCACTGTTATCCACATTAAGTGTAGGGGGACAAAGAGGAAGCAGAGCACAGGTACCTTTATTATCTGTAGAATAAACAGACAAGTTGTCTTTGGTAGAGAGAAGAGCTTGGAAATTCTGTCTAATTAAGCCCAAAGGGCGCATAAGGTTTTAGATATTTGGAATCATTGTACCATTCTTATTTCATATTTATTTGTGAATTTATGTTCTACATTTCATAAAAAAGCCAACAATTCTGCATCCACAAGGCTCCTCAGGGGAAGTAATACAGTCTCATTTTGCTATAGCAGCCTTAAGCACAATACCAAATTATGCAGGTTCCAATTACATAAAAAACAGAAACTCAATATATTATGAATTTGTGATTTGTAAGTTGCTTTGGATCTTTCAAGTGTCACTTACAAATATGGAAAAAATGCTTAATCAGCTTCAAGAATAATGGAATCAAAGAACACAACTTTATTATGTGCTCTCTTTCAACCCTCTGAAATTATTTTTTCTGCCCTCACTGACTAACTGTGAGGGATCGGTTTGCAGAGTTGGCACACGGAGTACTCTTCTCTCAGTCCTTTAAATAATTGGATTACTTTCAAGTGTTTTTATTTTATTCTCTTTCGTAAATAACATTGCTTGAGGGACACTGTATTCTGGCAGTTAGTGGAATCTGTTGTATCACTTGCTAAAAGTCATTTAACAGATTTCGTCTAGGTCTTGGGCTCTAAATCTATCTATCTATATTATGTAGTGCCTTTCATTATCTATCAGTCTATGTTATATAATTCCTTTCATTATCTATGCATCTATTATGAAATATAGGAGGCATCAATGAGCCCCAAACCCTGGACATAACTAACACAGACACTGTCACAGGTTCAAATGTAGTGATTTTGTTCCTACTAGTACCTTTACAAACCCTTCTAGAATCACCTGTATAACACAACACAGCACAGAATAAAGATTTTTCCTCCTTCTCTGTCCTACTCCTCTTCCTCCAAGTAAGTGTTGCCCTCTGCCTCCTGATTTTGACTTGCTTTGATGAGGTTGAGCAGCTTCCGCCAACAAGGCTGAAAGGGCAAATAATCATCCTTCATCCTCTTCTGGACACTTGTACATCCACTATGATACTCACACTATCTATCTATTATATAGTGCCTTTTCTATCTATCTATCAGTCTTTCTGTCTGTCTTAAATTATGCCTTTCAAGTCTGTCTGGGAGGAGAGGAAAATCCTGAAAATGAATTTCAGACCCCTAGACTCCCTAGTTCTGATTCTTATTCAGCAGATGAATGGAAGACCATCAGAGAAGAAATGCCCCTGAAAGCTCTAAGAGCTAAGCCAGCCCAGAAACAAAAGCAAGCAAGAATGAAGAACGCTCTTCTGCTCACATTAACTCAATTTTGTACAAAAAGGTGAAAGAAGGAGAAAGCTTGAAATAAATGACAAATGACTAGTTTAGAGAGTGGCTCTGGCTTTAAACATACAGTTGATTCTATAATTACAGTGAATTAGGATTCCAAATAATTATGGAAAGGAACAGCATTTATAATGAATTGTCTACTCGTCAAGAAGATAAAGCTGAATTCAAAAGATGAAGTGAAAAAGTCAAGGTTGACAGATATTGACTATTCTCATCGATATCTGCATTGTTTACTGCCAGAATGGAAGTGAAGATTCTGGGAAAAACGTGCGCGCACTTCTTCCGCCAATGCAGATCAGTGTATGGCTTTCAATTTTTACCAATGATAAGGATATGGAGATTTTCAAATTTTAGGATACAAAATTACGGACATTTTAAAAATTTTATGAATTCCTTCCGGATAGTCCATGGCGCATTAAAAATGAGGACGTGTTTGGGAAAAAGAGGATAGTTGGCAGCCCGAGCTACTACCACTAAGCTTCACCACAGGGATGATATTAAGCAGGTGATGAGCAGTGCCTTCCATATTCCATATTTGATTCACCAGACCAGGAACCTTTTGCCTAAGGCTGTCAGAGTCCTTTAAATCCCATTTGTCCAACTCTGACTGGGTTGGTATGTACCTTTTACTAAAGAGTAGCTTCTAACAAGCCACTTCACCATAAACACCTGACTGAAGGAGTGCTGCTCAGATGATTGTTATTTCAAAAGGTTGTCCCATCTCAGCAGAGGACTTCTGAAGCTCTGTTACAATGAACATAAGAAGTGCCTCTGGGGGTCTTTTCTGCCCACTGCTATAAGGCAATTCAATGCTTCCACCTGACATACTCGTTAAGTTTGTTTTATTTATTTATTAAGTGATTGGCTGTGTTATCTGTCCTGCAAGTCTGAATCCTTGTTTTTATGTTTCTGCTTCTGTATGCATCTGAATTTCCTCATGGGATTAATGAGAAGTCAGGCGAAATGCCACATTTTATTGGCTAACTAAACAGATTACAATATGCGAACTTTCAAGGCAGCTTAGGCCCCTTCTTCAGACAACTTGTAACTTGTAAAGGGTGTCATTTTTCCTGCCTTCTTGTTGCAGCCATTATGGTTAATACGGTACAACGGCCTACTACTCCCATTGGATTAATAAAGTTTATGTAATCCAGTCGAAAGTGATCTTCTTGACCTGTAACTTGGTTCAGTTGAATAGCCAACTCAAGGCAGAATGAGTTTTATACTTCTTCCATTTCAAGAGAGGCTTTGGTCCAGCCACTTTAACATGAGCGCCTGATTCAAGGAGTGCTGCTCAGATTGTCATTATTTCTATAGGTTGTCCTATCTCAGCAGATGACATCTGAAGCTCTGTTACAACAACCATTTGGCTCTCTGTCAATTCCCTGACTAAGGAAGGCCCTTCTTGACCAATTATTCAGTTTGGCTGGATGACTAACTCAAAGCAGAGTCCCGGTGTTTTCAAACTTCTTCCTTTTTACAATTATTAATGCCACCATACCTCTGGGAATGCTCAAAGTTTTACAAATGGTTTTATACCCCTGCCCTGATCTACACCTCACTACAATTCAATCATGGAGATCAGAGAGATGCTTGGACTTCAGGTCAGGTCAGGTTGAGCAGCATGCACTGGTACAGCACATTGCTGCACCCACCACATGAAAAAACAGCTCGGGATCCTGATTGGCAACCCCCCCAGATAGACCAGTCCCACCCTCCGGAAATGACCCTCTATCTGCCGCAGCCAGGTGTTATGTGGGCATCGCCTTGGCCTGGTCTAGCAACTCGGGTCCCCAACAATGAACCGTATCACCCTCTAGTGCTATAACTGACACTCCCTCACAATGCAGGTAATGTGCCTCATTCGGGAGTCCATGAACAACCGCTCATTCGACACAAAGTCAAACCAACGGTACCCAAAGATTTTCCAGACAGACACAGTACTGAAGGAGTCCAGTCTTCATTTCAGGTCACTGGATAGCGTCCATGTCTCACAACCATATAGCAAGACAGGAAGCACCAGGACTCTAAAGACTTGGACCTTCGTCCTTTTGCATAGATATCGGGAGCACCACACACCACTTTCCAGCGACTTCATGACCCCCCATGCTCTCCCAATCCGTCTACTGACTTCATAGAAAGAGTCACCAGAGTCACATGAATGTCACTGCTGAGGTAAGTAAACCTCTCGACGAGGTCGACACTCTCTCCTCAGACAGACACACTGCAGATGGCCGTGCCCGAGAAGTCATTAACGGCCTGATGTTGGTTTTTATCAGGACACTCACAAGCCCAGACACTCAGACTCCTCACTCAGTCTCTCGAGAGCCCCCATCAGAGCCTCCATTGGACTTCATGGCTCGTTTTTTTTTCTAAAATGCTTTGTGAACTGTGTGACCTTCTATATACTAGTACACCAGAACACGTGTGCCTTTCTAAATGATGTCCAATCAATTCACTTTGCCACAGGTGGACTCCAATCAAGTTCTCGAAAATTCTCAAGGATTATTAAAAGAAACAGGATGCTCCTTACCACAACTTGTAATAGCCTAAAAAGGGACTGAAAACTTCTAGGAATGAGAGATTTCAATTTTGATTTTTAATACAATTGCAGACCTTTCTGTAAACACATTTTCACTTTTGGAATGTAGATTGATAAGCAAAAATGGCAATTGTATCCATTTTAAATTAAATCTATAACGCTATAAAGTGTGCAGAAAGTGAATCCATTGTTTGTTTTGTTATGTTATGAAGTGTAATGGCAAGGTGTTCATTCTCATCTCTCATGTTAGTAAATTTAACAACAACAACAACATTTATTTATATAGCACATATTCATACAAACAGTAGCTCAAAGTGCTTTACATAATAAAGAATAGAAAAATAAAAAACACAATATGAAAACAAAATAAATCAGCATTAATTAACATCGAATAAGAGTAAGGTCCAATGGCCAGGGGGGACAGAAAAAACAAAATAAAAACTCCAGACGGCTGGAGAAAAAAAAATAAAATCTGTAGGGATTCCAGACCATGAGACCGCCCAGTCCCCTCTGGGCATTCTACCTAACATAAATGAAACAGTCCTCTTTGGATTTAGGGTTCTCACGGAAAGGCTTGATGATGATGGTCACGTAGAATTCTGCCTTTTAGTCCATCCATCATTGTTGGAGCATCATGAAGCTTTGAGTAGGTGGAGGTGGCGCAGGCCACCACCACAAAGAAACCGGAAAAAGAAACAGAAAAGAGAGTAGGGGTCAGTATGGATTGTAGAGCTACCCTGAATAGTTATTATGAGGAAATTGAACATATAGAGTATCAGGATTAAGTTAAATTAAGTTAAATTGAAGTTATAGAAAGGCCATGTTAAAGTAATGTGTTTTCAGCAGTGTTTTAAAGTGCTCTACTGTATTAGCCTGGCGAATTCCTATTGGCAGGCTATTCCAGATTTTAGGTGCATAGCAGCAGAAGGCCGCCTCACCACTTCTTTTAAGTTTTGTTCTTGGAATTCTAAGGAGACACTCATTTGAGGATCTGAGGTTACGATTTGGAATATAAGGTGTCAGACACTCCGATATATAAGAAGGGGCGAGATTATTTATCCAATTCATCCTGATTGGTTTGTTGCACGATGGTGGGGAGCCAGACCATTGGCTGCAAAGCAGCAACCAATCCTGTGCAAGAGCTAAGCACATTGCTATGTCTGTCATTCTTACCGGTCAATTTGAATTCATCCAAATCACCTCAAATGCAAATATCTGAGATGTAGGATGCCACCAAAATTCACTGAGAAACTCCACAACAAGAAGAACTCTTCACAAGCAATGATGCAGATTGTACGTGTGAAGATAAATAATTTGGTAAAATAATATATACAAAATATTTTAAAAATAACAAAATATATACTAAAAATAAAATTAAAATATTAATATTGTCACACACGTGCGCATGGGAGGCAGTTAAAGGGCCCAAATGAGGGTAATTCCATGCCAGGCCTGGGGGTGGCGGAGTGAGTTAATCATTTCTCTCTTTCCACTGCAGACCAGTTTCGGGAAATTCTGCCCGGCCCTGATGACATCACTTCCTCTGCCTTATTTTAAAACCACCATCTTTACCTCACCCAGTCTGTTCTGTTTTGGACTCCAGTCTGTACACTACTGTACAATTTATTTACCAATTTTGCAGCAGGTTTCAAGAACACAGGAGGCTGCCCCACACTTTTTTGTAGCTCTTTTCTTGTTCTTTTGACAATCTAAAATATACTTTTTAGTTGTGTTGAAGGTTTACCTTTAAAGGCACAATTTTTATATTGATATAAAATATAAAATAAAATATAAAAAATAAACATTTTTTGTATTGGCTATAATAATAATTGTCTTTAATATTCCTTTTTCTTTCAATAAAGAGACTGAGTCCCGCGATGATATTTTGTAGCAGCAGATCTGACTTTAAGATACATCAAATACTTGTGCAGCTCCTTACATCTACCACTTACCCTGAAGAGACTTGTGTATGTGGGAGAAAATGAAGGAAAGGGATTAAAACTCACAAATGGAGAATGAAGAAAAATCTAAGAAATATTGATTTTGTGAGCAGACTTTTTCCAAGATATTGAGCTATTCAAAATAGACTGTAGCAAAGTGTACCCAATCAACTTTGTTAAAAACGACAGAACCTACAGCAGTAAATCAATACCTCCTTCTCCTGTTAAGAGATAGAGAAAAAAAAAGATATCTAATTAAATATATACTTTAATATCTTTGAAAAAAAATCACTTATTAATTTATATCCAAATGCAGACACATCTAAACACACACAAAAATAAATGTGAGATCAGTTCAAGTTCTACACAGCAGTACATTCTAGAAGTAAAAGGTTTTTGAATTAAAAGGTGGAAAATAGTAAAGGCATTAGTAGAGAGAAGGTTGTTTCAAAGGGTACATGAGCTATGTGTTAATGCAACTTTACATGGTTGTGTGACAACAATGACAGGTACTAAGAAGTCTAAATTAGCCAAAGCTGCCCTTAATTTGGAGTGTTCATAAGAAATGTAATCATTTACTTCACAAGGCTGAAGCACATAATACAAAAAGAATGGTGGCATCCAAAAAAAAGTTGAGGTCAAAAAGAGTCAAAGGAACCAACAAATTCAAAGAAACAAACCGATACCCACAGAAAAATCCACTTTCCACCAAATTTCATTCAATGAACTGCTAGGACTCTGCTTCCCAACCTTCCCTTTATAGGGTGGATATGGTCCCTAAGCAGTGATGCCAAGGGGTGGCCCCCTCCTCTGAAAGGGTTCCAACCCTAAAACATAAGGAAATTAAAGAGATTAAATACAAAAAAATTCTTAACCCTAACAAAAGTAATAAATAATTAACCAAATCGACTAAATGATAAAAGAACAAAAAAATCATAAATGTGGTCTCCCCTAGACTTTATTGTATACTCAAATATGGGGATGGATATATATTTAAAGAGTAAACCGCAAGACAATGATTATATTTTTATATTATGTACATTAAGGAACCATCAACAACAAATCAAATCAAATTAATAATATATTGAACAATTATTATAAAAGTAAAGTTGAATAAACCGGACTCTACAGCTGCATGAATAAAACGTACCACTTCTGGTTAGCAGAAATAGCCCAAAAGTTGATACAAATCTACCTAATAGATTTGTACCTAATACTTGTATGCAAAATTTGACTGACCTAAGTGAAAGCAAACTCAAGTTATCGTATTTACATGCACACACACACAGACATAATTCCAAAAATGGTATTTTCAGACTCAGGGAGGTCTAAAATGTCAAGATTCATAAAAATCTCAACATAGAATCTTTGGACAATTACAATACTTTCCCTATACTTCATATACGAGAAAGTAAAAATAATAAAAAAAAAATCCATAATAATAAAAATAATCAATAAATAATACACAATGAAAAATGAAAGAAAAGAAACAAGGAAAAAAAATATAAACATATGCCAGGAATGGAATACTAACAAGAACATGATATGATCTATCCATATAATATTACAATTTGCCTAGGTCTCAAAGTTCAAAGTGAAGCTTTGCCTCCAGAATTAGACTTCAGAGCTGCACAGATGTCTTCTGTAAGTGTAGTCCTTACTCTAAAATCTAAAAGTAGGCATTCCTGTGGGCAAAAGTCTAACAAAAAGAGTAAAAATGGGAGAGGGGAACTGTAAAAACCTGGCCCAAATAACAAAAACATTGTTTCTTTATATTTATGTGCCTTTAGATGTAAATCTGCAGTACAACAGAGCAGATCTGAAGAACACCAACTTTATTCCAATCGAAACAAGAAACATTCAGAGTGTTTATTCAAATGGGAGCTACCACTTTATTACACACAGACACAGCAAACAAGCAGTGACAGGGCCAGGTCAGTGGCAGGGTTAGAATGTCCCCCACATCAACTATCAGCTGACAGACATATTACATGTGAGGTTGCCTCACCAGGGTGGACAAAGCGATTACTTAAGCCAGGCTTGGCCAGATGCGAGAGAACGTCAACATTGACGTGTGCAGCACCTGATGGTGGTGAACATCAAAAGCAAATGGCTGCAAGCAATTACACCACCGAGTGAGCTGGGCATTTGTATTCTTCTGTCTGTAGGGCCGCGGGAGCGAAGCTTGTTCAGTCACCAGGGTAATCCATTGACGCCATTAATAGTAGCGGAGGGTGTCCACCGGCCACTTAATAGCCAAACATTCTTTCTCAATAGTTGAGTAATTATGCTGACAAATATGATAGGATGATCCTCCACATCGAAACGTTGAGAGAACACCACCCCCAAACCGAAAGCACTTGCATCTATCTGTAGAATGAATTAAATATATATATTTAACCAGAACACTTGGTGGCAGCCCCCCTGGGTTGCATCGGGGCACATAGTGTGGAACACCGGAGCTCATCCTGATTGGGGTCCATGGCCACCACCAGGGAGAGCTGCAAGGCTTCCTGAGCCCGTATGGGGCAGCCACCCCGGAAGTGCAGTCTAATTGAGGTTAATTACCACCTGAAGCACTTCTGGATGGAGTATAATGGGAGCCTACAGTCACTACTCAGGGCGCCAGAGTGGGGAGGAGGAAGACAAAGCTGTCCTGGGAGGAGTGGAGGAAACAAGAGTGGAAGAATTGGGTGAATTTGTGTTTGGGGACTGTGTAGGGCCAGTGGGACATGGGGAAGACTTTTTTTTTATTTAGCCCATGCCTCTGGTGTCAGTCTGTGTTGGGTTGGTGCCAATATAGTGCCTTTATCACAATATATATGCATATATAAATATACTAGAGGTCTCTGCCCCCTGCTCACTTCACTTGCCAACCCCCGGGTGGGCGCTATGCACTAGCCATTTCGCAGATCTGCTGCTCACTTATGGGGAAGCGGATGTACAATTTAAACAGATTGTTATTTTCATGGGAATTGTTACATATGCATAATAGAACTATTTTGCATTACAGCGAGTAATTAACCATAATAAAAAATAGTAAAACATAATAAATTGAATGAAAATTATGTTTCATGTTGCGTTAGAGGTATTCGTTGTGTTATACATTTTCGTTCTTTTTTGCTTTGAAATTAAAACACACTTTTTAAACTTACACTTTTACTGTAAAACTTCAGTAAAAGATATTTTTTTAATTCACTTTTCGTCAATATCGCGTTGAATTTAGATTCTGTGTTTGGACATCGTGACAACTCAAAGTATAACTGCCCGTGATTGAATATTGTTTCTTTCTCTCTAATAAATAAACCGACTTTTTTGAATGCTTGTCCCTTAATAGCAAAAGCTATTCTAACGGGAAACTGTAAACATTTTAATACAAATGGCATATCAAGCTCTTCTTTGGTGTCTAATGTAATCCGCAGAAGATGTACTACATTACCTTTCTTGTCACCTGTTAAAATTTTACATGTCATTGTCATGTAAACAATTGACAATTTTCGCGTTAATTCATTTGACTTCATCGTTTCTCAGTGCTAGGATTGCCCGTGTACTCATTTCTTCTGTTGATAACCCTTCAGGATGAAATTCATCAATAAGATTTGGACAAAATAAGTCTTTTTTTTGATTGGGAACTTAAAATGAGGAAAACATACAAATTTATAAGAGCTGAGAGCGCAGGAACTGTGACTGACAAAAGCATTCACACGAATGAATGGTGAGAGGACTGTGGGCGTGGCTGTAAAGGGAGGGCGGGACTTGACCAAATCTCGTGGCAAGAGTCTAGTTTCGTGGGATTTGAAAAAGTCTCGTCTCAAGATTTTCTTTTATGATAGATATATACAGTATATATATATATATATATATATATATATATATATATATATACAGTATATATATATATATAGTAACAAAAGAGCCATCCCCATTTAGTGAAGGTTATCAGAAACATTAGTTTGGTATAAAACAGAACTGATCAAAGTAGTAATGGCAGACATTTATATAACGAAATAGCAGGAAGTGATGTAAGTAGGTGGCATTCTGGGAACCGGAGGTGACATTGTCTGAAGGTGGGACTTGGGGGGTTAGAACAGGAAGTGACATAATAAGCCAGAAGTGATCATTATTGGGGTGATTCCTCAGTTGTTCTGTGGGGAAAAGAGGAGAGAGAGTTAAAGTATTGCAGCAACCCTTGGTCTGGTGAGCAATTACCATTATTTGAGCCCGTAAACTGTCTCTCATTCGAATGTGTGTGGCAATATATACATAATATTTATTTTTCTTAAGTATCTGAAAAGTAAGAATGTATCTAGACCTTGACTGAAGCCCACCTGTGGCAAATGAATGGATTGGACATCATTTAGAAAGTCAGACGTTCTTATGTGTGTTTAAAGGGTTGATGTTTGTTGCTTGTTTCTGTCTTCTGACCGTGGCCCAACGGAGGTTCATTTTTCTCCTATGGCCAATTGAAGAAGGTTTTTTGTTTTCCTCTCCTTCGTGTCAGCTGGTTAAACAATCACATTCCATAATCAAGAACTTCTACATCCTAAATCAACTGAAACTGCTAAGGACTTTATTATTTGCTTTTATACGTTTTCGTTAACTTTAATAATATCAAACTATTTCTACACAATGGGTTGCCAAGTACATATGTCTAGGTAAAATGTTGATATATACGGTATACATTTATTTTTATATATTAATTATATATATATTATATATTAATTAGATCTGGTTGTCCGATACTCAATCTTAATGTATAAATATTGTAATTAGAAAACCTTTGATAAGAGTGGAGGTTTATTTTGCACTTTAGTGATTAAATATTGCTTAACAATACCTGGTTGATTTTTGTATTTAACATACCGTATGTGCTCATGTTTAAGTTCTCACACGGATAAATAGGGGCTTGATTTTACAGTATAATTTCTGGTATTTTATAATGTCGTTGTATAATTCGAATGCGGAACACTCACGCTATTGGTCCAAGAGATTATGATCTGCTAACGCCCACCTGAGAGAGTAACCACGGAGCACACAGACTTTTTATTACTATGTATTACGCCCACGTGACCATACTGTAATACCTGAACTATTCCAAAGCGATGTTTGCACTGTTTTGTGTTTTTTGTGTCTCACACCCTCATACACCTTTATCATAAGAGCATCCCTTATCTACGATGGAGCGTTCGATCAAAAGAAAATATGAAGCTGGCTTTAAATTAAATGTTGTTGAAGTAGCGAAAGAAACTGGTAACTGTGCTGCTGCAACAAAATTCGATGTGTCTGAGAAAATGATGTTGGATTGGACGAGGCAAGAAGATATAAAAAAAAAAATAAGTGTCGCTTTTTTGAACGGGTGTACAAGTCAAGGTCTGATTTTATGATTGATTTTTTGGGTTTCAGGACATGACTTATACGTGAGTATATATGGTACTTACTTTTATTAGAAATTATTATAGTATTTAATGATAATGACCCAAGTAAATGTGGTATAACTTTTTTTTTTGCTGATTAATCTGTGGAAAGCACCTCGAGGTGCATGTAAACGTATGATGAAGGGGTCTCAATGCTGTCCACTGTAAGTAATGGGCAATTCAAATCATTACAAGGTCAGGACAGCGGATATTTTTTTTGGTATAAACGTGTTATGTTTTGATTTTGAAAATATTAACAGCTGAAGGATATTCCTTTAATCAAGCAGAGTTTCATTTGAATACCTTTAGCTCACAAGGCACTTTACAAAGGCGAGCAGGCACACATACCAGGCATAACTCGCTCAGACTGGACCAGTTTGGCCTGGGAGACCCGTGTTTGGACCGTGGGGTGAAAGGCACATAAACAGAAAGCATGCATATGTTCCAATAAGGCAGGCTGTTCAGGTCCAGTCACCTCACCTGCTGTTTTGTTCATCTATAAATAATGCATTTATACTCAAACTAAGAGAAGCCATACAAAAAGAAAATAACAGGCTTCATTACTTATGAATTTACAAGAACACTTAGCAAACAAAAATATTAATATCTTTTATTACCAGTCAGTTTTACATATTCAGCAGCATGAGTCATCTTTCTTGAGTTAATGATGTGTTTGTAATAATGAAAAGCACCAAAAATATTGCTTATCAGCAGTATTTCCGTTACGGACACAAATGTGCAATTTAAAGTTAATATTTAATGCGAGAGAATGAATGTTGAGAGAAGAGATTCAGAACTTTTCTCAATTCTTCTCTAAGTGTTATGTTTCAGCCAGGATTCCTTTCTGGCTAGTGTTCAAGATCCTTTATAAATGAACTTTTTTTTGTTATTTGCTTGTTATTATTTACCAGTAACAGTGCACTGCACGATAACGTGCAGTGAATACACTTGACTTGAGCATTCCTAGTTTTCATCCTCTTTTTCTGTACGTTTACATTCGTTTGCTCAGAGGTTGATGCGCTTGCTGCTTCCTGAGCATCTCTTCTTTTCTCCACCTTAGCGGCCCACTTATCTTCTTTTCGTGTTAAAACTGATTAAGTCAGTGTTTGTGTTGCAATTACTTAGTACATTTAATTTGTCACTTAAGCTGGCACTTAAGTCTTCAATCTGCCTCAAGAATGACTTAAGATATGAAGAGGTAGGAGTAGTGACGGTGAAAGTGGTAGGGCTGAGAACGGCGCCCGTACGCATGACGCCACACAGCTGACCTGCTGCCGAGAGTTAATTTTACAATAACATAAAATAAAAAGAGGAATAACCTTGGAGGTCAATCATCACCCCTAAAGCGGATAGTAGATGTCACGTAGTATATGAATACCAAATTTCAGGTCAATAGGTCAAATGGTTTACGAACTACAGGTGATTTAAAATCCTGGACAGACAAATGGACAGCGACAGTAGCGTATTATATAAGAAGATGTTAATTACTTGCATTATTCTGTGTTTCTGTATTAGTTCTGTTGTTGGCAGGTGGCTCCATCTCTTGGGGAACCACCCTTAAAACACATAACAACAGCTTAATTTTAAAACAAGGAATAATGTAAATAATGAACAAAAGTAACATTAAAATAAACAAAAGACTCAAAAATGAACAAATCTATACTAATAAAAGGCAAAGCCCACACTGACTGACTGACTGACTGACTGACTCACTCACTCACTCACTCACTCACTCACTCACTCATCACTAATTCTCCAACTTCCCATGTAGGTAGAAAGCTGAAATTTGACAGGCTTATTCCTTACAGCTTACTTACAAAAGTTAAGCAGGTTTCATTTCGAAATTCTACACGTAACGGTCATAACGGTCGACAACGTCCGCCATGTTGAACTTTCTTATTTATGGCCCCATCTACACGAAATTTGGTAGGCGGTTTCCCTGCGCTAACTGAAACCGATGTACTTACTTATTTCGATGGTATGACGCCACTGTCGGCCGCCATATTAAACTTTCCAACGTCACCAATTTTCCAACTTCCCGTGTAGGTAGAAGGCTGACCCCGTCTTCATGAAATTTGATAGGTGGCTTCCCTGCGCTAACCAAAACCGATGTGCATACTTATTTCAGTGGTATGACGCCACTGTCGGCCGCCATATTGAATTTTCCAATGTCACTAATTCTCCAACTTCCCGTGGAGGTAGAAGGCTGAAATTTGGCAGGCTCATTCCTTACAGCTTACTTACAAAAGTTAAGCAGGTTTCATTTCGAAATTCTACACGTAACGGTCATAACGGTCGATAATGGTCGACAACGTCCGCCATGTTGAACTTTCTTATTTATGGCCCCATCTTCACAAAATTTTATAGGCGGCTTCCCTGCACTAACCGAAACCAAAGTACGTACTTATTTCGGTGGTATGATGCCACTGTCGGCCGCCATATTGAACTTTTCAACAGTCTTTGTTACTTATGGGCCCATCTTCAAGAAATTTGGTACACGGGTTCCCAACGCTAACTGAATCCTACTAACGTACATATATACATCTATAGCCTGCAGCTCGGTCACCGTGTGAGGTGGCGTTGGGTCCCCCATACCAACGCCTCCCACGTTGTTGGATGCCTGCCTATATAAGACTGTCCGTCGCTCCGGTCTCTACATTCCCTTCCTTGCTTCACCACGGGATTCACGTCTCCCTACTGATAACTACAGCCTTTTTGTTTAATCCACGGCTTCTCCGCTGTTTTATTGTTTGTTTATTATCAATTATAGTTATTGTATAGGTATTTTAGACTTACTTTACATTGCTCAGGTACCCATTTCCTTTATCATTCCAACCCCCATTACCATGTCTATCGAGGTGATCACTATCGATCAAAGAACTGTCACTTACTGAGTGGTTACCATACCCGGAGATGGCACCTACCTTTTCCATTCTCTTTGTTACATATTGCACGGCCATATCAGGCTCACTCTTGATATCCGGAGGAACATTGTGTCTTATGTATTGAATGACTGGGACAGGTTCAAGGTGTGGACTGATGACGGTACAGGAGATAATTATACTACACAGGAGCACTAGAAGAGTGAAATGCTTAAGCCCTTCACCTATGGTTCTGCATGTGAGTTGATGGCTGCCGCTGAATTGTTCGGTTGTCGCTTTCAAGTGTACTGAAATGGCCAAATATTTTACACCTTTCGACAACCGCCAATGCCTCTTAAACATCTTAGATTCACAGGTGACGATTTCAGTAGTGGACACTTTGATGTTTATGAATGTTTAAACTCTCAAAAGCTGGATGTGATTTTATCGATGAAACCGGTTGTGAGCTTACAATGCTTGACAGATGCCGAATGTCACTTCAACACAACAAATCCTGCAAATACTGTCGTAATTGAAACAAACCATGAAACTCAAACCGATTATGACAGCAGCAATCTAAGCTGTGAGATTTGAGACAAGATTACTGTTCTCATGGCCAACTGTACGTTACATGCTCAAGAGTAAGCTCAGCGCACAGCTTGGTCATGTTACAACCGGAGGGCCGAACTGACAACATGGTATACAAAGAGATCCTTAACAAATAATTATTGGCCTATTTTCCCTCAGTTTAAAAAGGTTAAATTGTCTTCTTAATAAAAATTTTAAGGCAGTACTTCGCCGCTGCGAAGCGCGGGTATTTTACTAGTAAAAAATAAAACAGGAATATGAGCCTCAGCCGGGGGGGGGGCAACCTGACTGAAACATAACACACGTCTCACTGATCTCTCACTGTGTTCTTTCACAGGGTTTCAAAGACACTTGCCAAAGAAAATCAGAAGAAGATCAGCTCCTTCTCGGCCTGGGATCATATATTTCTCGGAGTCTCAATGACCAACAAACTTTTTAATGTCTCCCATCATCTTCTCTGATGGCAGCTTTTTCTCACGTATTCTCATCTTTTTTTCTGCCCTCTGACATCTAATTAGATCCATGAATTTTCTGAATTTCAAACCTCCTGCACCTCTGATCAAACATCCAGAAGCTCTGACAACTTCTCATCCTCTGTTTTGTGTTTTAGAAATACTGTACATAATACAAGTCTCATTTTATATGGTTTTTTAATATCAAATGTGGAGTTTTAGTTGATGAATCGCCTTTGCTAATGATACTCAGGTTTTCGTATATGCACCTAATTCACATCTGCTCCCTGAAAATGACCAGGTGTTGAGGATCTTTGGTGTGGTTATAGAATTTGTAGTAAATAATAATCTTTTCATAAAATATTGCACATATAGATATATCGTATATGAAGCTATAGCAGAATGAATTATTAAACACATAGAAAAGAAGTGAATTACACTAAAAAGTTAACTAAATGTAACTTAATCTCCTTAGCATTACATTGTTTTTTGAAAAAAACATGTAAAAAGTGTATTTTCTTTGCTTGAAAAATTACATATTTATTAAATCTGATCTTACTTCTGTAAACCGTGCAAAACACGAAAAGTCCAAAGTCAGAAGTGTAGAAAGTATAATGATGATGCAAATTAATAATAATGAATAACAGCAATAATAAAAATAATGCTAATCCCATATATACTGTCAAAATGTGTCATTTGTGTGATATTTCTTGAAGAACAGTGAAATACACAATCCAATGTCACAGTCGGGACAATAGTAGCGTGATTCCTTGTGGATTTTCTTTCCAGACCGATCAGCTTTAGAGCACGATTGACACAGGCGTCATGTTCGATTTCACAGTCCATTTCAGTTTCACTGCCTGGAGACAGATTCACTTTGTCATCACTGCTTGTAATACCGTCAAGAGCGTGCAAGACCTGGGCTTACTGAGAAACATTTCTTACAAGATGCCATTATGAGGCTAGGAGAAGACATGTCTGCATCGTTGCCTGGGTAACACTCGGGCCTGTTGCTTATGCAAGACAAGCTTATATCGCTTCTCAAGTAACCTTTGGCACTAACGCTATTGGCACTTTTACAGTCTCAGTAAAATCCTCGGGTCTAACACTTACACGGAACGTGTCTCTACAGTTGCCTGAGTGATGCTTGGAATTAATGCTAAGGAAGTTAAAGCTGAAAGTGCCTGAAGTCTCTGTTTCGTCTTAGAGAAGCTACCAATGTAATTTTTCATGGTTAGAATGAGGTAAATGAGTAACAAACACTCCTCCAAAAAGAGGAGATCAACTAATGGGAATTCTCATACAACCATGAAATGGTGGTAAGATCAGTAGGATAATCTGCAAAACACCCCTCTTAACAAAGCAGTATTCAGAATAATGGGGGAATCGACATGAGTCAAAATTACTGGTAGCTTTAGTTGAGTGGAGAAGGAACCAAGTAGTGCAGTAGACAGTAAGACTTTAGAGACTTTCAAAACTCGACTTGATGTTTTTTATAAGAATTAAGTGGATAGGACTGATATGCTTTGTTGGGTTGAATGGACTGTTTTCGCCTTGGTTGTTCTGATGTTCTAATAAAGTTCTGCAAATTAAGGCTCAGGTGACGTGATATATTAGACGAGTTGATATAATCAGAAAAATATCAGAGCAGATTGAATTGAATTGAATTGATGAATTGATTATTCACTCCATGGGCAGCGACATTTGTGCAAATAAAGAAATGTTCTGCATTCTCATCTGGGCTCTGTGACTATCTTCTTTGAAGATAAACAAAAAAAAATTCCCACAACATGGCGGAAGTCAATAACCAGTTCCTTGGTTTTGCTGATGTTGAAGATAAAATGTCAATAACAATACCCTTGCATCTGGCACCTCTAGTAAACTCAAAATTAAACAACCGGCCGCTTGCCAATCTAAATATCTTAAATAATGCATCTCTCATAGGAAGCATCTAGCCGTCTACACAGATGAAACAGGTAGACAGCTGGCAGGCCGTTACAAGGACGTTTCCTGAACTGTTTTCATCAAAGACCTTAGGACAGATGACTTCACATCCCTCCATCACAGCCAAGTTGATCTTTCTGATTGTGTTCTTTCACAGGGCTTCAAAGATATTTTTCAAAGAAAGCTATGCTCAGGATCACATATTTCTTCAGGTCTCAATGACCAGCAACCTTTTTAATGTCTCCCATCATTTTCTCTAAAGGCAGCGTTTCTCATATCCCCTCATCTTTTATATCCCCTTCTCCACCTATATACACCTATATAAATGTTACCTGTTGTTTCCTTTGCAGTCGCACAACTGATGAAGACTAGAAATCTGAAACATTGTGTCATGGCAGGCAGTGTGGTGGAGCAGTTAAGGCTTTGGACTTCAAACCCTGAGTTTGTGGGTTCAAATTCCACTACTGACACTATGTGACCCTAAGCAAGTCACTTAACCTGCCTTTGCTCCAATTGGAAAACCAAAAAAGAAATATCACCAATTGGGTGACATAAGGGTTTCTAAGGTTTTAAGTCACCTTGGATAAAGGTGTCAGCCAAGTAAGTAAAATATAAATGTCTTTAACCATCTTTCATTTTCACCATGGAAATAAAATTTCATGATAAACTATGATAATGAATTATTTACAATGGCAATGTAGAGGACAATCTCGTGGTCAGAGTTGTGGAAAGCCAAGCCACGCCAGATTCAATTCCTTATCTAGTCAGTCTGCAATGTCCTCCCTAGCCCAACTAATCTCTTATCCTAGGGACTGACAGTAACTCCTGTATACCCGCTGTGGCAGGGAAGAGGATCACTGGAACATATTCTGAGCTGTTGCTCAGTTGCCCTGGGAGTGGGGAGTTATCGGTGGCACCACAACCAGCTGCTGAAGTTATTGCAAAGGCCATCAGTGCAGGGATCTCTCTTAGGAGGCACCAAAAACCAGTAAAGTGTTCTATTGCTTCTGTCAAGGCCGGAAAGAAGTTGAAGGCATATTTATACGATGGAGGGGGGGTCTGGCAACAACCTGGGACTGGCAGTCGAATGTCAAGTTGGAGAGTCAGCTGAAATTCCTATACAACACTGCTATGACCTTGCTTCTGGATCATGTGTCACAAGTACCAAGGCAGGTGGAATTGACTGTGCCCTACAAAGACCAGATGGAAGAGGCATTTGGGAGTAAGAGAGCTAAGTTCAATGAGCTTATAGGTGAATAACGAAGCAGGCAATGGAAGACCCATTGCTACCTCATTGAGGTCAGCTGCTGAGGATTTTTACGGCCAGTCGCTCTGCAGGGATCTCAGGGAGCTGGGGATCAGGGGACTGCACAATAAGAGAGCCATTAGGAGCATCACTGATGGCGCTGAGAAAGCATCAAGATGGCTGTGGATCAAAAGGAGCAATCAATGGACTATATAAGCTACCTAGACACAAGTTGGGGACTGATCAATCCAGGTTGGGTCGCCTGGGTGAGGCTGTAAGATGTTGAAAGACCCAAAACACCCTATGGCCCCAAGTTACATCACTGATGATGTGTCTGGGTTGCACTATAAGGTATGTGTTAAAATCACTTGCTGAACTTTACAAAAAAAAAAATAGATGCAAAAACTAAAATGTGTACTAAACAGTTTATATATATATATATATATGATATATATATATATATCTTGTCACACACGTGCGCATGGGAGGCAGCTAAAGGGCTTGAGTGAAGGCAGTTCGGAGGCATGCCGGGATGTGGCAGAGTACACTGACTCTTTTTCTCCCTTCCCTGTAGACCATTCCCGGGGGAGTACACCTGGCTCTATTGACATCACTTCCGGGACCGAGCCAATGGAAGTGGACCTCACCAGCTCCGGCCCCTCTGATGTCACGTCCGGCTGTGATCCAATGGTTGAAGACCACGTGCTCGATCCCTATGACCTCACTTCCTGTCTTCCCCTTTAAAAACCTGCCCCTTTTCCCTTTTCCCTCAGTCTTGTTTTGGACTCGTTTGTATGCACTTCAGTGCTGTATATTCTCATAAAAAGAACGACTTTGCAGCCGGGATACCAGATTATACGGGTGGCTGCCCCAAATCTTTATCTTGAGTATGTCTCGTTATTGTGACATTATATATATATATATATACACATACATACAAGTTTAAGTAGTATTTTAAAGTTTATAGTATTGTGTAAATGTCATAAGTGAAAAAGAATGCCCCATAGGAAAACACTTACAGAGAACTACAATATATTAAAATTTCACAAGGTCACCCACTTATTTGATGGGCAGTGTAGAAAAATGATTTTTTTCAAATTCTTACAAGTAACATTATGTCTAGCTAGAGGCTACTATTAAAATTAAGTGATAACATTAGGCTAATGTGTATTCTCTGAGTGGTCTTTCACGAATATTTAAAAACAGACCCATAATAATAGTGCATTCCATCACATTTTATGACCATCATTAATTATATGCCAGGCTTTTCTAAATGACTTTGACAGAAACAAATTAACAACAAATATAATCCAAGTTTCAAGAACATTTAGATCTTGACAATAAGTCTCTGTGAATTCACAGTTTAATTAAACAAGCACGGAGCAGATTATTCAAACCTTTCTTCTAATTAATGTGTGATATTCAAACAGCAGTTCTGATATCCATGACAAATTAAATAACAATGTGCGTTACATTATTTTATTTGGCACATGCAGCAATCTGGTGTAGCCATGCCATGATTATAAGCTTTTGGGCTTCTACTGGCTTGCAAAAAATCCACAGCGAGTGGGAATTTAGGAAAAAGAGTAACTTAAGTGGGAAAAAAGGCAGTAGGTGGCAAGATTCGCCATTTAGCAAATGAAAACTACTGCCTTGTCTGATCTAAATATGACATGTGAAGTGTGGAACGACAAGTCCAAGTCGATAATTGTTTGGGGCGCCAACCAGGTCGTACCCGTTTAAGCCAGTCAAACAAAAGCAAAACAAGCACTCTAAGGCATGAAAAGGAAAGCAGTTAGTGCTTGAAGGATCCACTCCTTCCTTGAAGGTCGTGATGTTGACGTTCTGTCCTGTGGTGTGCTCTGACCACAGAGTGATGCCTCATCCTGGCAACTCTGTGATTTATAGGCAGGTGACCAGAAGGGGTGGAGTCAGCTGCCCTCACTGGATGTCATCTTGGCACTGTGAAGGGAATGGGAATGGACGTGATTAGCGCCAGCGCTCAGAGTGGTATTAAGAAACTCAGATGAGCCCGGAGGGTGATGAACATGTGTGATAGTAAAGATTAGAATGTTATTTTTTCTTCAAAAAAGATTTACAGTTTTATTGATAAAAACATCCATCCATGCATCCATCGTCCAACCTGTTGAATCCAAACACAGGGTCACGGGGGTCTGCTGGAGCCAATCCCAGCCAACACATGGCGCAAGGCAGGAACCAATCCTGGGCAGGGCGCCAACCCACCACACATTGATAAAAACACCTTAACCTATATAAACCATAAATTTCTGGAGTTGGGATTAAAGCTCAAAATTATTTGATACAGAGCAGATCCACAAAGTGTTGAGACAACTTCATTTTCTGCACACTTTATTGTCTTGTAGATTTCATTTTAAATCGATACATTTGCAATTTTTGCACATCACTCACCACTCAGTAATCCATAACGACAAAGTAAAAACACATTTTGAGAAAAGCTTGTAAATTTATTAAAAAATCAAAAACTGAAACCTCTTCATTATATGAGCTTTCAGACCCTTTACTGTTTTGTAGAGATTTATCAGAAATCACAGTTGTCAGTCTTCCTTGCTACAGTAAGTATAAACTTCCAGGAAGATTGTCTCAAGTTCCGGTAGATTGGATGGGAAACGTCTGTAAACTGCCATCTTCAGGTCTCTCCATACATGTTCTGTGGTGTTGATTTCTGGAATTTCGCAGGACCACTCAAGAACAATCAGAGACTTGTCCCAAAACCACTCCACCATTGCCATGGCTGTTTGCTTTGGATCATTGATGTGCTGAAAGGTGAACCGTTGTCCCAGACTGAGGTCATGTGCCCTCTGGAGGAAATTTTCTTCAAGGACCTCTCTGTATTTGGTTGCATTCATCCTTCCATCAGTTCTGACCAGTCCCCCTGTCCAGGCTGCAGAAAAACACCCACATAGTGGGATGCTGTCACCACCCTGCTTCAGCGTAGGGATGGTATTAGGCAGGTAATGAACAGTTTCTGGTCTTTGCCAGACATAATGCTTAAAGTTCTGCTCAAACAGTTCAGTTCTTGTCTCCTCTTTTTCCTTATGTTCTCAAACTTTAGGATGACCATCAAGACTGATAAATGGAATGCTGCACAGATGGTCATCCTTCTGACAACTTCTCCCATCTCAGCAGAGGATTTCTGAAACTCTGTTAGAGTGTTCAATGGGTTGTCAGTCAACTCCCTGACCAAGGCTCTTACCTTATTAATTAATCATCAATCCGGTTACTCTTTTTGACCAGACAGCCAAATCTAGGAAAAATCCTAGTGGTTTCAGACTTCTTCCAATTTACAACTTTTGAGGCTATGGTGCTCCTAAGAATAGTCAAAGTTTTGGAAATGGTTTCATCCCATTGCCCTGATCTATGCCTCACAACAATTTTAATGTGAGGATCTGCGAAGAGTTACTTGGACTTCATGGTTTGGTTTTTGTGCTGACTTGCAGTGTGAATTGTGTGACCTTCTATACGTAGCCACACGTGGGCATTTCTAAACATATTTAGATGTTTAATCATTTCAGTTGGCCACAGGTGGATACAAACCAAGTTCTAGACACATCTCAAGGAGGATTAAATCAGACAGGATACAACTGAGCATAATTTGGAGTGGCACAGCAAAGGCTCTGAATGCTTCTATGCATGAGAGATTTCAGTTTTTGTTTTGCAAACCTTCCTGAGAACATGTTTTTGCTTTGTCATTATGGGTTAGCGAGTATAGATTGATGGGCAAAACTGGCAAATTTATCCATTTAAAATGAAATCTACAACACAATAAAATGTATGGAAAGTGAAGGGATCTGAAAACTCTATGAATCCACTGTACATTGCAATTTTTATTTGAATTACTTCATAGAATATAGAAAAACAAGACAATAAGATAAATCAGTAAAACCTCACAGTTCCAAGAGATTGAGATTCAATTCTGGCTAAGTCCCTGCACGTGTGGAGTTTACCTAATCATTTCATGTCTCTTTGGGTGGTCTAGCTCAATTAGACATGCTGTTATTTCACTTTACAAAGTTGGTTCAGACACATAAGTTACATGGAGTGGTGCTGCTGAATTATACCAGTAAAGGTGGAATATTGTTATATTTGTGAAGTGAACTTATAAAACAGTTTGTCTTATAAAGGTCAAAAGCCTTACTGAATTCTTTGATTAATTACCAGTATTGCCAAATCTGATAATTAATTAACCAAGTTGATTTTTTTTTAAATCCTACATTATTATGGCATCCCTAATCCTACGCAAAAGAAACAACACAATATGCTGTGGACACTTGGGGTCACTGTTGCCCCTTAACCCCAACAGACAGACATGCAGGACACAACGTTAAAGCACTAAAAAGTATTTTAATTGATTTCCTTCCTTCTTACAGTGCCCTCTAAGCACCACAGCCACTATTAATAGGTAAATAAAACACCAATACACAATAAGTAATGTTCTTCTCCTCCGCACCTCCAGGCAAGCGTTGTCCGCCTCCTCCTGACTCAGGCTCACCTGCTGGGTTCACAGCAGTCCATTATATAAGTACCAAACCCGGAAGTGCTTCTGCTCTTCCATCCATGTAACCTGCCAGCAATTCCGGGTCACATGGAGTAGTTAAGTTTTTAATCAACCCAGAAGTACATCTGGGTTTCCGTCCCCGTGACTTGCTAGTACTTCCGGGATAGGTGAGAACCTTGTCTCCCATCTTTGTTCCATAGCGTCCCCTTGCGGCACCCATGGCACCCAACAGGGCTGAGATAAAGAACTCCATGTCCTGTGGTACCCTGCGGGAATCTGGGGCACTGCTACAGTCCAGGGGAGATCCCAACTACCATTTTGGGGGAAGCAGTGTCCCAAAGTAGCTGCCTTCCCCAATCCTTCCAGTGTCTGGGCGTCCCGGCCTGCTTGAGCTGCCAGCCATCTGTTACAATGCCTTTTTCTATTGGCAGGATCTTGTTATGAACTTAGAGAGAACCTCAGCAAACAGAGTGACAAGAATAACCTTCAAATGCCCACCACAGAAGGGAAAACCATTAAACCCTGCCTTGTAATGAAAAAGGGAAGCACAAAAAAAGGGAATCTTTTATAAATAAAAGATTAATTATCAACCAAAATGGTCGGTAACAGTTAAACTCCAAAGAGGACAAAAGCAGGAGATGCCTGAAAGGTAAAGGCAATCCAAGGCACGCATGCACGTCGGAGGATCTCCTTGCTGGCTCACTTGAGGTAGGTAGTAATCCGCAGGGCGATAGGGGGCGCTGACACTAACTGTGTCATCTCCTTTTCTCCCCGCAGCTCTGAGAAGCCGTCCATTAAGGGAAATTAGCTCCGCCCCTTCTGGTCCTCAAATTATAAGAAGCCCGTCTGCCTGCTCTGAGCCGTCTTTCATTACTGATACCAGGAGGCTTCAGAGCTAAATGTGAGACTTGCTTTTCTTTTTTCAGAACCCTGTTTTCTTTTGTGTTTTGCCCTACAGGCTTATTTGCCATTTGTTGCTAGAAGGCACTTATTTTAAGTTTAAAGAAGAACAGTAAGAAATTAAAAGGGACGACCCTCCTGGAGTTCCAGCTATTCTTCGCTTATCACAGTTCTCTTTCTACCCACTCTTGGCCACATCACAGTTGGGAGTAACAAGTTAAAATATATATATAAAAATACTATTTAAAAACCACGCTTAAATATTAGGTTACAAAGTGTACTAAAAAGTAAAAAATAAGTCTCTCATACATCACTCATAAAACAAAAGTGTGGGGGCTTTTCATCAATCATTAAAATCTTAGCAAATGCACCCTTGCTTTTATTTTACGAGTGATGTATGAGAGACTTATTTTTTACTTTTTAGTACACTTTTTAACTTAATATATGCGTGGTTTTTAAAAAGTATTTTTTATATATATATATATTATTTTCAACTTTTTAATCTTGGGTTTGTTTTAGTATAATTTTGTAATCAATATTTTAACACTTCCTTTAATATTTCTATCTGTTATTAGCGCCATCTATTGGTGAAGTCTTTAACTATTCTTCATATGAAAATTTCATTTCTTAATTAACATGGATTAATCGATCAATTAGTGAAACTGGTTATTGATTCATGTATTGTCGTCAGAAGTGAGTAAGTGTGCAAAATTTCAAGTTATTTGGATAATAGGAAATGGGTTAAATATCGATTACAAGATTTGTACCAGACAACAAACAGGTGAGGTTAAAATAAAGCATGGTAAAAATAACACGTGTTACGTAGTCAGAGTACCATTAAAATTAATGACTAATGTAACGCAATATATATTTTACTGAAATAAAAATACCTGTTTAGTTAAAAAAAACAAAAAACAGATTTGCATTACTGTGTTACTCTTTTTACTGTAATGTCTCCGGGCCTCTGTAATGCTGAATTTGCTCGAAATGGCACAGCTGGTAAGTGGCACTGTAAGGTAAAGGCAGTGTGACTGAAAACACCATTTTTAACAGGTTGAATTATTAAAATGATTTTACCTTAAAATAAGGAGCACTAAAAGCTGCATAATAAAATGAGCTTCGGGAAGACCAGCTTATGGTGGGTGCAGAGGGTGCTTGGCAAATGGGTGCCGAAGACTGCAATTGAAACAGGTGCATTCATTTTTTAATATTTTGTATATTTTAATGAATAGTGCATTTTCTGCACATATGTTTTAGAGTGTGTATTATAAGTAGCATAATAGCTTTATAACACACTGGTGAGGCCTCATCTGGAGTCCTGTGTGCAGTTTTGGACTCCAGGCTACAAAAAGGACATAACAGCACAAGAAAAGGTCCAGAGAAGATCAACTAGGCTGATTCAGGGCTACAGGGGACAAGTTATGAGGAAAGATTAAAAGAGCTGAGCCTTAACAGCTTAAACAAATGAAGATTAAGAGGTGACATGATTGAAGTGTGTAAAATTATGAAGGAAATTAGTCCAGTGGATGGAGAGGGTGACTTTAAAATGAGTTCATCAAGAACACAGGGACACAGTTGGAAACTTGTTAAGGGGAAATCTCACACAAACATTAGGATGTTTTTCTTCTCATGGAGAACCAGAGACACTTGTAATAAGAGACCAAGTAGTGTGGTAGACAGGAGGGACTTTAAGGACTTTCAAAACTCGACTTGATGTTATTTTAGAAGAATTAAGTGGTAGGACTGGCAAGCTTTGTTGGGCTGTTAAATTGTTCAGAACTTGTTTCCAGCATGCTGCATTAAAGAGTCATCGCAAAGCAACAATCATTATGATTGTCTTACTGGTATTTCATATTGTAGCGGACTGCTGCTGTGCCAACCCACATGCCAAGTGCCAGTGCAATATTATTGTTTTACATTGCTCTTTTTAGTAGTGTGGTTGCTCGCTGTTATTTGGAATTTTGTGACTCTACAATTTTGCCATTTTTTTATGGGCACTAAAGCTGCTTATTTGTATGATGGCATGCCAGTTCATAATACTGTATGTCTGACTCATTCTTCGATAATGTAAAAAACAAAACACTTTTTCCATCTTTTGGCACGCTTACAGCAAGACTTGGCACTGGATTTAGCATTTAGTAAGAAATGTTAGCCAGTAAAATGTGTTATTTTTCATACAAAAGAAGACACAAAAGTAATGTACTGTTTGTAATACATTCTATTTTATAACTATATAACTGATTTGGTTACATTTCTTGTAAGTAATGAGTAATGTGACTAAGTTACTTTTAAAAGTAACATTCCCCAATACACAAATCCGGAATATGAAGTCAAAACTAAAGTAAAAGATCAAAAATCCAGAAAAGTCACCAAAGCACAGAATAATCAAAAAATAAACTCACCAAAACCAGCGCATTCAATGAACCGCAAGGGACTGTGGATTTCCCTCATCCTTTATTGGGCTGACAGCAGCCCCTTGCCAGTGACAGACACGTGACTCCACCTCTTGGGGGAACTACCCACAAGACGCACATTATCATTTCAAAATGGTAACTGAAATGTCTGCACGTCCCCTTCGATGAAAGTCAGCAGTATGCACTTTCATCACAGTGTCTGAATTGTTTGATGTGTAATTTTAAACTGTGGAGCAGAGGGGTAAATCGAGGAAAAAATGAGTCTTTGTGGCACACATTATGGAGGGCACTGTATAGATCTGTGTGGTGACCTGGCATTCTGTCAGGGTGTGATACTTAACATGGCGCTGATTTGTGGTGAGGTTGTGCCTCACCTAAAATTAGCAATAAAAAGGAATGCATTGAGATTTCTGAATGAGAAAACTTTGAATTTCATATTTGTATGAGCGGATGACACAAACATCTTTCTTTTTATTAAACGCTTATGGATAGAGAAAAAAATGTATGCACGTGTTTTTAGAAACTATAACATTTTTATTCATGTTGTGATGTGAGAGTCCCTGTCATGCACCCCAAAACATGAGTCTGAGACTCAGTACTTTAGCAAAACCAGTGTCACAAACTCCACAAAGAGCCATAGCAAGGTTTGGGGCTGCCACCCATATATTATTTTCCTGGCTGCAAATTGCAAATAAATGATAGCACTGATGTGCACAAACAGAGTCCAAAACAGAACTGAGGGAATAGGAAAAAGATAGGAAAAAGTCAGGGTAGGAAGTGACGTCAAAGGGGCCAAGATCGGAAAGGTCCTCAGCCATACACTCGAGCCCGGACATGACATCAAGGGGGCCGGAGCCGGCAAGGCGTCAACAGGGCCAGGTGGAACTTCCTGTGAATGGTCTGCAGGAAAGCAAGAAAAAGAGTCAGTGCACTCTGCCCCATCCCGGTCAGATTTGGAATTGCCCTCACTGCTGCCTCCCATGCGCAATTGTGTGACACCAGCTTTATTCAACTTGAACCAGGAACAGCACGGTTATTTATTGTGGCGAAATCTACAAAATCCCCTATACAGCAGTCAGGTAGAGTTCTGGCCAAGTAATCATGTTCCCTGCATTTATAATGTTCCTTGCATCACCCATCGACAACAGCTGCTTATACCGCGACTGCAATCGGCTCAGATTTGCTTCGGCGGTGAGCCGCTGAAGCTCTGTGAGCCTGCGGTTTTGCCGGCAATGGCTAAACAGTCTTCCACAAACGCGCTGATCGTGCTTTGGGACACTGGGGGGAGTCCCAAAAGAATTTACAAACCCCACAATGTGATCACAAAAATTAGGGTTTGCTTAACACTAGAATTACCAGAACCTACAAAAAAACTCGTAGATCCGGCCCACCTTAAATCCCATCACACCTCTCTGCCAGCGTCCTTTGTCATGTAAGTGTGCTGATAAAGACAAGCTGCAAGCAGACGGCTATTCCATCCCCACACCGACTTAGAACGTGCTTCATACATTACATAGTTTATGCCTACATTTTGTCACTTACTACTAGAATATGAAAAACGTTTCTGTTTTAAAAATGTGTTTACACAGATTACTGTAGAAACGGAACACACATGAAATGAAGTGTGTTCCAAATAACGATCTATTATTTCCACTCTAAAACTCCATTTCACTCCCAGATAATCAATCAAGGCATGAGCTGGGAGGAGTTGGTGTATGTTCTAAGTCGGTGGGGGGATGGAATAGACGGCTGTTTGCAGCTTGTCTTTATCAGCACATTTAGATGACAAAAGACGCTGGCGGAGAGGTGAGAACGGTTTTATGAAGCGATTTAAGGTAGGACGGATCTACGAGCTTTTTCGTAGGCTCTGGTAATTCTAGTGTTAACTAATTTGGTCTTTTTCCACCAAGCATAAGGAGTTCGCCTCCAAGGTGTCCCAAATCTTTATCTTGCTTTTGCCTCCTATTTTACCCTGGATACACATGTGATTGTAGCTGCTTCTTTTAAAGGACAATTTCAGCAAAGGAAAATTCCTAATACAGTGGTGCTTTGGTTTGCGAACATAATTCACTCTGGAAACGAGTGTGTAATCCAAAGCACTCGTATATCAAAGCGAATTTCACCATAAGAAATAATGGAAACTTAGACAATCCGTTCCACAACCCAAAAATATTCATATAAAAATGATGAATACAAAATATAAAGTCAAAATACATCAAACAAATTAACGGGCACTTTACCTTTGAAAAGAGTTGTGGCAGGTGAGAAGGAGAGGAGGAGGAGGGTTATTGTGTAGGACGAGTTTCACTCTAACTAACGGAATCCCTGCTTTCTGTTGGCTCACTGGAATCCTTTTCTATTTTGGCGACTTTTAACAAAGAATTTATCCAATGACAGTTGCTTTTGCCTCCTTTTGAGGATTTCGCGGAAATGTGACATTGCATTGTCGTTAAGCAGATTCATCGCTCGCACACAAAATAAAAAAAATGCTTTACACACACACAACGTGGTCACAATGCTATAGTAAACAGTATCAGCTCGTACAGATGTTGAGTATACGAGTGAGGCACACCGACTGAGATCGAGCATGGGAGACAATTACCCACAATCCCGCAGCAAGAGAGAAGAACCATTGGCTCAGCTGTGATCACATGATGCTCGGCAGACAAAGCATATACGTACTACTCGTATTGCAAGACCTCGCTCATTTATCAAGTTTCAAATTTATTAAAAATTTTTGCTCATCTTGTAAAACACTCGCAGACCAAGTTACTCACAATCCAAGGTTTTACTGTAATTCCATAACAGGTTTACAACCTACTAATGTGCGTCAGTTAAAAGGAATGAGGACAAGAAATATGTAGGAATATAATATCAAATTACATTATGGAAAAAGATGATCCGCTGTGGCAACCCCTAACGGAAGCAGCTGAAAGAGGAAGAAGAAGAAATATGGAATATGGAACATGGTAGATAAGCAATAAATCTTATGTTTAAAACTTCAAGCCGCACACCTTGCCTTAGCCTTACATAATTTCACCTGACTTCAGTGTGGTGCTTAAAAACTTGGGGATAATTCAAGTTGCAGGAGAGAGAGAGAGAAAACCCTTATCCATGTAAAATGTGTATCCTGTTTAGCAGGATTCCTACCAGCAGATGTTTAGTGACCTTTTTATCACTTGTGGGCTTTATTATGGAGAGCCAGAATTCATGTCAGCCTTGCAGTGTGTGTCGCCACAGGAAAGTAAATAACTACAGATTGCTTTTCTAACCCAGCAATATCTTTTGTATGGTACATTGCAGTGGGTCATGTTTGAGGACCTTAAAATTGGCCCAGTGGGATGACTGACATGCTCAGTGTTAGTAAATGAACTGCTATGTATAATATATTCAGACTTCTGTAATTTTTACGGAATAAGAAATCTACAGAGTGCCTGAACTGTCTGCACACTTCACTGTATTGTAGATTTAATTTTAAACTGGTACATTTGACATTTTTCCCTATCATTTTACACTCAATATCTAGTATTGAGAAAGTGAAAACATGTTTTCAGAATGATTTGTAAATTTATTAAACATCAAAAAAGTGAAATCTGTCATTCATAGAAATATCAATTCAGCACTTTGAAGAAGCCCCTTTGGCATCAATTACAGCTTCAAGCCCTCTTTGGTAAATCTCTACAAGCTTTGTACACCTGGATTTCGGCTTTTTAAAAATTATTTATCATTGCAGGTCCTCTCAACCCAGCCACAAGGGAAGCACAGACCAGTGTGTTTCTTTGTGCCGGTCCCAAGCCCGGATAAATGGGGAGGGTTACGTCAGAAAGGGCATCTGGGGAAAAATTTTGCCAAATCAATATGCGGACAACAATACAAATTTCCATACCGGATCGGTCGAGCCCTGAGTTAACAACAACCGCCACCAGTACTTTTAGCCAACAGGGTGCTGGTGGAAATTGGGCTACTGTTGGCCAAAGAAGAAGAAGAAGGAGAAGAAGAGGGGGAGATGTGTCCAGAGGCAGGAGGAGAGGAGGAAAGCAAAGACTGGTAAGGGGAGAGAGTTAGCAGATATGTTAGATATATTGTGCGTGCAAGAGACTAAATGGAAGGGGAGTAAGGCCAGATGGATCAGAGGTGGGTTCAAATTGTTCTATCATGGTGTGGATGGGAGGAAAAATGGGGTAGGGGTTATTCTGAAGGAACAGTATGTCAAAGGTGCTTTGGAGGTGAAAAGATTGTCAGACAGAGTAATGATTATGAAGCTGGAAATTGGATGTGTGATGATGAATGTTGTTAGTGCATATGCACCGTAAGTTGGGTGTGCGATGGGCGAGAAAGAAGATTTCTGGAGTGAGTTGCATGACGTGATGAACAGTGTACCCAAAGGGACAGAAAGTGCTGATTGGAGCAGATTTCAATGGGCATGTTGGTGAAGGGAACAGTGGAGACGAGGAGGTGATGGGTAGGTATGGGGTCAAGGAGAGGAATGAAGAAGGTTAGAGGATAGTGGATTTTGCGAAAAGGATGGACATGGCTGTGGTGAATATGTATTTTAAGAAGAGGGAGGAACATAGGGTTATGTACAGGAGTGGAAGAAGATGCACACAGGTATATTACATCCTATGCAGGAAAGTTGATCTGAAGGAGATTGAAGACTGCAAAGTGGTGGCAGGGGAAAGTGTAGTTAAGCAGCATAGGATGGTGGTCTGTAGGATGACATTGGAGATCAAGAAGAGGAAGAGAGTGAGGGCAGAGCCAAGGATCAAATGGTGGAAATTGAAAAAAGAAGACTGCAAGGTTGAGTTTAGGGAGGAGGTGAGACAAGCACTGGGTGGCAGTGAAGAGTTACCAGACAGCTGGGAAACTACAGCAGAGGTAGTAAGGGTGACAGCAAGAAGGGTGCATGGAGTGACATCTGGAAAGAGGAAGGAGGAAAAGAAAACCTGGTGGTAGAATGGGGAAATACAGGAGAATATACAGAGGAACAGGATGGCAAAGAAGAAGTGGGATAGTCGGAGAGATGCAGAAAGTAGACAAGAGTACAAGGAGATAAGGCGCAAGGTGAAGAGAGAGGTGTCGAAGGCTAAAGAAAAGGTGTATGATGAGTTGTATGAGAGGTTGGACACTAAGGAGGGAGAAAAGGACCAATTGGCTAGACAGAGGGACCGAGCTGGGAAAGATGTACAGCAGGTTAGGGTGATAAAGGATAAAGATGGAAACGTACTCACAAGCGAGGAGATTGTGTTGAGCATATGGAAAGAGTACTTTGAGAGGCTGATGAATGAAGAGAATGAGAGAGAAGAGATTGGATGATGTGGACATAGTGAATCAGGAAGTGCAACGGATTAGCAAGGAGGAAATAAGGACAGCTATGAAGAATGGAAAGGCCGTTGGCCCAGATGACATACCTATAGAAGCATGGAGGTGTCTAGGAGAGATGGCAGTGGAGTTTTTAACCAGATTGTTTTATGAAATCTTGGAAAGTGAGAGGATGCCTGAGGAGTAGAGAAGTGTACTGGTGCAGATATTTAAGAATAAGGGGGATGTGCAGGAATGTAATAACTACAGGGAATAAAATTGATGAGCCACAGCATGAAGTTATGGGAAAGAGTAGAGGAAGCTCATTTAAGAAGTGAGGTGATGATTAGTGAGTGATTAGGGACGTTGATGGAGTCGTG